>JAWZYU010000015.1:33406000-34034500 GCA_038380435.1 Ryuthela nishihirai
ATAGCGATAATAGTTCTCGACGTCCACGTATAGTATAAAATCAGCTATTTTACAACTCACTGTTTTATAATGTATCCATGTGATATATGTGAGAAGGCTTTCCTTCATCAGACCCATCTCATTCGTCATAAGAGAAATCATGATGGAAATAACCTGTTTAAGAGCTCTCAGTGCCAATTGACATTCTCAAGGAGAGATGACGTCCGATGTTTTACGGCATCAAAGAAAGCCACACAATACTAAGTGAAAGCGTTCTGAAGATGAAAAGATTCCCCAGAAGAAACAAAAACCAGACACTGAAGATCCCTGCCAGTTTACAGAAGAAATGAAAAAGACCCTGTCATCACATAAGCTGATGGCAACGGAAGAAACATCTGTTGACCTCACCTTTTTCCTGAATCCACGCGGGAGTCACTCCTAACTGATCTGAAAGAAAATTCGCCTCAAAAGGTAGCATTAAATGGTACCTTGCTGTGCAAGTGCGCTTCAGGCGAAAAGTTTCCCCTTCTACTTTCGAACACTGCACCCCATTTTTCCGAAGTAGCTGTGTCAAAAGTCTTCCTACATCATCCCTAAACAAAGAACTGGATGCAGCGTGTAAGAAGATCAAGACTTCATTTGAAGAATTTGAAGGAGTACGTAGTGGATGAATACTGGATGCCATACTCCACGCTGAAATGAACATTGGAAAATATATCCCTCTTGCAGGGTATAGTTATATCCCTACTCCAAGAGAATTACTATTAAAACGTGCTATTGTTAATGTATGTAATTCCGACCAAAAATGTTTTGTCTGGTCTGTTTTAGCCTTTTTGTATCCTGCAATAGGAAACACTGAATGCCTTAGCAACTATATACATTTAGAAGAAAAATTAAACACATCTGGCCTAATTTTCCTTATAACAATGAATCAAATATCAAAATTCGAAAAAATGAACAACATTTCTGTCAATGCTTTTGGATACGAGAAAGAGGTGTTTCCCACTCTACATCACGCCATTCAGATTTAAAGCGCACGCAAATCTCCTACTGTTATCAGATGATGAAAATCAGCATTATTGTTCCATTAGGAATATGAGTAGACTCCTCAGTCCTCTCACCAAACGTAACGGTGTGAGTTTCTATTGTGATTACTGCCTTCACCGTTTCACAAATGAATCGCTCTTGAAGGATCGTGTCCCCTATTGTCAAGAACATGGACCCCAGAAAGTAGAGTTTGCAACTGAAGAGGGGAAATGGTTGAAATTCAAAAATTTCAAGTTTCAACAACCCGTTCCTTATGCGATTTACGCCGACTTTGATTTACGCCTGACTTTTACTTACGACTTTGAAAGCCTGACTTTTATTTACGCCGACTTTGAAGTCGGCATTTTCCTAGTGAAAGTGGACACTTGTATGCCTAACCCTGAAAAATCTCACACCACTATCACGGAAAATCATGAACTCTGTGGATTTGTATATCTTGTTGTCGGACCTGACGGCTGCAGCTATAAACCTCCAGTAGTTTAGAGAGGTCCTAATGTGGTAAAAGAATTTTTGGAATGTCTGCTAAAAGAAGAAAACGATATAAAAAATTTACTCTGGAGATCAAACCAATGCAACTTTCAAATCACGAAGAAGAATCATTTCGCAACGCTATCAATTGTTATATTTACAAAGATGTTCTGGGACCAGATCGCGTGAGAGATCACGATCATTTAACCGGCAAATCCGAGGAGCTGCTAATAATGAGTGTAATCTCAATTTTAAGTTCACAAATAAGATTCCAGTTATATTACGTAACCTAAAGGGATATGATAGCCATCTTACTATGCAAAGAATCGGTATGATCAAAAATAAGAAGATTAATTGCATTCCCAATAATATGGAAAAATACATAGCATTCTCCCTTGGAACTTTGAATATCATAGACTCCTTTCAATTTTTGAAGTGCATCTCTTGATAAGCTAGTCAATAATTTATCATCAGAAGAATTCCATATTTTAAAGGAACACGTTGAATCTGAACGGCTACACTTGGTTTTGAGAAAAGGGGTTTATCCCTACGATTACACTGACAGCAGCGAAAAGTTTGAAGAAACGTTATTACTTCCACGTGAAGCTTTTTACAATCAACTTACAGAAGAAGCGCTAGGGGAAGAAGACTACATCCATGCAATGAAAGCATGGAACTCATTCGACATAAAAAACCCAGACCAATATCACGACTTGTACCTGAAGACCAACGTGCTACTCTTAGCTGATGTGTTTGAGAATTTCAGTAGACTATGTTTCAGATACTATGAAATTGATCCCTGTCATGTTTACACAGCTCCTGGACTAGCCTGGCAAGCATGCCTGAAGATGACAAATATTAATCTAGAGTTGATAACTGATCCTACAATGTATCTTTTCCTGGAAAAAGGCATACGAGGTGGAATTTCAGTGATATGCAATCGTTTTAGCACTGCAAACAACAAGTGTTTATATACCTATAATCCCCAACTACCCTCTAAATACATTATATACTATGATGCCAATAATCGTTACGGATGGGCAATGTCACAATGTCTTCCTCAAAGCGTTTTTCGATGGCTTAATAAAGAAGAAATAGAAGATCTAGATATTACCGCAGTTGCTGATGATTCGAATAAAGGGTATATATTGGAAGTTGATTTAGATTATCCAATTTCTCTACATGACAAACATAACGATTTGACTGTCTTTTCTCGAAACCCCATGACACATTTTTCGAATTTGTAGGTTTTCCTGGAGGCGTGGGATAACTCATGTCGTCGGACGTCATCTCTCCTTGAGAATGTCGATTCGCATTGAGAGCACTTAAACAGGTTATTTCCATCATGATTTCTCTTATGACGAATGAGATGGGTCTGATGAAGGAAAGCCTTCTCACATATATCACATGGATACATTATAAAACAGTGAGTTGTAAAATAGGTGATTTTATACTATACGAGGACGTCGAGAACTATCGCTGTTGACTTCTAGCAGTTGAAAAATCACACGGACGTAACAGCAGAGAACTGTCACTGTCAACATCTGACAACAGAATGAGGAATCTGACTGATGGATGTCGTATTTATACTAGAAGAAGGACTATCCCGCAGAAACTAATTTAAATGTTTGTCCTGCGGAAAAAGAAAAGAATAAATGCTATTGGGTAAAAATATTTTGAAAGGTAGAACTTCTAATAGGTGACGTCGGAATTCAAAACGGTGGACTCAGATCTTAGAAATATTTAAGACCTTTAGAGTTGCTTACTTCACGATGGGTGGGTCAACCAGGGGTGTGTGTGTGTGACGTCAGGATTCAAGATGGCAGACGAAAGTCAAAATCGGGAGAGTATGTGGTGACGTCAGAATTCAAAATGGCGGACTCGAGAGTTGGATAAATTTCGGGTGAGGGTAGAAACCAAGATGGGCGTCGGTGGAAATTTTGAGTGGGTTGTTATTCAATACCATCTATTATATATCAATTATTACCTCTAATTCAACTGAATAATATAATTTCAGATTAATACATCACTGGAGGGAGATATTCTTTTCAATATTGCCCGACTTCAGTCTTAAAACAGTGGGAGTTCTGACCAACGTGATTGATAATGACCCGTCACCTCTCTAAACACATGGGTGGCGGGTCCCATAGGATTAACATTGACCCGCCACTGAGTTAGAACTCTCATTATCCTCCTACTTAGGGGGAGGGGGCAAAAACACATTGAGCCGAAAAAATGCAATGGGGGAACAGACTAGATTTCCAATGCAATATAACATTTCAACCCCCTTTTTTTTACAGTGTGTGTGTTAAAATTTTCTTGAAAAATGCATGAAACATAAATAACTTCCATAAATTTTTGCCTCTTTTACCATTATTAGCATTCTGAAGGGGAGGGGAGGTCCACGATCCCTTGGACAACACTCCCCCCCCCCCCCTAGATCCGGCCCTGTGTAGGAACACAACTACACTAAAAGCACAATTTATTATACACACTGCACCCATTCACAAACCTGCTCTACTCTGCCACATTAATGCCCGAAACCCCTTGCAGGCTATAAATAGGCCAGATACTTCCTGCTCTATAGAATACTTGCGAGTATTTGATGGGTAAACACAGCGACCTGAGAGAATGCGATCGCATAGCAGATAGTTTGTGTGAAGAAGATACATATCGCGATGCTGAATGTCTGGGATTTGGGCTGCAACTGTTGCACGTATACACCAGGACTACATTAAAACCAGCAAAATTTGCATCTACTGGGAGAAATGTTGGCGTAACCGTCATCAGAAATTTCGTAACGTTTCCGAGATCTGCAACCGTAAACACCCCCAAAAACATAAATTTTCGTGTTTCTAGCACCCATAGATCAAGATTTGACCACTATGTGACCTCTATTTGACATTGAAAGACATATCGGAGGTCAAATTTCGGATTTTTGCCAAGCTCTACGATCTGGATTATCTCTAGGTTCAAATTTTAAGAGCTCTGCCATATCTGCATCATACTAGAATTTGCGTTTTCCCTTGTCACTCACTCAATCAACGAATCATTCACCCACAATCATTTATATAAACCTTATATATGCACAGACCCGGATGTAGAAAAAAACTAAAGGGGTGGTGTCGTGACGCAATCGAGCTAGAAAAAAAATAAAAGTGTGGAGGAAGAGATTGGATTTAATTTCAGTATCACATTTTCCTCACGGGTTTTGGAAGTCTTTACAACTTATTAAAAATGCATAAAATATGCACAAGTTTAATATTTTATACCTCCATTACCCTTACTAGCATTCTCGGGGAAGGTTATTCTCCCTCAAGTTTTGTCCCTAAATATTTCATATGAATTCCTTTTAAGCATCCATTCACATAAGAAGTCTCTTATTGTTACAGGATGCTAACGGTATCCCTTCTCAAAGTTTAAAGAGCTAAGTCTATTATTACCCTGAGTGTTTTTTTTTCAGGAACTGAACTTTACTCTTAATTCAGAAATGTGATTACTGAGCGCATTTTTATTATTCAATTGAAAAGGCAAGCAAGGAAGAAATCTGAACGAGGCTTGGGTAACGTCAAACGAGATAACTTTTAATAGGTTGACGGTTGAATTTCGTCAAGCTGGTTGATGATGCTGTAACACTAGACAACTGCGTTGCGAATGATACTGGAATTAACAGTTTACATTTGGCACCAGAGTAACGCAAAACAAATGTAAACATCGAGATTTTTTTTAAAATGCCATTGCGAGATAAAAGACAGATACCAAAAAGGATAAGTCACAAGTTGCTAGAGTGCACATCTGAGTCATAATGTGTTCACGTGATTGCCGTTTGACCTCCCACCTCTCTGTGTCGCGTGGCTGGTTGATTTTTCTCTGCCCACGCCAAGTTACATGATTATATACAAAGGAACGTTGTGTGCTATAGCGTCATGTTGACGCGTCCAGTTCTAGCCACACTGACATTCAATATGCTGATGTTACAGATGGTAAAGGAACTGTAAAAGGAACTTCCATTCGTGTACGTGGTTTCTACTCTTTATCGCTAATGAGATTTGCTTGTAGTTCTACTTTCTTTGTCTGTCTATGAATACTCATACAGATTCGATTCTTAGTTATTCTGTCTTCCGTGCAGATCGATATTTTGTTTCACTGTACTGAACTATGCAATTCCAAAATGTTACACTAGAAGAATAACATAACGCCTCTGGAGAATATGGGATACTCTTTTCAAAAAGAGAATGTTTTACTTTATTTTCCCAATTTCGCACCTTTTAACTGTTTAACTCGAACAAAGGATGATCGAGAATATGCAAATAGCAATATTTAGTTAGTACCGATAAATCGTAAAGGGAATTTCACATTTATCTTATAAATCGATAATGTTGAACTTTCCTAACCCTTCTAGAGTTAAGACGGAAAATTATTGCTGTCAATGTACACTTTTTTTACCATCATACTTCACTATTAAAAATTCAGGTTTCTAACCTCAATAGATCATTTGAAATATTCGTTAAAAGTTTTGCCATTTTCAAAATTTCCACTGGTTAAGGGCGCAATATAACTTTTGGGTGGTTCAGAAATTCGAATCTTGTTATTTCATCAATAGCTACCCAATCTAAAAAAATAATCTTTAAATTTATCTGCAAAATCTCTAAAAGTTGGAATATGCACAGACGGACACTAGTGACGACAAAGTGAAAATATTAGCTCTCTTTGTTTTGAAAACTAACTAAAAAGACATTGTGGTGTGACACTGAATCAGCATATGACTGGGTACTTTGCAACGGGTACCTGTTTTTGGTTTTTATTGATTCATGCGCATTAAGTTTTTTTAAGTTGAAGATTATGCCTTAACTGGCAGAGAGGTTAGGAAGATAGCTACCGTTCGAGCAAGACAAACTTGGTGTGTGTTGTGTGAGTTCTGACTAAGGCAGTGGTTAGAAGTGAGTTCGGTTTTAGTAGGGCATGTCATTGTTTGAGAACTGCAAAACCTAGGAATAGCTTCTAGGATACTTCTCTGTCTTATATGTTGCAAATGAAAATGAAAAAACAAAGAAAAAAATTATGAACATTATGGCTAAAGGCGTCAGAAAGAATGAGACACCTCGAATGCAGTGGTCAGACAGGACATTGTTAGAAATAGCGTGCAGTTCAAACAGGACCTTGTTAAAATTAACCTGCAGTGACCAAATGCTACAGCTGTATCTCAAGATAAACATCTTTGGAGGATTATAATGTACAGTTTGGCTGAACCTCCGTATCCCACGGCTGTTGGAGGATTGTGTATGTACACAGTCGTATCAGAATAATATGAACACATGCCATACAAACATTATGGTAGGTGGTCATATTATTCTGAAACGACTGTGTATATGTGAGGAAACCACTGCCCTCCTGTAGTGGACTTTTCGAGTGGTGGTGGACCCTCGCACTTCCTTTTAATTTTTTTTAATTTAATTACACTGAATAGCAAATTTGATCTTTAGTGTGTTTCGGAACTGAAAACAGACGTTTCTTATGTAAATCGAGGTACTGAATACGAAAATCACCTCAAAAATGTTTGATTGGTTATGGTTTTCAAGATACAATCACTTACCTGTATTGCGTCATTCGCTGAAGGTTGCATATCGGTTTACAGCAATCGCCGCCTCTTCGCCTGCCGCTTATATAGCAAATCCTGAGAATCTCGCATCCCTTTCCGGCAGTAATCTGCTAACATTTGATGGGTTCTGTTTCCTTCGATATCTCTTTTCCACTGTAGCAATTTCCTGATGAAAACATTCCCCGTGATCATCACGCACAGCGCCATAGTTTTCCGCAAAGAAATCCAAATGAGAACTTAAGAAATGTACCTTGAAATACACACTACATTCCAGTTTGTGATATAAGGACAGCAGTTCTTCCATAAGTATTGGTAAATTTAATTTAACTTGTAATTTATTTTCTTTTTTTATTCCCTATGAAGCCAGTCGTCACCTGTGGGAAGGCGTTCATCACTAGTAATGATACGATCAGTACCTCATCATATAGCAAAGAGCGAATATTTTAACCGGTAAAACACCCTCTTTTATCTTTGCATTACTAAGTCTTGGAAATTTGTCGAAGGCACAAAAAGGCAGTTTGCGTCTGATCCATAACATTGACAAAATTCTTCATTAGGCCCCATTTTATGTGTAAAAGTGGAAGCAAATCTTCGTGGATTGTACCAGCGAATGATTCTGTATATTCTTCTCCCTGGCTCCAGTGATTGCCACGAAGGCCAAATACTTTTCACCTAATGAGATGCTTTGTCTTTTCTATTCCATTCGGAAAGGAAGTAACATAACTTTGTACATCCGATCTGTAGACCAATAAAAAGAGCAATGACTTTTAAGTCCGCACAAATATGTCACTTGTATTTGTCATAATTTATATATTGTAGTAATTGTTTCATAAAGCCGTCCCGTGGCCGAGTGGTTAGCGCGCTTGACTAATGATCTAAGGGACCTGGGTTCGAGCCCCGGATAAGGCATGGACGTTTGTGTTGTTTTTCTGCTAAGGTCCTGCCATCCTCACAGACCTTCTACTCTGGCATATTATAAACTGACAGGCTCCTGTCAGACCTCTGTGGCAAGCAGCTGCTTGAGGGGGTATTTATTATTTTTTTTAATTGTTTCATATTGTCATAAGTTTCCTTCATATTAACAGCATGGCCAACTGGGACAGAAGCAACAATATAAAATTGTGTAAAAATATTATCAGTTCAATCATTAGGACTAATTGGAGTACTGAACAAGTCAACACGTCTGCTGATGAAATGCATAATAATTTTAAAAATAATACCGATGAAAATGTCTCAACAAACCAAAATAATATCAAATCGGGCAGAATCGATCACTCCGGAAATTATGAACATAATTGAACAAAGAGATGCAGCACGAGTCAGAGAAACAACAGAAACGGCAATGCTAACCAAAAAAACAAACTTATCAACAACTAAGAAATTCGGTATCAGATTTTATAAGAAAGGAAAAATCCAAATTTTGCAAGAAACGTTTCAAATCCATTGCTAGCAATACAAAACAATCCTGGGATATGATTAATATCGTATTAGATGGGAAGAAGAAAAAACCACTAAGAAATTTAATAATTAATCTTATGCCCAAAAATCTGACAAATTTACAAATTGCTACGAATTTTAATAATTATTTTGCCGACATGGTTGATAAATTACGGGAGAATAATCCAAATAAAAAAGACAATTATATACTTGCGCATAATATCCCATTGAGCTCATTTATTTGCATACTACCTATTTCGAACACTGAGCTGAAAAATAAATTACCTGTTTAAATGGGGGCGGGGGTGGCTCAGTCGGTAGCGCGCCAGGCTCGTAATCTGTAGTTCCCAGGTTCGACTCCCAGCTGGGTCAGCGTTGAGATTTATCTCCGCAAAATTCCCCGTCCTGCCCACGGTCAGTAGGGGACACCGATGGGCTTGGAAAGGCCGCCGTCCGTCGAATGGGACGTTAAGCCGTGGCCCCGTGTGCGGGAGAGCCATACCCTGTGCACGTTAAAGAACACGCTGGATGGCCTTGACGGGAGGCTACCATCTGTGTCCCAACAGCTGTTCCAGTGGGTCCCCTTCCCCAACCTTCTCTGAGCCTTCGGGGTCCATGTGACCTGGCCATTTAGCCCATGGTGTGCAAAAAAGTGCCGCTCAGAGGTAAAACAACCCAACCCAACCTGTTTAAATGAACGTAAATCAGATGGTGTTAATAATATACACTCTAAACGTGTAAAGACGTGCATGAAAGTATTACTTCTGGAAGTATTCCTTCCACCTTAAAAATTGCGATATTGAGGCCTATCTATATAAGAGTGGTGTTAAAAGTAACTATTTGAACTAAAGGACTATTGCTGTCTTGTCCACTGTAAATAAAATTTCAGAAGTACGTAGATGTCACTCTGCGTAAGCTTTCTAATAAAATACAACATTATCTCTAATATTCAATATGATTTCCAGAAGAGAAAAAGTTCTCTAACTCTACTGTCTAATTTTGCGGAATATGTCAAATAAAGCATTAAATTATGTGGAAAATATTGATGCTCTTTTCCTCGACTTTAGTGAAGCATTCTATACTTTTTTAAAAATATATAATAATGATAATTATTATTTCCTTAACACATGATACACCCGATTACATTGCTCTAGCCCAGTGGGCAAAAATATTCAATGGAAATGCACAGAAATACACAAGAGTTTAAAAACTCACCTGTGGAATTTATTAAAACTCAATATCTGATTATTCATTTTTGACAACAAATAGTCTAAATGTTTTAAGCATTTTTAAAGTAATAAAAGAACAAGGAAATTAGTGTTAATTAAAAAATTGAACAAATAGAAAGAAAAAAATTTGATGAATGATCAAAAAGTATGAAATTTTATTCCAAAAAAAAAAAACTCAATACTATCAATACGTAATAGCCATTTATAAAATAAAGCTATAAAAATTTGTTCCCATTTTTATGTTCTTTGAAAAAGAAATTAAATAATTTTGGCGCAAAGTAAATATAATGTTTTTTAACCACACTTTTCCTAGATAAGAATTAAACGAGATTGACAGAGTTGCTGCATCTTCTGTTATAATTAGCAAATTTTATACTTTGGTCCGACCAATTTTTTTAACAAATGTTTTAAAATTGAATGAATGTATAATTTTCTAACTGTTAAAATATCAAAATCTTTATATAAGCTTTTAACACTTTCATATTTTCTTTTCTTCAATATACATTTCATAATTCTATTTTGAGCTACAATTAATCTGTTAATATTAATACAATATGTGCCACCCCAAAAAGTAATTCCATATTACAAATGCGATTTAACCCAACAATTATAACCATCTTTAAAGATGAAATATCTACAAATTGTCTAATATAATATAACCGTGATATTTCGATCCGAGTGGTTAGCACGCTTGGCTACTGATCTAAGGGACCTGGGTTCGAACCCCGGATTAGGCATGGATGTGTGTGTGTCGTTTTTCTGCTGAGGTCCTGCCATCCTCTCAGATCTCCTATGTGGCATATAAACTGACAGGCTCCTGTCAGACCTCTGTGGCAAGCAGCTGCTTGAGGGGGTATTTATTATATTTTATTTTATTTATTTATAACATTTGCTATATGTTCCTTCCAATTTAATTTACAGTCTATATAAACCCTTAAATATTTAAAACAATCAACTCCCTTAATAGGCAAACAGGAACAATCAAATCCAAAACAGGATAAAATATTTTGTTATGTAGAAAATCACATTGTCCTTTTAATCTGAAATGGATATATTTTGTTTTATTTACATTTAAAAGTAATTTATTTTTTAAAAACTAATTTCTAATTTTAATCATATCTAAAAATTTATTACTTATTAAAGAGTCTAAATCTTAAGCAGTATAAATTAAAACTGTATCATCAGCAAATGCTATTAAATTTCCTACTATATTAGGTTTACATAAATCATTTATATATATTAAAAATAAAATAGGTCCTAAAACTAAACCTTGAGGAACACCAAACTGCACAATTTATATTTACAGATTATATTATATTTATATTACTTTGGATCACAATACACTTTTTTTTTCGAAACTTAAAAACTGAAATTAGAGGGACAGTTTTTTTATGGTTCAAAAATTACTGAATAGGACTAGAATAACCAAAATTGGAAGTGAATTAAGTAGCGAAAGAAAAACAAATGTCGAGTTCCAGAAGGCTCTATATTTGATTAGATCCTTGTTGTTCCTCCTGTATATTAACGATATGACTAATTTAAATTAAAAAAAGTAAATTATTTCGTATTCAGATGATACTGTTATTTTAAACAGCAACCACAACTTGGATGCGGCTATAAGATAATTGCAGGACGACTGTAATTGCTTGGGGAAATGACTGAATCTTAATTTAAATCTTCTATTAAACGGATACTTTGAAATCATCCAAACGTGTATTAAGACCCAAAATATAAATTGTATATATAAATCAGAAACTTAAAAATATATTTGTGATTGTCATAGCATTGAATTGGTAGACAATTTTAAGTACGTGGTGTATATTTGGATTCAACCTTTCGATGGAACACTCATGTTATGAAACTATGTGAAAGTCTCATATATCGCGCTGCCAAAATTTATACTTTTCAATTCTTAGTCGATACCGACGTTTGCCTTATGGTCTACAAGACAATTTGTGAATCTTTAATTAGATATAGAATACAATATATAGGACCACTGGCATCACTAACCTAAAAAAAATGAAAAAATTACAATCATCTATTGAGAAAAATATAATTCCGTATAAGTTTAGAGATACTTTTTCAAACACAAATGAAAAATTTACATTCTTATATTTTCTCTCAGTCGAAAATCTCTTTAGATATGGCATTATTCTGGACATTTTTTAACGACATTTATAAAGTACAAATTTCACACGATAAGAATACCAGACTTTAAAAATTTTTTTAGCATCCCGAATTTCAGTAATAATTATGATAGAAATCTTAAGGATTACAAAGTGCCCGAGATCTTTAACCAGTTACCAAGAGAAATCTTGTATCTAAACATTTTTTCTGAGATGAAATTAAAAGTTCAAAAACATTTAAAGATTATCTCTTAATTAGCATTCCTGAAAATCCGTGTGTTTGTATAATTATTGTGTTCAGTTTTGTGTCACCATGTTTACTTCTCTTTCTATTATTTGTATCGATTTTTCTGCTCAATTTCATTATCAAACAATTGCAATTGTTCTATTTTGATACCTGAGATATTGCTATAATATTTTATGTCTATATTATTCTAGTAACACTTGAAAAATAATACTCATCTACATTTCCTGCAGATAAGCTTTTAGTTAGCGAGTCAAATGCAAAAAATCTCTCTACATCTGTGCTATGTGAGATAATGACTAATGATATCTATCTATATAAGAATCTATCTATCTATCCATGTAACTAACTTGGTTGCTACACTGCCTAGACAAGAAAATTAAGATAAGTTCCATGTTATTACAACGGAAAGTCAAATTCGATACATGTTAAATTTTGAAATAAGTTTTTTTTAATGTAAAGATAAATTAAATATATGGATAAAATTTACCTAAATCTCGATTTTCAACAACATTCCCTCGGTATTTACCATAGATAGAGTAAAGGTAACTAGATAGGGCAAGATCAGCATTTTTCTGCTGTTAACTTGGGTCCAAAATTTTTATTACCGTGAGCCCAGTTTGACACCGAAAATGGCTGTTGTTTGGTTGGTAGTAGCTTTCGTGTTCATAATAGATTTTTACGAATTTTATTTTAAAACCGTTGATAAAGTGCATTTTACATTTTGCATCAAATCTTTGAAGATATTACAGCTATCGGGAAATCTTGTGCTTCTATAAAATGCTTCAGTAGAGATGAGAAAGAAAGCAAAATATCTTTTGGCATGTGAAAACTCGTCATATTTTGTTCTGTAAAAAATCTCTTTTTTCTTATTGATAACTGATATTTATTCAGTTATACATTAATTGGATAAAACGTACTGCATGGAAGAAATAAATACAAATAGAATAGTTGCATCTCTATTTAAAAATAAATAAATAAATACCTTCTCAAGTATTTGTTTGTTAACGTATCTAAATCACTTCATATTGTGCTTTCCTTTTGACAGCATTTTGAAAGATATTTAAATATATTTGCAAAACGATGCAAATTGTCCAATTGCTTTCTTTTCTAGTTAGCACTGTAAACAGCTAAATCCTTCTCGTCTCATAAAGGAAAAGAATTAGCTTTCTTTCAACAAACTTCGCGAATCGAATCTTTTGACAAATCGAATCATTAGATCAAAATTCAAATAAAAAGCAATGCGAAATCCTTAAAAATAAAAAGCACTATTTTTTCCAGAATTATTCGCCATTAGATATATTTCATTTAAATTTCATTTAATAACATTTGAATTAGTTTAATAAATAGGAATTGCTTGCTAGCATGAGTTTCGTACCACCAAAATGGCTGTCGCTGGCAAGGTAGATTAGGGTCATGGTTTTGTTGCTAATGCAGTATCTACTATGTCGTTGGTATTCAGAGAGGTATGGGAATTGTAATATTTAATTGCATAAAAGCGTCCTTAGAACCGAAGTTGAATGAAAATATAAGTTTATATTTTAGAAATTTTTACAAATGATTCTTTTAACATTTCGCCAATTTTGCATTTTCGTTACAAGCAGCTGTGCTGATGTTAAATTTTCTAGCCTCCGTAGCTATTCAAATAGTGATGAATAATTTTGAAATTCAGGATTTAATTGATATTAATTGTTATCTTCATGCATATTTTTCCATAAATCCTTATTTGAGAATTCAGGGATTTTCAGTTTTACTTTCCATTAACGTACGTAGTGTTGCGAGAAAGTAATGAGACAGGAGTAAAATGAAAACAATGATGTATAGCGCAGATATATATTAAAAGATTCCCTCAAAATAGTCTCTTAGAGACCGAATGCTCTTATTACAGTGTTCAATAACGTAGGGTTGGGTTGTTTTACCTCTGAGCGGCACTATTTTGCACACCATGGGCTAAATGGCCAGGTCACATGGACCCCGAAGTCTCAGAGAAGGTTGGGGACCCACTGGAACAGCTGTTGGGAGACAGATGGTAGCCTCCCGTCAAGGCCATCCAGCGTTTTCTTTAACGTGCACAGGGTATGGCTCTCCCACACACGGGGCCACGGCTTAACGTCCCATCCGACGGACGGCGGCATTTCCAAGCCCATCGGTGTCCCCTACTGACCGTGGGCAGGGCGGGGAATTTTGCGGAGATAAATCTCAACGCTGATCCAGCTGGGAGTCGAACCTGGGAACTACAGATTACGAGCCTGGCGCGCTACCGACTGAGCCACCCCCGCCCCTCAATAACGTAGGAAAGACTTGGAAACTTTTGATACTGTGATGGTATTCAAGTTCTGGCATCACGTTCTTTTGAATGTCATAGACCGAATCAAATTGGTGAGTTTTCAATCTCAATTTCAACTTGGGGAACAGAAAGAAAGATTTACCTACTCAATAAGAATTCCGGCACTCTACTTCCTTTGAAGTGAATACGATGAAGTGACTGATTTCATCATAGATATTCTTTAAGTTTATTTTCTACTTTCTATGGCTCATATAGGAAGATATGTAGTTTAATTTTTTTTAATTTATTTTGTAATTAAGGAGAATTGCAAAAATCGAGGCAACTTGGCAAAATCGATCTCAGTTCGCAAAAAACTTTGTTCTCTCATGATATAAGTACAAAACACCACTTTGGTCGACCACTGACTCTGTCTTCATGTAGCCGAGTAGTAAAATAGCCACCCATAAAGAGCAGCTCCTTAATTTTCGTTCTAGGCAGATCATGCTTGCTTTAGGGAGGGCAATGCTAGGGATCAAAAATAAGAGTGGTCCTAAAAGGCAAAAATTATGTATATATTTTGAAGAGGAAATAAGCTAAATGACGAAATAGTTTTTTATTATATTTAACAAGATGACGATATATCGTTTTGTCAGGTTTCACAATTGTAAATTAGTTCTGTGTTTACGAGGTGAAAAGTCTGGAAAACCAAATATCCACGGAAATGAGCCAAGGCCCGAATCGGAGGTCCTGTAGCCAAGTCAAAATAGATGTATGCCCATCCTTATAAGTTCTTGTTTGGTCAGCCTTTAAGCTGTAAAAGAATCGGGGTGTCCATATATAAGGAAAAACGAGAATACCCGAAAAAATTAGAATATGCCTGCTGAGGGAATATCAGAAACGATCTTAGATTTCTAACACCTTAATTTTAGGGGAGGGGGTGGCTCAGTCGGTAGCGCGCCAGGCTCGTAATCTGTAGTTCCCAGGTTCGAGTCCCAGCTGGGTCAGCGTTGAGATTTATCTCCGCATAATTTCCCGCCCTGCCCACGGTCAGTAGGGGACACCGATGGGCTTGGAAAGGCCGCTGTTCGTCGGATGGGACGTTAAGCCGTGGCCCCGTGTGTGGGAGAGCCATACCCTGTGCACGTTAAAGAACACGCTGGATGGCCTTGACGGGAGGCTACCATCTGTCTCCCAACAGTTGTTCCAGTGGATCCCCAACCTTCTCTGAGCCTTCGGGGTCCATGTGACCTGACCATTTAGCCCATGGTGTGCAAAAAAGTGCCGCTCAGAGGTAAAACAACCCAACCCTAAATTGTATCGGAGCTCCGCAAAGGGGCCTCCGAAACATTGGACAATATTAGGCGGTGCCTGAGCCAATAACTTATAATCTTGTAGTTTTTCTCCTAAACCTGTAAAAGGGATGTAAACCGGACCAAGCCAAAAATATTCCAAGTAGCTAATTGAGGAGCAGTGGGTGATTAAGGGAGAGCCTTTTACTGCTGCATATAATCCTTTTCATCTTTAAATGAAAAAATGAAAAAAATCCATAAAACGATATTTGGACAATTGTCAAAGTGATCCACAACATATTTTAAATGCTTTTGGATTGTTCAAATTGTACTAAATGCATAGTCTAATGCGTGGAGAATAAAATATTTGATTAACTGATTGATTATCTCTGAAAACATAAAAATTGTAGGTCTACAGATAAAAAACAGGCGGGCGACAAAGTGAACATAACAACGAAACAATACAGGCAAACAGAAGTACAGTGACCTATTTCAATATCGCAAAGTTTCTTAACTGCATTAGACCTACATATTATATCTTCAAAATAAAATTATTTTGCATTAATCTACAAACTCATTTAGTGATGTTTAAATTAACAGGGAAAATCGTCTTGAGGCGGGTGAAATGTAAACTCACAGCCTCCTTACAACACCCTTGTCAGTTGCTGTGACATGTTGTCACTAGGTCGTGGATTCCTATTTTACATGGCTCACGAAAATTTTAATAAAGAGTTTCCTATTTAAGGGTTGGGTTGTTTTACCTCTGAGCTGCACTTTTTTGCACACCATGGGCTAAATGGCCAGGTCACATGGCCATTTAGGTCACAGGTCACATGGCCATATTTCTCTGAGCCCGAAGGCTCAGAGAGGGTTGGAGGAGGGGACCCACTGGAATAGCTGTTGGGAGACAGATGGTATCCTCCCGTCAAGGTCATCCAGCGTGTTCTTTAACGTGCACAGGTTATGGCTCTTCCGCACACGGGACAGCGACTTAACGTCCCATCCGACGGACGGCGTCCTTTCCAAGCCCATCGGTGTCCGCTACTGACCGTGGGCAAGGCGGGGAATTTTGCGGAGATACCTATTTAAGGGTAATTATTAATATCAAAGGACATTAACGTATACAATAGTGATGACCGAGAAGGAATTAATTTCATCAACGATAGGTGAGGAGAGCTCAGCTGAAAACGTTTGTGTGCCTCTGATCTAATGCATTGATTCTAAATGTTTTTAAGCGTTGCTTTTCCGTTGAAATAACATTAGTTCTACATATCCCCAAAAGTTGCTGGGAAGCGCGAAGTAAATTAAATATTAAAATTGAACTATAACTTTTTTATTTTAAATTTTAAATTAAAAAAGATTATATATATATAAAGATAAACGCAATTAAGTTGGGTTGTTTAGCTCTGAGAGGCACTTGTTTTGCACATAATAGGTTAAATGGCAAGGTCACAAGGATCCCAGACCAGATTGGATTGTTTTATCTGTGAGCTGCACTTTTTTGCACACAATGGGCTAAATGGCCAGGCCACAAGGACTACAATATCTCAGAGATATCCAACGTGTTCAGGGTTGGTCAAGGCCATTAGAGTGTTTTTTAACGTGCACAGGTTATAGCTTTCCCGCACATGGAGCCACGGCTTAACGTCCGATCGGAAGGAGGTCAGCCTTTCCTTCCCCTACTGACTGAGGGCAGGGTGGGGAGTTTTTGCGGAGATAAATCTCAACGCTGGCCCAGGTGGGACTTGAGCCTGAGAACTGCAGCTTATGAACATTTCTCGCTGTCGACCCCCAGACCAGATCATAAAGGTTCAGAGAAGGTTGGGAGAAGAGTATCCACTGGACAGCTGTTAAGAGACAGATGAAAACCTCTCATTAAGGTCACTCAGCGTGTGTGATATGTGTACAGGATATGGCTCTACTGTATAAAAAAAAAATAAATAAATACCCCCTCAAGCAGCTGCTTACCACAGAGGTCTGACAGGAGCCTGTCAGTTTATATGCCAAAGTAGAAGATCTGAGAGGATGGCAGGACCTCAGCAGAAAAACAACACATACAACCATGCCTTATCCGGGGCTCGAACCCAGGTTCCTTAGATCAGTAGCCAAGCGCGCTAACCACTCGGCTGTATACAGGAACACAAATTAACTTTCCATCTGTAGGACGTTAACCTATCACAAGACCATCGGTGTAACCTTTCTCATCAGGGGCAGAATTAGCGAGATAAATCTCAGCGAAGGCACAATTGGGACTCTAATTGCACATTGTTAGGTTGGTGGCTACTGATCGAGTCATCTGCCGCCTACACAAGCTTAATATAAACCAACATAAAAAAAATTGTTGCAGAGATTTCTAGCATTAAACGAACATCTTTTGCAATGAAACCGAAATACAAACACTTCTAGGTATATTAAATTACAATTATTTTCCCACAGAAGTAAAATTGTGATTATTTATTACTCTTAAGTATATTTTGGAAGAATTTTTTTTTTAATATCACCCATTTCCTTACTACTCATTGTGTCAGAAAGCACAGTTTGTGTGTATTTTGGGAAAAATTCTCACAACTGAGTATTTTAAAAGTTAGCTTGAATTTTACCTACCTATCCCCTGCCTCTTAATGCTTGGCAGGACGGGATTTTTGTGTTCCGAGTTCCAATTCCCAGAACATGATCGATGGGTTGCTTTTGCAGTCTATTGAGTGACTTATTTTTATTCTTAAAAAAATAAATTGCTAGAAACGGCTCGCTGATCCATGGCTTTCAAGAGACTCATAGCTAGTGGTTCAGAATGACTGGTCTAATAAAAATTGTACTTCTTGGTTCCTTGGTGGTGCCAGTCTTTTAACAATATTTTTTTTTACTGTAGAGAAACTAGGTATGTTAATCAAAATTCTATTCTATTTGCTGACTGCAGGAAGAACGACTAAAAAGCTTTATGTGTTTATCTTTGCTATTTTAATGAATATTTTGACAGTATATACCAAAATGAGATACAGTCGCTCAAAAAAAATATCCGAACACTATGGTTGATTGCAGAATTCAGAAAAAATATCTGGCAACGAGTTTTTTTAGAAATCAGTGATCTGGCAATCTTCGTGTCACGTGACACGAAGGTTGCCAGATCGCTGATTTCTAAAAAAACCTCGTTGCCAGATATTTTTTCTGAATTCTGCAATCAACCATAGTGTTCGGATATTTTTTGAGCCACTGTAGGTGATCATATTATTTTGATACTAGATCGTGTGGGCTCACTCACGGAAATATTGAGCGTGTGCAGTTACCGTTCACAGCAAACTGGAGCTTGTGCAGTAACTGCACACGCTGCAGTTTGCTGTGAATGGTAACTGGAGCGTGTACAGTTGCTGTACACGCTCCAGATATTTTTTCTGAATTCTATAATTACGTGACACGAAGGTTGCCAGATCACTAATTTCTAAAAAAATCGTTGCCAGATATTTTTTCTGAATTCTGCAATCAACCATAGTGTTCGGATTTTTTTTTGAGCCACTGTACATGTATGTATGTCGGGAGGAAATAAACTTTATACGTACTTATTAACTTTATACCACCCGTATTAAACTGTACAAAATAAAAATGTAGATACAGGATAGAATATTAGATCACGTCTAGTAAGGTAAGTGGAGATTTCATGACCTGGATATCAGTGATAGAAGATACGTGATCGCTTGAGTAAAAGAGAGAAGTGGTCCCATACTACATATTTCACATAAAGAATGGAGCAGCAAATTTGAAGGTAAAAGAAGTCAAAAGCCAATGAAAAAGATGTCACTCCTACATGAGTTCTAGCAATAAAAACTGGCAGATATAATACTCCGCTACATCAAATAGTTCCGTTTATGCAAGAAATAAGTACTACTTTTTCTAACGCAAATTATTATTATGTGGTTTATGAAAGTGAGCAATTGAAAATGCTGCTTTTAATTTCGAAATATTGAAAATTAAAATATGTGATAAAGCAAAAAAAGACACATGTAGTAAGCAATTTTATTTGTAAGAATTACAAAATAAATAGTTAAAAATAATTTAAAATTTAACTTTACTTCTATTTATATCTAGTGTTGGCTTGCTCATTTGAAGGAAATAAGGTAGTGGTCACATTGCTGGCTTAATTATTATATGATGACTTAACGAAGATGGGTGCTAAGGAGGAGGCTACAAGATCTTCAATTAGAGGTAGTGACAAAGTTGAAGATTGTGATCACTGTTCAGGCTTCCATATGAAGCGGCGGGGGTGGCTCAGTCGGTAGCGCGCCAGGCTCGTAATCTGCAGTTCCAAGGTTCGAGTCCCAGCTGGGTCAGCGTTGAGATTTATCTCCGCAAAATTCCCCCCCCCCCTGCCCACGGTTAGTAGGGGACACCGATGGGCTTGGAAATGCCGCTGTCCGTCGGATGGGACGTTAAGCCGTGGCCCCGTGTGTGGGAGAGCCATAACCTGTGCACGTTGAAGAACACGCTGGATGGCCTTGACGGGAGGCTACCATGTGTCTCCCAACAGCTGTTCTAGTGGGTCCCCTCCCCCAAGCTTCTTTGAGCCTTCGGGGTTCATGTGACCTGGCCATTTAGCCCATGGTGTGCAAAAAGTGCCGCTCAGAGATAAAACAACCCAAAGCTTTCTTATGAACTTCTCAAGAATAATCAAAAGTCCGTCAGGTGCAGAATTGTCCATGCAAGTAGTTCACTTATCTGCTATGATAATTTCTTGCAATTCGAAATTATCGGATTTTTAAAATTTTCTTTTTGATGGTTTTTACATTAAGTCGGGTTTACGGGAATTAATAATATTAAGTCGGGTTAATGGGAATATTAAGTCGGGTTAATGGGAAATTCTTGCGTAACTGTCAAGTCTTGCGTAACCAAGGGAGTAGTTGCATACTTCTTTTTTGTGAAAAAGCTTTCCTGCTAGAGCTTGTGACACCATCAGTTAATCTCAATCATTCCTGTTAGAACTTGCCACATCATGTGTTAATCTCAACCATTCCTCTTAGAACTTGCTATATAATAAGTCAATTTGAACCATTCCTCTTAGAACTTATCACCTCATCTATTAATCTGAACCACAACAACTGTTTATATGAACCAGACTTACCACAACAACTGTTATGAACCATTCCTATTAGAACTTGTCACAGAACTAATAGAACCATCTGCAAGTCTCAACTATTCCTGCCATAACTTGTCACACCATTTGTTATTCTCAACCATTCCTGTTAGAAATTGGCACAATATTCGTCAATCTCAAACATTCCTGTTAGAACTTGTCGCAACATCTGCTAATTCAAGCATTCCTGTTAGAGCTTGTCACGTCATCTGTCAATTTCAAGAATTCTTGTTAGAATTTGCCACATCAAATGTTAATCTCAGCTGTTTCTCTTAAAACTTACCACACCATCCGTCAATCTCAAGCATTCGTGTTAGAACTTGTCACATTTCTGCTAATCTCAACCATTCCTGTTAGAACTTGTCACACTATCTGTTAATCTCAAGCATTCTTGTTAAAACTTGCCATATCATCTGTCAATCTGAAGCATTCGTGTTAGAAATTGTCAAACCATCTGTTAGTCTCAATCATTTCTGTCAGAACTTGTCACACCATCTGTCAATCTCAACCATTCTTGTTAGAATTTACCACAACATCTGCTAATCTCAACCATTCCTATCAGAACTTGTAACACCATCTATTAATCTCAACCATTCCTGTTAAAGTTTTCCACATCGTCTGTCAATATCAAGCGTTCCTGTTAGAACTTGCCATATTATCTGTCAATCTGAAGCATTTCTGTTGAAACTTGTCATATCATCTGAAAATCTCAGCCGTTTCTGTTTTAATTTGCCACATCTCTTTTTAATCTCCACCATTCCTGTTAGAACTTACTGTTGCTTTTATTCCTGCATATATTGCAGTTTATCCTTCGTAAAATCCCCCCCCCCTTTCCCACAACAGAAAATTTAATGAACAAATTCTGCATCCCTAAAACATCCAGAAAGGACGAAAAATATCTAATCGAAATTAGAATAAATGAAAAAAACAAAAACAAAAAATAATGCTATAGGATATATATACAAATCCGAATAATTAAGTAATCCATTTATATCAGTATCACAGTTTCATCGTTGCTATGACTTAAGTATACTTCGCATTCATTAATAATTAAATCACTAAATTATAGGTAGAGTTTATTTTCCAGTGTTCGCTATTGTAGTCAGCACATTGTATCTGTGAAGGTTAAAGACATGCATGACGAAGCAATGACCAAGGTGTTTATTCTCCAACGATTACTTAATTAGGATACGTGTAACTTACTAATGAACTACTAATTGGAAGAGAATCTTGACGACACTCGTTAGACGATTTAATTCGAGACAAGAGACAATATCTTCTCAAAAATATGCGTTGGTTAGTATAGAATGTCTTCTACATATATATATATCCACTTACAACGTGTTCTTTTATGCACTACGAACCTCTACTAACTCTCGGTTTTCTTCTTTTCGTGACAGGTTTGCTCAAAGAAATCACTCTAGTAGTACGATAGTCTTGTAATTGAAAAGATTTTCATTTTATACTAAACAGAAGCATGCTTTGTGATTCTGAAGCATTTAGAACACACAGTAATGGGAAATTGTTTCAGATCGACGGAGCAAAGCATGCTGATGACAGAGTTTCTGAGAAAGTGATGTGGAATTTTCTGGTTGACTTCACACAAGATTTGGTATCAAGTAATTCTGTGTTCATACATGCAATCTCTAGATGCAACGTTGGATACTCTTCTCAAGGCTACTAAACCGTAAAATATTCAAATGTTTATGACTTTAAAGTAGACTCTAGGTTTACCTTATTCCGAAATTAGCATTAGCATCTTTTAATGCTGTGCACAATGGATTCAATAAAGGGCTGACAAACGTAGTTTTGGTAGCTTGGGTTGTTTTACCACTGAGCGGCACTTTTTTGCACACCATGGGCTAAATGGCCAGGTCACATGGACCCGAAGGCTCAGAGAAGGTTGGGTTGTTTTACCTCTGAGCGGCACTTTTTTGCACACCATGGGCTAAATGGCCAGGTCACATGGACCCCGAAGGCTCAGAGAAGGTTGGGGGAGGGGACCAACTGGAACAGCTGTTGGGAGACAGATGATAGCCTCCCGTCAAGGCCATCCAGCGTGTTCTTTAACGTGCACAGGGTATGGCTCTCCCGCACACGGGGCCACGGCTTAACGTCCCATCCGACGGACGGCGGCCTTTCCAAGCCCATCGGTGTCCCCTACTGACCCGTGGGCAGGGCGTGTGAATTTTGCGGAGATAAATCTCAACGCTGACCCAGCTGGGACTCGAACCTGGGAACTACAGATTACGAGCCTGGAGCGTTACCGACTAAGCCACCCCCGCCCCTTAATTTTGGTAACAAAATGGTTTAAAGAAATAAGTAACTATTTGCTAGTTGAAAGGAGGAATTTTTAAGATGTTCATCGTGCTTGTTAATGTTCACAGAGCATACCTCAGTTGCCCAAGGATCCTTTACTCTGGTTAGGTGTGGTTTAACATCTCATTCGCTGCCATTTGATCTCTGGAATCAGATTGCTTTTTACCTTTTTCAGTAATGGGAAATCAAACGTATATTTGATCAAAAATTTTAGACTTTTAGGTTGCGAAAGTTGCACTTTGCTGCCTGTGTTGCACATAAAGAATAGAGCTGCAGTTCCTTCTCAATGAGTTTCTTGTCCAATCTTCACTAGTAGTCTTAACCACGAAAGCCAATCAAAAGCAAGATGTGGTGTCCGAAAATGCATCGATTCTTAACTCGTTAGGGAACTTCTACAACTGTTTTACATCGCAAATGTAAATGGATCGCTACGAAAAATATTAAGGGTATTATAGATGCATGATTGATGTTTTGGTAGTTTATTTCATTTTTTTTTTAAATTGAATTATTTATTGTATACATCACTACTTTTGACACGCTGCCGCTAAGCATCAAGGTACGTTACTGCATGTTACCGTTATATTATCTTTACTACCTGTATAGTATCATCAAAGTATCTAATATGAGAAATGTACCTGTTTTCGGTAAATTTCGACAAACATAAAATTCGATTTAGGTAAGGTTTTATGGAACCGAATCCTTAAGTAAAACGGGATTAGATTTTACAAATTACCCCGTTTTGCATAAGCGCTCTGGAGTTTTTTTGCACACACTACGCTAAATGACAGATCACAAGGATCCCTAGGGTCCAGAGTAGGTTGGGTGAAAGGAACCCACTGAACAGCTGTTAGGAGATAGATGGTAATCTCCCATCAAAGCCACACAGCGAGTTCTTTAACGTGCTTAGAGTGTGGTTCTCCCGCATATGGGACCAACGCCTAACGTCTCAACTGATGAATGGCGGTCTTTCCAATCCCATGATGTCCCCTTTCTGGCAGAGAGTGGTGGTGGTGGTGGTGCGTGTGTGTGTGTGTGTGGAGGGGGGGAGGGGTTAGCGTAAATAAATCTCATCGCTGGAACTGGGGGGATTCGAACCTGGGAATCCTACCAATTACGAACCTGGCGCGCTACCGACACAGCCAACCCCAGCTCCAAGTATAACGGGGACTGTGACTGTATCTATATAAAAACACTAATTATATTTCTTTGCAAACAAAATCAAAGTTTCTCTTGATCATTATTTAATTTATGCATCATTTTTACATTTTGACATCAGACAGCAATATATTTAAAGGCCAAACGAAACGTTGATGCAAAAAAGCAGAAATGAGCAAATGGTAAAAGGCTGGGCAACCGAACGAAAACGACGCCCTTTTCTGTGGTCGAAAACTACTAAAGAACCATCAGTCGATTCAAAAACGAGCCAAATATTTTTTATCGTTAAAGTCATAGATACAGAATATTAACTTGTAGACTGGGAGAGCCTTTCTGGGAAAAACTGTTATATTCAAAGAGGTTTGACACTTATGAATACATATTTGTGCATATATTGTTTTAAACTTACAAAGACTTTAACATGAAAATCTATGGACCTCAGGGCAGGTACGTCAAGTTTAAAGTGGATTTAGGTTCCTCACACGCTTTGCTTTCGAAATGTTAATCTTATTTTGTTTTGTAATCCATTTAATTCACGTGTAAAAATATTGAAAGCAAAAGATTTCTTGTCTTATGGAATGTTCTCGATGATGAACTGCTTATTGCAACTCTTTCTATACTCTGTTTTCTTTTGTGTGAGTACGTCAGAAAAATTTGCATATTCGAATATAAGGAAGGGACAACGGAATTTAGTTTCACTTCATTCCTTTGTAGTATCTTTAAAAATATACTAGTATTCTAGTATTGTTCTTATTTAAACATGCCAACTGTTATTAGCTATGGTCATAGTGCAATGTTAATGTTTTTAAAATTTTGTTGGTATAGCAGAACATTTATTCAATATTAACAGAGTATTAACTGAATTAATTTAAATTCTAAAATATAGAGTAAATGTTAAGTACAGAAGAAAAATGGCCTTGAGCCGGTGATATACGAATGATAATTTTCCCTCTGTATTCAAGATTCTTCACGGCCTGCAGGTGCTCACCTGTATTTGCTTGTTGTTAAACATATCATCCTTGGGCTCCAAGAGTGATTGGCTAAAATATATCATATCAATTAACACTTGAGGTATACCTGGTCTAATGCACATATCTGGAAGTGTTTAGGTGACAAGAATCTTCAAAAGCAGTCAAGCTTCTGATGACTGAGCTGATAAGATGTTGTGGATTCCTATCCCACTTGACAGTTTTTCCTCCATACTCTTGATTATTCATAGCCTACAGTTGCTCACCTGGATTGTTTGTTATTAAATACACAAGACAGCAGTCTTCAATTACAAGCTTTCGTTTGGCATAAAATTCGTTACAAATTGATCTCTTTGAAATTGTCTTCCCGGATTTCTAGCGGAGGGCAGAAGAAAGGGAATATAATTTGAGTTTGTCCATGAAACTCTCTTTGTCAGGAGCTTTTATTTGCGATATAACACCTTACGCTTTTCTCTTTTAATATGGTTGGGGGAAGAAAATTAGGGGATTAAGCCCTGATGTTTGGAGGTTACCGTTAGGATTAGATCTTGGTCAAATAGACTCGCAAACTATGTAAAATACACCGAAGAACCAAAACATAACAGCGCGTCTTTATGCAAATCGAAGCAACTGCAAGTAAACGATGGCGCGTGTGAATATCATGAAACGGTATAAAAACACCTGATACTTAGCTCTGTTAATCAGTGGTATTCTTTTTCTCCAGTTGGGAAAGGTAGCGGAACTAAGTGAGTTTCACAAAGGCCAAATTATAATGGCCAGACGACTGGGTCAGAGCATTTCCGAGACGTCAAAGCTTGTGGGGTGCTAAGGTCAGCTATAAAAAGTCAATTCTCAGGTTTGGGTTCCAACTGGGCAGGAGAAGAGACTTTTCTCTTCCAGCTCTCCGTCCTGCCTACAATTAATAAGGGTCACTGTTGGGCTTGAAACGGCCACCGTCCGTCGGATGGGATATTAAGCCGTGGCTCCTTGTATGGGAGAGACACACCCGTGCACTTTAAAGAACACACACTGGATGGCCTTGACGGGAGGCTGACACCCTTTTCCCAATAGCTGTCCAGTGGGTCCCCTCTCCCAACCATCCTCACACCCACGAGAGTTTGGAACACGGACATTAGTCCCAACTATTCGAACTCCTGGTAGCGATAATCCTTTTTTTTTATAATATAAGAAAAAAAGCTCGAATCTTCCCCTTTGAAAATAGTCGTATCTGGGTACAATTCTATTTGAGAGTTACAGTAAATATTCTGAATTTATCGCTACAAAATTCTATTGGCAATAATTCCTTGGCACGGCTCAAAATTCAAAAGTTTCCATTTTCTTAAATTGAATATACAGACTGAATTAGACAACTATTGTGTAACCCAGATCTTTTCGATGTTCGACTTCATGGTGTGGGGAGCGATTAGCTATCACTCTTGTACGTGTCTGGTGTTTGTATGTACAAGGCAGGGACGTAGCGAAGGACTATGGTTGGGGGGGAGAATTCAAATATTTTCCAACTCGAAATTCAAATTTTGCCGACTGAGCAAAAACTCAGCAAACTTACCAGATTTTCGCTCGGGGGGGGGGGGGGGGGGGGGGGTCAGGTTAAGCAATTTTCACAAATCACCTGCATTTTCCCATTTGACTTCCAATTTTGCCAACTAACCGTAATTTGACATTTAACTTCCAATTTTGACAACTAGCCATTATTATTTCACACTCATAATTCCAATATTTACATCTCGTCTGAATTTTAGCAAGTCAGTGTGAATTTTCCCTTCATTTGACAAACTCTCCTTGATTTCACGAAACTAATCCCAATCCTTACATCTCTCCTAAATTTGCCAAATTACTTCAAACGTTTGAAACTCCCAAAAAGTTTGCTAAGTTTTCTCAATTCCAGTCAACTATCCTGAATTTCACAACCCAATCCCAAATATCACAACTCGCCCGTATTTTCCAAGTGGATTCGAATTTTGCCAACTGCCCTACATTCTGTTAAGTTTCCTCAATTTATCCAACACTCCTTTATTTCACAAAACAAATCTCAATATTCACAACTCGCCTATATTTTACCAAGTGAATTCGAATTTTGCCAACTACTCTGGATTTTGTCCAACTCGCCGTAGTTTTACAGAAAAAAACGCACTTTTTACATCTTCCCTGAATTTGCCAACCCACTTCGAATTTTATCAACTCTCCTTAATTGCACAAGAAAGGCACAATTTTCACAACACCCCTGTATTTTACCAAGTGGCTTCGAATTTTGCCAAGAGTTCTTGGTTTTTCCAACTCTCTTAATTTCACAAAAATAATCCCAATTTTTACAACTACTTTACAAGTACTTTACCAAATGGTTTCCAGTTTTGACTACTCCCCCAAATTTTGCCAAGTTTTCTCGATTTTGTCAACTCTCCTTACTTTCACAAAAACAATCCCAATTTTCACAAATTGCCCGTATTTTACCAAGTGGATTCGAATTTTGCCAACTGCCCTAGATTTTGCCATCTCGCCACAATTTTACATCACACCTGATTTTTGCAAATCACCTGAGTTTTGCAAAGCCACTCTGAATTTTGCCAACTCCCCCAAGATTTTCCAACTCTCCTAGATATTGCGCAGTTGCCTCGATTTTTGCCAACACGCCATAATTTTACAGAAAAAATATTACAATTTTTACATCTCACCTGAATTTTGTCAACTCTACACGATTTTGCCAAGTCACTCCGAATTCTGCCAACTGCCTCTAGATTTTGCCAACTCCCTAAGTTTTGCCAACTCTCCTAGATTTTGCCAACTCCCTAAGTTTTGCCAACTCTCCTAGATTTTGCCAACTCAAGTTTTGCCAACTCTCCTAGATTTTGCCAACTCCCTAAGTTTTGCCAACTCTCCTAGATTTTGCCAACTCCCTAAGTTTTGCCAACTCTCCTAGATTTTGCCAACTAGTCATAATTTTACGGAAAAAAAATCCAAATTTTCACATCTCACCTGAATTTTGCCAAGTCATTTCGAATTTTGCCAACTGTCCCTAGAATTTTCCAACTCCCTACGTTTTACCAACTCACCATAATTTTACAGAAAAAATCCTAATTTTTACATCTCACCTTAATTTTTGCCAACTCCCCACGATTTTGCCAAGTCACTCCGAATTTTGCGAACTCCCTAAGATTTTGCCAAGTTGTCCCGATTTTGCAAACTCACCTGTATTTTACTAAGTGGCTTCGAATTTTGCCAACTGCCCTAAATTTTGTAACTCTCCATTTTCCAAACTGCCTTAGGTTTGCCAAGTTGCCTCGATTTTGACAACTCCGCCCCCCCAAAAAATTACAAATTTTCATAACTCACCTAGATTTTACGAAGTCGCTTCGAAATTTGCAAACTCCGAGTTACTTTGGGGGAGGGGAATCCTCCCCCCATCCCCCCCATGGCTACGCCCCTGTGTACAGGGTACACTGAATAACAATACATCCGTCAGCGACATCGTACAGTCAGTCGTCCTGCCATATTTGAGTGTAATCGCAAATCCGATATTCCAACACGATAACGACGGCCCATACTCCGCCTTGGAAACTCAACATGCTCTTCAGGCAATGCACCAACACTCTTGGCCAGC
Source organism: Ryuthela nishihirai (assembly GCA_038380435.1). Classification (NCBI taxonomy): domain Eukaryota; kingdom Metazoa; phylum Arthropoda; class Arachnida; order Araneae; family Heptathelidae; genus Ryuthela; species Ryuthela nishihirai. The sequence continues at coordinate 33,434,865 of JAWZYU010000015.1, forward strand.
ACGCTCTCCGGACGCCTCGAATCGAGCATGTCTGGGACTGAATCGTACAAAGACACTTCCGCGGACCACTGCATCTCTAAATTACGTGTCCAAGTTGAAAGCGCATGGAATGGTGTCTCCCAGCGTGATATCCAGCATTTGTACGATCGATTCATGCCAGATTGAAAGCTTGTATTGCTGTTCGAGGAGGTTCAACACCTTATTATAATGTGCCTTCTGTAAAATGTAATACTCATTAAAAGGTAAAATAAACATTGAATCACTTCACACGTGTGATCACTGTCCTTTCTCAACAAGTTGTTTCTACTAAATTAATCTCATAGATTACGTTTCAATTGTTAATGGTGTTCTTTTTTCAATATCCGTCTATATATTAGAACTGAGTTTTAGTTTGTTCTGTCTCGATCTGACCACTTTGCCTCTCTCTCAAAATCCAAAATATTTTTTCATGTATTCTCTAGATCTAGGATATTAGGAGAAACATACACTGAGGAATCATTGAAGTCAATGCTATATTCGAAGTTAGTGTCCATTAGCATAACATGACCACCCATGTTATGTCAAAGGGATGCTAGCTTCAAGGATCTATAGGTTCTAAAATAAGCGTTTTGTGACAAAATGGGGCTGAGAATATTATAAAAATCTCAATCAAATTTATTTAATTGTCGATTTGCAATAGTATTCTTATTATTTAAGTATGTATAGAAGTTTAAATCTTTCAGAGCAGCAGTATGTTCTAAGAAGTTTATCAAAAACTTTAAAAGAATATTGAAGCAACTATTTGCATACTTCTAAAATTGTAGTTATATACAAAAAAAAAAAATAAATAAATACCCGCTCAAGCAGCTGCTTGCCACAGAGGTCTGACAGGAGCCTGTCAGTTTATATGCCACAGTAGAAGGTCTGAGAGGATGGCAGGACCTCAGCAGAAAAACTACACACACATCCATGCCTTACCCGGGGCTTGAACCCAGGTCCCTTAGATCAACAGCCAAGCGTGCTAACCACTCGGCCACGGGATGGCAAACTGGTTTGAAATAATATTTCCTATTTCAGGTTAAATTAACTTTAAATGTCTAGCATTGCTATTGTTATGTGTTCAAATTACATAACTCTTTAAATATTGAAAGAATATTGTCGGAAAAAAATCGATATTTAGATAGTAATGATTTATATCTTTAATTTACCTTTAGTCACATTTCCCAATAAAACGTTTATTTTAAAAGTTATAAAAAACAAAATAAAATAAATATCCCCTCAAGGAGCTGCTTGCCACAGAGGTCTGCCAGGACAGACCTCTGTGGCCCAGGACAGACCTCTGTGGCCCAGGACAGACCTCTGTGGCGACAGAGGACACAGAGTGGCCACTGAAACCACAGAGATCTGCTTGCCACAGAGGTCTGCTTTCCACCTCTGTGGCCACTGAAGCCACAGAGGTCTGCCAGGAGCCTGTCAGTTTATATGCCATATAGAAGGTCTGTGAGGATGGCAGGACCTCAGCATAAAAACAACACACACAGCCATGCCTTACCCGGGGCTCGAACCCAGGTCCCTTAGATTCGTAGCTAAGCATGGTAACCACTCGGCCATGGGTTTTAAAAGGTATAGGACTTTGCAATTACCTTCCCATTGACATAATATGGGATAGGGTGGTCATATTTCAATGATCACTCAGCATATAGTTGCCGAAAATTCTCCAGTTTTAAATTTCAAACATAATCCCTTTTCTACAAAGTTCTTCCTATAGCTTAATAAGTAAAAACTAAAAAGAAGTAAATGGCATTTAGATTACATGAAAACAAGGGTTTTACTGTATCTAATACACCATAAAACTGAGCATTATCTGCTATCGCCTTTCTTACTTTCCATACTCATCCCTCCGATAATAATTCCCCAGTGACAAATCAGAAGAGACCTTATGGAGGCATGAGCGTATGCCCTCTCTCTAGGAGAATCCCAATATTTTTCAATTCTGAAACCTCCGACAAAATGTTGGTCGGACGGATTTCTGTTTCGAACAAATTTCCGTTTCAAACAAACTTCCGTCATATGTTTCCGTCGATCAAATTCCACCAAACACTAACTGAGTATTTACAATTCTACAATCTTGTTTAAAACATAATTCACCGAAACTGATTGAATATCAAGTCGTGTACAAGAATTTGAAACATTAGATATGACTGAGATGATGGCCTCTTTCTTCGAAAGAGAGGAATCATTTGAATTGAGAGAAATTATTGCGAGCAACAAATTAGATCATAAAGGAGTGCAGTGATTAAAGGGGAAAAAATTCGAGATTAAAAAGAAGAAACCTCCGTCTTATCCGACACTGCGAATGTTTTAAAAATAAATTTAATAGATTAAAAACTTTCGGTTGAAGTAACATTTTGGAATTTAAAAGATCGTGATAATTAAATAGTAAAAAAATGTGAATCATTTGTTTTACGATTGTTTTTTGCAGAGATGCTGTATTTACAAAACAGGGCATTCGATTCGATAGCAGTGCTTCTAGGATCACAAAAGAAATTGCTATTATGAAATATCACATTATTTTTAACAGTTCTTTTTAGGTTACAGGTTATAGAATCAAAAATTGTCAATATTCTATTACCTTTACGCTTTGTTACATTACGTTTTGTTGGAATTTGCAATACGTTTTGTTCTATATTTGAAAGCTGGGTAAGAAAATGTAAGCGCTTGGGATGTTGTTGAAATGGTTGCAGAAATATTTTTGTAGCTGTTTTATAATAATAACAATAATCTTAATTCATGTTAGTTATGCACAAACGTTTAAAAAAATGACCAGCAAAGCATCTGCTTATCTGCAGGAGAAAAGAATGATAACATTACATGGTTGGGTTGTTTTACCTCTGAGCGGCACTTTCTTGCACACCATGGGCTAAATGGCCAGGTCACATGGCCCCGAAGGCTCAGAGAAGGTTGGGGAAGGGGACCCACTGGAACAGCTGTTGGGAGACAGATGGTAGCCTCCCGTCAAGGCCATCCAGCGTGTTCTTTAACGTGCACAGGGTATGGCTCTCCCGCACACGGGGCCACGGCTTAACGTCCCATCCGACGGACGGCGGCCTTTCCAAGCCCATCGGTGTCCCCTACTGACCGTGGGCGGGGCGGGGAATTTTGCGGAGATAAATCTCAACGCTGACCCAACTGGGACTCGGACCTGGGAACTACAGATTACGAGCCTGGCGCGCTACCGACTGAGCTACCCCCGCCCCCAGAAATGCGTGTAGACAATTTGTTTAACACATATACTGAATATTCTCTGGCAAATTTCGAATTTGCACAACTGTTTTATAGAACATCTGTATAAAGTTGCCCATAGTAATAGAAGTAATATTTTAAGGTAATTTTTAGAAGACTGAGTATAACTGAAATAATAAATTGTCACTCAAGCAGTCAGTATAAATGCTCTAGAGAAGATTTCCGAGGAAGACTAGACCTCAACAGAAAGACAACACATCAAAGAAACATCCATACCTTATCCGGGACTCGAACCCTGGCAACATTGATCAGTAGTTAAGAGCACTAACTACGCGGCCAGCAGGACAACCTTGACTGAAGCACTATATAAAATTCTAATTCTCAGACTTGTTGATTCATCAAGTTGTTGGGTTGTTTTACCTCTGAGCGGCACTTTTTTGCACACCATGGGCTAAATGGCCAGGCCACAAGGACCCCGAAGGCTCAGAGAAGGTTGGGGAAGGGGACCCACTGGAACAGTTGTTGGGAAACAGATGGTAGCCTCCCGTCAAGTCCATCCAGCGTGTTCTTTAACGTGCACAGGGTATAGCTCTCCCGCACACGGGGTCACGGCTTAACGTCCCATCCGACGGACGGCGGCCTTTCCAAGCCCATCGGTGTCCCCTACTCTGACCGTGGGCAGGGCGGGGAATTTTACGGAGATAAATCTCAACGATGACCCAGCTGGGACTCGAACCTGGGAACTACAGATTACGAGCCTGGCGCGCTACCGACTGAGCCACCCCCGCCCCATTCATCAAGTAAAGAATATCATGTGCCAAGAGTTGCTCCTGGATCCTATATTCCGTTATATCTTTACGATAGGATTGAATTCAAATGCGTATTTAAGTAATGAGAATACTGAAGGTAAGAAATGAATTACCATTTCAGGAGAAGACCATCGTGGGCAGAGATCCGTGTCTGACTGATGAATTCTACGAAGAAACCAGTTGAGGGGCGCCACTTTCACACTTAACCTTGTGATAATTACTTCCATTGTATGTGAAGATTACAAAGGCTTAACGGGAATTGCAAGTCAAGGCAAATAGGGGAAGAGATGAGCTGGAGCCTTCTAATCATTAATAGTGTTAATGCGAAAGTGACGTTTCAGGATGTGATTATATTTTCAAGATAATGGTTTATCACTTTTCAATGGTGTCTTGCAGACTCTTGTGGCACTTCGCTGCTGGTGATCCCACAGCACCATGCGTCCAAGTGTGAAAAACGGAGAGAGACAATTAGTTCATTGATTTTAGATTTCGTAGCAGCTGAGCGCCCAAATGGAAGAAATGAAGCAGCAAGTTTATTGATGGAGATCCAACCTTAGCTGGTGTTCAAATGAAAGAAATAAGGCATCGAGTTCATTGATGTAGATCTCACAATGGTTTGGAGTTTAAATGAATGACATTAAAAAAGCAGCTAGTTTCAAAGAGTTCTGGTAATCGATGAAGATTATCGAATGTGAATTAGAATCGTACAAAAGGGGGAGGGATAGTTCCAGGTTCTGCCTCCCTTATAATTAAATGTATTTTTGCATATGAAGGCTGTTTGTTATTATTCAACCTTTTGGTTTTTTCACTATTCATCCTTTTATTTTCTAATTTGGACATGTTGGAATGGCAGTTTAACCTCTGAGCACAATGGTCAGGTCACAAGGACTCAGAGAAGGTCGGGGGGAAGGAAGTCCATTGGGCACAGATGGAAACCTCCTGTAAAAGCTACCCATCATTTTGTTCTAACGTTCACAAGGATGCTCTCTTTCTCTCTTGTGCACGGAACCATAGCTTTACGTTACACCCGACGGTGGCTACGTATGGCTACCTTTCCAAGCCCATCGGTGTACTCTTTTTGACTAAGGGGAGAGTGGGGGTTTTAGCGAAAATAAATTTTCACGCTGGCCACAATTGGGACTCGAACCTGAAAACTACAGATTAGGAACCTACCCTTCTATCTACTAAGCCATTCTCAGCTTTAATCTCGGCGTTATATAAGATTTTACGTTAGGAACTTTTCTTAAGAGTTGAATTGCGTACTTTAACATGCTTGGGGAGGAAATATTGCAATTTAAGCACCTGGACCAAGCCCGGATCTCAAATACAAAAAAAAAGGGGGGGGGGGACAAGTGGTCCGAGAGAAAGGGGGAGCTAAGATTAAAAAGGAAAGAACAGGAACGCCGTTCCGGTATAAATTTTTAACTCCTCCTTTTAGTCGTCTTTAAGAGTTTTTTTGAAAAAAAGCAAAAACAAATAATGTTTAATATTTCCTTCGCCTCCTTTACGAGCATTCTTAAAGAGGAAGGTGGGGAAAGGGAACATGCTCCCCCTACTCTTAGATCCCCCCCCCCCCTGATCTGGACCGCTGTTAAGATCCTACCTCAATGGTCATTCTGCCAATCAAGATGCAAAGCATTATAATTTGGGAGGAAGAAGATATTATATGAATCTTGCATCGTTTTTCGTATGAGCTCTGTGTCTCGGATTTATGTTGTGTTATTTCCGATTGGCAACTTGTGACTAGGTTATTTAGCACAAATTGGACTAGATATCCGGGTCACAAGCTGAGGAAGGAACCCACTGAGTAGTTATTAGGAGACAGATGGCCACTGGTGGAGGACTTTTTAAATTCCATATGTGTCACCTTTCTCATCGAGGGCAGGATAATGATTTTGTGGAGATAAATTTCAACTCTGGCACTCGAAACAGGAAACTATAGATTACGAGTTCCCATTTCACCTAGAAATTGAATTAGGAGACGTATAGTTCAGTTCTGTAGTTGTAAAGAAGCCACAAAAAGTATATTATGGCTCAAGCACAAAATTATAATAACTCACGCTCCGCACTCCCTCAGCCACAACATTTTCCATTTAAATTTAAGCATAATAAGGAAAAGCAACTATGAAAATGATTTTTTCCTTTACTCGTAAGGAGAATTGGAAACCTCGTTGATAGGAAAACTGGGTTGGGTTGTTTTACCTCTGAGCGGCACTTTTTTGCACACAATGGGCTAAATGACCAGGTCACAAGAACCCCGAAGGCTCAGAGAAGTGATAGGTCGCAGACCTATTGATTTTAATAATTTAAACTTTTTTTATTACATTTCTATCCTGATGCAACCACTTTGTGTCTGACAGAGATGTCTTCGGAGGTTAATGGGTGCAAGATCTCGGTTGCGAATATCTTTCAGGGTTCGGTTTCATCTGTTTATGTTGATGATTGCCGAGAAAGAACTTAGCTCATGTGAAATGACAGGAAGTATCTTGTGAAACAATTTCAGCTCGCCCAAAAGCAGACATTGACCTTCGGGAGGAATGCAGAGTGCTGGCTGGCAACAAAACTCTGTTCCACTTGTGAAATATGGAAGTGGAATCGGGGTTTTGCCCGGGGCTTGCTTCTGAGGCCCTGTTGGTCGGAGAGTTCCCGGGGTTGCCAGAAAGATATTGTCACGCTCGACCCGGGAGAAACAGTTCGGTGTGGGTTGATCAGGCTAACAGACCAGGGTTCGGTCTTTTTATCTATCTTTCTTTTGCTCTCTTCGCTAAGTCCGACTTTAGTGAAATTTACTGGACTGACTTTTAGCCGATATTTCAGGGAGGGAAATTGTTAAATTAGACATCTCTTAAATTAGTGAGATGATAAACTTTTACCTAAGTACGTAAGGTGAAATTTAAAGAAATTTGCTTTGCTTGGGAAAAACCACGATCAGAGAAATCTGGAGTGGGAGCTTCATGAAAATTTATTCCGAGTGCACATCACAATAACTTAGGAGAATACAGTTCTCGTTCCTGAGAAACTTCAACAAAAACCACGATCAGAGAAATCTGGAGTGGGAGCTTCATGAAAATTTATTCCGAGTGCACATCACAATAACTTAGCAGAATACAGTTCTCGTTCCTGAGAAACTTCAACATGGTAGAGTTATTTTAATTTAACATACTCTGCTTATTGTCACTTTCACTTTTAGGTTTTAATTTTATTATTTTGTTTTGAATGTTGTTCGAACTTAAGCTTACCTGAATGGAGTGAGTACTTAGTCAATTAATTGTAATGTAAAATCATCCACCTTTATAAGCCAGTGGTGGAACTTTGTTAAGTGTGAAATTTAAATAAATTCAAAATTTCGTTATTGTTCAAACAAAAATTGGGTCTTGGTCAATCATGTGAAATCTCTACTCGTCGCAACTACAGTTAGAGAATACGGGACTGCGTATTGCTAGCTTGTAGATTGTTCTGGTTCGAATCTAAAATCTTCTTTCTGCCACTCTTTCAAAAATATTTGTTTGAAGGCATTAAATTTCGAAGTCAGATCCATATAGCTATTGACATGCAGTTCTAGATAAGATAATTATTTTAGTAAACGCGGAACATTTTAAGTTCATACCGCATGTCTCGAAGAGGAAAAAGTTGCAGGTGACAGAAGGTTGAGGGAGGGGACCCACTTTAACGGCTGTTGGGAGACAGATGGTAGCCTCCCGTCAAGGCCATTCAGCGTGTTCTTTAACGTGCACAGGGTATGGCTCTCCCACACACGGACACGGAGCCACGGATTAACGTCCCATCCGACGGACGGTGGCCTTTCCAAGCCCAACGGTGTCCCCTACTGACCGTGGGCAGGGCGGAGAATTTTGTGGAGATAAATCTCAACGCTGACCCAGCTGGGACTCGAACCTGGGAACTCATCCTACAATCATCATCATCATCATCATCATCATCATCATCATCATCATCTGTAGGTCATCATCATCATCATCATGGCGAGCTTGGCGCGCTACCGACTTAGCATCGATTACGAGCTTGGCGCGCTACCGACTTAGTCACCCCCGCCCCTAGGAAAACTGGAATCTGCACATTCCTCTTCTGACAACTATTCCTTTAAGAGCTTGACTTATATTTGATATATACAACTTTATAATTCTAATTTCATCCGCGACATATCTACTCACCACGAATTTTAACAAAACATGGCAAGAATTTTTTTATTAGGGGGGGGGGGGTTGCGTTCAATGGGCTAAATGGCCAGGTTATAAGGACCCCAAGGACTCAAAATTTGTTAGGGGAAGAGGGCCCACTGGAGAGAATACAGATGGAAGAGACCCGTCAATGCCATCCAATGTGTTCTTTAACGTACACAGAATATGGCTCTCTTGCACACGTGACCACGGCTTAACGTCCCATCCATTGGACGGCGTCCTTTCCAAGCGTATCGATGCCCCTTCTCTCGCCCAGGACAGCATGGGATTGGAAGGAACGTTCCACTAAATGTTATCATCATATTATTTAACTTGTGCAAGACAACACGGTGATAATGGTTTAATATCTCTTCCGATAGATGGTAGCTTTTCTAAATCCTCAGTATAAAGTTTCCTTATTGAGAAGTGAGAAAACACGAAGACAGTTGAATTGTGGCTCTGAATAACGATGTCAATAGCAGGTGAATAATCAGCCGCTGAACAATCCTAGAAAATTCCTTTTCTTATCGTTTATAAATAAGGCGATAACCACCAGGGTGAGAAGCGAGTTGAAAATGTCGAATATGAAAGTCTCCTAAAATGCACCCTATCGGAATTGTGATGATGAAAAAGCAGTGGCAAAATGTCAATGGCAACTGAAGAAGCATTGGGGGAATAGGAAACTGCATAGTTGAAGCTTAGACCGTTCTGATTGGCGGATTGACAATTGAATCACAGACAGATCAGAGACACAGACATATATGGCATGTGAGAAAAAGAATCATCAGATCAGTTCTCACAGACTGTAGGTCGGTGACCTGCAGTCTGTGAGAGTTTTGTTGGTCATCATCCTACAATCATCATCATCATCTGTAGGTCATCAGCATCATCATCAATCAGTTCTGTAGGTCATCAGCATCATCATCAATCAGTTCTGTAGGTCACCGACCTACAGAACTGATCTGTGATAATTATTGCCCTTACGAGTAAGGTCAATAATTATTTTGATACCGTGCGCTTTACGTATCTTGTTGACAGTTTGATTCAGTTCCGTCTACCGAATTCACCCTCTGAAATTAATGCTTTAATAAGGAATCTTTCAAGTAGGTGAATGATTCCTAATTTCTGTAGTGGCTAGTAAACTAACCAAATATTCCCAACGCGTTGTTTTTATGCCATTCGATTGTTTTTCCTCTGAGATCCCTTTTTTTATGACAATGTGGATAAATGTCCAGTCCTCAAGGACCCTAACTAGTTAGACATATGGACATACATGTAATACTCATTGGACTTATAAAAGTCTCATGTTAAGGTCATCCAGGGTGTCTTTTAACGTGCACAGAGTATGGTTCTCCTGCACTCTGGTCGATGGTTTAACGTTCCATCTGATCGACGGTGATCTTTCCAAATCTATTAGTGTCCCCCGAGCCATATTAAGGTAGGGGCCTAGGGAGAATCAGGCCCTGGACTAAGGGAGAGGCTTAGGAGGGTCAATCCTTGAACTGGATTTAAAAAGAAGGCGTAGGGATGATTCCATGGACAAAATTAAAGAAGGGACCTAGGATGCTCAGGCCCTGAGGCGGATTAAGGAAGGGACCTAGGAGGTTCAGGCCCTGGGTATCAAACAAAAAGGGAATTTTTTATACATTTGTAGGAGGAAGAATTTCTCGGTCGTAAGTCACAAAAATTCCCTTATAAGGCAGCCTAACAGTTATCCACACAGTTCCTATGGATCATGAGATACAAGCCAGCCGCTCACCATTTTTGTGTTTTCCGGTCACCTCCAATCATTCAATCAATCAAAATACTTTATTTTCAACACATTAGACTATATATTTAGTACAATATAAATAACCCAAAAGCGTTCGCTTATCTGGGTTGTTAGAGTTAGCATCACATGAAAAAGCAGAAAAAGAAAGTTCGATTTCTTTCTCACAAATTAATTACAGCCTAATGATCCACACTAGGTGAATTGTGATAAACTAAAATAATCTCATTTATTTATTATTTATTTTCTATAATAATGGCATTTTTGCAATTATAGAGATGTGTATTTTCCTTTAAAAACAAATAGGAAAAAAAAAGAAAACACGTGTACAATAGAGGTACAAGAAGGGTACAACAATAAAAATTTTAATTTTAATTTTTATCGTAGAACTGTAAACATAAAATTCAAGTCGAGCACATGTGAGAGATAAAACTTCAATTTTTTCTTAAAGAATTCTTACAATTTCGAAGCTCACTAGGTAACAGATTAAATATATTTAGTGTTAAATATAAAATATGTTTGTGTAATATTTCCTTTTTTACAAGTGGAATTACATACTTTCTACCAGCTAAACGAAAATTATAATTATATACTTTTAATTCAAAAAAGCAACTGCAGCTATAAATGATGGGGTGGCTCAGTCGGTAGCGCGCCAGGCTCGTAATCTGTAGTTCCCAGGTTCGAGACCCAGCTGGGTCAGTGTTGAGATTTATTTCCGCAAAATTCCCTGCCCTGCCCACGGTCAGTAGGGGACACAGATGGGCTTGGAAAGGCCGCCGTCCGTCGGATGGGACGTTAAGCCGTGGCTCAGTGTGTGGGAGAGCCATACCCTGTGCACGTTAAAGAACACGCTGGATGGCCTTGACAGGAGGCTACCATCTGTCTCCCAACAGCTGTTCCAGTGGGTCCCCTCCTCCAACCTTCTCTGAGCCTTCGGGGTCCATGTGACCTGGCCATTTAGCCCATGGTGTGCAAAAAAGTGCCGCTCAGAGGTAAAACAACCCAACCTTCTCTGAACCTTCAGGGTCCATGTGACCTGGCCATTTAGCCCATGGTGTGCAAAAAGTGCCGCTCAGAGGTAAAACAACCCAACCTATAAATCATCAATTTATAAACAAGTGACTTAAGGGCAGCAATTTAAACTGTGAAGTGTGTTATTTCCATTTTGATAAATACTTCCACCAGATATATTTTTAATAATTTTATTTTAAAGGACAGTCAGTGTTTTCAGGTAGGACAATTCACCATGCCCTTCATTACCTGTTCGGACACGATAAATTTGAATTCCACTTCATTCTAAGATGTTGCTGAAACGAAAAAAGGACAACATCGATAGTATCCAGGGCCACTCCTACTTATTTGGCAAATGCTAATGTAACGCGATCCAATGTATGCGTCATAATGTAAATTTATGGGAAAATATTTCTTTTTTTTACAATTAACTTCAGATATGAATACCTATATTTTCATAATTATAAAAAAAATTCAGTTGGGTTATTTTTACCTCTGAGCAGCACTTTTTTTTTTGCACATAGCGGGCTAAAGGGACAGGTTGAAAGGATCCCAAGTGGTCAGAGAAGGTTGGGGGAAGGGAACCCACTGGACAGCTGTTAAAAGACTGTTGGAAGCCTCTAGTTAAGTCCACCCAGAGAGTTCTTTAATACACAATCATGGGTTTCCTGCATAGGGGGCCACGGTTTACGTCCCAACCGACAGATAGTGGCCTTTCTAAGCCCATCGGTGTTCACTTTCTGGCCGCTTTAATCTCCGCCAGCCGAGATAATTCTCAACGCTGGCCCAGGCAGTACTCGAACCCGGGAACTACAGATTACGAGTCTGGAGCGATACTGATTGAGCTCCCCCCCCCCCCCCCAAGAGTTGGGACTCAAACCTAGGAACTGTAGATTACGGATCTGGTAAACCCTTATAAAAATATTCAGCTTTTTCAACCTTGTCATGGAATTTACCATGAGAAATCATCGTTAATCATTGTTATGCAGAATTTGTTGTTCGAACGAATCAATTATATACTTGTTACTACGTATTCAGAGTGCAAATGAGAAAAAACGAAAGGAAATTAGGAAAAAAATGTAGTAGAAATCCTGAAAGTTTCATGTCACTTAAGATAAAAATTCTTAGTTCAAATAAATATATTATATTAAAAATAAGCCTCTGCTTTCTGGTCCAAAGCCATTTAAATCGCTTTTGTATCATATAAGATAAATTTACGGAGTGATTACAAAAGATTTAAGGTAGTTTCTAGGCTTCCGCGGCCATTCCATTAACCTTTCGATGCGCGAGTCAGAAGTGAGACGATTCCTTCCCGCGAGAGTCCACACCGTCTGCTCTTGGGCGCCATAGCAACCACTCACAGATAAAGCCAACTGAGAAAGCGGATACCCGAGACCGAGGAGCAGACTGACCGACGCTGTCCACTAGAGAGAAAAACAACAAACAAGTGCCACAAAAACTTCCGCTCCTGACAGAGATCGATTCTTGGTAGCATGGATCACATTAATTGCAAATGGAATAGAAGCTGTGTTCTGTGCTGCCATCTCTCGATGGTATTTTAAACTAATAAGTTAATACTACTAAGGTCGAAGGGAGTCTGAAAATTTTCGATGCATAGGAGTCAGACTGAGTTGTGTTATTGTTTTACCTCTGAGAGACATACTTTTGCACACAATGGGCTTAATGGCTAGGTCACAAGGACCCCAAGGTCTCAGAGAAGATTGAGGGAAGAGAACCCACTGGACTGCTGCTAGGAGACAGGTTTTTACACACAGGTATTATCTACTGCACAAGGGGCCACGGTTTTACGAACCATCCGACGTTTTACGAACCATCCGACGAGCGTCGGCCTTCCATGCCCATCGATATTACCTTTCTAGCCTAGAGCAGGGTGGGGATTTAGAGGATTTAGATATCTCAACGCTGGCACAGGTGGGACCAGAACCTGAGAACTGCAGATTACGAGCGTGGTGCGTTAACGTTGAAATTGGGATGGGGGTTAACGTTGGTGCAACAAAGTATTGGTGCAACCTCCATCCCCATTCAGAGCAGTGGCGAAGATAAAGATTTATGATCACAATCGTTTCAAATCGCAAAACATTCGGGAAGCTCCCAACTGGTGAAATGATATACAGGAATGAATAAATGGAAAATTTAATTTTTGAGTATCAGCTCGTATGTACCGAAAAACAAAAAAGAAACAACAAAAATTATAAGAAAAAAAATAAATATTTGTTCTTTATAATGCATTTAGCCGTCCCGTGGCAGAGTGGTTAGCACGCTCCGCTACTGATCTAAGGGACCTGGGTTCGAGCCCCGGATAAGGCATGGATGTTTGTGTTTAGGGACCTGGGTTCGAGCCCCGGATAAGGCATGGATTATTATTGTTTTTCTGCTGAGGTCCTGCCATCCTCTCAGACCTTCTACTTTGGCATATAAACTGACAGGCTCCTGTCAGACCTCTGTGGCAAGCAGCTGCTTGAGAGGGTATTTATTTATTTATAGTGTATTTAACAAGAATCGTATCACATTTGATAGCATGTAAAAACACGAAATGTGTACCTAAGTAACAGTTCATATTGATTGGAAGATATTTTACTACATACTAAGATTATGAAAAAGAAAATGAGTTCTGAGGCTCTCATGAATGCCGAGATCTCTGGCGACCGTATATGCGGTAACCCGCCACTTAGTCAGACGTATAAGAATATAGCGCAGATTCTTCGTATTACCGTAGGGACGAAATTTATAGCCAGTAAAATCTGGTCATCAGCATCGGATCAGTAGAAACTGACGAATTGTGGATATAACGAAATTTAAAATTTTGAGAATATTAAATTTCAAACCCGAAAGGCGAGTGAGGTATCAGAATAAAACTCATATTTTGTAGAATATTACAATTTATTCGTATGAGAAATTATTCCATTAATGAAAAGTTCGTATTGTAAAATAGTTTTCTTTAATTGTTTAAATTGGGGAATTAATGAGTATTACTGAAAATGAAAGGAGGTAAGTTAAAAGTAAAAAAAAAAGGCCTATCATATTATTTTTGCTATTAAAATATACCAGCAACAATGTGACGGTAATAACTGCACGATTTTAATAACTGTACGATTTTAATAACTGTACGATTTTAAGTTCATTGGCATTTTATTTTACCCGCTAAACAGCTGCTGGTCACAGAGATCTGACAGAAACATATCTGTTTAACATGCTACAAAGAACACCTGTTATCTTGAGAAAAACTACGAGAAGTATCCAGGCCTATTTTGATTTATAGAATGACACGCAACTTTTTGGTCTTATCTGAGATTCGAACCCAGGTCCCCTTGATTGGTAGACAAGCCCCTTAATAATTCGACTACCGACTCCTGGTTGAGGTGGGGCGGCGGTGGCTCAGTCCGTAACGCGCCAGGCTCGTAATCTGTAGTTCCCAGGTTCGAGTCCCAGCTGGGTCAGCGTTGAGATTTATCTCCGCAAAAATTCCCCGCCCTGCCCACGGTCAGTGTTGAGACTACCATCTGTCTCCCAACAGCTGTTCCAGTGAGTCCCCTCCCCCAGCCTTCTCTGAGCCTTCGGGGTCCATGTGATCTGGCCATTTAGCCCATGGTGTGCAAAAAAGTGCCGCTCAGAGGTAAAACAACAACAACAACAAGCTTCTCGCAAGTGTGCGTGGGCAAAATAAATTGGGAAGCTCTGCTTCCAATCCTGGTTGAGGTCTGACAGGACCTCTTAGTATAATACGCCATACTCCTTCCTCTCTTTTATCTAAACTTTCTTTAAAGAAATTTAAACTTTTGGTGGTGGAATGCGAGGATCACGAACTTTCCTTGCCAACAATGAGTTGGCCCCTTAGACCCAGAGGGAGTGGGGAAACACACCTTTTTAGTTCTAGCAGATGATTGTTTGTTTTTTAGAAATAAATGGAAAATTCCTTTCGGGTTAGATAGGAATTGATAAAATATTATGATTCACGCTTTTTAAATCTTCCGACAACTATAATTGCTCCGTCTAACGGTGGAAAAATTCGCAAATTCCAAAATTTCCAACAAATTTTGCAAACGACTTATTTAAGCTAGAAATTTTAAATTTTGGTGGTGGAATATGAACGCCATGATGTTTCCATTAGCAACAATGAATGACCTCTTAGACACAGGGGGTTGGTGGGGAAACACAATTTTTTGTTTTAGCAGATAATTGTTTGCGTTATAAAATAAATGAAAAAATCTTTTTAAGGTTGGATAGGAATTGATGAAATATTATGATTCGCACTTTCGGAATCTTTCAAACACTATAATTGCGCCCTCTAACGATTAAAAAGTTTGAAAATTCCAAAACTTCAAACAAATATTGCAACGAATGATAGAAATATGAAATTTTTGTGATGGAATGTTAACGTCATGAAGTTTCCATAAGAAACAATTAAAATGATTTTTTAGAAAACTCTTTTTTAATTTGATTGGTACTAATGAAATATTGGCCGTCCCATGGCCGAGTGGTTAGCACGCTTGACTACTGATCTACGGGACCTGGGTTCGAGTCCCGGGTAAGACATGGACGTTTGTGTTGTTTTTCTGCTGAGGTCCTGCCATCCTCTCAGATCTTCTACTATGGCATATAAACTGACAGGCTCCTATCAGACCTCTGTGGCAAGCAGCTGCTTGAGGGGGTATTTATTTATTTTATATTAATGAAATATTATAATTCGCATTTTTGAAATGCTTAGTAGATTTAATATATATATCTTCCCAGATCACTGAAATGATTAAATGGCAGAGTTGTTAACAACTTTTAAAAATATATTGTATAGAATAGATATTTGAAAAACTAGTGGTAGTTTCTAAGAGATATTCAACTGGCAGCAATAATCTACCCACTTTTCTGAGAGAGGTGTGGAAGAGCAGTGTGGGAAATGTGACTTTTCAGATTTAAGATTTAAAAGACGAATACTTTTATGTTGTATAATTACTAATGAAATACTATTTACATTTTCCCCATCATCCGCTAGCTCAAATTGAAACTTTTAAGGAATGAAACAGTAGGTAAAGGAAAAACTTCTTTCTCTTCGAAACTGAGATTAGTAGTATTGTGTCAACCCATCAATTCCCCTTTGCACAGTGCTTTCCCCTATGACGTCACAGGCCACGCCCCCTATGACGTAACATTACGTAACATGACAATGTTTTTGAAGTGAGCTAGTAAAGGAAATTGGGAATGCTGGGAGCCACCTCTGGACTTTAAAAATTTCGAGTGCTTAAACACGGAGGGTGTGAGCGGGTTTTCACGATGTACGGCAGCGCTCCTGAAGCAGTACAGATCCAAGATTCATTCGTCAATAAAAGTCTGTGTTTCCCCGTTTGGAATAATTTCGTAGGGCTTAACCATTTGTCAGTGAAAAGTTGTCCGGGGTGAGGATCCGAACACGGTGTCTATTAGGTCGATCCTATCACTCCTCAATATTTTTCATCATGACGAATAAAATCAGATTTTTTGTTTTATTAATTTTTTACCCATCGGCATTTTTTATTTCCTGCGGAGCTGTTACTGCGGGGTAGGGTTTCTTCTAGTAAAAAATGAAACAACCAGTAATCGCTAGGGCTAAAAGAAATAAGTGTTGGTTTAAAATGGTTATAAAAAATACGTACATGAAAAGACTGTTGGGTTTTGGTGTAAGATCTAAATTTTAAAAGTGGAGAGGGAGCCTACTGCCAATAACTATGCTATAAGAGTTGTTAATCCTAACACACTGTGTAAAATTATACTGAAGGTTAAACATCCCTATAAAATTTACTCTGTTAACGGGTGTGAAAGAGAAGAAAAATGTATAGATAGAGAAGGGTTGTGAACAGAAATTGTACGATCGATAATCCTTTCTACACAAATGAAGTGGTTCTGAGGGGGGGGGGGGAAGCACTGTGCAAAGGGGTAACGGTGGGTTGACACAATACTACTGAGATTCTCATATGCGCAAGAGGCGATATGCGTCCTACAAGTTTTGAGTTACAACCTACAAGACACTGGATTTCCATTGTAGTAAAACATTCTCAACCACCCTTTTTTTTTAAAGATCTTTGAAAGATTTCTTGAAAAATGCGTGAAATATTGACAAGTTTAGTCATTTTTTGCCTTCATGCATTCTCAACCATGCTCGGGGGGGGGGGGGCAGCCCCCTTATCCCCTCCCCTAATACGTCTCTGCAAACAAATAACATTTCAAATAATCAGGTTTGTAGTTTGATTTAAGATACACCCGATAATAAAAGGTATACTTTGATTACGTTTGATGAATTTAGAAAAAAATACTTGGCAAACAGCCTTACTCAGCTTTATGTTCTATCTGGACATAAGCAATAACATTACATTGTTTCACGTAGATCTTTGATAGCCGCCCTGTGGCCGAGTGATTAGCGCACTTGGCTACTGATCTAAGAGATCTGGTTTCGGGCATGGACGTTTGTGTTGTTTTTCTGTTGAGGTCCCGCCATCCTCACAGGGGCGGGGTTGGCTCAGTCGGTAGTGCGCCACGCTCGTAATCTGTAGTTCCCAGGTTCGAGTCCCAGCTGGGTGAGCGTTGAGATTTATCTCCGCAAAATTCCCCGCCGTAAATTCCCCGCCGTGCCCACGGTCAGTAGGAGACACCGATGGGCTTGGAAAGGCCGCCGTCAGTCGGATGGGACGTTAAGCCGTGGCCCCGTGTGCGGGAGAGCCATACCCTGTGCACGTTAAAGAACACGCTGGATGGCCTTGACGGGAGGCTACCATCTGTCTCCCAACAGCTGTTCCAGTGGGTCCCCTCCCCCAACCTTCTCTGAGCCTTCGGGGTCCATGTGACCTGGCCATTTAGCCCATGGTGTGCAAAAAAGTGCCGCTCAGAGGTAAAACAACCCAACCCATCCTCACAGACCTACTACGGAGTATAAACTGACAAGCCCCTGTCAGACCTCTGTGACAAGCAGCTGCTTGAGGGGATATTTATTTTAGATCCCTGATGAGAAGGTCGATTTCAATCTCAAGTAGCAGAGATGTGATGCATCAGACCCTATTTTACAAGTTTTTTTTTATCATTTTGATCATTTTTATGATATATCGATATCATTTTTATGGATATGCCGATATAAAAAGTTTTATGAAATATTAGTCTATAATTTTAGGAATGTTTCTATCGTTTCTATTGCTAAAAATAATGATATTAAAACGATATTCAGACAAATATTTTAGCAATAATTTACACAAGAAGTCCTACCCAACCACTTAAAAAAATTAATGAGAAACGACATAAAGTTTACATTTCAATGTAATCTGATTAGTCCGCTAAAGGGCTTCCTACATCATAAAAAATTGTTTAAGAAAATGAAACATTGTTGGAAACGGAACGAATCTGTACACAGACAGCTTGATGCGCGCAATTTCAAAAAGATCCCCCAGTTAAATAATTCCTTTTCCCATTATACGATCCGCGAAATTCCCCGCCCTGCCCACGGTCAGTAGGGGACACCGATGGGCTTGTAAAGGCCGCCGTCCGTCGGATGGGACGTTAAGCCATGGCCCCGTGTGCGGGAGAGCCATACCCTGTGCACGTTAAAGAACACGTTGGATGGCCTTGACGGGAACAGCTGTTGGGAGACAGATGGTAATCTGTCTCCCAACAGCTGTTCCAGTGGGTCCCCTCCCCCAACCTTCTTTGAGCCTTCATGGTCCATGTGACCTGGCCATTTAGCCCATGGTGTGCAAAAAAGTGCCGCTCAGGGGTAAAACAACCCAACACATTATACGAAAGAACAAAAACATCTCCATTCGCAAACTTTTTAAACTAAATGTTAAGACCTGTAATAAACCTCATATCAAATTTTTAAAACACTTAAAAGATACCTTCAGTGCTCACTAAATTATGACCACCTCCCTCCATGTTATGCCAGTGTAAGCTAACGTCGAAGCTCTATAACTTTTCAAAAAGAGTTTTGTGACACAATGAGACGGAAGATAAATTAAATATCTCAATCCAAGCTATCTAAATCTCGATTTTCAATACTATTCTCTTAGTATTTAAAGTTATGGAAGTTTGAATATTGAACAACAGCAGTGCCTAACGTTAGAATTTAACTCAGAAGTTAATTATAATTTGAATAAAAAGTATTGTTTCACACCATTTAATACAACAGATGCATATTTGAAAAGTTAATGTAAATAATTTTTCGATATTTTTCAATTTTCCTGAAATTTGCATTATTGCTGTTAAATATTCAAAGTTCATAACTTTTTAAGTATAGAGCGAACATTATTGAAAATTGAGGTTTAGATAGATTTCACTGAGATCTTTAATTTATCTTCCGTTGCATTTTCTCAGTAAACGCTTTCTTTAGAAGTTATAGAGCTCCGAAGTTAGCTTACACTTATGCAACATGGAGAGATGGTCGTAATTTAGAGAGCACTGGGTGCATTTTGTATCCTTTTAGCGTTAAAAGTTTCCAAGGCCATTCTCTTATTTGCTACACTTATTGAAATTTTAAATTCATTGCCTTATATACTTTCTCATATTTTAACAGAATGAAGGCTATTATTATTTTTAAAAATTTAATGTTTTTAAGCCTTTCGATCGGTTCAAACAGCCTTGATCTCACGTAACAGAATCGACCGAATAAAAACGACTCAAGATAACTAGATATCTTCTATAATAAGTGGACTTATCATAGAAGAATAACTGTATATTTAATTTATTGAATCACTGAATGAGATAATACTCGATATTATCGACTCGGAAAGTTCTAAATATCCATGAAATTAAGACAATTATTTCACACCCCGTTTTATATGCCAAAATGTCCATGACAATTGCTTATGCATTATATGACCATTGGATTATTAATGTAAACAGCGAGGGATCAAATACATGTAAATTCTTCTAAATATTGCTATGAATTTAACGGATGCAAACTGAGAGTGAGTTCAAAAAAATACTAATTAGAAACAAAATTCTAAAATAATGCAATTTATTACAAAAGTATGAATGAAAATATTCATATAAGATAAATTCAACCAACACAAATCTTCACCAGTATAAAATAAACCTTCAGAAGAACATAGCACTTTATTACTATTCCTACAAAGAGTTGTTTCCTCTATAATTCCTACAACTCCACTCAAAGCATAAAATAAGGCTTTTTACAACACTCAATAAGTGGCACAATCATATTTGTGAATAAACCTTCAATCTATCAAGAATAACCTTACCAATTCCTAAACAAACTAAATAACTATACACCAAATGACTTCCTTCTAAGGTTTTAGTCATCAAGTACTCCAAAACTGCGGCTAAGTATACTGGTTTCTCAGAAACAATTCTTTTTAAGACGTTGATCACCACGCACAAGACGACGAATTTTTTTTCTTACTCGTTCACTAACAAGATCCACACTAATAAACGTGTTTAAAGCCGTCCCGTGGCCGAGTGGTTAGCACGCTTGGCTACTGATCTAAGGGACCTGGGTTCGAGCTCCGGTATTAGGTATGGATGTTTGTGTCGTTTTTCTGCTGAGGTCCTGCCATCCTCTCAGATCTCCTACTGTGGCATATAAACTAACAGGCTCCTGTCAGACCTCTATGGCAAGCAGCTGCTTGAGGTTTTTTTTTTTAATCTCCCAAGCACACACCAAATAAAAACATTTCTTTTTTATACTATAGTGTACAGACTAAAACAAACTACGTTTTCCTTCACACAAATTCTTCATAATTACAACTCTTTTGTTCTTTATTTCTAAGTTCGTTCAAAGTGGTTAGTGACGTAATTCTCACGCTGAAGTAAACGCGAGCAATCAAAATGATACATCACGGTTTCATTATTGCTCGTTCATTTGTCGTAACAATATGATCAGTCTAGATGAAGTTACAAAAAAATCAAAATTTACGCTTCTGAAAATAAGTTGAGTGATCGCGAACCGAAGTTAAGCATTTTGGACGAAGTACCTGGGTTCGAGCCCCGGGTTAAGGCATGGCTGTTTGTGTCGTTTTTCTGCTGAGATCCTGCCATCCTCTCAGATCTTCTACTATGGCATATAAACTGACAGGCTCCTGTCAGACCTCTGTGGCCAAGCAGCTGCTTGAGGGGGTATTTATTTATTTTTTTATATTCATTTTTAGTAACCCACACTGACAATGAGTGGTACTGTACTATTAGTAGTCACAGTGCCGTTTTTCTTGTAGCAAAATGACGACGTCTTGCGTTAGCCCTTCCTTGTTCTGCATAGCATTCTCAATTTATATCCCGAAAAGTTCATAGCTTCACTGCTTAAAAAAATGGCTGAAACTTTTATATAAAAACACGGTATATCCAAATAAATTGAAACATGCATTTTGCTTTTAAATTTTACGAACCGTTAACAAAAGTTTACAGAGTAAGGTAGAAGTACACAATGAACTAGGTTATCAAACTAATGTCCAGAAAATTAGATTCTGTATCTTAGAAAGTAAACAACGAATGAAAAAACTAATCACGAAGAAATCATCTTAACATACGTATGCTTTGCCTCTGTCGTGGAATCGTAAGCTTCGTATGCTTTATCTATTTTATGACATTGACGTGTTTTTATTAAATTATTTATTAATACTCTTATACTAATGCTCAATGCTCACTGAATGATACAGAGCAGTGATTATTTTACTATTCATTCAAATAATAACTGAAACTCGATATATGAAGTAAACAGAAATATTGGTCCACTCTGTGTGACGGTAATATAAAAACAAAAACAAAAAAAAAATAAAAATTAAAAATGAAATAAAATAAAAATAATAAAAAAATAAAAAATTGTAATATAAAAACATTTCTGTGTGATAGTGAAATGATTTTTTTCATTCTTTTTATTATTCGCATCTATTTATATTTATTTCAATCACTGAAATATCCAAATGAAAATATTCTCCAACACAGAACAATTTCTTACTAAATGTTTTACATAGATTTGAATGTTTATTAATAATAATAATAGGGAAGAACAATTGTTTGTTTTTAATTTTGATCTATCCATTTCGTTCATTGTGTTCAGGAAAAAAACAACAACAACAAGAAAACGACTCAAGATAACTAGATAATTCTAAAAAGATAAATATTTATAAATATTTCTATGTAGTGAAATGTTTCTGCATAAGGATATTCATTTAATTAGCAATATTATTTTTTCATGTAAGTTTCGTATCATTGAAAACCCCCAGGTACTTATAGTTGTCAATTCATTAAATTACAGCACATTCATAATTTGTTCCTGGATAATTTTCTACGTTAAAGTTAATTTTTTATGAAAAGATGTTTCATTTTTTGTTTAAGCTTGAAGTTCAGCAATCTTTTTAGAATGGTAATAAAGACAAAAAATTGTCAAACCTATGAATATTTTATGCATTTTTTTATGAAAATGTTTAAAGACTTCTAGAGAGGAGGAGGGCTATTTATTTTATACTACGATGGAAATCAAGGTTTTTGCCCCCTCCTCATCTTTTTACGGCTCGATTGAGCTTTTTGCCCCCCACACCTTAATTCCCCCCCCCAAATCCGGGGCTGATTCCAGGTAACTTACCAAACAGTACGATCAATGATCTAAGGGTAGCGTACACGATTTCCATCTTACCATTACTTTAAAAAATGCCACGCATTTAGTTCTTTCATTTTTATCAAAAAAATTCCAAAATTTCATCCGAGCATTTTAGTTCTTTTTGCGGCTAAAGATTTTAAATTCTCAACAGAATATACTAATGAAATAGTATCTCTTAAAGAGAGATTCCCGCCCTGCCCACGGTCAGTAGGGGACACCGATGGGCTTGGAAAGGCCGCCGTCCGTCGGATGGGACGTTAAGCCGTGGCCCCGTGTGCGGGAGAGCCATACCCTGTGCACGTTAAAGAACACGCTGGATGGCCTTGACGGGAGGCTACCATCTGTCTCCCAACAGCTGTTCCAGTGGGTCCCCTCCCCCAACCTTCTCTGAGCCTTCGGGGTCCTTGTGGCCTGGCCATTTAGCCCATGGTGTGCAAAAAAGTGCCGCTCAGAGGTAAAACAACCCAACCCAACTTAAAGAGAGGATTTTTCTGCATAAGCCAATGTACAAAAGAGTTGAAATAAATTAAGAAAAGTAAAGAAGATCTCCTACTGTGGCATATAAACTGATAGGCTCCTGTCAGACCTCTGTGGCAAGCAGCTGCTTCAGGGGGTATTTATTCATCTTATTTTATTTTAAAAACCAAAAACAGATCATTATGAACAACGACATTAAAATTTGTAACTTTATCACTTTTGATTAACTGCTTCCTGGTTACAGATACTTGCTACACCACAATAAGAACTAATCCTTCAGTTCACTTCATCAGCATTTCAATCAAAACATCATATCAAAGAGAGTTAAACGCCTTTTTCTGATCTTAAAAATATAAACTCGTTTATGATTCTGACAATAGTGCGTAAACAATCTGTCATAATTTTACAAAACAATACCTTTTTTTTATATCTCACCTGAATTTTACCAAATCACTTCGAATTTTGCCACGTTGCCTCGATTTTGCCAACTCTCATTAATGTCAGAAAATCAATCCCAATTTTCACAACTCACCTGTATTTCACCAAGTGGCTTCGAATTTTGCCAACTGCCCTAGATTTTGCAAAGTTGCCTCGATTTTCCCAATTCTCCGAGATTTTGCAAACACGCCATAATTTTACAAATAAAATCCCAATTTTTGCATCTCTTCCGAATTTTATCAACTCTACAGCATTTGTAAAGCTGTCCCGAATTTGCCAACTCTACAGATTTTGCAAAGCTGTCCCGATTTTCCCAACTCCCCAAGATTGTGCCAACTTCCCTAGATTTTGCCAACTCGCCATAATTTTACGGTAAAAATCCCAATTTTTACATCTCACCAAGTCACTTCGAATTTTGCCAACTCCCCAAAGTTTTCCTAAAGTTGTCCCAATTTTGCCAACTCCCCAATATTTTGCTAAATTGTCGCGATTTTACCAAGTTGTCTAAAAAATAAATAAATACCCCCTCAAGCAGCTGCTTGCCACAGAGGTCTAACAGGAACCTGTCAGTTTATATGCCATAGTAGAAGATCTGAGAGGATGGCAAGACCTCAGCAGAAAACAACACGAACATCCATGCCTTACCCGGAGCTCGAACCCAGGTCCCTTAGATCAGTAGCCAAGTGCGCTAACCATTCGGCCTTACCACTTCCCCAAGAATTTGCCAAGTTCGCTCGATTTTGCCAAATCTCCTTGATTTTACAAAAACAATCCCAATTTTCACAACTCACCTGTATTTACCAAGTGGCTTCGAATTTTGCCAACTGCCCTAGATTTTGACAACTCCTCTTAATTTTACCCCCCAAAAAAATCCTACTTTTCACAACTCGCCTGGATTTTACCAAGTCACTTCGAATTTTGCCAACTCCGATTTACTTTGTGGGGCAGCCTTCCACCGATATCTACGCCGCTGATTACAAGAGTGCAAGCTTAAAAGTCCATTTATTATTCATAGGTTATGAGCATTGTGCTTCCAAACACAATGGTATTCAGGTAGATTGAGGACACGAACCAAGAGCACTAGATCACTAGCCTAACACTTCCAAATCCATTGCTATTCAGGCATATTGGGGACACGAGCCAAGGAGCACTAGATTACGAATGTGGAAGCTACCAAGCCCATTGGTATTCAGACAGATTGGGATGCGAACCTGGAAGCAATTGATCATGAGCCTGGCGCTTCCAAACCAATTGATATTCAGGCAGATTGAAAACACGAATCGGGGAGCACTTGATTAAAAGCCTGGAAGATTAAAAGCCCATTTGATATTGAGGCAGATGAGACAAACCTAGGAGCACTAGATTATGGAGAGCAGCCAGGCGCTTCCAAATCCATTGGTAATCAGGTAGATTAGTCAAACGAACAATAGAACACTAGATTACGAACCCGGAAGCGTCCAAGCCCATTGATATTCAAGCAGATTGGGGATGCGAACCTGGAGCACTAGATTACAAGCCTGGCGCTTCCAAACCCATTAATATTCGAGCAGATTTTGAGCTTCCAAGCCGATTGGTATTTCAGAGAGATTGAGGATGCTAAACTGGGAACACTAGATTTCAAGCCTGGAAACGTTTTATTAAAGGAATTATTTTATTTTTAATAACGGCTGAGAGAGAATTAAATATTTTTTGCTGCTAAATAGTCATAATGTTTATGTAACTGTTCTTTATTAGCATTTGAAAAAAAGAAACATTTTCCCCTTCTTTTCGCAATGAATACATTTCTCAGTTTAATTATAATGTGTAACAGATACTGGAGATGAAATGAACAGAAGAATAGGGATTGCTACCGGAATTTTAAGAACCTATGGAGAGTGTGGAAAAATGAGCGTATACATCTAAAGGCTGAAATTAGACTATATAATAGTGGCCCTTCTTAAATTTTGCAATGGCAGTCAAACTTAGACCCTTTGTAAGCAAGAAAATTTAACGCCTTTGATTCTAGATGCTTACTTACTATCGTGGGCGTTGTTTAACTTTGTAAGTAAGGATGGAATTAGACGGAGTCACCAACTACCTGTGAGTAGCATTGTGTATAGAGAGAGACTACATTGGTTTTGCCATTTTGCCCGTTTACTAAACCTTAGGGAATAGAGTTACTACACATTAGAGAAACAGTGTGCCTAAAGGTTTCAGTGAAAGAGTAGAAACAACTTGTTGAGAAAGGACAGTTATCACACGTGTGAAGTGATTCAATGTTTATTTTACCTTTTAATGAGTATTACACTTTATGTAAGGCACATTTTAATAAGGTGTTGAACCTCCTCGAGCAGCAATACAGGCTTTCAATCTGGCATACAATCTGTTGTACCAATGCTGGATATCACGCTGGGGGATACCATTCCATGCGCTTTGAACTTGGACGCGTAATTCAGAGATGGTCGTTGCCTGCTGTGGTCAGGCGGAAAAGTCTTTGATCCAGTCCCAGACATGCTCGATTGGAGACAAGTCCAGAGAGCGTGCTGGCCAAGGGATTTGGTGCACTGCCTAAAGAGTACATTGAGTTGCCCGGGTGGAGTGTGGGTGGGCGTCTCCTGTGGATATCGCATTTGGGATTACACTCAAATATGGCAGGACGACCGGCTGTACGATGTCTCTGACGTATGTATTGCTATTCAGTGTACCCTGTACAAACACCAGACACGTACGAGAGTGATAGCTAATCGCTCCCCACACTATGATGCTCGATGTGGGCCTATGTGTCGCTGGCGGATGCACGATGGAAGCCGCTCACCTTGCCGCCTTCGGACGGATAAACGACCATCAGACGCTATTAAGCAGAATTGGTTTTCATCACTGAAGACCATAGACTAGCATTCTACCTCCAATGAACTCGTTTTTGACACCACTGCAAAGGTGCTCGACAGTGGTAACCATGGCAGCGACATGCGTGCCCGTAGTTCTGCTTCCAAAAGACGATTGCGTATCGTTCTTGTAGACACCCTTGGTATGATAGAGAATCGAATATGTGACGCCATAGCCATATGCTATGCCACCGCTGTCTTCCTGATACACAGATCTTCTCGTGTGTCCTTAACTTTGTTTTGCCCGGAACCATGTCTGCGAGTGTGCGAATGCTCTTCTGATCATCGACGCCACCATCGTACCACCCGATACCTCTCGCCCAACGCGGTGTACAATTTGACGAAAAGACCAACCTGCTTCCCGAAGACCCACTATACGACCTCGCTCAAACTCCGCTAACTGAACAAATGTTGCGTACCTGCGTCATCCAGGCATAGTAGCTTCTTCAAAGAGCACTGAACAACACGACACAAAACGAATAACTTCTTTCTTCACGCTCTAGTCCTTAAATACGCTCTGCTCACATTTGCATGTTGTCGTCCTCAGTGACGTCATTATTTCATCCAATGACTTTCAATCTTGGATCACGGTCTCTGTTGCCCTTATCCATCAACATTATAATATGACGTTCCTAAAGGTGTTCGTTTTTCAATTTCTGCCAGTGTTTGCAAGGTATTCCTTTCAAAGCTTCAATGCATAATTGAAGCTTTGTAGCTCTTTTCAGCTTAATGAAATTTATTTTAACTCATGGATACAAGAGAGCTTATCTGATGAATAAGAAAGCAAAACTATGTGTAGGATGATTTTTGACCACCACCAGAGCAGTTACTTATCAAGTTATATCAGAATAGTTAAGGGATAAGCCATTAGATAAATATTGATTTCATTTTAAGAGACAGAAAATCAATAGTTTTTCTCTTTTCAGTGCTATTCACCCTGTTCTCGAAAATGATTTTAATCATTACTCATTGTTTTTGCTAGTAAAAGAATCTTCAGTCATGTGAATCAAAATAGGAAATTTTAAATCACTGATGATTTTTTTTTCTACGAAGTTCCTATTTCACCGTATATGTTGAGTTGTGCAACAACAAAACTCATTCTATTTGAAATCACTCCATTCCTTGCGGTTTTTTAGTTGAAGTATTTAAAGAAACACTCATCAACAGTTGAAGCACTCTTTAGAAAAGGAAATAAAAAAAAGGAGAAAGAAATCGCGTTTTAACCACGGTCAATAACCAATTAAATCAAGGAGACAAGAAGAAGAAGAAACACGAGTGCAGAGATCAAAACATACTCACAGAAGTTGTCTGCATTTGTCAATCCGAAGCAAAAAAGAACCGTTTGTCAAAGAAAGGGAATCAAGAGAGGCAACTTTGGTTTGTTTGTAATGAAAGCGAAAAAAATGCGATGGAGAGGCTTGGCGAAACACAAAGAATAGCGAAGGAGATGAAGAAGTAAATGAGTCTGAAAGGATTAACTCTGGTGAAAAGAGTAGCAGTGGAACTGTTCAATGAGAGATATTCTCTTGGAAGCTTAAGAGTAGTTTGAAATCAAGAGGCGGTAAACATATTATTGGGTAAACTGAAAGAATTTTGTGAAATAAATCATTAAAAGAAATAGTGGGTGCATATCATTGAAATTTTCTTGTGGTTATCGTTATTTATTTTCATTTTGTTGAATTTCTTTAATTTTTTTATGGCGTTTAAAGCAGAAAACCTTTTATACGTTGAAATTAAAGAGGAATATTTTCTCACGTATATTAAGGCTGAACATAGGAATATGTGTGTAAAGCTTGATTAGGAAAGGGTGTAAAGGGTTAGTTGTTTTACCTCTGAGGGACACTTTTTTACACACAATGGGCTAAATGGTCAGGTCACAAGAACTCCAAGGACTCAGAGAAAGTTTGGGAAAGGGACCACTGGACAGATGCTAGAAGACCGATGGCAGTCTCCGGTCAAGCCATTCAGAGTGTTGGGACTTAATCATGGAAACAGCAAATTACGGAGCTTGCGCGGTAGTGTCTGAGCCACCCCCGTCCCAAAGTATTTAAGAGAGTGACAAAAAGCTTTTAGTCAGAGACGTGTTTTCCACAGATATCAGATAAGAATTGCTGATTCTTGTCAAACTAAATAATTAACGTTTCAATACACAACAGAGAACGTTAGGAAAATAATATGACACGTTCAGCGATTTTTTTAATGTTTTTATTCAAGGAAAATTGAACTTCCATAGTTATAGACTGATGGCTACCTACACAAAGCCATATGAAATTCTACAGTCCTAATCAATGGCTGACTTTCCAAAGTCATTGGGGGCGGGGGTGGCTCGTAATCTGTAGTTCCCAGGTTCGAGTCCCAGCTGGGTCAGCGTTGAGAGTTATCTCCGCAAAATTCCCCGCCCTGCCCATGGTCAGTAGGGGACACCGATGGGCTTGGAAAGGCCGCCGTCCGTCGCATGGGACGTTAAGCCGTGGCCCCGTGTGCGGGAGAGCCATACCCGGTGCACGTTAAAGAACACGCTGAATGGCCTTGACGGGAGGTTACCATCTGTCTCCCAACAGCTGTTCCAGTGGGTCCCCTCCCCCAACCTTCTCTGAGCCTTCGGGGTCCATGTGACCTGGCCATTTAGCCCATGGTGTGCAAAAAAGTGCCGTTCAGAGGTAAAACAACCCAAACAACAACCCAAAGTCATTGAAATTCCAATCAGACAGATGGCTGAGTTTCAATAGTTATTAGAAATGTTACAGCCATAGACAGATGTTATAGCCGTTACAAAGCCATCTGAAATTCATTTTAATAATAGAAATTCCAAAAAACATGACATTCCAGAAATCATTGGAAATTTCACAACCATCTGCATTTTAAAAACTACATAGAAACTACATATATGGATAACTCCTTTCCAAAGTAAACCTGGATTTCTATAGAAGATAGCTCACTTTCCAAAGCTTATGGTAAGTCCATAGTCATAGGCGGATGGTACCTGTTTTAAAGACATTGGGAAATATTTTACCACATATAAATGACTGACTTTTGAAAGCCAATGAAAATTCCTTCTACTATGGCATATAAACTGACAGGCTCCTGTCACACCTCTGTGGCAAGCAGCTGCTTGAGGGGGTATTTATTTTATTTATTATAGGTGGATAATACCTTTGCAAGGTCATTGGAAATTATATGAAAATAAATAGATGGCTGACTTTCCAAAGCCACTGGAAATTCTACAGTAATAGATGGATTTCAAAGCCATTAGAAATTATGTTGAAAGAGATGAATTGTTGACTTTTCAAAGGCACTAAATATTCCACATCCATGCCCTCCCTCCATGGATGTGGAATTTGCAGTGCCTTTGAAAAGTCAACAATGTTATCGTTTCAAATCCATTGGAAATTATATTACAATGATCGATGGCTGACTTTCCAAGGTCACTGTAAATTCCATAACCATAGGTGGACGTTACCTTTGTAATGCCACTGGAGAATATATTACCATAGATGCAGTGTAGGCTTTCCAAAGTTATTGGAAAATCCTTAGACATAGATGGAAATCTGCCCTTCCAAAGCCATTAGAAACACCATATCCGTAGAAAGATGGCTGCATTTCTAAAGCCTTTGGGGAAAAAAATTTCGAATAACTTCGTTTCCTTCACATTTCTAAATAATTTTATCAAATTCATCACCAATATCAAATTTATAGGGGGATCACAATAAAAACATGTCATGACACACTGCTTGAATGCGTTCTTTAAGTACTTAGCTTTGCCATCATCAATGCCTCAGATTTATTACATGATTCTGGTCAAAATCATTTTTCTGAAATTTCATAACTGTAAATGCGCAATAGACAGAAATATATAATAATCAAAAATTTCTTTAGGATGGGAATCGAACAGGACACAACCTCTGAGATAGTGACGTCATTAATCACGTGTTACATCATAGCCAGCTTTCGTTAGAATTACCGCTCTGCCACCTGTTAAACATCGGTGACAGGAGACATCTGTTTCTTCCTAATGTTCTCTGAAAATCTTTAAATATCGCTGCCGCACTTAGTTGTCATAGTCATGGATCTGATTTCGTCAAATGAGCAGGTTGTTGTTTTGGGTTGTTTTACTTCCTAGTGACACTTTGTTTGGTTATAATGGACGAAATGTGCAGGTCACAAGGACCCCAAGGTTCAGAGAAGTTTGGGGTAAGAGGACCCACTAGACAGCTGTTAGGAGACAGATAGTAGCTTTCCATCAAGCCCATCCAGTGTGTTATTTCAAATGCACAGGGTATGGTTCTCCTATACAGTCGCTCAAAAAAATATCTGAACATTATGGTTGATTACAGAATTGAGAAAAAATATCTGGCAACACTTTTATTTGAAATTAGTGATCTGGCAACCTTCGTGTCACGTGACACGAAGGTTGCCAGATCACTAATTTCAAAATAAAAGTGTTGCCAGATATTTTTTCTCAATTCTGTAATCAACCATAATGTTCAGATATTTTTTTGAGCGACTGTACAAAGGGTCACGGCTTAACGTCCCATCAGGGAACCTTGGCCTTCCAAGTTTATCGGTCTCCCTTTCTAATTGATATCAAAGTGGTGTTTCAGCGGAGATAAAGCTCAAGGCTGACTCAGGTGGGATTCGAACCTGGGAACTGCAGATTACGAGCCTGGCGAGCTACTGTCTATAACAATTCCCGTCCTCCCAATCGTGAGCAGTGATTGGTTGGTAGTTAAGTAATACGTAATATGAATCGATGTTCGTGGATGTTTGAAGAAAAGGACTGAAATGGAAAAGTTCTTTTGACCCTTTGCTTTCAAAAGTTTCGATTGCTTTAAGAAGATGCGTAAAAGGAATGAAATGGGAAACGATTTGTTCAAAGTTTCGACAACTAAGAGAAAGTTACATAACACGAGAAATTAGTTCGCTGACCTTTGGTCGAGAAACACGTGGTCTAGACTCTAGACAACATGGGGCCAAATAAGTTTGCTGTCAGCAGCTGACTGTCTTCTCTTGTTAATCAAGGCTATTCTAGCCAGTTCTGTCTCGTGTTTCAACCGGTGTCGCCACTAAGTTCAGGTCATGCATAATCCCCAAATTGGCTGCCGTGCAGTTAGAGATAATTTCTTTCAGGAGAGATGTTTTCATATATATCGCAGCTGTTACTTTTTTAAAGTGACAATGAAGGTTTTTGTCGTCCATATATACCGTCAAGGCCTGGTAATTCTCATGTAGGTTTTCAGAAGATTAGATTCAGGACTTTCAAGCAAAGTGAGTGGATAGGTTAGTTGAAATGGACTAGAACTGACTAAAAGACTGTTAACTTGTTTCCTTTTCTCCTTTAAGCAACCCTTGAGTTGTTTTACCTCTGAGGGCACTTTTTTTGCACACTATGGGCTAAATGTCCAGGTCACATGGAACCTAAAGGCTCAGAGAAGATTGGGGGAAGGGACCCACTGGAACAGCTGTTGGGAGACAGATGGTAGCCTCCCGTCAAGGCCATCCAGCGTGTTCTTTAACGTGCACAGAGTATGGCTCTCCCGCACAGGGGGGGGCACGGTTTAACGCCCCATTCGAAGGACGGCAGCCTTTCTAATCCCATCGGTGTCTCCTACTGACCGTGGGCAGGGCGGGGAATTTTGCGGAGATAAATCTAAACGCTGACTCAGCTGGGACTCGAACCTGGGAACTATAGATTACGAACCTGGCGTGCTACCGACTGAGCCACCTCCGCCACTAGCAACCCTTTGTAAATAAGATGGATTTCTGCATCAGCCCATAGGTTCTGAGATTTTTTCATTTGTCGGTATGGTGACATTTACCATTGCTCAGGAAAAGAATTCAAACTCTGAAATCAGCAGTGGGGTGGGTTTCAAGTTATGTGAAAACGTTTTAAATAAGCAGAACATTAGGTTTGAAATCTTTGGTTCCAAGGTGCCAGAGTTAAGATTTATCCCCGTTAACTTCCACACTCTCTTCGGTCAAAAAGAGAACATCGATGGACTTGGAAAGACCGCAGTCCGTAGGATGGGACATTAAGCCGTTGTCCTGCACCCAGGAGAGCCATACCCTGTACACGCTAAAGATCACGTTGGATGGGCTTCACGGGCGGCTACCATCTGCTTCCTAATAGCTATTCAGTAGGTCTCCTTCCTCCAACCATCTCTGAGCCTTAGGGATCTTGCGACTTTGCCATTTAGACCCTTGTGTGCATAAAAGTGCAACTCAAAGGTTAAACAACCCTGACCATTTAAATGCTAAAGCAACAGTATATGTAACCGTGTTTTGCTTATTTTTGCTTTAAGTAGAATACGGTCAGTCATACGTTGAGAAGCAACATATTTGGCCCTCATTTTGATTATGTAAATTAAAATGCAGTCCACCATATATTTAGAATTAACTGATTTGGACCCTGTCTGATGAGTTTGAGACTCCTTATCTATTATATGAATGAAGTTTAAACCTATGTGACCGTATTCCTCTTTCAGTATGCAGTTACGATGATGTTCTTAACTGCACCTCCAATAACAAATTATCCAACATAGGTAAACGTACTATGCAATGCACTAAATGAAACCACCATATGCAACCAAATAAAACCACCATATGCAACCAAATAAAACCACCATATGCAACCAAATGAAACCACCATATGCCACCAAATGAACCACCATATGAAATTTAGGACCGATCGCTAAATAACAACAGCACAACCAAAGGAAATTTTGTCATATTCTCGTATCGATCGATGTTATTGTCAAAATCGTTAAAATAACAACATCGATCGTACGATTGCAACGTACTATGCAATCAACTCTGTGTACCATTGTTTAAAGCAGAGCTTCCCAATTTATTTTGCCCACGCACACTTGCGAGAAGCTTGTTGTTGTTGTTGTTTTACCTCTGAGCGGCACTTTTTTGCACACCATGGGCTAAATGGCCAGGTCACATGGACCCCGAAGGCTCAGAGAAGGTTGGGGGAGGGGACCCACTGGAACAGCTGTTGGGAGACAGATGGTAGCCTCCCGTCAAGGCCATCCAGCGTGTTCTTTAACGTGCACAGGGTATGGCTCTCCCACACACGGGCAACGGCTTAACGTCCCATCCGACGGACGGCGGCCTTTCCAAGCCCATCGGTGTCCCCTACTGACCGTGGGCAGGGCGGGGAATTTTGCGGAGATAAATCTCAAAGCTGACCCAGCTGGCAGTCGAACCTGGGAACTACAGATTACGAGCCTGGCGCGCTACCGACTGAGCCACCACCGCCCTCTTTGCGAGAAGCCAAAATTGTCGCGACACCATGGGGAAAAAAACAACAAAATATTCACAGCCAATTTTTTAAAGCAGTTAATAAAATTTAGTTAATATAATCGGCTAATATTTTACAATCAACGAATTTTTCTTACATTTCACACTCACCTGAGAAGACCGACCAGTTGAAGGATCATTTTATATAATAGCATAATTCGCAATGGATGCATGTGACGTCATCGATGGCAGAAATTTTCTGTTTTCCGTGGTTCTGCAGGTACTTGAGCGATCGGTCCCAAATTTCGTATGGTGGTCTCATTTAGTTCTCGCTGTTTTGGATTAAAAGATCGGGTTCCTAGCTGCCGTGAGTCGGAAATAAACCCTCTGAAAGTGTTCGAAATTTCTGGGAAGCTGCCTTCGCCTGTCATGTGAATGGAGTAGTACGTTATTGACGACATTTGTGAATGGAGTAGTACGTTAATGGTGAAAAGCTGTGAATGAAGTTATCGATGTGAAAAGTTACCATTTTCTCGCCAAATTTTTCGCGGGATTTAACTAGTATATAGGAAATTTTATTTTTCCACATTCCAATAGACTTTGCAAAGGATTTAAAACATTTTTTCTAAGAAATCTTCTTGTTCATAAGATTAAAGAAACATTCCCAGTCAGTGTACCAGTTGTGAGGTATTGCTTTAAGGATCAAGCTGCGGCTTCTACAACAGAGCATAATTAACAGCTTGGGTTGGGTTGTTATGACCAAAAAAGTCATAATGAAAATTTTGAGGAAGATTTTTCACAGTTTTAAAGATAAAGTCAGTCAGGAAGTTGACGATAAATCGAAATCCTTCGGTAAGGCTTGGGTTACCTCTGAGCGGCACTTTTTTGCACACCATGGGCTAAATGGCCAGGTCACATGGAGCCCGAAGGCTCAGAGAAGGTTGGGGGAGGGGACCCACTGGAACAGCTGTTGGGAGACAGATGGTAGCCTCCCGTCAAGGCCATCCAGCGTGTTCTTTAACGTGCACACGGTATAGCTCTCCCACACACGGGGCCACGGCTTAACGTCCCATCAGACGGACGGCGGCCTTTCCAAGCCCAGCGGTGTCCCCTACGTGGGCAGGGCGGGGAATTTTGCGGAGATAAATCTCAACGCTGACCCAGCTGGGACTCGAACCTGGGAACTACAGATTACGAGCCTGGCGCTAATTAACAGCCTGGATCGTGTTCCCAGCAATAATGGGAATAATGGCAAATTTCCTTTTATTGTGCTGTTGTTATTTTACATTTTTTCTGCATTTTATTAATTTCACTGAAATAGTTTCCAGACTTAGGGATGGTTTATTTTTTAATACTGTAAATTATCTCTGTGCCAGTAGTCAAATTAAGCGTCATGTTAGAAACATATCTCGGTATCAACTATATTATAATGAATCCCCCAGGTGTGTATTTGGGAGGTGGGGGGGGGGGGTGCTTAGTCGATAGCATGTTAGGCTCGTAATGTGCAGTTCCCATGTTCGAGTCCCAACTGTGGCAATCTTGAGATATATCTCCGCTAACTCGATGGACTTGGAAAGGCCGTCGAATTTCGGATGGGTGTAAGCCATGATCCTGTGTGCAGGAGAATCATACCATGTGCATGTTAAAAATAACGCTGGACTTCCATCTCCCTCCTAACAACTGTCCAATGGAGCATCCCTTTCCACAACATTCTCAGAGTTTTTAGGGTACTTTTGACTGGCTATTTAGTCCGCTGTTTGCACAGAAGTGCAACTCAGGGGTGATGCCTCCCAACACCATTGATAGATAATTTGCTGAGAACTCAAACTGTCTTCTCCAGAAAAACATCATGTGCATTCAGCCCGCTATTATTATACTCAATTTATAATTATTAAATTCAGAGGAAAATAAAAATAATGTTTTATTTCGTTGTTATAAAAATCCAGAATAAATTTTAGAAAATCCTATTTACAAGCAGAACGATATCTGTAATTATCATTATTACAGAAGTCTGTTGAATTTCCTCTGCTAAAGTCCCCAAATACATATCTGTATGAACAAGTCAGAATACAATACACAGAAAAATTTAATATCTGTAATTGTTTTGGATCTTTGGAGACACAAAATGTCGTTTTAGATCTTTGGAGACGCAAATTCGCCAACAAAGGTAAACGTACTATGCAGTCAACTGCAATAAAAGATTTGATTACAGTCCATGATACTTATAATATGGAGCTGCTTTTGGAATAATTTTTTTTCTAAAGAAAAAGGTGAATGTTCTTGCTGAGGTTGCTGTCATGCTTGGCTCAATGTTGGGCCTATTCGTTGGATGGAGACATCGCGACATCTCGCTGGTACATTCCGTATAGCCTTGTCTAGTGGGGCTCATAATCAGTGCCTAAGATCAATCCTTGCCTAACAATACCCACTGACTCTTCTTTGTGCCGAACAGTATACCCAAAGGCATTTATTTGTATCTAACAGTACCCAGTTGCTCTCATTTGTGCAATAGATTGTTCAGTTTCTTTGACCAAAAGCTTTCTAAGCTCTCATGCCCGCCAAAAAATGCCCAATGTTCCTGATGAATTCCTAATAATGGCAAGAGCCAGTGGCTATCATGCATATTTAATAGTGCCCAGTGGCTCTCATGTATGTGATAACCTACCTAATAGCTTTAGTGGCTCTCCTTTTTGCCTGAGTGTTTCACTCGTCATTTCTAGCACAGATACTCTCATCTGCACAATGTACAGAATATTTCACACTTCCTAGTTTCAGTCGCATAATTTTCTAAGAACTAACAGTGCCCAGTGGCTCTTATCTGAGCTGAATACGTCTCATTGATGCCTAACATTACCATTGGCTCCCATCTGTGCTTAAAAGTGCTAGGTAGCTTTCATCATATCTGCCAAACCAAGTGGCTCTCATCTACGCCTAACGGTTCCCAATGGCCCTTATTTGTGCTTAACCCGTAACTACTGTGGACCAGCAGTATACGGGCTAAAATTCCTTATATTGCTACTATTTGAGGGACTGAGAATCATTGTGAAATAAAAATTAATAATTTCAGTAGTTTAAAATATTTTTTAATATTTTTTTTTATTATAGTATAAATAAATTTTATCATTACAGATGACCCGCAAAGCTTAAAGTTTATATGTATGAAATAGAATAATTATATCTACAATTTGTTATAATAGTATAATTAGCTTTTTTTCATTTGATGTGACATTAATAGTATTTGACATTGATATATGATGAATGTAATATTGACATTGAAATGTGATATTTAACAAAGAAAATAATGACATTGATATAGAACATTGAGAGTAAAATAAAATAACCAATTCAAAAAGTTAATTTCATGGTATATGTATAGGATATTACAGTGCTTCTTGTTTAACAAGAATCTTTTTTGCACTACAGTAAATCTTTTCCTGATTTATTACAACAAATTTCTTTTTTTTTACTTCTGTTGTACAGTATTTTAAAAATAATCGTTGCCAGATATTTCTTCTGACTTCTGTAATCAACTATAGTGTTCGGATATATTTTTGAGCGACTGTATGTATTTGCTTTGGGTCTGAGTAGTTGGTTATAGTGAAAGTTTTTTTCTTTTAAAAATATTTTAGGATATTTTAAGTTTGATTTTCAATAAAGTAAAAGGGTTTATGGAAAATATTTCTCTTGGTAACAGGATAGAAGTATGTGGTACTTTTTAATTGCTTTTATATTTTCCATAGTTGTTTCTAAAAGTTGAAAATTGAAAATAGTTTTTTTTTTTGTTTTAGTCTTGTAATTTTCCCGAGTAGGATTTTAACTTTATGTTTGTCATCAAATAAATTACTTAATATTATGCCGTATTTATATAAATTTTGAAAGGATAAAATATCAAAAAAAATCAAGTCTTTATTAAACTGTGGTTAGATGTTGCGGTAGTTAACAGCCATTAAGATTTTGGTGATTAAGGATTGCATTCTCTTAATCTTTTCAACGTTTATTGAGTTTGTTGTGCCGCAAATTGTTAAGCCACAGTTTATGAGCTTTCACTGAGAGCTTTAGAGACTATTAAACATGTTTCAGTTTTAAAAATATATCTTAATTTATGTATATATATTAAATATATCTGATTATAAAAATATATCTTAATTTATGTATATATATTAAATATATCTGATTATAAAAATATATCTCAATTTTTTCAAAGCGCAGGATCTTAAACTTCCGCAGAAATTTTTACTATGTGTATTCCAGAGTAATATGCTATAGAAGTGTAGACCTAAGTACACTGGTTTCCATAAATTAACGAAAATGAGAAAAATCGGGATAAATCGCCAAAAAAATTGTGCGATCCTGACGAAACTTGTTTATGTAATCAGCAAAGTAATGCCGAATGAGCATATCGTATGCAAATTAGTCTAGGTTGGGTCAATTTGTGTAATCAGATACCGGCATAAAAACGGGTGTTTTGGAGTGGATCGTTATTTTGTGTTGTAAATGTGAGTAAAGAAATTCTAAATAGCCATTTTGTAGGAATGACCTCGAGACATAATTTGCCAAATGAACTGCAGTGGAGAGCTATTGGCCGGCTCGAAGCAGGCCAAAGACAGTCCGATGTGGCGCGATGGCTGAATGTGAGTCCTTCTGGACTCCATAGACTGTGGAATCAATTTTTTAGCATGGATTCCGCGTCTCGGTGGTTTAGCCGAGGAAGGGCAAGAGTTACGACCGCTGTACAAGATATCTGCAATTAACAGTACAAAGGAACAGGACGTCTACTCCCTCTCAGCTACGACTCTCTTACAGCAGTCACTGGGAGGATTGCATCAGCTTCTACTGTGCATAGACGACTTCATTAGGGAGGTCTGTATGTTAGTAGGCCAGTAATTTGTATACCACTCAAGTCAAATCACAAGAGAGAGCAGTTGAATTGGGCACGCATGCATGTTAACTGGACAGAAGAGCAATGGAGGTCCGTACTCTTCACAGATGAGTTCAGATATTGCTTGCAGAGTGATTCCAGACATTGTTTGATATGGAGAGAACGAGATACCCGCTATCATCCCAGTAACATCCGTCAAAGAGACAGTTACGGCGTAGGTAGCATGTTTATTTGGGGTGGCATTTCTTTAGGTGGACGCACAGACCTCTATGTTTTGAAGAGTGGGAACCTCAATGCTCAAAGGTATAGAGATGACATCCTAGACCCTTATGTACGTCTCTACGCTGGTGCAATAGGTGAAACATTCATCTTACAAGACGATAACGCTCGTCCACACAGAGCTCGACTGCTCGACTAGTAGAACAATACCTTCAAGAGGAGACCATTATGCGCACGGAGTGGCCAGCTCGATCTCCCGACCTAAATCCGATTTAGCATGTGTGGGATGCTCTAGGGAGACGTGTTGCTGCCCTCAACCCGCCACCTACAACAAAGGGGAAGCTTATTACTGTTTTAAAGGA
The DNA here is from genome assembly GCA_038380435.1 of Ryuthela nishihirai. Classification (NCBI taxonomy): domain Eukaryota; kingdom Metazoa; phylum Arthropoda; class Arachnida; order Araneae; family Heptathelidae; genus Ryuthela; species Ryuthela nishihirai. Next base: position 33,473,909 of record JAWZYU010000015.1, read on the forward strand.
ACAATGATCGCTACTTCCTACTGAGCTGATTCACAACATCATAAACAGCATGGAACATCTCCTGACCACACTCCTTATTAAAGAACTTTGTTCATTGCATCCTGACACCTCATTTTTCGACAAGTTCCTGTAAGTGTTATATTTTGACGAAAAATTTTTCTAGTGTAAAATATTTTATGCCATTCTGAAACTAGCATTGTAATTCATGTTTCATCAAATTTCATTAAAATCATTCATATAGTTTTTTGTTTATCATAACTTTCTAAGTTTTGCTTAATTTATGGAAACCAGTGTATTTTACAATTTCTACTCGTTCTATTTCTGTACAATTGCAGTCCGTAGGTTAAAAATATTTGTCTTGTAGACGCAATCGATTTTATGTGTTTTTATATGTTTGTTGTTATTGATGTGAATTCGTGGAGAGTGAAAAAGCATACATTTGGTTATTTTTAATATCTAAATAAATTCTACTGTAATTAAGCCAACGTAAATATTATAATTTTCTTGTAGCGTTCTCTTGGTTTTTATTCGAAATGACGATTACTATATCATCTGCATACATAAATAAGTGACTTTTTGTATTAATATCAACCAAGTCATTAATATACAGTGTGACAAGTCATTGATATACAGTACTGACAGTACTCAGAGCGATGTAGAGAAATATCTTCTTCACAGCGAAAAGTGATGGATACTTTAATAACAACATGGGGTAGAGAATTTGCAAATAAAAAAAATAGTTAGTGTTAGTGCCACCAGGTGGCGTAGGTGCGCTAAAAAAGAAAATACCAAGTTAAACAAACATAACCCTTTATTTTACAAATCAAGATTCTCAATATGTGAATCATTCGTATGCAAAATGTGCTGAAAGCGTAATACGTGAAAACGTAAAACGTAATATATGGTCAAGAGTAATTTGAAACATGTCTCGGGGAATGACTGCAACATTCTGTGTTATTCTTGCCTTCAGTTCAGCAAGCGATTCAACATTGCCTTAGTAAACTCAGCTTTTCAAATAACCCCCATAAATGCATGGGTTTAGGTCGGGAGAACGTGGTGGCCAAGCATTGGATAACGTTCGTGAAATTATTCTGTCCTCACCAAATGTGGCTCGCAATAATTGCGTTGCCGTACGTGCAATATGGGGTGGTGCCACATCCTGCATAAAGGTTATGGAGTCTAAACAACTTCTTTCTTGCAAAGCCAGAATAATCTTGCGGCGGAGAAGATCTGTGTAACGTGGTCCATTTACCAATCGACGCACGGGGTCTTGAGGTGTGATCTCCTCAACGAAAAAATGTCCGATTATAAAGTTTGCGGTAAACCCGCACCATACAGTTGCATAGTTGGAGTGTAGAGGCACATAATGCACAGCATGCAGATGTGTAGGTCCCCATATTCGGCAGTTAGGCGTATTCACTGCTCCATGTAGGGAAAAATATGCCTCATCGGTCCGTAAGACTTTTGAAGGCCACATATCGTCGAGCTGCATTCTCACCAGATATCGCAAAGCGAAGTTTGTGCTGCTCAGGGTCTGTGCATCCATCTGCTGCACTCTATGAATTTTATAAGGATATCATTTCACGATGGACCGTATAATTTTACGGACAGTTGAACAGAAGTTGCAGTTGTCGGGATATCTGTCTCGTCCTAACTACGAGCAGCAACGATTGTGACTGGATTTCTGCAATGGTAAGTGCGACGTCTTCCACATTGCTTTCTGCAACAGGCTGCCAGCCTCCACCTGGAGTCACACCAAACTCGCCTGTTTCTCCGAATTTTTGTATCATATTCTTCAGTCTATTTAGCGACAAAGGTCCTTTCCTCATATCTTTCAGAAGACGATATTCGCATAATGAATGCAGCAGCGGCATTACTGCCGTTTTGGTAAAAGAGGTTCACTAGCAAAGCTCGGTCGTTGCAGATACCTATGATTCCTTCTAGCAATTATAGGGAACACATCACATTTTATAGTGCGACTCTCACGTGTGATTGGCTGCAATGTCACGAGAAATTAGTATGTTCTACCAAGTTTTTAGCGCACCCATGCCACCTGGTGGCACGAACACTAAATAATTATCTTTATTCGCAAATTCTCTATCCCATGTTCTTATTAAGGTATTTACAACTTTTCGCTGTGATCCGTCGAGTGGATCCTTCTCTACATCGCTCTGAGTACAGTCACTCAAAAAAATATCCGAACACTATGGTTGATTACAGAATTCAGGTGAAATATCTGGCACGATTTTTTAGAAATTAGTGATCTGGCAACCTTCGTGTCACGTGACACGAAGGTAATGACCTGAGCAACACAGAGCAATTCTTCTAGTCGCTAATATACCAGTGTAAAAGAAATATGCTTTATTGAGTACTTTACAATATTCTGAAATTATAAAAACAGAATTTTTAATTACTCACTTCCATAAGTGATTGCATTAATAATGTACGAGTAAGTACTTATTTTTCGCATAAGGTGGGGAACTATTTTCTGTAGCGGAATTACATCTGCTAGTTGTTCTTGCAAAAACTCGTGTGGGTAAAGCATCTTTGCATTAAAATTGATCGAAAGAAATACTACGAGAAAACACTTAAAATCTGGCCATCTTAATGAAAACAAAACATTGTGTAGGAAAAACGCATCGAACAGCAAGAGATTTTAGTATTTGCATTAGCAGCTGTTTTTCCCACCCGACTCAATACAACATATCCGAAAAAAAAATATCTTGTGTGTATATTTTAAGGATTCTCTTATTGTGGATGGAGCTTAATCAATATTACTAATAATCTAACGTATAACTACCGACCTAATAATCTACCGGATCTAGAAAAAAAAATGAAAAATAAAGTATGTGGGGGTATGTGTGGGGGGGAGGGGCAAGTGAAAATGAAAGGTGGAGGAAAGACACTGGATTTCCAATGCAATGTAACCTTTTAAATAATTCATTTTAGAGTCTTTGAAAAATTTCTTGAAAATCGTGAAATGTGCGAAAATTTAATCACTTTTTACCTCTGTTATCTTTACTGGGATTCTTAAAGGGGAGGTGAGGGCTTATCCTCAAAGCCCAACCCCCTAGATCCGGTCTACGCTACTAATGTAACAGCAAAATCTCCAACATAGTATCGTCCAAATAAGTAGCACACCACACAAGCAAGCTGAATAAAGGGCATTCGAAAATGTTCCAAATTGTTTGAGGATAAAAGGAGGTCATTTGAAAAATGCCAAAATTTCTTCGACATCTATAAGATTCTATTCGACATCTATAAGATTCTATTCGACATCTATAAGAATTTTTGGGACTCAAAGGAAGCAACCCTGGGTTCAGGTACCAAAAAAGATTGAATGATTATTTTGTTTCTACTGGTATAATTATATACTAACTGATGTTTGACGCTTTGATATTGGCTTGCTTTTAATTGCTAAATACGTTTTCTTGTAAGAGATTCTCTGTACAGTTTTACGTTTTGCACGAGAGCTGTACAAAGTGGTTTTAACAGAAAGCATATACACTGAGTGATCATTGAATTATTAACTCTCATCCCTATGTTATGTCAATGGCATGCTAACTTTATAACTTTTAAAATAATCGTTTTATGGGGAAAAAAAGAAGTTCTAAAAATAAATTAAAGACTCAAATCTGTATAACTCTCGATTTTTCAAAGATATTCTTTCAGTATTTAAACAGGTATTGCAAGTTAAAGAATTTAAAAGCAGCAATGTATTCTAAGAGATTTATCAAAAAATTAAACGAATATTAAAAAAATTATTTACACACACTTTTAAAATATGTTGTTATTTATGAAACGGTTTGAAATAATGCTACTTTTTTCAGTTTTAATGAACTCCAAAAGTAAATTATTTCGCATTGCTGTTGTTAAATGTCCAAACTTCCATAAATCTTTAAGTATTGAACGAATATTGCTGAAAATCAATATTTAGATTGAACTGATCGATATCTTTAATTTACCTTTAGTCGCATTTTCCCATAAAATGCTTATTTTAAACTTTATAAAGCTTCGAAGTTTGCTTCGCATTGACATAACATTGGGTGGGGTAGTCATAATTCAATGATCACACAGTGTAGAGTTGTGATTCATAACTTGTAAGTTTTATCCGGTGAACATATTTATTTACCTGTCGCACTCTGAATTCCAACAGAATTCAAAACTAGGGGGAATATAGTTTTTAAAAAGTTTGTTCCATTTAAAAAACAAACTAGAGATTGAAATGAGAAAATTGTGAACCATGCATGTATTTATTTCAGATCATTAGCAGGCGTTGGTAGAATTCAGTCACGCGGGGATTCGGGAATTAACAGGGATTGAAATTTGAATGTGTTTTTTAGATACTTTGCTTTTTGAGTGAGAATGATATATTCTCAATATCAAAGTTTATTAACAAATTCCTCTTACAGTTTATTTTTGAATTTCATTCTGTAATTCTTTAATGTTAAGTCTTCGGAACAACGACGTCACAAACATTCGATTAATTCGAAGCAGAATATTTTTTATGGTGTCCCAATTTGTGTTTAAATTAAAATTTTGAACGAAATTTTTAAAATTAAAATGATGATTTAAAGTATTATTAAAGGAGAGATTGATTAGACATCCAATATTTTCATTTAAAAATGAATATTATGTAAACCTGAAACCTTTTCTACAGCTTATTGCTTAGCACAGAAGCGCACAAACATCGGCCCATTTTAAAATTTTTGCGACCTGTGAAATACCACACCTTCGTGTGTTTTTGCACCATTTAAATAATGCTAAAAATTCTTATAGAATAATAATGTTGCATATGTCTAAATAAAACTCTAGTTTTCTCACAGGTCTCTTGTGACATGAATTCCACTTTTTTTTCTCCCAATGACTGGCAAAAAGCAAATTCCTGAGTTGATGAACGAACCTCAAATGCAGACAGCGTTCAGATTATTAAATAAGTGAGCACTGTTGAGGTCGTCTCTCCCGGCTGCTAGCCGCTACCGTTATCTCAGTGCGCCGACACTTCAGTCTGGAACAAAGGGTCCCGAGCATACACGGAATCGGGAATGAGTGGACTACCGACACTGGTACTGGATAAACTTAACAAATATTTAATATCACAGACTATTACATCCAGCATACGAAACAAAACACTTCCTGCTTACAGGATGCTACGAGCTTCGACCGTTACTGACGCCGTTCCTCGATAAATACAATGCACTCCCTTATACGACAGCCAAGCGTACTTTCCACTGTCCTCTTGACTGCCACGCCGAATCCCTCTGACCCCTTTTCTCCCTCAAGGTTGCAGCCTGCCGTCTTCTTCCTTTCTTGTCCCCCTCTGGTCACTTCCACTCACGTGACCTCTGTAGCCACCGCCAAGCAGCCGTGATACGGTGCTCACAACTTTTCCTCCCTTCTCCTCCAAAAAAAAATGATTATCTTTATTATACTCCTTCCCATATATATGGCTGTCACTGATCTATGACTTTTCCCAGATCCACCCCTGCGCAACATTTCACTGCATGGCAGGGAAACCCAATGCTAACCTCTGGTGTTAGATAAGCATCCATAAATATTTCCTTCTCCATCTTCCTGACACAGGAGTTTTACCTATCCCACCGTCTCAGCACCCCCACCAAATATTTCATCCCCCTTTGATTGACTCAAATCTACCATACTGGCAACCAACCATGGCCACAACTTCATAAAATAACATAACATTCGCCACTCGGAAAATTATAAAAAAAAATATATACACTACTTCTTCCTCTATCTCTCTCCCCCCCTTCCCCCCCTTCACATGACATGCAACTGGTATTTATTCCCCTTCACCCTTCAACATCTGCCTCTCCACCACTGGGCGGCCTGCGGCCTAAAGCCCAATTGCCAATATGTACGATTGCCAGCCTTCACTGTGCTGGCCAGTCTTTGCTGTTTTCATCCGCACCCACTGCCCTTTATGTGTATGGACCTGATGATAAGGGGGCCGAGGCCCCCTTTACAAATAGGTCCAGCTTAGAAAGAAGGATGTATAAGAAGAAGAAGAAGGTGCTCCCAACTGTCGGTGTCTTGTGGAACCCTTAGGCACAGATGATGCTTGCAGTTTTCTTCTCACCCTTTTTCCAAGCGACCTGCATGTTATCGGTGAGTACTCTGCAGATGGTGAACTGTTTGGCACGGCAAAGGTCATCTGATTATGACAAGCACGGTTAACCATTAACTGCTTATTGATAAGTTATTCGCTACCGTAACTGCTTTAGACCAATAAGTCATTCGGAACTGCTACAGATGAGTTGGTGAGACCCGTTGTAACTTGATTAAACGCAGAGACAAAAATAAATACCCCCTCAAGCAGCTGCTTGCCACAGAGGTCTGACAGGAGCCTGTCAGTTTATATGCCACAGTAGAAGATCTGAGAGGATGGCAGGACCTGAGCAGAAAAACGACACATATATCCATGCCTTACCCGGGGCTCGAACCCAGGTCCCTTAGGTCAAGTAGCGAAGCACGCTAACCACTCGGCCATGGGACGGCTACAGAGACAAAGCTTGAATCAATTACAAAAACAATACGATGAAAGAAACTTATAAAAACCTATGAAACTAAGTTAATGCTGAAATTATAGTTAAAAACTTTTATAGAAAACAACTGCTATTGAATAGAAAAGAACTGCACAAACGTGGGACTTAATCCATCAAGTATTAGAAGTTAAGGACAGAAGCTCTACTGATGATATTATTAAAATCTGCCAAAATCTTTATTAGCATTACAAATTTGCAAACAAATTTAGTATTCAATACGACGATTTGATATCAGAGACTGGAGAAAAAAATTCAAGATGAAAATTACACAACAAACTGTATATTTACGAACACCAAATCATTATTTGTATCCCATGCCGTCCCGTTGCCGAGTGGTTAGCACGCTTGGCTACTGATCTAAGGGACCTGGGTTCGAGCCCCGGATTAGGCATGGATGTGTGTGTCGTTTTTCTGCTGAGGTCCTGCCATCCTCTCAGATCTCCTACTGTGGCATATAAACTGACAGGCTCCTGTCAGACCTCTGTGGCAAGCAGCTGCTTGAGGGGTTTTTTATTTATTTATGCTGAAACAATACATTAATAAAATTAATTAACTCGTTAAATGAAAAGATATCACCAGTCTGCGATAATGTACAAGTTAAACACATTAAAAATAACGTAGAAGCAGTGGCTGATATAATAACCAAAATAGTTAACCAAAGCATATTAAGAAGTCATATTCTTTTTTTTTTTTCAACCCTGCTGAGGAGTGGTCAACTTCACAGGGTCCTGGTGCTGACCATTTATACCTACTAGACTGGACTTGTTTATGGATTTGAGCTTGATTATGGATCCTGGACTTGCTGCACTGGTGGGCCTCTGTTGAGGGAGAGTCTGCCGCTGTGTTTTCTGTTTGCTTCTGGGTTGCCAGCTCTAAGTGAACAGAGGCATGGGATACCTTATATCAGCTGGTGGATAATCCTAATCAGAGGCCATCGCAGGTACCTGAACCTTACTTTGCTAGTTGGGCATCGTCAAGCCTAAACTGGAGTAATGCGTCTCAGGCAGGCCATGTGGCTCTTGAAAAAGTCCACTTGAAAAGGTGGTGCCTGAAGTTCCTACCAGCATCGGTGACTTCAGCCTTTAGCGGAGGAGGAACGGGTCTTTGCCCCATGCCTGCGATCAGGGGGCTGTTTGATATTGTTGGCCCTACCAATCTCAATAAACCTAATTTCTTTCAAAATCCTACTAATCATTTTCTTTCTGCAGGAACGTGGAACGTGAGGACATTACATAGAGATTATTCTCTTGATGTCCTCATGCAGGAATTCCAGCGCTATAACCTAGATATTCTTGGCTTGCAAGAGACCAGATGGACAGGTAAAGGTGAGATACTTAAAAATAGCTTTAAATTTCTCTTTACAGGGAGGGAGGATGGAAAGCATCACCAAGGCGTGGGTCTGCTGCTCAGCAGACATGCTAGTGATGCTCTTCTAGGATATGAGTGCATTAATGAAAGGTTTCTTACAGCAAAATTTCAGACAAGCATTAAAAACTTGAATGTTATCTGCTGTTATGCCCCCACTGAGGATGCTGATGAGGATGAGAAGGATAGGTTTTACGGACAACTTCAGGACATTTTGAATTCTGTCAAGAAAGGAGATATTACCCTTGTTCTTGGTGACTTCAATGCCAAAGTTGGTACCGACTCTGACCTTTGGGGAGGAGTAATAGGTCCTTTTGGTATTGGTAGCTGCAATGGCAATGGGCAACGTCTCCTACAGGTAAGTAAACTCAATGGTTTCAGAATAACTAACACATATTACAAACACCGTGACATACATAAATACACATGGGTTTCACCTGATGGGCTGCATAGGAATATGATTGATTATATATTAATTAACAGCAAATGGGCTAGTTCTGTTAGAAATACCAGGGCATATAGGGGAGCTGAAATTGGATCTGACCATTACCTTGTTAAAAGTGTCTTGCAACTTAAACTTAAAAAGTGTTGTGCTAGAGTTAAAAAATTTACCTTTAATACTGAAGCTCTGAATGACCCAGTTATAGCTAAAGCTTACCATGATAGGTTACTTAGTCATTATGACGGTCATGGTTTGCTTAATACCGAAGTTGAGGAAGAATGGGGCCATTAACAGGCTTTTTTGGAAACTAACAGTACTCTTTTAGGAAAAAAGGAGCAGAGGAGGCAGAATTATTTAAGTGACAAGGCAATTGAGCTTATTTCAGAAAGAAGGAATTGCAGGAATGTCCTTAATCAGTACCCTACTAGTCCTAATAGAAAAGATTACAGAGAGCTTAATAAACGTGTAAAGGATCAGTTAGCTACTGATAAAAATCTTTGGCTTGATAGCTTGGCTGACAAAGCTGAGGAAGCGGTTAGGCAGCACAACAGCAGAGAGCTGTACCAGATAGTTAATGTTTTATGTGGTAGAAAACGGACAGGCATACAGGGATTGAAGGATAAACAAGGTAAGGTTATAGAAGGTGAGGATTCTCTCATGGCTAGGTGGGCTGAGCATTTCAGTGATGTTCTAAACAATGTGGTTAGTTCTACTCCCATTGTTTGTAATGATGATAGATGCATTGGCAGCTTTAATGTTGGCCCTATAACACAATCTGAAGTTAGTTTGGCTATCTCTAAACTGAAACTTCATAAATCCCCAGGGGTAGATGAAATTAGTACAGAAATGCTCAGAGCTGGGAATGTTTTGGTTATCACTTGGATGACTGAAATTTTGAATAACTTTTATGATAAAGGCATGGTTCCTAAAGATTTTACTAGAGCTATTATTATCCCTATTTTCAAAAAAGGTGATCGCAGTTCTTGTGATAACTATAGGGGTATCAGCCTACTCTCTGTTCCAGGTAAAGTTCTTTCCATGATTGTGCTTAATAGAATTAAGAATCTGGTTGACAGGCAGTTGCGTGATGAGCAATGTGGATTCAGAAGTGGTAGGGGATGTGTAGATCAGATATTTTCACTCAGGCAGATTCTTGAGAAATGTTTAGAGTTTCAGAAACCTTTGGTTGCTAGCTTTGTTGATTTCAAAAAGGCTTTCGACTCTGTTGATCGTCATAATTTGTGGTTGATTGTGAGATCATATGGTATACCAGACAAGTTAGTTAACATAATGAAAGCTCTCTATAATAACACTGAGTCATGTGTGAGAGTTGGTAAGTCTTGTAGCAATTGGTTTAGCATTACTTCTGGTGTTCGACAAGGGTGCATTTTGTCTCCTTTTCTCTTTAGTTTGGTTGTTGATTATGTTATGCGAAATTCACTTCAAGGGAAAGCTTTTGGCCTTAAATGGGCTGGAGATACGAAAATTTCTGATTTAGATTATGCTGATGATTTAGCCCTTTTGGCAAATGATGTTGATGAGATGAACTCTTTCATTCGAACTGTTGATGAGACTGGGAGTACAGTAGGTTTGGTTATAAACAGAGAGAAAACTAAAGTGATGAAAATTGGTCAGGCAGGTTGTGATTCAGTTAATCTGAATGGTTGCAGTCTTGAGCAGGTGTCACAGTTTAATTATCTTGGGAGCTATGTAACTGATACTGGTGATGTGCGGCATGAGATTAACAGACGAATAGGTATTGCTGCCGGGACTTTTAAGAATCTATGGAGATTGTGGAGAAATAGGCGTATACACCTAAAGACTAAAATTAGACTGTATAATAGTTTGGTTCTTTCTAGGGTTAGTTATGGTAGTGAAACGTGGACGCTGTGTAAACAAGATAACAGGAAACTAGATGCTTTTGATTCTAGATGCTTACGCAGTATCTTGGGTATTAGGTGGTTTAACTTTGTAACTAATGATGAGGTTAGGCAAAGGAGTCTGCAACCTCCTTTAAGCAGCATATTGTGCAGAGAGAGACTCCGCTGGTTTGGCCATGTTGCCCGTATGGATAATTATAGATTGGCGAATAGGGTTATGAACAGTGTGCCTAGAGGCTTCAGAAGGAGGGGGAGACCTAGGATGCGGTGGGCAGACAATGTCAAACAGGACCTTGTTAGAATTGGTGTGCAGTGGCCGGATGCAGCAGATGTGGCTCAGGACAGATATGCTTGGAGAAGTAAACTGCGTGGTCTGGTTGGACCTCCGTAGCCCATGGCTGCTTGAGGATGATGATGATGATGATGATGATTCTAACAGATCTAAAAAATTTCAATACTGAGATCAATTTACAAAGGAGTTGATAAATCCAATATTGTTAATTACCGAACTATCGTAATTCTACTTATAACACATAAGGATGTAGAAAAACACATGTATAACATCCTATGCACATTTCTTACAAAACGTGAAATATTAAATCATGAACAATATGGCTTCCAAAAGGGGAAACGCACTATAAAATTGCTATCAGAATTCACAGACACACTTTATGAAGCTTTGAATAAGAGTGATAAGGTAGTAGCATTGTTCCTTGACTTATAAAAAGCATTTCACACAATAGATTAGGTGTTCTCAACGTGGGGTACGCGGTAAAATTTTTTGGGGTACGCCATCAGATCTCAAAAGTCGCTAGATCTAGTACAAAGTAAAAATAACCATTGTGATACTATAACTATAGTTTTATCTTTTTATACAAGGGGTATGCCAGTTACATACACATTTCCAGCGGGTACGTGAAGAATAAGAGGTTGAGAGCCACTGCAATAGATCATAATATTTTATTAGATAAATTAGAGAATTTTGGGGTTGAGGCATCCCATTACTCTGGTTTCGGAACTACTTAACAAATAGCATCTCCAAAACAAAAATAGGCAATGCTTTTAGTTCTAGACGTCATATCAAACACGGTGTACCCCAAGGATCTATTTTAGATCCTTACTCTTTTTAATATACAGGGTAGTTATAATTAAACTGACAGTACAGCCGCTCAAAAAATATCTGAACACTGTGGTTAATTACAGAATTCAGAAAAAACATGGCAGGTGGAGCTCAAAATAAGACAAACGCCTTCTGGTTCTGGCGGGCTCGGTCTCAAACTAACACAAATGCTTCCTGACTCTGGCTCAGAAAAATTTAAATTTCAAATATTTCTTTTGTTATAAAAAAATAAGCCAAAATATAGTGAAAAACTCTTATAATTTCAACATTTTAATCAATTTTTTAGTAGTTAAAAATAAGTGCCATGAGATTTTGATTTCTTCTCAAGTATTCTCTATATTTAATGAACAGCCCTAGGGAGTCCATCCCACTATCCCGAATTTTACACTTTTGTCCCACGTCCCATACATCGTTCGGTGCGAAAAATGTCCGGAATTTTCTGTTTTTAGATTATTTTTTAAAACAGAAAACAATAAATACAGTAATATCCTGTAGACCTCTGTGGCAAGCAGCTGCTTGAGGGGATATTTATTTATTATTAAGAGCTATCTCTGATCATCTTCATATTATCGCTCCATTCTTACCTGGAAGGGAGTATAGATAAAAATGCTTTAAGCTTTGAAACGAAGGACAAGAGAAGTAAAGGAAGATAGTCCATATATAAAGTTTTTCCATTGTCCATTCCGCTCCTAGTTACGTCACTGACCACCAATCCGCCTCCCGAATTCCAAAGCAAGATCGCTTGGTTACGAGGCATTTATTTTACCAGGTGAGCTAAAATGGTGGCGATTCAGACTTGATTAAATATTAATACTCTATGAAGCAGGTTAATTAATCCTCAAAGATCGTTTGGTGCTTGCTTCATAGGAAATGAATATTGAATGCAGGCTCAAGTGGTCTTGCTTTGGAATCCGGGAGGCGAATTGGCGTTTAGTAACGTAATTAGGAGCGAAAGGGACCGTGGAAAAAATTACTGATGAGCTCTCTTCCTTTACTTCTCTTGCCCTTCATTTCAAGGTTTAAAGCATTTTTATCATTCTCTTCCAGATAAAGAATAGAGCGGTAAATCTGAAGATCGAAGAAAGCCATCAACCAATGAAAAGAGGCCATACCCATATCAATTCTTATGATGGCAGTTGGGTGCTATGAAGCACTGCCATGTATGATGCATAAGTTTCAGGTAATATAATGAATGACAAACCCCAGATGCTCCGCAATTCAGAGACTGCACTACATCTATCGGGAGAATGCTATGTTTTTATCACTGTCCACCGTCGGGGCTGAACCGTACTATAAAAGTAAAGTCCAACACTCGCCGAAACAGAACTATAATCTTAGTCCTGGGTCGCCCAAACAAGGATATTGAACATCCAATGGTCGACAATCTGGGTCGCCCAAACAAGGATATTGAAAACGTATGCATGGCGTCACGGGCATGTGACGCCCGTGACGCCATGCATACGTTTCAACTGTATCAAAAAATAAAGTGTGTTCCTTGTTATTGCTTTTATAAACCAAATAGGAGATGGGGTGGCTCAGTTGGTGGCGCGCCAGGCTCGTAATCTGAATTTCCCAGGCTCGAGTTCCAGCTGGGACATGGTTGAGATTTATCTCCTCAAAACTCCCAGCCCTGTTCTCGGTCAGTAATGTACACCGACGGGCTTGGAAAGACCGCCGTCCGTCGCATAGGACGTTAAGCCATGTACCGTAGAGCCTTATCCTGTGCATGCAAATAACGCACTAGATGATCTTGACGGGAAGTTAACATCTATCTCCTAACAGCTGCCCAGTGGGTTCTCAACCCTCTCGGAGTCCTTGTGACTTGGTCATTTAGCCCATTTTGTGTATAAAAAATAGTGCCGCTCAGAAGTAAAATAAACCAAACCTTTGGAAACCACTTCTCTAGCAGTAGAAATTAAGATTATTGTGAGATTCGGATGATGCGAATCCTAATTTTTCTATATTTAAACCAAAAAGTACTTTTCGTTTTTTTAAACAACTTTAAATATCTAAAGACAGACAGACAGATAGATCAAAAAGTGAAAACAATTTACTAATTTTTTTGAAAACGAACTAAAAGATTAAACAAATGACTGAGGAGCAGAAAGTGCAATGCACTTAACGTTTGAATAATCCTAAAGAGAAATAAAAGTTTATAAATATTCATTCAAATTTAGACTCCAATTTTTCTACTCCGAAATTAAAAAAATCTAAGTACCACTCGCTAGGTTCATCACCCTGAGAGCAATGCCATCTATTAGCGATGTCGGGAGATTGTAACTTTATTTCCTTCCACTTCATCACGAGGAAGATGAGCTCAGATGACGCAATCCGAGTCAATACACTGAATCAACACGCAGAGTGGCATCCACCCAAGCAGGGAGGTGTTCCTCGTCTTCTGATCGATGGCAGCTGGAACTGTGACCGGTCAACTCTGGGCTCGACTATCAGACCGTGAAATAGAAACGCTTTTAATAGCTTTTGCTTCTGAGCGATTTTCTGGCAGAGGAAAATGCAGCTATTGATATTCTTGTTTCGAAATGAATGTAGAATTCTACAACTGAAAACAAAAAAGCTGAGAAAGTGAAATTTCGTGTCGTCTGGATTGTTTTTATGATGAAGTAGAGGATCTGAGAATTTTTGTTTTCTGTGAAAATTATTATTTTGTGGACAGTTCTGTTTCATGGTAGCATTGAATAGCATGCAATTGCTTTTATATTTACAGCAGGTTGCGCTGCTTTGTTTCGGTAGAGAGGTTTTTGGGTATTTGAGAGAAGGGACTTATGGCTTGTTCCAGCAAAAGACGGAGATTTTCGTCACTAAGGTTAATCGAAAACTTTGGTGTTCCGGATGTTTATTGCACAGTCACTTGAAAAAGTTTTGGAGTAGCAAAAATGCTTCAAAATTTCAACAAATAGGTGTTTAAATACGTATCGAATTTAATGCCAATGCACTTGATATGTTTCATTGGAATACGAAGTGTGAATAAAATCTTAAGCGTCTGTTACCATGAAAATGGGTTGGGTTGTTTTACCTCTGAGCGGCACTTTTTTTGCACACCATGGGCTAAATGGCCAGGTCACATGGACCCCGAAGGCTCAGAGAAGGTTGGGGGAGGGGACCCACTGGAACAGCTGTTGGGAGACAGATGGTAGTCTCCCGTCAAGGCCATCCAGCGTGTTCTTTAACGTGCACAGGGTATGGCTCTCCCGCATACGGGGCCACGGCTTAACGTCCCATCCGACGGACGACAGCCTTTCCAAGCCCATCGGTGTCCCCTACTGACCGTGGGCAAGGCGGGGAATTTTGCGGAGATAAATCTCAACGCTGACCCAGCTGGGACTCGAACCTGGGAACTACAGATTACGAGCCTGGCGCGCTACCGACTGAGCCACCCCCGCCCTTACCCTGAAACTGAATGACTTCAGTTATGGTGTGAAGGGATGTTCAGAATGGAATTAGAAAGATTCTCAGCAGGGTGTATTATCCTGCTCCTCTCACAGCGATGCTAGAATCACACTGTTACCGAGATTATCCAGAGAATTTCTAGCGCCTGGAAAATGTTGTAAAGGATTTGTAGTGATCGCCACGCTATCCAAGAGCATATCAATCATGAATTATTAGATTAATCATGAGAACAAGCTAGCCATTTCATAAGGCCAATGATGTTCACATCCAGGTAGTAATAAACTAGTCTACATGGTAGGGAAACAGGAATTATCGTATACAAGATAAAATTATATCCTATTGAACTGCTTAAGATCACACAAAGAGCTCCAGAACTTCATCCCTAAGTTAGCAGTCTTGCTGTTACTAGGAAAAACATAAATAACTCAAAGAGACGACTACGAAAAGAATGGTCCCTTTTGATGTTGTTTGCATGATGATGGAGTCAGTATCCTTGGGGCTCTCCAAATTATATAACTTCTGTAATCACTCTTCAATCTTGGCTGATCTTTGAGCAGCATTCTTCCTGTATAGATATCATACGCTTTCTACAGTAAAATTCATATGTTCCTTCCTGTGGCATATAATGAGTGATCACATCTCATTGGTCATCTAATATAAAAGATACTTTTTGGAAGCTTTCTTATAATGGTGATAAGATATCAGCGTTAGTCTGCCTGAAGTTAGAATGCAGTGGGACAGTTTCGCCTTTATATATTCTACAGGAAAAAAAATGCGACACTTGGAAGGATTAATGCCATTTTATTGGAAAGAGGGCAGCTGTTAACATACACTGTAATATGCGATTGATTACATTATCAAAAAAAATGTGGAAAATTACCACTCTTACCTACCCGGTAAAGTGTTATAATTAGGGTGATGTGAAACTGACCTGCACAGCAATGCATTCATGAAAACGGCAGGGAAGGCTATCGTATAATTCTATAATGTCCTCCTGAGAGATAGAACACTAAATAGCGCCAAGTCGCTGTTCCATTTCAGCAACAGTGATTGGCGCATCTCTTGGGTGTTGTTGAAGCTGTCGGCCGATCATGTTCCAGACATGTTCAATAGGTGAACGATCCAGCAAGCGTGCTGGCCGTGGTAGTATCTGAACGTTTTGTTCGTGTAGATACTGCAGACTAATGCGGGCTGTGTGGAGGTGGGCGTTATCTTGCTGGTAAAAGGTTCCGTGCTGCTGAACAAATGGGACAGCTACTAGCTGCAAAATCTTGATAACATATCGTTGGGCAGTTAGAGATCTCCTTATGATGACCAGTTCTGACCGAGATATCCGACTAATGGCACCCCACACCAAGATAGTAGGTGCTGGAACTGTGTGACGATATCACACGCACTGGGTGGCGTTCCTTTCCCTGGATGACGGCGAACACGTTGTCTAAGGTCGTGATGACCAAGACAAAAACGAGATTCGTCACTAAACACCACGGTACTCCACTCTTCTTCTTTCCAGTTATATCGAGGCGACACCACTGAAGACATGTTTGCACGTGGGCAGATGTGAGGGGCAAACGCAGTGCCGGACAATAGACTCGCAATGAGAGTTGTAAAAGACTGTTATTTACCGTCCGCCTGGTAAGTATTCAATGTGTCACCTGTTGCCAGTCCCTTTGCAGTTACGTTGTAGTCGCGAATCTCTCACGCAATGCCATGCGTCACAAATGTTGGTACTGTTGCTTCATGGTCATACGTAGTCTTTCTGACCTTATCAGTGTGTGCTGGATCCTTCTTGAACCCAGTGGCGCCATATGTGTACGATGGTGCTGGTATTGCGGTCAACAAGGTTGGCCACATCTTTGTACGACAAACCAGCTCCTCTAAGGTCAATAATTCTCCCATGCTCAATCTGTTAACTGTTGGAACAGCTGTCGACGTCTGCGTAAGGGCATCTTTAGCGGTTTAGAACAATTTCCACAACGTTTTGTCAACCAGGGTGCATTAGTTACCTTTATCTGTGTTTGACTACTTCACACCTGTGACGTCAGCTCGCACGTGTCCAATCATTTCGATCGTCGTGCAAACCTTGTAATTTTCATGCATTTCCATACACTACCGCCTCCCTAAATTTCGTCACATTTGCATACCTTCTTTCAAGTGGTGCATTTTTTTATTTCCTGTAGTGTATTCAACAGGGATTTGGAACAGTTCAACCTCAAGGTTTCCAATGATTGCCCCTTTGTAAACTTTCAGGCAAATGACACCTTTGTTTATCGATATCACTGTCTCTATCAATGTTATGCTTCTATCGAGAGAGATTCTTCATCAACTGGAAAAAAAAAAAAACTTTCGAGATGAATGGCTTTTCAAGTACACGTGAAACGAGCATCCACACCTTAATGGTTTCTTTCAACACAAAGACATTTTAATTATTAGGCCTTGTTATGTATTTATTTGCAAAATTTGCAAAAAGATCTTAGATATAATAGTCATTCACTTGATGTGCGGTCTTATTTTCATTTAGTTTCTTCTAAATATAGTAAAATTATTTGGAAATATCAAATCGTTGCTATTGCTCCTTCTTCGGTCGCTCTATTTCATTTGTGCAAGAGAGGTGAGAATAGATTAAATCAATGATTAGAATTGAGTCGAAGTAGCTAATATGCTGACCATTGCCAGTATTCTTCGCATCATTTAGTCAAAGATGGCAAAATGAAGCGAGTTAATGTGGACAATCCATGCATCAAAAAACATGAGAGCTTTTCTGGAGGCACACGCAATCGGATGCTCATGGCCTTTAGCGGGATGTTTACTCTGAAGAGCCTTTTAAGTCTATGTTAAAGCACACAATACACATAATTCTTAATAGTATAAGCCTGTTTTGCATAAATAGTATATACATCGAACACTTTGACTATTGGCAACACTCGAAAGTTTTTGGTATATTCGAGGTATTCTGGTAGACCAGAGCTCAGTGAGCATACAATCATTAAATAATAAAAAATAAATACTCCCTCAAGCAGCTGCTTGCCACAGAGGTCTGACAGCAGCCTGTCAGTTTATATGTCAGAGTAGAAGGTCTGAGAGGATGGCAGGACCTCAGCAGAAAAACAACACATACATCCATGCCTTACCTGGGGCTCGAACCCTTAGATTAGCAATCACTAGGCAAAAGAACCGATAATTAGTTTCTCTCATAATCTACGTTTTTAAACTGCATCAGGCTATTTAAGACAATGGGACACTTTAAAATTATATTCTCTTCAGTCATATTTTTAAACGAAATCCCAAAATATGTGAAAATTTCAACCAATCCACCAGTTCTTGTTGCTTTAAACCAAGAAGAGATTTCACAAGAGCGAAAACAGTTTCAACATCGTCTC
Organism: Ryuthela nishihirai; assembly: GCA_038380435.1. Lineage (NCBI taxonomy): Eukaryota > Metazoa > Arthropoda > Arachnida > Araneae > Heptathelidae > Ryuthela > Ryuthela nishihirai. The sequence continues at coordinate 33,492,067 of JAWZYU010000015.1, forward strand.
GTCTTCATCCCACGGTTGCATAGCAACGCAAAGAAAGCAGAATTAAGAAAAAGAAAAGCTTATTCAGACGACCATGATCGTAATTTGCGGACGGAGCACTACCCCCTCGGTCCCAGGGCGTTACATAAAGCCTGCGCGGCAGAGAACCCATCGTTGTCATCAGCACATTACACATATTAATGCTGGCGGTGAATTATGCAGCATGTCTATTAGCGAATGCAAATTAAGGTCCCCATCGTTCTGCACGCTCGGGTTAAACAGGTGGCAGCACATGAGAGCGAGGTATAAAACCATTGATGTGCGTTTGCTTGTGTTTGTACACTACCTCATGAGTTCTCGTCTACATTTGCGTGGGCAGAAAATATGATGATTATTTATTTAAATCATTATCGGTGTTGGCAGTAGTCTGCTTTCGATTCTGCTTTAAAACAGCTTTGCGTGATGTTCCACTGTTCTGATCTATATCTTCTTCAAGGCGTGGGAATAGGAATTGGACCAGTGCCCAGTGCATGTAGCTTTAAATGTCGAAACAATTTATCAATGAGGAAAAATGATGGCAAGACTTCTTGGGATTTAAAAAAAGCAGCTAACGTTAATGAGAAAGTTAACGTTAGATGATTATGGAAGCGTTCTCTCAATCTTGTAAGAATTGAGTAGAGGATAACTTGCATATCGTTATCTTTCCAACAGCTAGCCATCTTGTTAACGGTTAGAACTCTCAGAGGTGTGGCAGAGATTAATATAATTCAGCCCTCAGGTATGGACGCATTGCCACTGAATTTAATGGTGTGATTGTGACCATACGACGTCTCTGTTCATGAGTCCCAGGCTTAAAATTGATCTCGTAAAGACTTAAGCATATGTTCATCGGGGGAGGTTAAGACTGAATCGTTTCATCGGAAACATCACGACCGGTTTTCTCAGTTGATGAGGCTATAATAGGATTCCCTTATGAAAAATATGGCGTCATTTAATTATGAAGATAGCAAATTAATATCGCTCACAAGTTAGCAAAACTATTTGTTTTTTAATATTCCCGTTGTGGAGACTATCATAGCTATGAATGCTGTTATTCTTGTATTAAAAGAAGCAACACTTTATTATTAATGACGAAGATTCCTAGAGTTTCCTTCTTGAATTTGCACGTTTTCTCGTACACTGGAGGGGTGAAAGTTGGCTCAGTCGGTAGTGTGCCAGGTTGGTAATTTGTTGTTTCCAGGTTCGAGTCCCACTTGTACCAGCATTGTGATTCATCTCCGCTAACCCTACCCTGCCGTCGATCAGAAAGGGGACACCAATGAATTTGGAAGGGCCACTGTCGTCGGATGGGACGTTAAGTCGAATACAGGAGAGTCATAACCTGTGCAAGTTAAAGAACATGCTGGATGGCCCTGATAGGAGGATCCCATCCGTCTCTTAACAGCTATCAAATGGGTTCCCTTCCCCAACCTTCTCTGATCCTTCGGACATTTAACCTATTCTGTACAAATAAAGGTGCTTCTGAGAGGTAAAAGAACCGAATTCAACTCATACATTGAGGAGTAACTGCTTTGTCCATAAGGAGAATCCAAGAAGAGCACAATAGTCGTTTACTCGTACTACAGTTTACTTGTCATTCGCTAAAGGTTGATTGTGTCAGTCAAACAGGGAAAAAATAATTTAATTTTATCGTATTTTGGCCAAGTTGAATATAAAATCATAGGTTGCAAAGGAAACTTCTAGAGGAATAGGTTTGGAAAGCAAGAGGAATATGGAAACTTCTAGAGGAATAGGTTTGGAAAGCAAGAGGAATATGGAAACTTCTAGAGGAATACGTTTGGAAAGCAAGAGGAATATGGAAACTTCTAGAGGAATACGTTTGGAAAGCAAGAGGAATATGGAAACTTCTAGAAGAATAGGTTTGGAAAGCAAGAGGAATATGGAAACTTCTAGAGGAATAGGTTTGGAAAGCAAGAGGAATATGGAAACTTCTAGAGGAATAGGTTTGAAAGCAAGAGGAATAGGTTTGAAAGCAAGAGGAATATGGAAACTTCTAGAGGAATAGGTTTGGAAAGCAAGAGGAATATGGAAACTTCTAGAGGAATAGGTTTAGAAAGCAATGGGAATATGGAAACTTCTAGAGGAATAGGTTTGGAAAGCAAGAAGAATATGGAAACTTCTTGAGAATCGTGCATTGTACGTGATCACCGATTTTGCCTGTTCTTCAAACATGTCGTCATGGATTTCTCATGTTCTCCAATCGGATCGCGAAGATTGTAAACTATCGGATATTACAGCTGTCCAGTGGATCCCCTCCCTCAATCTTCTCTGGGCCCTCGGGGTCCTTGTGACCTGCCATTTAGCCCATTGTGTGCAAAAAAAGTGCGTTCAGAGCCAACAATCCAAACTACAATATTAAAATATTTCCATGTTATGTCAATGGGAATCTAACTTCGTAACTCTAACTTTTAATATATGCATTTAATGGAAAAATGTGACTGAAGATAAATATACGATTGAATCTATTAAAATAACAATTTTCAACAATAATCTTTCAGTATGTAAAGAGTAATGGAAGCTAGAATATTTAAAAATAAATTACCTTCTTAAAAATAACTTTCCTAATTATCAAATATACATAACAAAACTTGTAAAATGTATATAATCGAATGTCGTCTGCAAACGTACCCTAAATCGGCCAAAAATACAGCTGTGCTAAGAGATCACGTGCATGTGACGGACATTCGTCAAGACACCATCAGAAATCTCTATACGTCTGCTGCGTCCCTCTAATTTATTTTCTTTTCTCATTGTTTAGTGTTGGGTTGTTTTACCTCTGAGCGACACTTTTTTGCACACCATGGGCTAAATGGCCAGGTCACATGGACCTCGAAGGCTCAGAGAAGGTTGGGGGAGGGGACCCACTGGAACAGCTGTTGGGAGACAGATGGTAGCCCCCCGTCAAGGCCATCCAGCGTGTTCTTTAACATTCTCGGGGTATGGCGCTCTCCCGCACACGGGGCCACGGCTGAACGTCCCATCCGACGGACGGCGGCCTTTCCAAGCCCATCGGTGTCCCCTACTGACCGTGGGCAGGGCGGGGAATTTTGCGGAGATAAATCTCAACGCTGACCCCAGCTGGGACTCGAACCTGGGAACTACAGATTACGAGCCTGGCGCGCTACCGACTGAGCCACCCCCGCCCCGTATTGTTTAGTGTATATCTCTGTTTATGTGTATTTTTAGAAGTGCCTTAAAATGGGAATGTTGCTCATTAGTTGTCATCGGTGGGATAGCTATGCAGTTCACCAGATTCATGCAGAAGTGAGTACCGAGTTTTATGGCATCTCCGTCACTTGGTCCCACTTGTAGCCGTAGGGGTTAGGGTGTGAATCATCTATAAAGGAATGTTGAGATGCAAAAATAACCAACGCAGAAAGGGGAGTCTCTGAGTAAATAAGAGTCATATTCATTTAGCACATCAAAGTGACATAGCCTTTCCTAGGAAACCCTAAAGGAGCAGAGTTAGGTACTGCGGTGAAACAGAGTGCATAGGCTAGGATTAAGGACATCCTCTCGCCGAGTTCTGAGGTCTGTAAAGGGAATTCTGTGTAGAAAAATAGAGTTGTTGGGTTGTTGTTTTACCTCTGAGCGGCACTTTTTTGCACGCCATGGGCTAAATGGCCAGGTCACATGGACCCCGAAGGCTCAGAGAAGGTTGGGGGAGGGGACCCACTGGAATAGCTGTTGGGAGACAGATGGTAGCCTCCCGTCAAGGCCATACAGCGTGTGCTTTAACGTGCACAGGTTATGGCTCTCCCGCACACGGGGCCACGGCTTAACGTCCCATCCGACGGACGGCGGCCTTTCCAAGCCCATCGGTGTCCCCTACTGACCGTGGGCAGGGAGGGGAGTTTTGCGGAGATAAATCTCAACGCTGACCCAGCTGGGACTCGAACCTGGGAACTACAGATTACGAGCCTGGCGCGCTACCGACTGAGCCACCCACGCCCCCTAGAAAAATAGAGATTTCCGCCTCATTAAATTAATGCCTGTGGAAGCAAAGCAGCATTCAAGCTATATTAAGCTGATGAGAGAAAGTCCCAAGAGCACATCAAATTTAGCCATTTCATTCAACAAAGTATTAAGCTTTGGATTCACCTAGAATCAAAGGTGAAGATTAATTGAAAGAAATAATTAATTGAATAAAATTTTAAAAGGCTTACAGGGATCCACCAACACTTAAGGGAGAAGATCACAGTATTTGGCACAGTCGACAGGATTGTTTCGGTATGCTGAAGAAAGGCAGTCAGTGGGCTGTAGAAAAAAGAAGCTGCAAGCAGTTCGGCACACTGGGCCTCATTCAGCTAAGGTTCTACTGCGTGCGATTTCCACGAGTTGTTCAGTCATCGAGATTTTCTTTGCAGTTCCAGTATTTCCTGATTGTTTCAGTGTGGTTCCGATGTTTGTCACTGTGGAGGAAATACCTCATTTTGGAGGGAGATCGCTCCAGTTCCAGCAGAAAAAAGAGAAGAGTAACCTCTTTGCGGAGTAAAACGTCTGTGGTTTTTCTTAATTTTTTTATGAGTTATGAGTTGTTTATGACGCTTAGGAGTCAGGACAAAAATAAGGGTGGATCTGGGCTGGATGGGAGCGTTGATTTAACCAGACACTTTGAAGCTGGGGAAAGTGGGAGAAAAAATTAGCGAAATTAATAGGATTGATAGTGATTCTGGGGAACAGGATATTAGTAGATGTTGTTCGAATGCGGTGGAAATAAATGATTCATGCCCGAAATTAAAAAGGTAGGAGTTTTAGTGAAAAAAAATAAATTTAAGAATTTAAAAAATACTTAACTTCCAATTCGCATCCTAAAGACAAAAAATAAACCTAAAGCATATCGATGTTGCAATCAGTCACAGAGTTCGTATTCACTTCAAAGGAAGATATGGCGCCGATTTACGTACTCCAACAAGATTCCCGGCGCCCTATCTTCCTTTGAAGTGAACACGAACTCAGGGACTGATTGCACCCCACATCTGAACACAAATTCTTTCATTAATTACTGAAAAGGATGCAGGTTAGAGGAAAAGAAATCTGATACAATCGTAACATGAATCTGCAAAACATCGCTGCTGCTGAACAACTACTTTGAGTTCTTCTCAATTTCCCATTTTGCAAAACTTGTATGCATTTGAAGACAAAATAAATATCATAATGCTACATGGAACTGAAAATGTTTGACATAATTAGTAGCAACTTAAAATTCTTTAGTAATATCATTGCAAATCCTAAGGAAGTTTCACGAATGCGAGAGGGACACTCCCTGAAATATAAGGGGCGGGGGTGGCTCAGTCGGTAGCGCGCCAGGCTCGTAACCTGTAGTTCCCAGGTTCGAGTCCCAGCTGGATCAGCGTTGAGATTTATCTCCGCAAAATTCCCCGTCCTGCCCACGGTCAGTAGGGGACACCGATGGGCTTGGAAAGGCCGCCGTCCGTCGGATGGGACGTTAAGCCGTGGCCCCGTGTGCGGGAGAGCGCCATACCCCGAGCACGTTAAAGAACACGCTGAATGGCCTTGACGGGAGGCTACCATCTGTCTCCCAACAGCTGTTCCAGTGGATCCCCTCCCCCAACCTTCTCTGAGCCTTCGGGGTCCATGTGACCTGGCCATTTAGCCCATGGTGTGCAAAAAAGTGCCGCTCAGAGGTAAAACAACCCAATCCAACTCTGAAATATAATCGAAAGCTAAATATTTCTTATTAATTTCGAATTGCTAAAATCTAGATTAAAAGTTTGAAATCGTAATCGAAAGAAACTATCAATTTCACTTACTGAGTCTCATTATTCCCTAAAAAAAAAACCTCAAAAATACCCCGTCAAGCAGCTGCTTGCCACAGAAGTCTGAAAGGAGATTGTCAGTTTATACGCCACAGTAGAAGGCCTACCTTTTTCATAATTATAGTAGACTCCCTCTTATCCGGCCCTTACGGGATAGGGCCCCTGGCCGGATGGACGAATGGCCGGTTAATCCGAAAATTGTATCAGAAAAAAAATAAAAATGGCAAATTACAAAAATACTAAGTCTACTGTATTTTAATTAATAAATTGTTGTACAATATTAACAATTTACTCACATTCACTTGAAAAAGTCCGAGATTTTCTTTTGTTTCTTTTAACTTAACACTTTTTTTACCTGCAAAGTCTTGCAATTTTTTAAATAAACATCACATCGATCGCAGATGAGGCCTGTTGTTTTTCAATGTATCTTACTAAAAGATCAAAAGCTAATTTTCCTTCAATATGGCTAACTTTACTTTCTTTCTCTTCTTCTTCATTCTCCGTTCCCTTCTTGGCAGACTACATTGATAATTTCGTCATCATTCAGTGTTTCATTTTCCAACCGTTTATCACCTTTTAACCATTTTTCAATGTCATCTTCTTCAAGTGTGTCACATCCAGGCAGCAGTTTAAAGTCATTAACCAGCGAAATATTGTCATTATCCGTCATATCTTCGGCAGAGGCAGGCTCATTCGATATTTTCGTGTTGTCGTCTTGGGTACTTTCTACACAGTTTTCAACTTCGGGCCAGAGTCTTCTCCATGACTTCACAAACGTTATACGATGCATTTCTTCAAATGCTCTTGCCAACATGTAGATCGCATCCTTGATATTCATTGTTTTCAAAGTATTTAAAAGTCCTATTCCGTCATTTTCGGCTCCCTATAGAATTTCTGAAAGAAGCTTTCTCCTGTATCGCCTTTTTAAACTTACAAGCACGCCTTGATCCGTTTGTTGCACTAAAGATGTTACATTAGGTGGCAAAAACTTGGCTTTTATGTTATCAGAAATGAGTGCGCTTGGGTGTATTGGGGCATTATAGAGAATGAGTAGGTCGTTTACAGGCATTTTAAGACTTGTCAAGTGGTTTTTTACTTTTGGAACAAATTCTGTAAAGACCACTCTTTAAACAAATACGAGTGTATCCAAGCAGCTTTTGAGCTTTGTAGTAAACTGGCAGAACAGCTAAATTTAAATGCTTGAATGCTCCTGGTTTTGCTGATTTTCCAATTACAAAAAGACGAAGTTTATGCATATCTGTAAGCATTTGTACACACCCCCACAGAGATTCTTTCTTTGTTTGTTTTAAATCCTGATGATGAGGTTTCTTGTGCTGTCACAAACGTTTTCGTTGGAAGAAGTTTAAAATTTAACCCAGTCTCATCTACATTGTAGATTTGTTCTGCGCATAGGCCTTCTTCTTCAATAAGCACTAAAAGTTTTTCTGAAAATTCTTTGAGGCTAAAGGATCATCTGACAATTTCTCACCACAAACACCAAGGTAATGAACACCATGCCGTTTTTTCCAGCGAGAAAGCTATCCTTCGCTTGCTGAAAAATCTTCCCCATTATCGATTTTAGAATGAAGAATTAATGCTTTTTCTTTCAAGATTGGCCCACTGATTGGGGTTCCTTTTCGACGCTCTTGCATGAACCTTAACTAAAGTGCATCATCGACAATTTAATTTTTCGGCTTTTTAAGAATGCACCGAAAAGAAAGCGTTTTTTCAGACTCGGCTTGAGTGCAAAAATCTTGTAAAGACTTTCTATTCCTTCTCCAGTCATTTACCGTGCTTTTACCAATACCTAGTTCATCACAAATATGCTTTACTGGATCACATTTGTCAATACGTTCTAACGCTTTTAATTTCATCTCCATCGTAACGACATTACACTTACGTTTGCACTGACTTCTCGGAACACGCGTTCAGATGTGAGGTGATTTCAGATAATGTCTGTCCGCTATCCGTCCGTACGATGTGGGTCAGACGGCAAAGCCCACCATCATTCAAGGCTGGTGTCCTTTGCATTTGTCCGGGTGCTTGTTTTTTTGCCGGAATTTTCATATTCCCGGAACACTCTTGAAACTGTCGTACGAGAAAATCCAAATTCGTTGGCAATTTCGGAGATCGAGTGTCCCATCCGTCGGGCACCTACGATCTGCCCTGTGTCAAATGCATCTAAATCTCACGCCTTTCCCATTACGCTTCTCACGACGAATGCTTGGGGAAGCCAAAGCTGACAGTTATATATGACCAGAGTTTCAGCCACGCATGCAGGCAAATGCAGGACTTGTGATACTGAATTTGGATAACGTCTCCTATCCTATCCCTAATTCAATGGCACTTCAGTGTATGTTCTGAAAGTGTTAACTGGTGTAAACCACAACAAGTGTAAATCAAATTGAAACATTTCTTTGTTTTTGACGTTTTGAGCGGTGTTAGCGTATATCTTTTACCTTCCTCTCAATAAACAATTTTTTTTTCATTGCCGCCCCTGAAATGAGGATTGCCTGTCGTAGAGAATCCACAGTTGCCGGTGGGGGCTGGTGGGCTCGAACAGATCTTTCGAATTCTTCCCACAAATTCTCAATGGGGGTTGAGGTTCGGCATTCGAGTGTGGTAAACTCACTTGAATGCTTCTGGAGCCAATTGGTCGCCACTCGGGAAGTATGCGGTGTGGCGTTGTCCTGTTGAAAGAAGGCATCATGATGTGAAAAGAGAATCGTTACAAACGGGTGTAGATGGTCGGCGAGGATGATCACATACCTTATGCCAGTGACGGAGGTCTCGATGGGTACGAAGGGCCCCAAGGAAGCACATGAAAACGCACCCCAAACTGTTACACCGCCTCCACCTGCCTGATGACCCCAACATGGCAAGCTAGGTCCATCACGTCGTGTGGTTTACGCCACACACGCTCCCTCCCATTGGCGTGATAGAGTTGAAACCGTGATTCGTCATACCAGATGACGTGTTTCCAGTCTCCCTCACTCCAGTTGCGACAGGCCTTTGCAAACTGCAGCCTAATTTTTCGGTGACTTGAAGTCAACAAGGGGACACGATGTGGACGTCGACTGCCATAGCCTATTTTTTCTGTGGTACGATGGATAGTCTTTATGCATAAGCTTGTGGATGTACCCTCATTCAATTCCAACGTTATGTACTCCACGATAACTGTGTGATTCCTTGTAACAATGCGGAATGGTCTGTGCTAACCTCGAGAGTCAATTGTACGTTTATGTCCACATTTCTCCCGCTGGTTGGAAGTTTTTTTCATATTTCATGCAGTTTTGGTATACACGTGCGACGGTCTAACGTGGAAATCCCAACAGTTCAGTAGTTGTTGTGATTGAATAACCAGCCTTCCTCGCACCTACTATTTGACCGCAGTCAAACTCACTTATGTCGCTGCCTTTACCCATGATTACTTCTCCGTGACTGGTTTTCGATGCATAGAAACTGTTCTTTTTTATGGGCATTGCCAGTTTCAGCGTTCCATGTGACTGGACACATACTTCTGCTTTGCATATTGTTATTGGGATATATATATAATAATATGACGATTCAGTTTACTTCAGTCTCGGGAATGAACTTATTTCTAGAACTGTATTTTCCCAACCCTGCCCTACTCTTAGAAATCCTTGTGACTTTGTTGCACTTAGCTCATTATTTTCCTATTTACTCATTATGCATCAAAAGAACAGTAAAGGAAACTGTAAAGCATAATATCTTCATTGATATCCATGCTTTGATATTTTCCCCGCTAACTCACGCTGTCCTCGGTGAGAAATGTACTTGAAAAGATCACCCTCAGTCTGATAATGATGATGAGGCATTAAGCAATGATACTTTTCATAACAGAGCCGAATACTATACACTTAAAAACACTCTGGATGGCCTTGACAGGAATCTTCCATCTGGTTCATAATAGTTGTGAAATGGGTCCTTTTCTAATACTCAAGCTTTCAGCATTTTTTTGGGGGGAGTCCATATAAACTGGCTATTTAGTGGGGAAGGAGTGGCTCAGATGGTAGCGCGCCAGGTTCATAATCTGCTGTTCACAGGTTCGTGTTCCACCTCGGACTGGAATCAGTCAGTAAAGATTCGGTCACGTTAAAGAACACGCTGGATGGCTTTGACGAGAGACTATCATCTGTTTCTTAAAAGACTATCAATGAAGTGGGGCCCCTTCCCTCAACAATCTCTGAGCTCTTGGGGTTCTTGTAACCTATTTCTTCTGTGGTACGATGTTACCTATTTTTCCCGTTGTGTGCAAAAGGGTGCCGTTCAAAGGTAAAACAACTCAACCCTGACTATTCAGTTAATTGTATGCTTAGTACGCTAGGCTACTGACCTAAGGGACCTGAGTTCGAACGCCGGGTAAGGCATGGATGTTGTGTTCTTTTTCTGCTGAGGTTCTGCCATCCTCACAAGACCTTCTACTATGGCGTATTAAACAGACAGGCTCCTGTCAGACCTCTGTGTCAAGCAGCTGCTTGAGGGAGTATTTATTTTTATTTTTTTATTTATGCAACAAAGAGCCGTCCCATGGCCGAGTGGTTAGCGCGCTTGGCTACTGATCTAAGGGATCTGGGTTCGAGCCCCGGGTAAGGCATGGATGTATGTGTCGTTTTTTCTGCTGGGTTCCTGCCATCCTCTCAGACCTTCTACTATGGCATATAAACTGACAGGCTCCTGTCAGACCTCTGTGGCAAGCAGCTGCTTGAGGGGGTATTTATTTATTTATTTATTTATTATGCAACGAAACAAGCTCCTCTCAGAGAGTAAAGCAATCCAAGTAATCGGAATCAACTGCTCTTCAATCTGCTTCGTTCTGATTAACAACAAGATCCATGATCTGTTTTTATATATATATACATACGTGTTGGATAGACAAGCCTAATTACCATATTATAATTGCAAAATATTGGTCTGATTGATTCTAGTCACGAAAGCAAAGCGCAGAAACCAATGCGAAGGAAAAAGTGAATGGGAGAGACATTACTGTGCGGTCAATTATGCATAAAACATTATTAAATCGATGCTTGTTCAGTGCTTTCAAACGACAACAAACCTGCAAATAGACAACGCCGTGGTTCGCTTTGTTATCCGTTTCAGACTTGGAAAATAAATTACTTCTTTTACCTACAGCAATCGCCATCAAGACCCGAAAATGCAATCGTCCGTATTTCCAATCTTGCTCGGTTGTTTGTCTCCCACAGAAAAATATCATTACAAATATTATTGTACAAAAAGCAAATTCAGTATGTTGATTCGTGGGAGAAAATGTGAGATGTTCGTGTTCGTCAGGTAAGCATATTGACTGGAGCTATCGTGATAGCTACTGGAGAAGCTTACAAAGAGTTGTAACTTCCCATTTCATCGGGAACATTTCTGTTCTTGCCGAAGTCAGTTAGTTACCTACAACAAACATATTAATTTTTAAACATTATTATGAATCTAAAGCTCTGCTTTCTGCTGTTCAAATTTTGCCTAGATCGAAGTCTCCTGAATAAAATTGATGCAGCAGAGCAGTAGTAGGGCAGAAAAATGAAATGGCTGTTTTTCTCTTGTGTTTTTTCACGAGACTTTTGAATTTTATTTCAAAATAATTCATTTCATTAGGGAGAAAAATCGTTTCGAATAATTGATTGAATCTTAAACCCTCTCTGTTGTCCAGCACCCAATCAAAGATGTCCAATGCGGTGAGGGTCTGACATGATTCAACTCTCTGATTTTCAGAGACTTCTTTAAAAAGTACGTTATTTCGGCTCATAAAGGGAGGAGTTTATAACCCACCCATCCTTAGGTACAGTATTGCTATCGCAATTATTTGAAACTTCATCAACACAACTTTGTGGCGTTTGTACGCTACATGTTGTTCATCATCATCATCCTCAAGCAGCCATGGGTTACTGAGGTCCAACCAGATTTTGCAATTAGTTCTTCAACCATATCTATCCTGAGCTACATCTGCTGCATCTGGCCACCGTACACCAATTTTAACATGGTCCTGTTTGACATTGTCTGCCACTGCATCCTAGGTCTCCTTCTCATTTTGAGGCCTTTAGGCACACTTCTCATAACCTTATTCGTTAACATATAATTATGCATAAGGACAACATGGCCAAACCAAGGAGGCTGCCGACTCCTTTCTCTAACCTCGTCAGTACTTACAAAGTTGAACCACCCAATACCGAAGATACTACTTAAGCATCTAGAATCAAAAGCATCAAGTTTCCTGTTATCTTGTTTACAAAGGTTCCACGTTTCACAACCATAACTTACTCTAGAAAGAAGCAAACTATTATACAGTCTAATTTTAGTTTTTATGTGTATAAGTCTATTTCGCCACACTCTCCATAGATTCCTAAAAATCCCGGTAGCCATCCCTATTCGTATGTTAATCTCATGCCGCATATCACCAATATCTGTTACGTAGCTCCCAAGATAATTAAATTGTGACACCTGCTCAAGAGTGCAACTGTTCAGATTAACTGAACCACAGCCTGCCTGACCAATTTTCATCACTTTAGTTTTCTACCTGTTTATAACCAAACCTACTCTACTACCAGTCTCATCAACAGCTCGAATGAAAGAGTTCATCTCATCAACATCATTTGCCAAAAGGGCTAATTATCAGCATAATCTAAATCAGAAATTTTCGTATCTCCAGCCCATTTAAGGCCAAAATCTTTCCCTTGAAGTGAATTTCGCATAACATAATCAATAACCAAACTAAAGAGAAAAGGAGACAAAATGCACTCTTGTCAACACCGTCAAAAGCCTTTTTGAAATCAACAAAGTTATTAACGACAAGTTTCTGAAAATCTAAACATTTCTCAAGAATCTGCCTAAGTGAAAAAAATCTGATCTAGACTTCCCCTACCACTTCTGAATACAACCTGCTCATCACGCAATTTTTCAATGACCCATATTTTTAATTCTATTAAGCACAATCATGCAAAGAACTTTACCTGGAACATTGTCCCATTGCATTTCAAGAGTTATGGAAAGTTCAATACATATGGGTTTCACTAGATGGGCTGCATACGAATATGATTGATTATTATATGTTAATTAACAGCAAATGGGCAAATTCTGCTAGGAATACCAGGTCATATATGAGAGCTGAAATTGGATCAACCTGCTTCAGAACAGGAAGCAGGTTGATACCTCTATAGTTATTATAAGAACTGCAATCACCTTTTTAAAAATAGGGATAATAATAGCTTGGTAAAATCCTTAGGAACCATGCCTTTATTGTAAAAGATATTCCAAATTTCAGTCATCCATGTGGTAATTGAAATATTCCCAGCTCTAAGCATTAGGTAGTTTAAATTTTGAAACAGCAAAACTAACTTCAGACTCTAATACAGGGTCAACAGCAAAGCCAGTAATACATCTATCATCATTACAAACAATGGGAGCAGAACTAACCACATTGTTTAGAACATCACTGAAATGCTCAGCCCACCTAGCCATGATAGTATCATCACCTTCAAATAACCTGCCCATTTTTATTTTTCAAACCCTGTATACCTGTCTGTTTATTACCACACAAAACATTAACTATCTGGTAGAGAGCTCTCTGCCGTTGTGCTCACTGGTTCCTCGGCCGTTGTCAGCCAAGCTATCAAGCCAAAGATTTTTATTAGCTGCTAACTGAACTTTTACACATTTATTAAGCTCTTTGTAATGCATTCTATTAGGACTAGTAGGGTATTGATTAATGACATTCCTGCAGTGCTTTATTTCCGACATAAGTTCAAGTGACTTATCACTCAAGCAATTTTGCCCTCTCTGCTCCCTTTTACCTAATAGCGTACTTTAGTTTCAAGAAAAACCTGTTTAAGAAAGGTTTCATTCTTCCTCAACTTCAGTAGTGAGCAAACCATGAGTGTCATATGAATAAGTAACATATCATTGTAAGCTTTAGCTATAATTGGGTCTTTCAGAGCTTCAGCGTTAAAGTTAATGCAGTTATGTTTTAACCCCTTTTAACAAGGTAATGGTCAGATCCAATTTCAGCTCTCCTATATGACCTGGTATTCCTAAAAAAATTAGCCCATTTGCTGTTAATTAACATATAATAATCAATCATATTCTTATGCAGCCCATCTGGTGAAACCCATGTGTGCCTATGTATATCGCGGTGTTTCTAATAAGTGTTAGTTATCCTCAAACAATTAAGTGCATTTATCTCTAGGAGACGTTGCCCATTGCCTTTGCAACTACCAAAACCAAAAGGGCCTCTCGCCCCTCCCAAAGGTCAGAGTCAGTACCAACTTTGGCATTGAAGTCACCTAGAACAAGGGAAATATCTCCTTTCTTGACAGAATTCAAATATCCTGAAGTTGTCCGTAAAACCCATCCTTCTCATCCTCATCGGCATCCTCAGTGGGAGCATAACAGCAATAACATTGAAGTCTTTAATGCTTGTCTGAAATTTTGCTGTAAGTAACCTTTCATTAATGCACTCATATCATAGAAGAGCATCACTAGCGTGTCTGCTGAGAAGCAGACCCACGCCTTGGTGATGCTTATTACCTTCCCTCCCTGAAAAGAGAAATTTAAGATTATTTTTAAGAATCTGACCTTTATCTGTCCATCTGGTATCTTGCAAGCCGAGAATATCTAAATTATACCGGTGGAAATTTTGTGTGAGGACATCAAGAGAATAATCTCTGTGCAGAGTCCTCACATTCCAACTACCTATGGAGAGAAAATGGTTAGTGGGATGTTTAAAGAAGCTATGTTTATAGACAGGGAATGCCGACAATATCAAACATCCCGCTAATCGCAGGGATAGGGCAAAGACCCTTCTTCCACTACTAAAGGCTGAAACCATCTACATTGAGAGACTTCCTCTAATGTAGGATTTCATGATGCCCATAGAAGCAAGAGTTCAGGTACCTGCGAAGGCCTCTGCTCAGGATTATCCACCAGCTGATAAAATGTATCTTGTGAATATTCACATGGCGCTATCAACCCACAAACAAAGAGAAAACACAGCGGTAGCCTCCACAGAAACCTACCAGTGCAGCAAACTCAGGATACATAATCAAGCTCAGAGCCATTATTCCGCTCAAGTTGTCATATATGGTCAGCACTAAGATCCTCTGTGGTTGACCACTCCTCAGCAGCGTAAAAAAAAAGAAAGGTAGCCATAGTAGTCCAGATCAGTAGGCCACACTGATGTGTCAGTCGTCCACTTCCGTTTCCTTTCAAAAGAGAGTATCTCTTTTGAAAGATACTAACGGTCCACACCACGAGAGGACGGGGTCGGACATAATGGTTAAGCCTGGCCGGTTATGTGCATCACCACAGGGGATTGGTGCATAGCTCTCCTTCCAGGGACTACCTAGCTACCATTTACAGATCATTACACGTTGTTAGGCAACTATAACGACAAAAATGTGATTACTATCAATTGTATTCACCTCTTAAGGTTACCCAAATATAATACACGTATACATACTACTCGACATTGAAGGTGGTTGAATCATATTATGCGTCACTAACGAGTATATTACCTTTTATATGAGTATAAGTATTAAGTCATCATGCATTGTTGGGTAGAATCAAGCCAGAGAGAATTACTGATAGTCTAAAGATCTGTTAATGTTTATCTAATGTAAACTATCGTTTTTTAGCCATCTGTTGAACCTATTGAATTAACATTTGCACTGCACATCCTCAAGCTACTCTTAAGCGTCTTCCAAAATTCCAGGTACCTAGTATTTTTATGTAAATAATTGTAGCGATTAGAGATACCCACATATACCTTCTTTTATTATTGTAGATTGAAATGCATATCTGAGTCGCATCGTGATATATTGCATATATGATCTGTTTTTGTGTGGGTTGTTTGTGTTACCTCTGAGCCGCACTTTTTTGCACAGAATGGGCTAAATGGTCAGGCCACAATAGCTCAGAGTAGGGTGGAGGAAGGAGACCCACCTGGACAACTGTTAAGAGACAGAATCATTTAGATAGATTTGATTGAGAACTTTAAATTATCCTCAGTCACATTTTCTCATAAGATAATTTAGGAGTTAGAGATCTTCGAAATTACCATTGACAAAGTCTGGAGTTAAGTTGTTATAATTTATTATAACATTATATACTGAAAAAGTAATAGTAATATATACTGAATACTACTATTACTTTAAAAAAATAAACTGATTGTCATCCGCAACTTTTTCCTCTTCGAGACATGCGGTATGAACTCGAAATGTTCCGCGTTTACTAAAATTTCCTAAAATAATTTATCTTATCTAGAACTGCATGTGAATAGCTTGATGATCTGACTTCGAAAATTTAATGCCTTCAACCAAATATTTTTGAAAGAGTGGCCGGAAGAAGATTTTAGATTCGAACCAGGAACAATCTACAAGCTAGCAATACGCAGTTCCGTATTCTCTAATTGTAGTTGCGACGAGTAAAGATTTCACATGATTGACCAAGACACAATTTTTGTTTGAACAATAACAAAAATTTTAAGTTTATTTAAAATTTCACAATTAGCAAAGTTCCATCACTGGCTTATAAAGGTGGATTATTTTTACATTACAATTAATTGATTAAGTACTCACTCCATTTAAGTAAGCTTAATTTCCAACAACATTCAAAATTAAAAAATGAAAGTAAAACTAAAGTGAAAGTGATAACAAGCAGAATAAGTTAAATTAAAATAACTATACCATGATTGAAGTTTCTCCGCAACGAGAACTGTATTCTGCTAGGCTATTGTAATGTGCACTCGGCGTAAATTTTCATGAAGCATCCATTCCAGATTTCTCTGATCGTGGTTTTTCCCAAGCAAAGCAAATTTCTTTAAATTTCTCCTGAATTATTTAAGTAAAAGTTTACCATCTCACTAATTAAGAGATGTCTAATTTATCAATTTCCCTCCCTGAAATATGGCCTAAAAAATTTAGTCCAGTGAATTTCACTAAAGTCGGACTTAGCGAAGAGAGCAAAAGAAAGATAGATAAAAAGAAAAATAAACTGATGATGAATGATGCTGATGAAACATCCAAAATTTCTTTTTTATTTTTGCCCTTTCTTTTCTGATATGAGTTTGTCTCCTGTGCTTTTCGCTTTCATGGAAGTTTTGAATTTTAGAAGATTTTGAAAATCGCTGAGGTTTAAAGACTGACAGCGATCTGTTAAGTCCTCATATACGAAACGAGAACAGTCTAGCACACACGTTATTGATTGCTCTGCTATCATTGATGCCCATCTAACCACTTGTGGTTGTAACTGGTGCTTCTCACTTGGTCGTACACGTTCATCATCATTCTAACAGGCTTCATTCACTCTCTGTCCGTATTAATGCAGACAAAGTGGCATAATTTAGCTCGCAAACGCCTTTGTCGAGCACGCGTCATAGAGCCCACTAGCACCCCTAACAAGTTGGCAGGTGGTAACGAGGCAAAGAGGAGAAGGTGATCATAAAGGGAACTGAAACCTACTTGTGCGGTGTGCAGATTGTAGAGGATTTCCTTATGCCTTATCTTATAAATTAGTAGTGCTAATCGGGTTTCTGTTCCTGTTTTAACGAAAAATGACAGATTCGGTCGAACTGGCATCAATTAGCAATGGGTTCATTGGTGTGATTGGGGCAGAGTTACTTAATTCAGCCTTTCTCAATCATTTTGGTCCACTTATACTTTTACCCATTTTATTTATTTCTTTATTTATTTTTTGACGTCACCCACGCTATAATCCGGTAGGTTTTGAACTTTTTAATGGTTGAGTTGGTTTGTTTTACATCTGAACGGAACTTTTTTGTGCACAATAGACTAAATGTGCAGGTCACAAGGATTCAAAAGGCTCGGAGAAGTTTGAAGAAGAAGACCCACTGAATAGCTATTAGAGACAGATGGAAACCTCCTGTCAAGTCCATCCGACGTGTTCCTTAACGTGCACAGTTTATGAATCTCCTGCACATGGGACAGCTATATGTCCCATGCAACTGTCGGCGGCCTTTTCAAGCCGAAAAGTGTTCTCATTCTGACCAAGGGCAGGATGCGGGTTTAGCGGAGAAAAATCTCAATGCTATCACAATTGGAATTGCAAATTACGAGCCTGACGCGCTATTGACTGAGCCAATCCCCGCTCCATCTTTTTACGACTTTAAACTCTTTTGAACCATCTACAATATAAGTATGGAATTTTGGTGACAATCCATGTATAATATTGGACAAGAAGTGAGAAAGCAAAAAGAAAGTTGGGGGAGGGGGGTGTGTATATTATAATACGATACAAAAGTCTGGACAAGTTCGACAAGGTAAGTGAAAATTGGATCAATAAGGATTGGATTTATAAGCAAATATATATTGATATGTAGAATAAAGGACTCAATGGTCTCTGAAGGAGAGTGAAGCCAACACACAAAGGCTACTTTAAGTAAATGAGTGGAAGAGCTACGAAACTCCCGCACTACTGGTTGTGTGAACTTAGTTCATAACTGCAGCTGCAGAGGACGTGTCGGAGGAAGTGCATCATGCCGAAATTTCAAAATGTTATTCTCGTACAAATTATTTATTTGCATGCTGAGTATGGTCGTAATTTAACGGCCACAAGTGAAGCTGCAAAAGTGATATTTTCCTCGTTCAGAAGGATTTCATCGTTATCAGCGCGGAAAAGCATAAACGCTTCGAAGAAACAGGAAGCGTGACCAATCTGCCAAAATCTGGTCATCTTACTTCGTCAATAGGAGAATCTTCTACCCTCACATACATTGCACAATTATAAATCCAAAGAAGTCAACTCGAAACATGGCACACAGTTGTTCTCATTCTGACCAAAGGAACTCACTTCTGACCAAAGGTTCTCATTCTGACCAAAGGATTCTGACCTCATGGCACACAGGAATGGTAACTTCAGTTCATCACGTTCTGAAGAAACACTGGTTCCATGTTCACAAACTCCAATTTGTCTAGAAACTCCATCTGGATGATTATGACTACAGAATGGAGTTCAGTGAATGAATACTACTTCAGCAGAACATCGGGTACCAGATCATCGTTTACAATAAAAGCAATTTTTCCTAGGTCAGACTGTGGGAATCGTCACACTTACAAGTACCAGTCTGATGAGAATCCATATTCGATGCAGCAATAACCCTTCAAGATTATTCGTAATGGTGTGGTGTGGAATTCATTATGATGAAACCATTGTTTTATTTTTCCTTCATAACCATGTAAATGTTCAGTCCAAATATATTAGAAAATGTACCAGTATATTGGCTCCAGGACATTTGTTTAATAGTAGAGAGGGTTCACTTTATGTTTCTTTTCCATCCTACAGATTTGCAATTTCCTGTTGATCATGAAATTACCATAAAACATTTAGGGAGACTTTTGGCCCATTCTCTCTACCTTGTAGAAAGCTGTTTGGTCGATTAGACATTAATATACTGGACGACATTTGTTGCAGTTGTGTATGTAGACGTATCCTTCGCCCAATGTGGCCACATTTTTCCACTTGCTGCTTACAGCTTATGACAATTGGTTCGCAGTTCCATGACGTGGTGAGGGACTTACCTAAGCAATGTCAGTGCAGATTGTCTCGGATGGTGTTATTGACAGAATTTGGTTTGGTCAATTAGCAGATCCGGACATCTCATATTTCCCGATGGCCTTCTTATCTTTCGCCAGTATGTGTAAAGCATCTCTTGTCTCTATTGTACGGTTGGAGCCATCCTTTAGCATCGTAATCTACGCCCAAATACAGCTGCCACCATACAACAAGTCCTTCGAACAGTAAGCATTCCATTCTAACGGGGCGGGGGTGGCTCAGTCGGTAGCGCGCCAGGCTCGTAATCTGTAGTTCCCAGGTTCGAGTCCCAGCTGGTCAGCGTTGAGATTTATCTCCGCAAAATTTCCGCCCTGCCCACGGTCAGTAGGGGACACCGATGGGCTTGGAAAGACCGCCGTCCGTCGGATGGGACGTTAAGCCGTGGCCCCGTGTGCGGGAGAGCGCCATACCCCGAGCACGTTAAAGAACATGCTGGATGGCCTTGACGGGAGGCTACCATCTGTCTCCCAACAGCTGTTCCAGTGGGTCCCCTCCCCCAACCTTCTCTGATCCTTCGGGGTCCATGTGACTGGCCATTTAGCCCATGGTATGCAAAAAAGTGCGCTCAGAGGTAAAACAACCCAAATCCATTCTAACAGTTTAGGTCACTTGATCTCTATCGCATTGAAAATTTATCTGAGACCTGATAGAACATGGACAACAGCCATGCCTCAACTAGCGATGGCTGTAGCCATACTAAGTGAAAATTTGCCCATTGCATGATATCCTAATCCGCAGAAAACATTCAACACCTAATTAACTCTATGCCACGCAGTGTTACTCTTTTTGTTTGTTCCTTTGTAGTTGTAAACCAAGGTATGTCGCTAATACCATGTATACTTCTCTAAAGATTGTCACTTAACTTTATACGCTGTTTATTGCTATCACATAAAATGTGACCTTGTATATAACTTCCAGGTGGAGAAACTACAGTAAATTTCAGTAATATTTCAGATTAATATTACTTTAAGATGCAAGTGATGTACGAATTATGTGCAGTGCAGATCCTGAAGTAATAGCATGACACTTTTTTATAGCTGTATTTTGACAATATATCTGACCTTTGATCAGAAACCATTCTCGCTAATCACTTGGCCCAAGCTTAAGACTAAGAAAATATGTCGATTACAGGAAGTTATAACATGTCTTACATGGTCTTACACAATGGTGCGGGGTATGCGAAAATATACAGTGTGTATAATTGAATTTTTATAACAGTAGTAAAAAAACATTAGTAATTCAAATATCATGAATACGAAGATTGCTATAATACCAATTTTCTAATCCTGATGTAAAAATCTTATCTTGTAGTAACAATGTTTCAAGAGGAAAAAAAAACAATTAATTATCATAATTAACGAGAACTGTTACTTCAGCTTTAGAGAAAGTGAAAATAGTTTTGAAAAAAAATCATTTGAATTATGTATAACTAAATTTAATTTTTCTCATTAAAATCATGCACACAGAAGTAACAAATACGAGCATTCGGACATAGTTGTCCAACTGCAGATAATTCTGCAAAAAAAAACTGCAAAAAAATCGTATCTTGTAGCAACAGAATTTCAAAAGGAAAAAAAAACAATTAATTATCATAATTAACGAGAACTGTTACTTGACTTTAGCTTCAGAGAAAGTGAAAATACTTTTGAAATAACATTCATTTGAATTATGTATAGGTAAAGTTAACTTTTTCCCTTTAAAATCATTTACATACATAGAAGTAACAAATACGAGCATTCGGACATAGTTGTCCAACTGCAGATAATTCTGGATATATTGTTCGATCAGGTGACTCATTATCGTTTTGTAAGGAGAATATTTTTCTCATTGCATTCGGATAACATGTCGTATAGGGGTCATAAGAATGCCACATCCTTATGACCCCTATGCGAGATCTTGTTAATATGCCATGAGATAATATGCCTATACCTCTCAAGTTGCAGTTCTCCTTGAAAGCACTTGGATGTCGGTCTCTAGGTGCAAAGGAACATCTTCACAGCATGACCATAGATGTCACATTTGAATTATGTTAGATGGATGAGAATATTTCTCTCTCACCTATCAGATAGTTGTACATCCTGAATCACTATATAGGAAATCTGGACTCATCTACAAATAACCCACATTTCCACTGCTATTGAGTTCATAGCATATCGTTTACATCACTTCAACGGGGCGGGGGTGGCTCAGTCGGTAGCGCGCCAGGCTCGTAATCTGTAGTTCCTAGGTTCGAGTCCCAGCTGGGTCAGCGTTGAGATTTATCTCCGCAAAAATTCCCCGCCCTGCCCACGGTCAGTAAGGGACACCGATGGTCTTGGAAGGGCCGCCGTCCGTCGGATGGGACGTTAAGCCGTGTCCCCGTGTGCGGGAGAGACATACCCTGTGCACGTTACAGAACACGCTGGATGGCCTTCATGGGGAGACTACCATCTGTCTCCCAACAGCTGTTCCAGTGGGTCCCCTCCCCCCCAACCTTCTCTGAGCCTTCGGGGTCCATGTGACCTGGCCATTTAGCCCATGGTGTGCAAAAAAGTGCCGCTCAGAGGTAAAAGAACACGCTGGATGGCCTTGACGGGAGGCTACCGTCTGTTTCCTAACAGCTGTTCCAGTGGGTCCCCTCCCCCAACCTTCTCTGAGCCTTCGGGGTCCATGTGACCTGGCCATTTAGCCCATGGTGTGAAAAAAAGTGCCGCTCAGAGGTAAAACAACCCAACATCACTTCAATCGTTCTATTCTGTGACGGGATTAAGCGGATCTCAAAATCACAAAGATGGGTGAAATTCCTTTTTTTATTGTTTTCCGATATCGAAGAAAAGTTGCGCATAGAACTTTTCAAGAAGCAAACATCTATCTTTATTGTGTGTGGTTGTTGTGAATTGTAAAAAGTACATTAAGATTCTCTTAAACGTTTTTGTGTCTGATGTTTTAATGAATTCACCTGAATAATTCACTAGAAGAAATAGCAGTTTTTGTAATCCGGACAGAAGCTTTTCATTTAGTTAAATAAGTTTTCGCACAATATAAGTCAAATTTATATTTTTTTTGCGTAAGCTTTATAGTCTGTACCAATAGAGAAGCTTGAAAATGGAAGTTGCTGTCAGATAGCAAAGCATGGGGGAAATGGAAATTTTCTGGGAGCATAAATTACTTGTTCTGTCTTTTTGAGAGCATCCATTATGATATTTTGTAATGATAAGAGTTTAATGATGAATTGAGCTATAATCTCTGTGGTCCTCAGTATATTTTCTGTATCCAGTTATCTTCGTTACGTAATGAAAAAGTCTAAAGAATGGAAAACGAAAATCAGAAGAAATATTTTTTACTAGAAAGGAACTAAAGGAACTAAATTCACAATTGATTGAAACCAAAAATTTCTCATTTTTAGCTATTAATTGTTATTTTTAATTTAATTTGCAGAGTATTAAAATTTTCCTGTAAGTACTATCATTGGTCATACATGTGAAAATTTCAGAATTTTTAAAGCAAATAAGCCACCAGCAAAATTATACACAAAATTAATAGAAGTGAAATAGATTCCGTTTAATAATCTGATAGTAAGCTTTCTTTCTGGAATACATCGTGACTGGGTGAATCTTTCAAGATGCATCCAAAATGTTAAATGTAGTGATATACAGGGTGTCCCTGAATTCATCGCCCAAACTTGAGGGGATGGTAGTACACATTGAACTTACCAATATTTGTCTTAGAAATATGTGGACGCAAACGCAGTGAGGAGTCGGAAATGGAGGAGAGACACAGAGGTTTCCAAAGTGATATTTATAGAAGATTATTACAACAAATGCTCAAACGTCTGCCCACCAACGTTGATAGAGGCGGCACAACAGCGGAGTAGTAATCGGCATACCTGCCCGTAAACACCGGGCTTGTCGCGCACATCGGCGGCTGCGACGGACAGTCAGGCTACCAGATCCTCCGCAGACTGCATGGGCATCTCATACACGACACTCTTCAAACACAGAAAACACTTCAAACACAGGAATACACAGAAAGAAATCGATACAAGAAAGATCGGGCGATCTGGGGGGTGGGGGGTCATGGGATGGGACCAACGCGCCCAATCCATCGGTTCCTAAATGTGGTATTAAGATGCTGACGCACGTCCTCGTCTACGCCCCCTACTGGCACCGGGCTGCGTTTGCGGCCGCATATTCTTGACGAATATTGGTGAGTTCGGTACTACCATCCCTTCACGTTTGGGCCATGAATTCAGGGACACCCTGTATACAATATTACAATGAGAGTTTAAAACATTATTTTCTTCTTTCAGAGAAGGAAACCAAAAAGAATTTAATAAATAATAATTTATAAGGATAAATGCATCTATAGACTCTTATTAATGAAGCAAGACTTTATACCACCATTAAAGTATATAGATTGTAGTTAGACTTGTGCACATGTGCCATTATTTGCTTGCATCATTAATATTTCCTTGCATAAAGAAGCTAGTCAGTTTAATACGCCGCAGAGATGGTGTATGAGGAAGTCAAAACCCCAGCAGAAAGACAACACATGAAGAAAAACATCCATTTCTTAATCTGGGCTCGAACCCAAGTCTATTTGATCACTAGTCAAGCACGTTAACCACTCGGCCACCTGGAAAACATCTTAACACTTACTAAAAAACAGAAAAAAGCTCGTTTCTAGCGAAATATATCGTTATCATTTACCAGATTTTTGTTTCGTATTCGCTAAATAAGAGTTCACCTACACATGGGGGTTGAGATAATCGTTCACTTAGTTGATGGGGCGGGGGTGGCTCAGTCGGTAGCGCGCCAGGCTCGTAATCTGTAGTTCCCAGGTTCGAGTCCCAGCTGGGTCAGCGTTGAGATTTATCTCCGCAAAATTCCCCGCCCTGCCCACGGTCAGTAGGGGACACCGATGGGCTTGGAAAGGCCGCCGTCCGTCGGATGGGACGTTAAGCCGTAGCCCCTTGTGTGGGAGAGCCATACCCTGTGCACGTTAAAGAACATGCTGGATGGCCTTGACGGGAGGCTACCATCTGTCTCCCAACAGCTGTTCCAGTGGGTCCCCTCCCCCAACCTTCTCTGAGCCTTCAGGGTCCATGTGACTAGGCCATTTAGCCCATGGTGTGCAAAAAAGTGCCGCTCAGAGGTAAAACAACCCAACCCAACTCACTTAGTTGATACGAAGAGAAGATTGATATTTGAAGTTATAGTTGGAGTCCGACTTGTCCTTATGTGCCAGTTGGTGAGAAAGGTGAGAACCTTAGGGTGGGATGTTAATGGGAAGTTTATAGTAAATGATGAAAACAGGCAAAATCCGAGCCATGTAGTTGTCAATTCCCATCTACTATAATTGTCGGTTTAGGATCCCTCACCTTTCTCCTAATTGATGATTAATTTTTACAATCACCATAGTAGCGTTTATTCGATTTATATTTCAGAGAAATTCACGGATTATTTCATTCTATGTTTATGAGCAAAAGCAAAAATTTAAGCAACTAATAAGAGAAATTTAAACTATCACCAACAATTTGAAGATGTTGAATATTTCCAATCTTTACGTAATCAAACAAACTATTATTAAAAAATATAGTGATTTATTTAATATACTACTTAAACCCGCTCCGAAAGTTTGGCGCCAAACGTATACCGAAGAGTCAAAACGTTATGACCAGGACGTCTTTATGCAAATCGAAGCAACTGTAAGTAAACAACGGCGCATGTGAAGGTCATGAAACGGAATAACTAACACCTGATTCTGAGCTCTGTTAATCAGTGTTATTCTTGTTATTCAGATGGGAAAAGCAGCGGACTTAAGTGAGTTTGACAAAGGCCAAATTGTAATGGCCAGACGACTGGGTCAGGCCGAGATGGCAAAGCTTGTGGGGGTGCTCACGCTCAGCCGTGGTTAGTACCTTCAAAAAGTGGTCAGAGATGGAAAAAACTACGAACCGCCGGCAAGGTGTGGGCCGACCATCGATGCCAGAGGTTAGCAAAGGCTATCCTGTATGCGAATGAGCCAACAGAAGTAATACTGTAGCGCAGCTCGCCCGTAATTTGAATGCCGGTGACGGGAGTAATGTGTCACAACACCAGAGCACATTGGCCCCTGCTGAAAATGGGGCTGCGTAGTCTCAGGCCACTTGGAGTGCCCATGGTAACCTCGGTTCATCATTGAAAGCACCTACAATGTGGACACGGGAGCATCAAAACTGGATGTTGAATGATTGGAAGAAGGTCGTCCGGTCAGATGAATCTCGTTTCTTGTTGACCCACGTGGATAGCCGGTACATGTGCGTCGTTTACCTAGGGAAGTGTTGACATCAGGATGCACCATGGGACGAAAACGCCGGTGGAGGAAGTGTAATGCTTTGGACAATGTTCTGCTGGGAAACCCTAGGTCCAGTCATTCATGTGCAGGAAAATAGGACGTCTACAACCTACCTAAACGTGATTGGAGATCTGGTACATCCTTCCATGGTAACGGTATACCCCTCTTATAGTACCTTCTTTCAGCAGGATAATGCGCCATGCCACATTTTCCGGATTGTTCAAGAATAGTTTGCGGAACATGAGGAAGATTTCCAGGCATTGCCCTGGCTACAAATTCCCAGATATCAATCCAATCGAGCATCTGTGGTGTGTGTTGGAACAGCATGTTCTATCTGTGGCGGCTCAACAACGTAACTTACAAAAGTTAAAGGATCTACTGGACACGTGTTGGTACCAGATACCACAAGACACCTTTAGAAATCTTGTAGCATTTACACGTCGCCATGTAAGAGCTGTTTTGATAGCACGTGGAGGACCAACATCATATTAGGCAGGTGATCATAATATTTTGTCTCTTTGGTGTATGTCCTTTGATAACTTCATTCACAGCTCTCCATACGTACTCCTCACAACGTACTACTCCATTTCACACGGTAGGCGACGGCAGCGCCCCAGAAATTTCCGACACTTTTCGCGGGATCACTCCCGACCCACGACAACAGGGTTACCCCAACAGGGTTAGAACTAAGTGAGACCACGTCACAAAATTTCTGACCCATCGCTCAAGTAACCGAGGAACCACATGGAAGCTGTCAATTTCTGTCACTAATGACGTCACATGTGTCCACCTGTCCGTTCGTCCGTTTGTCCAAAATTACGGCTATTATATACTATGATACTTCTTTTACTTGTTGCTTCCTACATGCATTGTATATACACTTTTTAGTATAGCACTTATACACTATATACACTTATAAACTATATACACTTTTTAGAATCACGATACCCTCAACTCTTTCTTCGAGAAAGTCTCGTCTTTCAGAACACTAGTTCTACTGAAAGAGAAAGGGTTACAACCTGCTTGTGTCTTGGGGGAATAGTACATAAGGCATCCCCCACCTTACATTATTTTGCACTTATCCCCCACCTTACATTTATTTAGCACTTATACACTATATACACTTTTTAGAATCACGATACCCTCAACTCTTTCCTCGAGAAAGTCTCGTTTTTCAGAACACTAGTTCTACTGAAAGAGAAAGGGTTACTACCTGCTTGTGTCTTGGGGGAATAGTACATCAGGCATCCCCCACCTTACATTAAGTAAGAGGGCCACTACTATTCCTATTTCTTGATAATTAAATCAAATTTTTAAGTAACCGAGGAACTGTATAAAAGGAGGATTGTATAAAAGTATAAATCTTAATCTTAACTATTTCTTGATAATTAAATCAAATTTATTCAAATTCAAAGAAATATGCAAAACACATATATATACAAACGAACAAAATAAACTAGAAAGAAAGCTGGAAACAAGGAGCATGTAACTCGTCCAGATTCCAGATAGAAATAAATAATTTTTAAAACTTTAGCAACAACGGTAAGTACAAAGAAAAGCTAAAATACTTTCCATTACACAAAAAAAATACATTTGAAATAATCGAGCTAAGAAAAAAATAACCGCAATGTAATGACTAGCTTAGTGGAATGACAGATCACGTTGTGAATTTTGTTTTTGAAGATCACGAGG
Organism: Ryuthela nishihirai; assembly: GCA_038380435.1. Taxonomy (NCBI): domain Eukaryota; kingdom Metazoa; phylum Arthropoda; class Arachnida; order Araneae; family Heptathelidae; genus Ryuthela; species Ryuthela nishihirai. Next base: position 33,519,486 of record JAWZYU010000015.1, read on the forward strand.
TCTTTTCTTCATTCTGATATAAGGTAAAGCGTTAAATAATTTTATAGGAATAAAAACAAAATGCCTTTGCGAAATTGTTTTTTTAGCCAATAGAACATTAAGAAACACCTTTTCCCCCTCATGTTGTAATCAATTATTTGTTTTTTGTGGGAAGACAATGACCAAATTTAAATAAATATAACAACACTTTATACACACATATATATAGATATTATCTGTCTAATATCACTAAAACATTTTAAAGTGTATACAGGGTTGGTATAACTGAATCGGAAAAAAAATCTAAAAATATTTCGATGAGCAATGGTTAAGTTTGAATGCTATTCTCCTAAGCACCACCCCAACAAAAAATTCCATAACGCAGAGCAAAGTAAACCCATGAATAATACAGTGTTTTAAGAATTTACCTACTTACTATTTTATTTTTTAGTAAAGTCTTAAAAGTATAAATCTTAATTTCTTTGTTAATTTCAAGGCATGCGACCTCCATTTGAAGTTAGAGTGAAGTTAAATGCCTAGGTAATTTTAACAAAAAGTATGCTATAAGCTTGGAACTGCATAGATCCATACCTGAGTATGAATTTATGCAGTTTAAATCGTGAAGTTTAATGTTTATTTCTGAATAACTATTTCGTAATTCAAAGAATATAAATTTACTCTTAGTTGTATTCAGTTTTAATCTGTTTACATGTAACCAGTTTGAAAGATTTTCTTTAAATCAGACTCAACCAGAAAAATTAGTGTCACATAGTCTTCACCAGAATAAGAAACAGCTTTATCATCTGCCTAACAGAAGAGAATACCAAATAATCCGAGGAACAAAATCATTTGTGCATTATAAATATAAGTGAACCCAAAGCTCATCCCTGGGATACTCCCTTTTTCAAATAGATTGTTATTTATTTGCATAGCATATAATCTATTACATAAGTAAGATTTAAATCAGTTGTCTGTAGTACGTAAGCCGAATGCCCAAATTACTATATACACCTACCTAATAACCAGTTGCTCCACTTTTTGCACTCACAACAGTCGCCAGAGGTCTCTGTAAGGACTCAATGAGGTGTTGAAAACACGGAGGTGGTATTACCGCCCAATGAAGCGAGGATCGCCTACGGTAGAGCACCCACAGTTGTCATTAGGGGTTGGCGGGTTCGACAGATCTTTCCAATTCGTGCCACAAATTCTCAGTGGGGTTGGTGGGCTCGATAGATCTTTCCAATTCGTGCCACAAATTCTCAATGGTGTTGAGGTCCGGCGATCGAGGGGGCCATTCGAGTGTGGTAAACTCACTTGAATGCATCTGTACCCAATTGGTTGCCACTCGGGAAGTATGCGGTGTGGCGTTGTACTGTTGAAAGATGGCGTCATGGTGTGGAAAGAGAATCGTTACAAACGTGTATAGATGGTCGGCGTGGATGTTCACATATCTTGTGCCCTTGGCAGGAGATCTCGAAGGGGAGCCTCAAGGAAGCCCATGTAAATGCACCCAAACTGTTACACTGCCTCCACCTGCCTGTGTGACCCCAACTTGACATGCTGGGTCCATCGCCACACATGCACCCTCCCACCGGCGTGATAGAATTGAACCCTTCATTCGTCAGACCAGATGATGTGTTTCCAGTGCTCTTCACTCCAGTTGCAATAGTCCTTTGCAAACTGCATACTAATCTTTCGGTGCCTTGCAGTAAACAAGGGGATACAATGTGGACGTCGACTGCCATAACTTATTTTTTCCATAAATAAATAAAATAAATACCCCCCCCCCCCACGCAGCTGCTTGCCACAGTGGTCAATACGACGAAGAGTCTTTGTGCATGTTTGTGGACACGCCCGCATTCAATTCCGATGCTATGTACTCCATGGTAGCCATGTGATTCCTTGTAATGATGCAGGACAGTGCGCTCACCCCTTAGGCACAAAGAACAGTAGAGCGCAATTATATGAGGTATGCTTATTTTGTTACGTTTATATCCATAAAAATAGGTAATACCGATGTTTTGTAACGGTTTTGTTACCAATTATTGAAAAAGTAAAGTAAATAATAATATATGTTACATAATTTGTACTATTCAATATGAAATTGAATTTAAAATCAAATTATTATTCAAACATTTTCTTTCCTTTTTTTGCGCTCTTGGAATGAGCAAGTTATACAAAATTATCAAAAGTATTTGGACACGTCATGTTATGTGAATGGAAAAGTATATTGAAAGCACCCCAATCATAAAATAGAGCATCTTTTAGTAAAATACAGGAAACTGAAAATATTTACCAAATCACGATTTTCAACAATATTTAAAGGTTTCTTCTGGCTACTGAAACAATTAACAACAGGTGTTTCTAATCGTAAGAATTTACCTTGGAAGCTATAACAAATGGTTTGCTAAAACAAATGTACCGTCGAACCTGTTTATAACAATATTTTTTAAAAGCTTTGCTATATCCGTAAATTCGTTATAAGAAATATTTATAGGGAAGTTGTCTAAAGAAAAGAAATATACCATGAATTAAAGCCCAAATAATAAAGACTAAATTGTAAATATTACTATTACTTAAAAAATAATAATGGAGAGTTATTTATTTTTTTTAGTAAGCCATGCACCTAATGAGCATTGCTTTCTTTGCTTTCGTTGGAAGCTGTGGACCGATTAGTGGTAAATTTTGAGCTCTGGCTCATATGAAGCAATGGAGATGAGCAGTGGACCGATTAGTAGTAAATTTTGAGCTCTGGCTCATATGAAGCAATGGAGACGAGCAGTGGACCGATTAGTGGTAAATTTTGAGCTCTGGCTCATATGAAGCAATGGAGACGAGCAGTGGACCGATTAGTGGTAAATTTTGAGCTCTGGCTCATATTTTTTTTTGAAGCAGCACTTCTTGATTTCGCAAACTTACCCTACACTTTTCTTCATTTTTTAAAATTATAGATAAGAAAACTCAGTGGAAGTCTTTACACCTTGACATCAGCTTTCTTTTTACCTTCTTGAACTTTTGTTTTTTATGATTTCACCTTTCTTTCCCACATTAAGAATTTTACGTTTTTCGGACTCTTAGTGTCACTGACAAGATCAGTGAACGAATGTATGAAAAATTAATTGCTCGTCAAACAGCTGCTTGCCACAAAGGTCTGAAAGGATCCTGTCAGTTTAATACGCCATAGAGAAGATCCGCGAGGAAGGCGAGATCTCAGCAGAAAGACATTACAAACATCTATGCGTTTCTCGGGGCTCGAACCCAGCCCCTTTAGTTCGAGCCCCGAGAAATTGGAAAAGATCCGCGAAATTGGAAAAGTTACGCGAATTGGAAAAGCTCCGGAATTGAGAAAGATCCACGAGGAGGCGAGATCTCAGCAGAAAGATATTACAAACATCTATGCGTTTCTTGGGGCTCGAACCCAGCCCCTTGGGTGAGTAGCCAGGTACGCTAACCACTCGGTCACCGGGACCATTGTCCCAATGGAGTTCGCAAAAATTTTTTTAAAATTGTGTTTTAGTTTGTTTTCTACCTAAAGGTACATCAAAGGGTATAAATCAGAATAGGCATATAGCGAGAAGTATTTGGGGGAGGAGAGGATAAAATAAGTGACAAAGGAAGTGAACAAAACAGGCGCAATTTTTTTTAAATTCTAGTAAAGTTTAAAAGCACATAAAATAAAATAACAAAGAAGATGAAAATAAATCATTGTACTAAAAAGAAAAACTCATTGAATTTTAATCTCAATTTTTAGCCATCCTTGTCCCATCTCCCACTGGCTATGTCCCAGAGTTACAAAAACGCACTCACTAAGAGGAAGTTTGTTCTGGTACATATTTCAAGATTTATGGCCAATGAATGTTTTTTGGCCATTCTCTGATTACTTTCGACTATAGAACTAGATAAAGCAAGGTTCTTCATGAGAAATGAGTATATATTTCAATGTTGATTTACGTAAGACTACTGGGAGGGAGGAATCTAAACAATTTTAAAATGGTGTGGCATTTATTTAAAGTCTCGGAAAATCTCAATAAACGACCCAATATAAAAAAAAAATCAGATTCTAATAGATGTGGTGATTCATTTGAATTTTGTTGCTTGGACATTGTTACAAAAAACGGACAACCAGAAACTATAGCTACGATGACCATTTGCATTCTGGGAGAATATAGAACACTTATTGAAGACATATTTTCTGACTTTTTTTTAATTAATATTATTTGTTCATCAATTTTTGTCATGTTACTATTAATTTTATGCTACGTGTTAAAAATCTATAAAATAAAACAAATGATATGCATACATCTATTTTATTTAAAACGCAAAAAATATTCAAGAACCTAAAAAAAGATCAAACATATTAATAAAATCACTTTTAATTTGTCAAAGAGTTACACTATTATAAGAATTATTTAATAATTTAACACAATTAAATAATCCCTAATTATAAATATGTATTATATTATAAATAGTATGTGTTATTAATTCCTCAAATCATATCAACAAATATAAGATAAAGTTATCAAAATTAGATGGCAAGACACACGATTTTTATTTGGTATCAGAAATGTAGGACTTTTAAAGGACAGAACAAAATATATAGGACACGAAAGGTCTTTCCGAAATTTTAATAAATATATAGTATTTATCTTTATGCTGCTTTCGTATTTCTTGTCGTAAGATGATCTCTCCTGGATAATGTTAACTAACTTCACGATATGGGGAATAAAGCTATCATAATTGAAAGGTTGCTACCCTATTTCACATGCGTCTTAGGGGCGGGGGTGGCTCAGTCGGTAGCTCGCCAGGCTCGTAATCTGTAGTTCCTAGGTTCGAGTCCCAGCTGGGTCAGCGTTGAGATTTATCTCCGCAAAATTCCCCGCCCTGCTCACGGTCAGTAGGGTACATCGATGGGCTTGGAAAGGCCGCCGTCCATCGGATGGGACGTTAAGCCGTGGCCCCGTGTGCGGGAGAGCCATACCCTGTGCACGTTAAAGAACACGCTGGATGGCCTTGACGGGAGGCTACCATCTGTCTCCCAACAGCTGTTCCAGTGGGTCCCCTCCCCCAACCTTCTCTGAGCCTTCGGGGTCCATGTGACCTGGCCATTTAGCTCATGGTGTGCAAAAAAGTGCCGCTCAGAGGTAACCCAACCCAACTCACATGTGTCTTAAAGGTTAATGTAACAACTACTATAACGTTAAAAATATTAAATTAGGAGGTGCTGGTTATTGACACCCCGCCCATACGACGTCTCTCGCACCGCTCTCGACTCACCTCATAGCCTTCCATGCGATTCATTCACTGAGAGTCGTCATTATATTTATCCTCTGTTAGCTGTTGAGAAAAAGTCCTCATCAAGGAACCAGTTTCTGGAAATTTGAAGTCTACCATTTAATGAAAACACTTTGTTATTCAAGTTTAAAGGAGAATCGCTATAGACAAGAACTGTAGACAATAGCAAGAAGTCTGCTGTGAGACACGTTTGGCTTAAAAATTTAAAAATTCTATATTAATCCAATAATTAAAAATAAAAAATATTAATTCAATAATGGAAAGAAAAAATAAAAAAATTCAATATTAATTCAATAATTAAAAAACAAAGTTTGAAAAATTTATTATTAATTCAATGATTAAAAGTCAAAAATTTGAAAGTTCAATGTTAATTCAATAATTAAAAATCAAAAAATTTGAAAATTCAATATTAATTTAATAATTAAAAATCAAAAATTTAAAAATTCAATGTTAATTCAATAAATACAAATCAAAAATTAAAAACATTCAATATTAATTCAATAATTAAAAATAAAAAAATTTAAAATTTAGTATTGATCCAATAATTAAAAATAAAAAATTTAAAATTTCAATATTTATTCAGTAATTAAAAATAAAAAAATTAAAGATATAATAATCTTAATTAAATAATTAAATAATAAAAAATAATTAAATATTAATTAAATAATTAAAAATTAAAACTTAAAAAATTCAATGTTAATTTAATAATTAAAAATCAAAAATTTAAACTTCCCGGTAAAACAACGGCTTAATTGATGGCAATAGGTCAAATGCAGCGTATTGGAATTCCAGAGACGATGAAATTGGAGTTATAAATGCGAGTTATAAATATATATCGAGTATATAATAAATATCAAGTTATAAATGCGAATATATATAAAAACGCCTTAGACATAGGAAAACAGAATAGGGGAAGTATTTGCTGCATACCAAAGAAGGGTTGGGTTACTTTATCTCTAAGCGGCACTTTTTTTTGCACACAATGGGCTAAATGGCCAGGTCACAAGGACCCCTCGAGGATTCAAAGAAGGTTGGGGGAGGGGAAGCCTCTGGACAGTTGTTAGAAGACAAATGGCAGTTTCCTGTCAAGGTCATCCAGCATGTTCTTTAACGTGTACAGGGTATAGCGTTTTCGTACACAGAACAAGGGTTTAATCTCCCATTCGATGGGCGGTGGCCTTTCCAAACCCATCGGTGTCCCTTACTTACCAGGGAGTTTTGTGGAGATAAATCTCAACAGCCCAGGTGTTGAACCTGGGAACTACAGATTACGGCCTGGTGCGCTACCGAATGAGTCACCCTCGCTCCCCTCAAAGAAAGGAAATCACGTCTTTTTTGGATTATGCAATATTCGTTTACATCAGTTTTTTTTAAGAGTTGTAATTTATTGGCTAAACAGAAGTATATTTTCCAGCCAGAAATATTTTCGATAAAGGAGACTTCTCTACTAACTGTGGAAAAAATACACAATTACATTTAATACACTAATAAAGGGCTTTAAAATAACTAAACACACAAAATAATTAGCTTCTTACATCTCACTCTTCCACATTATTTACCTCTTAGAATCTTGGGGTAGACACAAACAGGCAGATATATATATGTACAGTCGCTCAAAAAAGTATCCGAACACTACGGTTTTTAGCAACCTTCGTGTCACGTGACACGAAGGTTGCTAAAAAAATTTCTAAAAAAATCGTTGCCAGATATTTTTTCTGAATTCTGTAATCAACCGTAGTGTTCGGATACTTTTTTGAGCGACTGTACATTAGTCTGTTTAGCATTTTTGTTACTTGCAGGTTTGTGGTATTGATTTACTATAATAAGAAGAAATTAAGAGAATTTCAATGAGATAAAATTTTCGTCCAAAATATTTTTGTTTTTTAACTGACATTTAATTATAAAACATAATTTTGTTTTTAAAATTTCTTGCAATTTGGAACTTGTATTGTTTCTATAAATGCAATTTGTATAAAAATTACAATTTAAAAAATTGTAATTCTTACAAAAAAGTTTGTTTCCCAAATTTTAGATTTCTATCCAGCTATTATACAATAGATTTTTAGCCTATTTTTTAAAAGAAATTACAAGATGATAAACTTTGTCCTCTATCCGTCTGTAGACATTTAACACTTTGGCTCTAAGCGATAAATTAAAAATTTTCTTTGAGTTGGAAAAAGCTATAGGTGAAATATTACGATTCCATTTTGTGAATCTCCGGAAATTTCAAATCTCTAACAGCTCCTTCTAAAGGTGCAAAAATTTAGAAAATTGTAAAATTTCAAGCGAATATTGCAAACGACTTATGTATATTTATGCTAAAAAAAGACTGAAAATTCTGTTGCAGAGTGGGTTACACCGACAGCAGCGGCTTTGCCCCTTTCCCCCAAAGGGGAGCAATTTTTCGAAGAAATAAAAAATAAAAAATAAATACCTCCTCAAGCAGCTGCTTGCCACAGAGGTCTGACAGGAGCCTGTCAGTTTATATGCCACAGTAGAAGATCTGAGAGGATGGCAGGACCTCAGTAGACAAACAACACGAACATCCATGCCTTAATCCGGGGCTCGAATCCAGGTCCCTTAGATCAACAGCCAAGCGCGCTAACCACTCGGCCATGGGAGGCATTTTTCGAAGAGATAACTAAAAATTAATTTTGTATTTTATAGGTACTAATGAAATATTACTATTTACATTTTCCAATTCCATTAATTCTAATCAAGATATTTTTCCTCTCCCGTGGAAACTTTATTTTTCCAATCGAAGTAAATCTATTATCAGATATAAGCAAATATTAGTCCGATATGAAGAACGCTGCCTAGCTTAAAATTTATATGCGGTAGTGAATGACCAGGAATATACATCCTATACATCCTACAGTTCTGACCTCTCCCCATGTGAGGGGCGGTGGTGGCTCAGTGGAAACTTTATTTTTCCAATCGAAGTAAATCTATTATCAGATATAAGCAAATATTAGTCCGATATGAAGAACGCTGCCTAGCTTAAAATTTATATGCGGTAGTGAATGACCAGGAATATACATCCTATACATCCTACAGTTCTGACCTCTCCCCATGTGAGGGGCGGTGGTGGCTCAGTCGGTAGCGCGCCAGGCTCGTAATCTGTAGTTCCCAGGTTCGAGTCCCAGCTGGGTCAGCGTTGAGATTTATCTCCGCAAAATTTCCCGCCCTGCCCACGGTCAGTAGGGGACACCGATGGGCTTGGGAAGGCCGCCGTCCGTTGGATGGGCACGTTAAGCCGTGGCCCCGTGTGCGGGAGAGTCATACCCTGTGCACGTTAAAGAACACGCTGGATGGCTTGACGGGAGGCTACCATCTGTCTCCCAACAGCTGTTCCAGTGGGTCTCCTCCCCGAGCCTTCTCTGAGCCTTCGGGGTCCATGTGACCTGGCCATTTAGCACATGGTGTGCAAAAAAGTGCCGCTCAGAGGTAAAACAACCCACAACCCTCCCCATGTGATTTTCACATTTTCGGTCCTCTAAAAATAAATCCGTAAAAGGAAGAAAATTATATTCGAACGAATAAATGCACCGTATGGCCATAGATCCTTAAACAACAACCAGAGACATTCTACGAATCGGATATTGTGTTGTTAATTTCACACTGGGTTAAATACCTCAACAGACCTTGACAATATCTACAAATAAATAAATCTGTTATGGTTTTTTTAGATTTGTACACTTTTCGTTTGAATGAAACGTATATATTTCAAAATTTCATCCCAAGTGCAGTGCGATCCAAGTGTTAAATAATCTGATGTCCTCATGTTCATGTCCTCAGTGTGTATGCATTGATAATATTTTTTGCTAACTTTCGTTAAGCCATCGGTGAGAAAGAAGATACCAATGTACTTGGAACGTTAAGCCGTGGTCCCGTGTTCAGGAGAGCCATACCCTGTGCACATTAAAGAGCGTACTGGATGACTTTGATGGGATGCTTCCGTCTGTCTCCTGACAACCGTTTCGTGGATTTATTTCTCCGCCTAACTTTGAGCTTTTCAGTTTCTTGTGACAAGGGACATTTAACCAAATGTGGACAAAAAAAAGTGTCTCACTAATAAAACAGCACAACCAATCTTCTTAAGAGTGAGTAAATAAAATGCTGAACTGAAACTTATTTTTCGGCATCACTAAACCTAGATTCAGGTGGAGAAAGAAAAGAATGGCTTCATGCATCAACGACTCCAATTTAGTAGTACCGGAAACGGCCCCACAGGTCTTTCTGTTTCCCACCCCTTCTCTTTCCAAGCAATGGAGCTCCCCATTTGCTGCTTTTACGGAAGCCGTAGGAGACCACGTGATCTGTCATTAATTTCGTTGTACACCAAAAAAAAAAGAAGAAACTGAAAGTGGTGCATGGGTTTTGAATCGCCGCCTCTCATCTGTTTAGAATCTGATACGAAGAAATGCATGGATGACTTTCCACATCTGGGTAGTAAGATTAAGTTGGCTTTTAAATACAAGATAACCACTCACAGCTAAATCAAGCCTAAGTTCCAAAATTAGAGATGTAATGGGTAACGAGTTGTTTTACCTAGGAGCAGAGCTTTCTGCATACAATGGGCTCAAGGACACAAGGTCACATGGACTCGGAGAAATTTGGGGGAAGCACATCCACTGAACAGTTAGGAGATAGCTGGCAGCCGCTCGTCAAAGACATCCAGCGTTTTTTTTGGCGTGCAAAGGTATCTCCTGCACTCATGGCTTAACGTCTCATTCGATGGACGGTGGTCTTTCGAAGCCCAACGGTGTTCTCTTTCTCACCTAGTTCTGAACAGAAATTAGAGGAGATAAATAACGTAGGCGCAGTTGGGATTCGAATCTGAGAACTGTAGATTAGGAGCTTGGCGCGCTACCGACTGAGCCAAATCCCCGTCCCCGAAAAATGAAATAATATGGATGGAATAACAGTTAAATGTAAAAGTACAGATTCGTAATAGTCAGTTTCTTATTTTCTTTTTTAAATCGTGTGGTACTGATTGATAATAACACGAAACACTCTTGCGCTAGAATTGAACAATTGTTCCTTATTTTCTTGAGCATTTGCTGTCTTTGTGGCACTTCAAATAATTCCTATCTGGAGTTCTCAGTAGAGGGATCTTGTCTTAGAGATTCTTAGAATGACATGGTGTAAGCTTCTTTATGATGTAGAGGCGATTCTCCGACCAGATTTGTTGATTTTACTTCACCAAGGTTAGGCTGAGGAAATGAGTTCTCTATGCTGATATAATCGGAATTAAAAGAAACTGAATTTTATGTTAAAATAAAATTTGAAAACAATCGATTAGCACCAAGGAAATCTTTTTCCCCCCTAATAAACGAGCTTTGTGTATTTACTAGAAAATTTACCAAATAAGTTCAACAGGGCATTGTCGTGTTTAAAGCAGCACAGACGACTTCGAGCTCGGGTTCGGTCATAATTTAAATTTTTTAATTTTTCTCGTAATTCTGAAAATAATTGGTAGAAGCAAGGTGGCGGTTGCGTGCTTAAAATTTGCCAAGTAAATCAAGCATAATTTTTCCGTAAGAAATAAAGCAACTGGTATGGAGAAACGCTGCCTCAAAACTCATACGCACATCTATTTCTTCCACTGTTTTATTTTTATCCATGCAATAGTTATTTGTTGCGAAAATTAAAGACATTACAGTAATAAATTATCACAGGAAAGGTCCTGTAGACAACGAACACTTGAAATAATGAGTTGAAAAAAAAAAAACTTGGATCCGAACCCCGGTCTCCCAGAGGCATGCCAGGCATCTTAACCGTTAGACCACTGAGAAACTGACCAGCTCTTCAACTAAGTGACATATTTGTCTTATTGTTGATTTCACCAGTGGCGCCATCTATTATCAGGATTTGGGCAGCCATGCCGCCACATTTTTGATGGTAGTAATATTTGTCGCTCACTCTCACAGCGTTTTATAAACTATTCAGCCATAAATTATCACCGGAAAAGTCATATAGACAAGGAACACTCAGTCTTTCTAATAGCCTATCTAAATAAAAACATTCTATCTATAATAATAAAAGAAAATAATTCATCGGGAAATTGTGGTAGATGCTTTAAAATTTCAGAGTGCATCTGGTTGGTGTTCAAATTGCAGTGGCGAATTCTCAGTCTAAATTGCACAAGGGGGGGGGGCTTGCTACAAGGAAAAGTATTTACCATACTCTGTCTACAGGAATCTGTAATCGCTGCCTAATCTAATGCTACCATTTTATGCCCCCTAAACTGTGAACGTAAGAGTCATAACAACAGATAAATCTGTGTTCTTTGCCAGATCCCCGCATTACCAAAGGTACTATTATATTAAGGCATCCCATTGCCATCCTCACAGACATATACTATGGCATATAAACTGACAGGCTCCTATCAAACCTCTGTGGCAAGCAGCAGCTTGACTTGAGGGGGGGGGGGGATTTATTTTTATTTTATTGCAGATAGGAACTTGATTTTTTTAACCCAACAAGGGTCACACAGAGTGAACTCGAATAAGATATTTGGGACTCTTCGGCCAAGTAGCTCAGGAATCGCTGGACACAAAAATCTGTCGAAACGGAAATGAAAATCTCGATAGTTTGTAAAAAGAAGCCACGAGTTATATGAGAGAGGGGCGCTGACGTCAGCAACGACTTGAGCAAACGCCAGGCAATAGTTCGTGTTGAATCTCTGTGCTAAGGGATTGGGAAGGGGGAGTTACTCATAAATCTATCCTTTAGTGCAGTGAAAATCAGAATATTTAGGTTAAAAGTGAGATCCGGTCAGTGCCGGACACAGTTCAACTAGTCTACAATAAAAAAATGTTTAGCAAATTTTTTCTAACCCTTAGCTAAGTGCTGTTTCAGATGGCTTGCTGCTGGCTGTGGAACGATTGGAGGTAAGCGGATTGAGTTGTTTTACCTCTGAGCGGTACTTTTTTGCGCACATGGATCCTGAAGGCTCAGAGAAGGTTGGGGGAGGGGACCCACTGCAATGGCTGTTGAGAGACAGATGGTAGCCTCCCGTCAAGGCCATTCAGCGTGTTCTTTAACGTGCACAGGGTATGGTTCTCTCGCACACGGGACCACGGCTAAACGTCCCATCCGACGGGCGGGCGGCCTTTCCAAGCCCATCGATGTCCCCTATTGACCGTGGGCAGGGAATTTTGCGGAGATAAATCTTAACGCTGACCCAGCTGGAACTCGAACCTGGGAACTACAGATTACGAGCCTGGCGCGCTACCGACTGAACCAGCCCCGCTCCCCAACCCTAATGATGATCATGTCTTCTAGTTTATCCATTATAAGCCCTTTATTATCAACCCATTCGTCGTTCATTTATATGAACCCCATTGTTCACTCCATCTATTTAGACCCCTACAACCATAGCTCACCATGTATATGAAAACTTCCTTTCAGACCCAGTTTGTGCCATTCCATCTATTGAAAATATTAAATTCACCCCTTTTGATTGAATACCTACAGTTCTTTCTTTTCATATAGGAATTAATAGTTTACACGGTCTTTTCAAATTCTCGTTTCGAACCACTCTGTGTCATTCCGTCTGCAAAAAACATATTTGTCCCTTTTTGTTTAAGTTCCCACAGTTCACTCCATCATATACTATGTAAACTTCCTTCACTGTATTTTTAATCATCTATAGAAAATATTGTTTTTCACCAGATTTGTAGGGGCGGGGGTGGCTCAGTCGGTAGCGCGCCAGGATCGTAATCTGTACTTCCCAGGTTCGAGTCCCAGCTGGGTCAGCGTTCAGATTTATCTCCGCAAAATTCCCCGCCGTGCCCACGGTCAGTAGAGGACACCGATGGGCTTGGAAAGAACCACCGTCCGTCGGATGGGATGTTAAGTCGTGGCCCCGTGTGCGGGAGAGCCATACCCTGTGCACGTTAAAGAACACGCTGGATGGCCTTGACGGGAGGCTACCATCTGTCTCCCAACAGCTGTTCCAGTGGGTCCCCTCCCCCAACCTTCTCTGAGCCTTCGGGGTCCATGTGACCTGGTCATTTAGCCCATGGTGTGCAAAAAAGTGCCGCTCACAGGTAAAACAACCCAACCCACCAGATTTGTTTGAACTCCAGTAGTTCACCCCGTTTGAAAAGATATTCCTAGTTTATACTTTCCATGTAAACTCCTTCACTGCATTTTTAAAAAGGTTTATGATGGAGGATAAATCCGGATTTAAATTGCTTATTTTTTAAACAATTTTTATTCCTTAACTTATCCGAATTTTAATTACTTATTCCTTAACTTATTTTGTATTAACACTATATATAAAAACGGAATTTAAAGTACTATTTGAATTAAAACCATGTTTATGAATGAATGTTTTCCTTGCTGATATTCCCACAATTTTAACTGTTCAATGAAAGCTAAATTCATGTTATTAGACAATGTTTTGTGAATTTTCACATTCAGGAAATATTTTTAATGATTTTCTTTATTCAATTTGACAAATGTGGGCATAATCAAAGAAAGTAATGGAGGCTTATAAATGAAACTCCATTTCTTTCTTTGGTTATGTCCACATTTGTCAAATTTATCCCTATAATATTTGCCGTTGGCATATTTTATATTTTTATTTAACAGATTTCCAAAAAAAATTTATAAACTGTTTCTATCTGTAAATTCTAAGATTTTTTTATAGTGAATGTATAATTTTTTCCTTTCTATTTACATAGTGAATTAATTCACTGGAACTCCAAGGCTGCTCACCCTTTTCTGCTTCACCCTTTTCAATAGTTTCATTAACTGTAATTTGAGTCAAAAGTATTATATTTGGGTATAACTTTCTAAAACTATCATTACAAAATTGATTATAGTTATTGTGTATAGTTGAGTAATCTCCAAAATTTAAATTTTAACATACATACATACATACATACATACATAGTAATACATATTATAAAGAGCCAGGGGTAGCCTATTTCAACGAACAATATTGCTTCCCGCAAGAAACTCAGCTTCCTTTGTCGATGGTTTCCCCAACGTTGCATATTTCAAGAACGAATTAACGATATTAAGTGGGCATCTACTGTATTCGGAAATTTCTGTTGCTAAGTTACAAATTACGAATAGTGAGAAGTTTCAGTGTTCTTATTTGTAGTGATGAAATTTCTGCATCTGTAACGAAGCAAAACCCTTTGGACTTGGACTTCTCTACCGTTTGTTTCTCTTACAAACTGCAAGGAACTATTAATTAATTTCCATTCTAAGCAGGAGCACAATATCTCTTAATGTAACTGCAACCAGCGAAATAATTACACCTATGGATATTGAACAACAGGATGCATAATATACATTACGTTTTTAACTTTATCCACCCCTTTTAAACCTTTATTCATCTTCTGTAGTTTCCTCGTTATTAAATTGTATTTACCATTTATCGAACAACTAGAGAGAGAAACTCTTCAACCTTTCCTTACTGATCATTGCGCCAAACAAATCCCCAAGGCTACAAGGACCCAAACAGTATTAATTCCATCCATCACTGTAACGTAGAATCAATAACTTTAGTAATTAGACCTTTCGAGATACAATTCTGATACCGTGACTTCATCGCCGCTTCGCAGTTCCCTTGACCTCTGTTCTCTTGTGGCAGTTTTCCTTTAGAGAACCAACTGGCTGAGCTTTCACACAGAGTAGTTTGGGAGCACGTTATCAGATGCTCTTGGAGAATCAGTTCTCTTTGAGACCACGGCGCTGTAAAGTCCTGATCACTATCCTCTGTATTTCCGCTAGAATACGGACATCATAGAGTACCAAACCTGGTCGAATTACGCTGTTCTGTATCCGCTTTGTGTTCTGGCATCCATGCTAATTAAGTTGGCAATTGCGGAAACCAATACACACAAGTCCATTACATAGATTGCTTTCCCTGGCCTCTATAGAGAAACGTATTTAATAACTGCCGGTTTGATGATTATCTCTCGTTGTCTCTAGTCATGCGACTGAGTGTCACAGAGTCGCCTAGCTAATTTCTCATCTCTCCTGCGTTATCGTGGTCTGCACTCAGATGCGTAGTCGCTCAGGTATGTAAATACAGCCCTGCGTATCCCGATGTAAGTGCTGTTGGGGAGATTTGTTAGCAGGTAAGCAAGCAGTAAGAAGCAGCAAAGCATCATCTTTGAAGAAGAGATCCTATTTGCATATTATATCCCGAAAAAGGAGCTGAAGATGTGGGGAAAAAACAGATTTCTCAAATTATTTAAACTCAAGGAATAAAGTTGGGACAATGGGAAGTGCGATTAATTAAAAGCTTGTATTTCTCGCCTCCTGCAATAACAGTTTCCAACGAGTAAGTCAGAGGATTTGGTCACCAGTACTTAGGGAGAGCCGAATATATGTGGGGGAGGGAGGTCAGGGGGTGGTCGGTGGCAAGAAGATATCTTTTAAAGAGAACATGTTCTTTCCGGATCTTTTTCACTCTTTTTTCGTAGACGAAATATTCTCTTTATTTTTTTCAATACTGACAGTTTCATTTTCAAATGTTTAACGATACAAAATATTTTAATATTTTAGAAAAAGTTAAAAAAGATAAGGATTTAAAATACGAATATTAATAATTAAATATATTGCTTGTAGGGTATCCATTTTGTCAAATTCAAATGACTTTATTCCGATAGTCCACAGTGCTTCGTGATTCACATGTGGTTGCTTGAATCTTTGGAAGGAGACTGCTCTAATTATGAACTGTAAAAGACACTATGTTTAGGAAAATAAATTTCTCTTTGATAATGATCGAATTTATGTAACGTTAGTAGTACTTTTCAATAAAAAAAATCCTGTGAAGTTTTTGCATTTTCGACAAGAAAATGGAAAAAAGTTCTCCTTATTTTGATTTAAAAAAAAAAGAGAATATGTTCATTATTGGTATATGAACTCCACCCTAGCCTTTGAGAATGTTGGAATGGAGACGACAAAAATTTCATTATGTAATAGCCGTAATTCCAGGGTGGACGGGCGGACACGTGTGAAGTCAT
This sequence comes from Ryuthela nishihirai, assembly GCA_038380435.1. Taxonomy (NCBI): domain Eukaryota; kingdom Metazoa; phylum Arthropoda; class Arachnida; order Araneae; family Heptathelidae; genus Ryuthela; species Ryuthela nishihirai. The sequence continues at coordinate 33,535,754 of JAWZYU010000015.1, forward strand.
TGGTGCCAGAATTTGGTAGTTTCTCTGTGGTTCTGCGGTTACTTGAGCGATTGGTCCCAGATTTGGTGGAGTGGTACCACTTAATACGAGCCCTGTTAGGTTATCTGGTTTAAACCAATCACATAATTTATGAAAAGTAGTAGATGGGCAGGGCGGGATGGCTCAGTCGGTAGCACGCCAGGCTCATAATCTGGAGTTTCCAGGTTCGAGTCCCAGCTGTGTCAGCGTTTAGATTATCTCCGCAAAACTCCCTGCCCTCAGTCAATAGGATGTAGATGAGATTGAATAGACGGCCGTCCGTCGGACGGAACGTTAAGTCATGGTCAGTGTATTGGAGAGCCATAAGCTGTGCACATAAAGAGCACTCTGGATTGTCATGACAGCAGACTACCATCTGTCTTCCAACAACTGTCCAGTAGGTCCGCTCTCTCAACCTTCTCTGAAACATTGGTGTTCTTGTGACCTGACAGTTTAGTCCAAAAATGTGCCACTCAGAGGTAATCCAATCCTACCCAGTAGATGGGCATTATGGTAATAAAATATTCTTATACATTATTATTACTTAGAGAAAAAAAAAAACACATATGCATAGCATTTGGCCTCTTTGAATTCACAAAGTAATAAACAGACAGAGAAGACAAACTACCTACTTTTTGGAAATTAAATGCTCCACGAACCGTAGGGCACGGAACTAATTTTACATGTTGTGATTCTACATAGCTACAGACTGCTACATGCAGTTTAAAAAGAGTAATAAATACTCCGTAAAGCGGCTGCTTGTCACAGAGGTCTGATAGGAGTCTGTCAGTTTATACGCCATAGTAGAAGGTCTGTGAGGATGGCGGGACTCAGCAGAAAAACAACACGAACATCCACGCCTTATGCTGGGCTGGCTACTTAACATGCCTTACGCTGGGCTACTTAAACAAAACTGAAGAATAGCGAAAGAATTCTTTACACAGAGTTTTAAATACAAACTTATTTTATTAAACACTTTGATACAATACTTATTACTAAGTTTCAATTAACTTCTGAAGTTAGTTTTTGAGGCTGGCATTGTTATCGCTAAATATTCAAACTCCAATAACTAATTAAATACTGAACGAATATTGTTGAAAATCCAGATATTGATTTATATGATTGAGATCTTTATCTGCAATCATATTTTTCAAAACAAAAAAAAAATATTTTAGAAGTTATAGAGCTTTGACGTTAGCTTCCCATTGACTTAACATAAGGATTTCCCTTAATTTATGGGGCGGGGGTGGCTCAGTCGGTAGCGCGCCAGGCTCGTAATCTGTAGTTCCCAGGTTCGAGTCCCAGCTGGGTCAGCGTTGAGATTTATCTCCGCAAAATTCCCCCCGCCCTGCCCACGGTCAGTAGGGGACACCGATGAGCTTGGAAAGGCCGCCGTCCGTCGGATGGGACGTTAAGCCGTGGCCCCGTGTGCGGGAGAGCCATACCCTGTGCACGTTAAAGAACACGCTGGATGGCCTTGACGGGAGGCTACCATCTGTCTCCCAACAGCTGTTCCAGTGGGTCCCCTCCCCCAACCTTCTCTGAGCCTTCGGGGTCCTTGTGACCTGGCCATTTAGCCCATGGTGTGCAAAAAAGTGCCGCTCAGAGGTAAAACAACCCAACCCAAATCCCTTAATTTATGGAAATCAGTGTACATATTTGAAAATCGTTCTTTTGCGTTTCTTTATTATATCAAATCTGCGGAAAGATAAAACTTCACTCAGTCATAGACTGACTAGACAACCTGTGATTTACGCTGCGTTTCTCTATCATACAATTCTCGATGCCGCTTCTCTCCAGTTCACATGGTATGTCTGTCAGCGGTTTCTCTATCATAAAATTCTCGATGCTGCTTCCCCAGTCCGCATGGTGTGTCTGTCAGCGGTTTCTCTATCATACAATTCTCGATAACTCTTCTCTCCAGTCCACATGGTGTGTCTGTCAGCGGTTTCTCTATCATACAATTCTCGATGCTGCTTTCCCCAGTCCACATGGTGTGTCTGTCAGCGGTTTCTCTATCATACAATCCTCGATGCTGCTTTCCCCAGTCCACATAGTGTGTCTATCAGCGGTTTTTCTATCATAAAATTCTCGATGCTGCTTTCCCCAGTCCACATAGTGTGTCTATCAGCGGGTTTTCTATCATAAAATTCTCGATGCTGCTTTCCCCAGTCCACATGGTGTGTCTGTCAGCGGTTTCTCTATCATACGATTCTCGATGCCGCTTCTCTCCAGTTCACATGGTGTGTCTGTCAGCGGTTTCTCTATCATACGATTCTCGATGCCGCTTCTCTCCAGTTCACATGGTGTGTCTGTCAGCGGTTTCTCTATCATACGATTCTCGATGCCGCTTCTCTCCAGTTCACATGGTGTGTCTGTCAGCGGTTTCTCTATCATAAAATTCTCGATGCTGCTTTCCCCCAGTCCACATAGTGTGTCTATCAGCGGTTTTTCTATCATACGATTCTCGATGCTGCTTTTCCCAGTCCACATAGTGTGTCTATCAGCGGTTTTTCTATCATAAAATTCTCGATGCTGCTTTCCCCAGTCCACATGGTGTGTCTGTCAGCCGTTTCTCTATCACACGATTCTCGATGCAGCTTTCCCAGTCCACATGGTGTGTCTGTCAGCGGTTTCTCTATCATACGATTCTCAATGCCGCTTCTCTCCAGTTCACATGGTGTGTCTGTCAGCGGTTTCTCTATCATGCAATTCTCGATGCTGCTTTCCTCAGTCCACATGGTGTGTCTGTCAGCCGTTTCTCTATCATACGATTCTCGATGCTGCTTTCCCCAGTCCACATGGTGTGTCTGTCAGCGGTTTCTCTATCATACAATTCTCGATGCTGCTTTCCCCAGTCCACATGGTGTGTCTGTCAGCGGTTTCTCTATCATAAAATTCTCGATGCTGCTTTCCCCAGTCCACATGGTGTGTCTGTCAGCCGTTTCTCTATCATACGATTCTCGATGCTGCTTTCCCCAGTCCACATAGTGTGTCTATCAGCGGTTTTTCTATCATAAAATTCTCGATGCTGCTTTCCCCAGTCCACATGGTGTGTCTGTCAGCGGTTTCTCTATCATAAAATTCTCGATGCTGCTCTCCCCAGTCCACATGGTGTGTCTGTCAGCGGTTTCTCTATAATAAAATTCTCGACGCCGCTTCTCTCCAATTCACATGGTGTGTCTGTCATCGGTTTCTCTATAATAAAATTCTCGACGCCGCTTCTCTCCAGTTCACATGGTGTGTCTGTCAGCGGTTTCTCTATCATACAATTCTCGATGCTGCTTTCCCCAGTCCACATAGTGTGTCTATCAGCGGTTTCTCTATCATAAAATTCTTGATGCTGCTTTCCCCAGCCACATGGAGTGTCTGTCAGCGGTTTCTCTATCATAAAATTCTCGATGCTGCTTTCCCCAGTCCACATGGTGTGTCTGTCAGCGGTTTCTCTATAATAAAATTCTCGACGCCGCTTCTCTCCAGTTCACATGGTGTGTCTGTCATCGGTTTCTCTATAATAAAATTCTCGACGCCGCTTCTCTCCAATTCACATGGTGTGTCTGTCATCGGTTTCTCTATAATAAAATTCTCGACGCCGCTTCTCTCCAGTTCACATGGTGTGTCTGTCAGCGGTTTCTCTATCATACAATTCTCGATGCTGCTTTCCCCAGTCCACATAGTGTGTCTATCAGCGGTTTCTCTATCATAAAATTCTCGATGCTGCTTTCCCCAGCCACATGGTGTGTCTGTCAGCGGTTTCTCTATCATACGATTCTCGATGCTCCTTTCCCCAGTCCACATAGTGTGTCTATCAGCGGTTTCTCTATCATACATTTCTCGATGCTGCTTTCCCCAGTCCACATGGTGTGTCTGTCAGCGGTTTCTCGCTCACTTCAACCAGGAGAAAGGGAGAGAGCTAATTATGTCAAAGGCTAGTGTTTTCCTACCTCTCCAATGTTTTGCAGAGCTACACATGCTTCCTAGTAGAAGTATTATGTCTCCGTGTTTTTGTGCTGTTTTTGTATTGGGTGTCCCTTTTTATTTTTAATCGAGTACTCCTATCTAGGTGAGTTATAATCATAATGCTCAATTTCTGTATAATTGCTGTTTCTAGAGTCTCTGTTCCTCTAAATATGCATTTTTAAAGCTAACTATAACAAGCTATAGTTAAAACCTGGATCCTTCGACTCAATCACAGAACGCCATGATTGCTAATTTTATGACTCTATCTCTGTTTATGTTATGTTTTGGTTAACAACAGTTGAATTTGAAATATATGCTATTCTCGTTAGGTATTTTTTTCGAAGATATGTTTCAGCAGCTTTTAACTATGCATTAATCAAATTTCTTTATCTCTATCCTTCCATTTTTTTCCCAATAGTATTTTCGCCAATGCTTTAAAATTTACTTGCATATTATTACGTTCTATGTCCCAAGTAACATAGTTTTACAATTGCTTATGGAGTCAACTTATTATGATGTTAATAACTGATTACCTCTATAACATCTCGAATCGTTATTCTCTAAGTACTGGGGATTTCATTATATTTGTTTAGACTCTATTCTCACTCCTCAAATAGTTTTCTCTGAATTTGCCAATTGCAGTTTAATTAATTAGTATGACATAAGGCGTATGAGTGTCTGTGATAAAATCAACTGATTATGGAATACAATTCTCAATATAGCAACTCAATTTCAAAGTATCTCATGTCAACTTCATAATCCGCTCCAACCCAAGTTTTCCTTTCAGAATATGTATATATATATATATTCGATATTCTGGGTTCCCTGGATGATCTGGTCCATTTGGTCCATTCTGTCATCCTGTGTCTTTCCTTTCTTGAAGTGAAAACTGATGTGGCACCCTGTTCGTCTGTTCTCTCTTTATTGGTAAAAATCTCAAGTGAGAAATGAAAAAGAATCGTTATGCCTGATGCAATCAATGACTGTAATTGAAGATTGCCAATGTCTAACTCCATGGTATAATGCTTAAAGCCTTCAAAATAGAGAAGATCTTGATCAGCGGTCGGAGCCCCTGACATATTATCAGGAAGTCGTGGGTTCGGATCCACCCGTCAAGTTACAATTTTTCTTCTTTTCTTACTTAATAACATATCGCATACAGGTGCTTACCTGTGAATTTGTTATTCAACATAACAAAAACAAAAAAATTACCTTCTCAAACAGCTCCTTTAAAATGTTAAAGGTTAAAAAATGAAAGTTTTTAATCTTTTACCACTGAGTTTTTGAATTTTACTTTTGAAATTTTAAACAAAGATTTCTTCAGGACTCAGAATACCAAATAATCTCTTTTTCGATCTTTAGAATGAGAAACAAAAAATTCCTTAATTTCTCGAAATGATAAATAATCGTTTATTCAGTCTTTGGAAACAAATAATTTTTCTGAATACCTCTCCGAAAAAGATTAATAAAATCTAACAGAATTTCTTTCGCTTGAAACGATTCAAGGTGATGATAACCCGAAGAGTTTACAAATCTGTAATGACGTTTTCGCTTTTCAATACGATCTTCTTCACTTCTGAGCAACTTCCTCGACATACAGCAAACACGATAACCCTGTATCACGCATAAGATGAACACTCTCCTGCCTCGAGCATACTTTTATAATTGCCTAGCCCGAGAAGCTAATAATTTCCCTGACCTCAGCGAGCATAGATTATCTGTCTCCTTGCAAAGTAATATGTTTTCCGTTAAACCGTCTTCTTCATCCCTAACGTAAGTGGGATGAGCAGAAGGTCTGCGCAACTCATTGTACAGTCGGCGCGACGATCTCTGGACCGAAGACTCTTCCACAGAAAAGATCACGAGGAGAAGAACATGGCTTCCGGTGACTCTCCGAGATGCTCCGCCTACGCACGTGCGCGCCCATCACGTGACCCTTGGCACGTCCGGGCTGCGAAATCGACGGTACTAAGTGCCACCTGGTGTAATTAGTTAAGAGACATTGGAAGATCATTAAAGAATTTAGTCTGAGTGTGGGAGGGACGTGTGGGTGTAAAGAAGTCTAAGGAGAGATGGGTTCTCTGCAATTGCACTTTTTTTTCTCGTTTTTTGTGCGCAGTATTAGCTTTTTTTTAAAAAGACTTTCGGTGGTCTTTATGTGTGCACAAGAAATGAGAGGGAAAGAGGTTAGCTGACTTCATTAAATTTTAAATTCGTTCTATCACTTGATATGTTTAGACACCTACTGCAGAAAGTGCTTATAAACAAAGCATGCCACTGTAGCAAAACAGCCGATGATTGCCAAAAAAAAACCTTTTCCACTTAAGTGCGTAACATCTTACTAACAGAGTGATTAAAGAAGTTGAATTTCGCGTTAACGTTAAGAGGTCGTGAACTGTAAAAGGATATTGTTTCCGGAAGTGAGACACTATAGTAGAGGCCAAGCGTGAGGTAGCTCTTGGGGAAGCAGTGGAAGACTAAGAGACTGTGCAGTTGATGCTTCTAAAGTTTTCCCTGATAGTTATTGATTAGTCACTGTAATCAACCAATGATATATGTCACTGCTTTCAAACCTTTTTGAACTTTTGCGAAGTATTATTTACTAAGACACCTTTTATCAAGAATAATTTTTTAATCTAACGCCCCTTTTATGGAAATGAAACTAATTTTCCCTGCACCATTAACGGTTTGATGAAACAAACGCATTCATAAAATCGAATATTTCATTCTTAAAATATTATGTATTAAAAAAAAATAAAAATAAATACCCCCTCAAGCAGCTGCATGACACAGAGGTCTGACAGGAGCCTGTCAGTTTATATGTCATAGCAGAAGGTCTGAGAGGATGGCAGGACCTCAGCAGAAAAACTACACATACATCCATGCCTTACCCGGGGCTCGAACCCAGGTCCCTTAGATCAGTAGCCAAGCGCGGTAACCACTCGGCCATAGGACGGATAATGCGGAAATTTTATTTTTGTTACGAGGGGGAGGGAATATTTCTTATTTTGTGTAACGAACTTAAAAGTTTAAAATTATTTCACTAATTGCGTCTCAGTTTATTTGATTCTAGTGGGGAGGACTTTGGCTCAATCGTTAGCTCCCCAGGCTCATAATCTCAAGTTCCCAGATTCAAGTCTCAACTGTGCCTGCTTTGATATTTATCTCCGATAAAGCCCCGCCGTGCCCTCGGTCAGAAAGGGGACACCGAAGGGTTTGGAAAATTCGTCGTCCGTCAGATGGAAAGTTAAGTCGTGGCTCCCTATACAGAAGAGTCCCGTGAATGTTAAAGAACACGTTGGATGAACTTAACGTGAGTCTACCATCTGTCTCCCTAACAGCTATCTAGTGGGTTCCCTCTTTCCAACCTTCGCCGAACCCTTGATGTCTTTGTAACCTAACCATTTAGCCCATTGTGTGGAAAAGTGCCGCTCAGAATTAAAGCAACAAAACTGATTCAATGTCATGGCTGTATGTTTTTTGGATTAAACTTTTACTTTACTAATCACGAAATATTATTTTTTGCTGTATAGTGGATTAATTAGCGAGGTCACAATAATTCAAAAACTTAAATCTTTTTCTACACATGATTAATATTGGTGGCAAAAAGTGCTCGGGGTAATAGTATAATTCGCCAATAATTTTCGTCCACTGGAAAGAAGGATTCCGGTTCTCGAATGGTTAGCATGCTTGGCTACTGATCAACGTGACTTCAGTTGCAGCCCACGGATAAAGCACGAGTGTTTTCATCCTTGTGTATCAATGCTTCGAACAGATATTCTCTATGGCGTATTAAACTAACACGCTCCTGTCAGACTTCTGGGGCAAGCAGCTGCTTGAGAAAGAAGGATTTTCGGAAAGAATCCTTCTTTCTCAACCAATCCACATAAAGCACAAAATTGACGATAGCACTGAATCAGGTAGGATCAATATTATTCCAATCGGTATGCTTTTCATGCATTGAGTTAAGTAAGTTTCTCTCTAACGAGATCTCACACAGCCAAACAGTAAATTATCTTCGATATAGTCTGTTACTAGGCATCGTTCTATTTCCCGATTACGTTCCATTTACTGATCACTCTGTTGTCTCTCATTTGGATCCTCATCTGATTTCAACGCTATTGCTACTGGATACGAGAGGCTGTAAATACAAACGCAGAAAAACATGTGTTTAGGTTAAAAAATTGTATTATAGTTGAACTTCCTAGGTTTTATCCTTTGCGGCTCTTACAAGTATTGATATTTTACACATTTTTTGTTATTGCTTAGTATTTTTAAGCGTTTGTGTATATCCAACGCATTATATCTGTTTGTGTAAAAAAATAATTACTGTCAGATTTTTCAGAACCTTGCAGAAAGCTGATCATAATAATGCATGTTCAGCGAGGCTATAAGTAATCATTTCTGGTTTGCATCTGCGCATCATTATTGGTTTAATTTCAGTGATCTGTTCTTCCGTTGACTTTTCCATCGTTAAAAGGAAAAATAATGAGGAAAAAACGATGAAAAAATAATAAAATGTCGAAGAGAAAAAGCACTAAGTAATTATTCTAATGGAGCAGACTGTAGGAGGCTGGAAAGAAAAAACTTTGAGAAATCTTTCTCAACTTCCATATAAATATGCTTATGCAACCTGTAAAGCTTGTCTTTAAACCTGACCAAATTGAAGTAAATAATGATTAAAAGAAGCGTTATTTATCTATATTAATCACTATGGAGAGCAAAGTTAAAAAGACCAAGAAAAAAAAGACGCGACTGAAAGGTTTATTCTTACCACAAAAAACTCATTTTCTAAGTTTTTTTTCCCTTTTTATGTAGCTTTCTACTCAAATTTATTGTAAAAATATGCATTGGCAAAAGTTAAAAGAACAATGAGCCTTATATTCAGGTTTTATTTTTTTTTTTCATTCCAGAAATGAAAGTATTTACGATAATAAATTTATATCGCATTAGTTTCATAAATACGGAAGAGGTTTAATACAATTGCAGAGTGTTTCCGTTAATAATGTTGTTTAATTAGCGAATTCTGTTTGCGCTATCTCTTCATTTGGCTTGAGCTCGCGATATGTAATTGCTTTCTCACCTAACTCATTAGAGGAATAACTAAGTAATAATAAAGACGAAAAATGCTGTTCGCATTATAATGACAATGAAAAGTAACGAAAGCAGAGGGAGAAAAAATGGAATTTGTGTTCATCATTGTTCTGTAATTTGGAAACATGAACAAAAGAAAACGCAAATGGTTAGAGGAATGTTTTTTTTTTCGTACATTGCTGTTTCCGAAAAAGTATTTTTATTTGCATTAATGGGTTGCATGAATATAATTTTTTCGATTCGCTCTCTCAAAGAAAAATAACGCATCGATCACATATTTTGAAATAGTGCTGGTTTCGAAAAAGTATTTTTATTGCATTAATGGATTGCATGAATGCATTTTTTGAGATTCTCTCTCTCAAAAATATTAACGTATCGATCATATATTTTCGAACATGTCCAATTAATTTTTTTTGTAATGTAATAGCAAAAATGTGTTCGAAATGTTATCTTTGTACTCAAAATTTGAATTCTGGACTTTCAGCTATTGGTTTTTCCGAGGCTCATATGCCAATAGTTAAAGTTTAATTTTATGTTCAAGTTAGCAGAAATTTTTTCGTTAGTTCATGGAATAAATACTGACAAACGCCAGCAGATTGTCTGTTCATATCCAGTAATATATTAGGGTTTATCAAAGTATGGATACCGGCCCCTCCATGCCGAAGTTTTTGGAAAGAATCTCATCACATTAAATTTTAATTTATTTATTAACGTTAACAGTGTCAAATCTGTTTAGTCATTTTGTTTTCTTGGAACGTTCGGTTTCACAGAAGATTTCCCGTCATCCTACTTCAAACAATCTTCATAGTTTTGACTTAGGTTTAGCTCGAATTGCATACATTGCATTCTGGGAAGAAAGCAGCAGTGATGGTGGAAAAACGAAGTTCATATCTGCTAAACTTTTGACATCACTGGAGGAAATACATTGGCGGAAATTGAAAAAAGAACACCATTAACAATTGAAACGTAATCTATGAGATTTATTTAGCAAAAACTTCGTTGAGAAAGGACAGTGATCACGTGTGAAGTGATTCAATGTTTATTTTGCCTTTTAATGAGCATTGCATTTTACAGAAGGCACATTTTAATAAGGTGTTGGATTTCCTCGAGCTACAATACAAGCTTTCAATCTGGCATACAATCGGTTGTACAAATGCTGGATATCACGCTGGGGGATACCATTCCATGCGCTTTCAACTTGGACGCATAATTCAGCGATGATCGTTGCCTGCCGCGGTCCGCGGAAGAGCCTTTGTCCGATCCAGACATTCTTGATTGGAGACGTCTGGAGAGTGTGCTGGCCAAGGGAGTTGGCGCACTGTCTGAAGAGCACGTTGAGTTGCCTGGGCGGAGTGTGGGTGGGCGTTATCCTGCTGAAATATCGCATTTGGAATTACACTCAAATATGGCAGGACGACCGGCTGTACGATATCGCTGACGTACGTATTGCTATTCAGTGTACCCTGTACAAACACCAGACACGTACGAGAGTGATAGCTAATCGCACCCCACACCATGATGCTCGGTGTGGGCCCTGTGTTTCGCTGGCGGATCCACGATGGAAGAAGCCGCTCACTTTGTCACCTTCGGAAGCGTACGACCATCAGACGCTCCTAAGCATAATCAGCTTTCATCACTGAAGACCACAGACTGCCATTCTTCCCTCCAATGAACTCCTTCTTGACACCACTGCAAACGTGCACGACAGTGACGAGGTGATAGTAGTAACCGTGCCAGTGACACGCATGCCCGTAGTCCTGCTTCCAAAAGATGATTGAGTATCATTCGTGTAGACACCCTTGGTACGACAGAGGATCGGATTTGTGACGCCGTAGCCATCATAACATAATAGTGTTTATTGAGAATAGTATAGAAATTTGTTTATGATTTATTGCAATATTTTTGCCTTAGTTATTAATTCAGTTCATTTGTAGTTTGTTTATTTATTTCGAATTTACGTTCGGTTGCCAAATAATCAAATACGACTAAAAGAATCTGTAACGATATAAACACAAAACATTTCTACCATCGCATTCGCTGCCTTTGTTTGCCGCCATACATTGATGTCATGAGGCTAACCAGGTTCACTCAAGGATTTGTAATCTTGGTTCAAGTCCTATAGAATATCTCATTATACTACACTGCTGTTCATAATTTAAAGAAATTGAACAATATTGCAAAAATCTCAATAAATCCTCTCTGGAATTTAACGAAAGTTTCAGAGGATATTTAGCGGGAAATAACTCACAATTATTGGCTATTAAATTTGCATTTCTCGATGAGAAAGACTCCGCGATATGCAAATTAAGCTGGCGATAAAAGCAGTTTCAGGAACGGGCAACTCTTATTTCGGATTAAGAGTTGATTTATCGAGCGTTTCGCATTACAGTTTTGTTAAAATGCAATGGAGGTACCAGTTGGATAACGGTCAGAGATGGAGAACCACGTGATAGATGGATGAGAATAACCACACAGACATATTTCCAGATTCATGAATGTATCGGAAAGTGTAATTTCCATGTTCTGGAGATGTTTTCAGGACATTGGTACATGTTCTATAAGAACGAGATAGAGTAGGCCCGGAGCAAGAACAGTTCGAGTTGATCCTTTCCCGTACCTAACTGCAAGGTACAACAGAATGATATCAGCGCACCAACTTGCATCAGAGCTGTCAGGTACACAGTAAGGACAGTATCCAGTGTAACTGTGTCCCAACGACTTCAGGAAAGAGATATATGCTAGGAGACTTGTAATGGAGGAGATATATGCTAGGAGACTTGTAATGGAGGAGATATATGCTAGGAGACTTGTAACCAATAGCCTCAGATCATTGGAGGGCACGACTGGAATGCAGCAGGCAGCAGTTCAATTGGACCAATTATCAATGATCTTTTGAAGTGAATACGAAATGCAGTTACCGACTGATTGCACCATTGATATGCTTTAGTTTTACTTTCTATTTTTTAGGCGCGTATGGAAGATAGGTATTTTCAAAAATTTTCAATTTTTTTATACTTTTTCCCCAGAGGCATGCTGAAGTGAGCTCCAGTAAATGGTTTTATTGCAACTTCGCTGCTCAACTCCCTCGTATAGCCGAAGGATTTAGAGTATGAGTGCCCGAGAGGAACGATGGTGAGATGCAAAAATAACCAAGGCAAAAAGAGAGTGGTTTAAGGAAGGGAGGATTCACGTTCGTTTAGTACAGTGGCTCAAAAAAGTATCCGAACACTATGGTTGATTGCAGAATTCAGAAAAAATATCTGGCAACGACTTTTTTAGAAATTAGTGATCTGGCAACCTTCGTGTCACGTGATTACAGAATTCAGGAAAAATTTCTGCAGCGTGTACAGCAACTGTACACGCTCCAGTTACCGTTCACAGCAAACCGGAGCGTGTGCAGTTACTGCACACGCTCCAGTTTGCTGTGAACGGTAACTGCACATGCTCAATATTTCTGTGAGTGAGCCCACACGATCTAGTATTAAAATAATATGACCACCTACAGTCGCTCAAAAAAGTATTCGAACACTATGGTTGATTACAGAATTCAGAAAAAATATCTGGCAACGATTTTTTTAGAAATTAGTGATCTGGTAACCTTCGTTGTCACGTGACACGAAGGTTGCCATATCACTAATTTCGAATACCTTTTTGAGCGACTGTACATCAAAGTGACATTGCTCTTTCTATATATATATTCTTATAAATTAAAAAAAACCTAAAGGAGCAGGATTCGGTTTCGTGTGAACCAGGTTATGTAGGCAGAGATTGGGATATCCTTTCGGCGAGTGTTTGAAGTCTGTAAAGCTATTTCTGTACGGCAGGGTACAGATTTCCACCTCATTGAATGAATACTTGCAAAAGCAAAACAGAATTCAAGCTACGATAAACCGATTGAAGAAAGTCTCCAAAGCATATCAAATTAAGACCAGTTAAGTGTTGAGGAGTTAAGTGTCATCCAGTTAAGTGTTGAGGAGTTAAGTGTCATCCAGTTAAGTGTTGAGGAGTTAAGTGTCATCCAGTTAAGTGTTGAGGAGGCCCACAGAATCAAGCGCATTCCCACATTGTATATACATAGGTGGGAATGTAAAAAGTGTAAATAAATGGTGTGTCATCCTCCGTCCATTGGACATTACTTCTTTCATCCAAAGCGCAGCCATTAATAGTCATTTCAGACAGAGATGTATATCACATTTGACGCACATCAAATCTGACGCACATCGAAGACGGGTGTAACAATCCAGAGATCTGTGGATTCACTTAGAATCAAAGGTGAAGATTAATTCAGTGATGTAATTTAATTAAAGGGAAAATTCCAGAGAGAAATATGTCGCAAAACATCACAAACCCTCTCCAATGATCCTTCGTGGGCTGAGAAATGTTCTTATAGAGGAGCGGGATTTGCTGGCCTCTGCATTGTTGGATAACCTTTTTAAAAGCACGAGAGCCCGTTGTGCAAGATTATTGCTGTTAAGGGTAATCATACTCCTTATTAAATAACGTAACTTCAATATCTGGTGTGATCAATAATTTTTCATATTTGGAAAAAAAAATTTATATTCTCTTTGATTGCAAATTTAATTTTGTAAGTCGACAAGTATTCCGATATATTCTTTATTTCAAATATAAATATTAATGTGTGTTATGTTAAATATCCTCTGAAACTTTCGTTAAATTCTGAAAAGGATTTCTTGAGATATTTGCATTTTTGTTTAACTTCCTTAAATTATGAATAGCAGTGTACAATATAAAGAGGTGTATCTGAACGAAAGTGCGCTCGAGTGGACGAGAGGACGGATACCGGTATACATGTGATTCTTCTAGGGCGTGTTGTCATTAGCCCGTGAACCAGATAAAGCAGACCACGCAAACTAATGTGAAGCATTTATGGACAGATTTATCGCAAAATTTAATTAAAACAGAATGCTAGTAAAGTACCTGGCTCAACCATAATTGACTCTAATAGAGTAACTGGTACATTTCACTCGGAACTCTAATAAGTCAACTATGATCTCTGATCTCTTAGCCTGTTTAAATTAAATTTTGGGGTCAGTTTTTTGTAGCCAGTTAAATATTTCAACATTCATAACTCTTTGAATTCTGAAAAAATAGTGTTTAATTCAGATCTTTAATTTATCTTTAGACGCATTTTTCATTAAAAAACATATTGAAGAAGTTATTGAGCTCTGAGTGTGATTTTCTATCGAGTTAACAACGAACTGTTTCTAATTTTCTGTCCAGTACCTGTATGTGTATATAGATGGGAATGTTATGGAGAAGAAATAGTATGTGCCAAGACTGGACTTGTTTATGGATTTGTGCTTGATTATGGATCCTGTACTTGCTGCACTGGTGGGCCTCTGTTGAGGGAGAATCTGCCGCTGTGTTTTCTGTTTGCTTCTGGGTTGCCAGCCCTTAGTGAACAGAGGCATGGGATACCTTATATCAGCTGGTGGATAATCCTAATCAGAGGCCATCGCAGATACCTAAACCTTACTTAGCTAGTTGGGCATCGTCAAGCCTAAACTGGAGTAATGTGTCTCAGGCAGGCCATGTGGCTCTTGAAAAAGTTCACTTGAAAAGGTGGTGCCTGATGTTCCTACCAGCATCGGTGACTTCAGCCTTTAGCAGAGGAGGAACAGGTCTTTGCCCCATGCCTGCGATCAGGGGGCTGTTTGATATTGTTGGCCCTACCTATCTCAATAAACCTAATTTCTTTAAAAATCCTACTAATCATTTTCTCTCTGCAGGAACGTAGAACGTGAGGACATTACATAGATATTATTTTCTTGATGTCCTCATGCAGGAATTCCAACGCTATAACCTAGATATTCTAGGCTTGCAAGAGACCAGATGGACAGGTAAAGGTGAGATACTTAAAAATAACTTTAAATTTCTCTTTACTGGGAGGGAGGATGGAAAGCATCACCAAGGCGTGGGTCTGCTGCTCAGCAGACATGCTAGTGATGCTCTTCTAGGATATGAGTGCATTAATGAAAGGTTACTTACAGCCAAATTTCAGACAAGCATTAAAGACTAGAATGTTATCTGCTGTTATGCCCCCACTGAGGATGCTGATGAGGATGACAAGGATAGGTTTTATGAACAACTTCAGGATATTTTGAATTCTGTCAAGAAAGGAGATATTTCCCTTGTTCTAGGTGACTTCAATGCCAAAGTTGGTACTGACTCTGACCTTTGGGGAGGGGTGATAGGCCCTTTTGGTATTGGTAGCTGCAATGGCAATGGGCAACGTCTCCTACAGGTAAGTAAACTCAATGGTTTCAGAATAACTAACACATATTACAAACACCGTGACATACATAAATACACATGGGTTTCACCTGATGGGCTGCATAGGAATATGATTGATTATATATTAATTAACAGCAAATGGGCTAGTTCTGTTAAAAAATACCAGGGCATATAGTGGAGCTGAAATTGGATCTGACCATTGCCTTGTTAAAAGTGTCTTGCAACTTTAACTTAAAAAGTGTTGTGCTAGGGTTAAAAATTTTACCTTTAATACTGAAGCTCTGAAAGACCCATTTATAGCTAAAGCTTACCATGATAGGTTACTTAGTCATTATGACAGTCATGGTTTGCTTAATACTGAAGTTGAGGAAGAATGGGGCCGTTTTAAACAGGCTTTTTTGGAAACTAACATTACTCTTTTAGGAAAAAAGGAGCAGAGGAGGCAGAATTATTTAAGTGATAAGGCACTTGAGCCTTATTTCAGAAAGAAGGAACTGCAGGAATGTCCTTAATCAGTACCCTACTAGTCCTAATAGAAATAATTACAGAGAGTGTAATAAATGTGTAAAGGATCAGTTAGCTACTGATAAGAATCTTTGGCTTCATGGCTTGGCTGACAAAGCTGAGGAAGCAGTTAGGCAGCACAACAGCAGAGAGCTGTACCAGATAGTTAATGTTTTATGTGGTAGAAAACGGACAGGCATACAAGGATTGAAGGATAAACAAGGTAAGGTTATAGAAGGGGAGGATTCTGTTATGGCTAGGTGGGCTGAGCATTTCAGTGATGTTCTAAACAATGTGGTTAGTTCTATTCCCATTGTTTGTAATGATGATAGATGCATTGGGGGCTTTAATGTTGGCTCTATAACACAATCTGAAGTTATTTTGGCTATTTCTAAACTTTAACTTCATAAATCCTCAGGGGTAGATGAAATTATTACAGAAATGCTCAGAGCTGGGAATATTTTTGTTACCTCTTGGATGACTGAAATTTTGAATATCTTTTATGATAAAGACATGGTTCCTAAGGATTTTACCAGAGCTATTATCATCATCCCTGTTTTCAAAAAAGGTGATCGCAGTTCTTGTGATAACTATAGGGGTATCAGCCTACTCTCTGTTCCAGGGAAAGTTCTTTGCATGATTGTGCTTAACAGAATTAGGAATCTGGTTGACAGCAATTGCGTGATGAGCAATGTGGATTCAGAAGTGGTAGGGGATGTGTGGATCAGATATTTTCACTTAGGCAGATTCTTGAGAAATGTTTAGTTTCAGAAACCTTTGGTTGCTAGCATTATTGATTTCAAAAAGGCTTTCGACTCTGTTTGATCGTCATAATTTGTGGTTGATTGTGAGATCATATGGTATACCAGACAAGTTAGTTAACATAATGAAAGCTCTCTATAATAACACTGAGTCGTGTGTGAGAGTTGGTAAGTCTTATAGCAATTGGTTTAGCATTACTTCTGGTGTTCGACAAGGGTGCATTTTGTCTCCTTTTCTCTTTGGTTATTGATTATGTTATGCGAAATTCACTTCAAGGGAAAGATTTTGGCCTTAAATGGGCTGGAGATACAAAAATTTCTGATTTAGATTATGCTGATGATTTAGCCCTTTTGGCAAATCATGTTGATGAGATGAACTCTTTCATTCGAGCTGTTGATGAGACTGGTAGTAAAGTAGGTTTGGTTATAAACAGAGAGAAAACTAAAGTGATGAAAATTGGTCAGGCAGGTTGTGATTCAGTTAATCTGAATGGTTGCAGTCTTGAGCAGGTGTCACAGTTTAATTACCTTGGGAGCTATGTTTTAAGAATCTATGGAGATTGTGGAGAAATAGGCGTATACACCTAAAGACTAAAATTAGACTGTATAATAGTTTGGTTCTTTCTAGGGTTAGTTATGGTAGTGAAACTTGGACGCTGTGTAAACAAGATAACAGGAAACTAGATGCTTTTGATTCTAGATGCTTATATAGTATCTTGGGCATTAGGTGGTTCAACTTTGTAACTAATGATGAGGTTAGGCAAAGGAGTCTGCAACCTCCTTTAAGTAGCATATTTTGCAGAGAGAGACTCCGCTGGTTTGGCCATGTTGCCCGTATGAATAATTATAGATTGGCGAATAGGGTTACGAAAAGTGTGCCTAGAGGCCTCAGAAGGAAGGAGAGACCTAGGATGCGGTGGGCAGACAATGTCAAACAGGACCTTGTTAGAATTGGTGTGCAGTGGCCGGATGTAGCAGATGTAGCTCAGGACAGATAGGCTTGGAGAATTAAACTGCACGGTCTGGTTGGACCTCCGTAGCCCATGGCTGCTTGAGGATGATGATGATGAAGCTTTTGGAGGGAAAACGTATTGCTGGTATTTTATTCTTCAGTAGAATACAGTCCTGTGACTATATTACACCAGTGTTAATTTGCATTAGATTAGTTTACTTCTTCCTGAACACATTTCTGTCCTTTGGGTTGAGGAACATTTGGCGTCCTTCAAAAATATACACATCATTAACAAGCTTGACTTACAAAGCGCGGGGGCGGGGGTGGCTCAGTAGGTAGCGCGCCAGGCTTGTAATGTGTAGTTCCCAGGTTCGAGTCCCAGCTGGGTCAGCGTTGAGATTTATCTCCGCAAAATTCCCCGCCCTGCCCACGGTCAGTAGGGGACACCGATGGGCTTGGAAAGGCCGCCGTCCGTCAGATGGGACGTTAAGCCGTGGCCCCGTGTGCGGGAGAGCCATACCCTGTGCACGTTAAAGAACACGCTGGATGGCCTTGACGGGAGGCTACAATCTGTCTCCCAACAGCTGTTCCAGTGGGTCCCGTCCCCCAACCTTCTCTGAGCCTTCGGGGTCCATGTGACCTGGCCTTTTAGCCCATGGTGTGCAAAAAAGTGCCGCTCAGAGGTAAAACAACCCAACCCAACTTACAAAGCGCGATAAATATCACCATTTTTGAGATCAGAGACATCAAATAAATTTAACCACGTTTAAACGAATCATGATTTCAGCTCACCCGTCTTTGCGAACGACAATGCACGCACTGAACCTAAAAGTCATCACATCAACCAGGGAAGCTTTAATTATGTGGTTGTTATGACTGGCAAATGTTAACGGGAACTGAAATGAGGACAACACAAAAGTAACCGCCGCTATGCAAAAGTCGACTCCACCTACTCCTGTGACAGATGAAAGAGGACCCAGAGAACAATGCAGCTACTCAAGGTCTGATGTCGAGACAGTATTGGGAGGTGGAACGCTGAACGTCACATTTCTCAAAGCTGACAGGTAGACACTGAGAACCGTTGCTTAACCTACAAACTTGCACCTGCCCCTAATCTAAACGCTTCCTTGTGTAAACCGTAGTGGTCAGTCGCTGTTGCTTTGGCAACTAAACCGACGGCCTTGCGTGGGCGTGAGAATAGAATCGTTGCTAAGGGAAACCAAAGCCATACTTATGACGTCTTGTTATTGGATAGGTAAGTTTTATTTTTTGCGGTGTGATGAGTTTGTTATTGCTGCTGGTTAGGTTTTCACGTTATTATGTGTGGAAGACTATTCCAACTTCAATAACTTATTAAATATTTAGGAAATGTTATTGAAAATAGAGGTCAGAGAAATTCGAGTGAAATCTTGTTTTTTTCCAAGCAGCATTTTCTATATAGAATTTGCTTTCAAAGTTAGGGTGATTTGACTTTACATCATTTTTATTCAGACTTTTGGTTGAGTTGTTTAACTTCAGAGCAGAATTATTTTTGCAAACAAAGGGCTAAATAGCTAGGTCATAAGGATCCCAAGGGCTCAGAGAATGTTGCCCGAAGGGCTCAGAGAAGAGGTCTCACACGAGAGCTGTTAGGAAACAGATGGTAGTCTCCTGTCAAGGCCATCCAGCATGTTCTTTAACGTTCATTAACGTGAACATCTTCCGCACACGGAACCATGGCCTAACGTCACATCCAACGGTCGGCGGCCTTTCCAAGCCCATCAGTATCCCCTCTTCTGACTGAGGGAAGTGTGGAGGGTTTAGAAGCTGGACAGGTGTTGCTCGCTGGCACATGTGGGACTCGAACCTGGGAACTGCAAATTACGAGTTTGACATGCTACCGACTGAGCTTTCTCATTTCTTCATAACTTTCTCAGTCTCTTGTTATAGTATACAGAATTAGCAATAATAAATTTGTTTTTTTCTTTGTCCTTACTGAAATCGTGTTCATAACTATTGTTTTAACCAGCCAAAATGCCAAAAATAAAAAAAAAATGATCAAGTTTAAAATATCTGTAAAGACTTTAGTGAAGAAATAGAATGATGAATAATAATACGAAAATAAATTACACTTAAACTGGGATCACCCCACTCTCAATGAACTGTGCTACTGAAATGAAAATAGGCGTTTCATTTTTTTAAATTGGTGAAAGTGTAAAAAAATTATCTAATTCCTTATAATTAATATCGTCTCTGTATTCATAACTAATCGAAACATACTTTGAATGTCCATCCTCAAAAATATTACAGATGCAACAGAAAATCCAAGCAAAGTATCAGAAGGCGCGATATGGTTAAGTAAACCGAAGATTTTCCCACACCACCTGAGGGAAAATGTGGAGCCAAATTGTGAAATCTTTAAGATATGTAGCTGGAATATTCAACAAGAGTTCAATGGATAGCCATATGCTGATATCTAAGAAGAACAGATTTGTAGCCAGGGCCGGGGATGGAAGAATGGGCAGATATGCCTTGCTAGTAAATGGAACTACCAAAAAATATTAAGTGTTATAATTACAAAATAGGCGTATTCCGAAATGGAGGAAGAACAGGAGCGCCGATACGTTGATTGGGTTGTTTTACCTGTGAGCGGCACTTTTTTGCACACAATGGGCTAAATGGCCAGGTCACATGGACCCCGAAGGCTCAGAGAAGGTTGGGGGAGGGAACCCACCGGAATAGCTGTTGGGAGACAGATGGTAACCTCCCGTCAAGGCCATCCAGCGTGTTCTTTAACGTGCACAGGGTATGGCTCTCCCGCACACGGGGCCACGGCTTAACGTCCCATCCGACGGACGGCGGCCTTTCCAAGCCCATCGGTGTCCACTACTGACCGTGGGCAGGGCGGGGAATTTTGCGGAGATAAATCTCAACGCTGACCCAGCTGGGATTCACAGATTACGAGCCTGACGCGCTATCGACTGAGCCACCCCCGCCCCGCGCCGATACGAGTTCCTTGTAGTACTTACAGAGTGATGTTATTGGAGGCGGAGGTTTTTGTCTCCCTAATAATTCCAAGGTACTTGACCTATCGTTTCCAAATTTGGTGTGATGTTGCCACTTCTGTTTTCCTATGTCGGGTTATGATATCTGTTTACTAGCTGCCGTGTGTTCGGGATTAATCCCTCTGCAAGTGGCCTAAACCTCTGGGAGCACTGCCTTCGTCTACCCTATGAGTGGAATAGTAAATTATAGATGGAGAGTTTTAAGCTAGGAATGAAGTAGTAAGTCAATGATAGACAGTTGAGAGTTGTGAATGGAGTAGTTAGTTATCGACGGAGAGTTGAAATTTATCAATGGAATAGTAAATTAACGATGCAGAATTGAAAGCTGTGAATGGAGTAGTCATTATCGATGGAGAGTTGAAAGCTATGAATGGAGTAATTAGTTGTGAATGTAGTAGTGAGTCATCAATGTACAATTGAAAATTGAGAATGGAGTAGTAAGTTATCGATGGAGAGCTGAAAATTACGGATGGAGTAGTAAATTATCAATGTAGAGTTAAAGTTGTGAATGGAATAGTTAGTTATCGATGGAGAGTTGAAAGTTCTGGATGTAGTAGCAAGTGATTGAAGGAGATTTGAAAGTTGTGAATGGCGACTTAAGTCATCGATGGAAAGTGAAGATCTTGAATGGAGTAGTTAGTTATCGATTGAAAGTTGAAAGTTATGAATGGAGCAGTAAATTTTCAATGTGGAGTTGAAAGCTGTGAATGGAATAGTTAGCTATCGGTAGAATGTTGAAAGTTATGAATGTAGTACTAAGTCATCGATGGAGAGATGAAAATTATGAATGGAGCAGTTAGTTAAAAGTTCAGAAAGTTGAAAGTTATGAATGGAGTAAATAAATTGACGTTGTAGAGTTTAAAACTGTGAATGGAGTAGCTGGTTATCGATGTCGAGTTGAAAGTTATGAATGGAATAGTTTGTTATCGATGGAAAACTGTAAGTTAAGAATGTAGTAGAAAGTCATTGATGAAGATATAAAAGTTGTGAATGGAGTAGTAAGTTACTGAGAGAGTATTGAAAGTTGTGATTGGAGTAGAGTTATCGATAGAGAGTTGAAAGTTATGAATGGAGTAGTAAATGTTTGATGTAGAGTTGAAAGCTGTGAAAGGAGTAGTTAGTTATCGATGGAGAGTTGAAAGTTATGAATGGAATAGTAAATTAACGATGTAGAGTTACAAGCTGTGAACGGAGTAGTTGTTTATCAATGGAGAGTTGAAAGTTGTGAATTCAGCAATCAATTATCGATTGAAACTTGAAAGTTTTGAATGGAGTAGTATGTCATCGATGGAGAGTTGAAAGTTGTGAATGGAGTAGTTAGTTACCGATGGAGAGTTGAAATTTATGAATGTAATAGTAAGTCATTTATGGAGAGTTGAAGTTTTGAATGGAGTAGTTAGTTATCGACGTAGAGCTGAAAGCTGTGAATGGAGTAGTTAGTTATTGACATTGAAAGTTATGAATGGGTAGTTAGTTATTGACATAGAGTTGAAAGTTATGAATGGAATAGTTAGTTATTGACATAGAGTTGAAAGTTATGAATGGAGTAGTTAGTTATTGACATAGAGTTGAAAGTTATGAATGGAGTAGTTAGTTATCGATGGGAAAAATTATCAATGTACAGACGTTTCATGCCAAAGTATAGCTTGATATATATATATTGCAAAGATATTTAAAATATTGTTTGAAGTTTACTAAAACAAAAGTAAATCTTGCGAAAAGGAAAAAAAAAACAAAAGGAAAAGCTCAATCTTGCCCACTGCCCCTTTCATTTGGACCACTTGCCTCCCTATTGTTCTTCTAATCGGGTCTGTTTATGTCAATCCGAAAAATTCACGAGTACACTTAAAGACCAACGTAGACGATTCCCGGATTGATTCCTTGTTATCAAAAGAAGAAGAAAGGAAAACGGAAAAGAAACAAAAATAGAACTCATTAAACGAGAAACTGAGGACACGGACTTCAATGTCACTTCTAAACTAATTCGGAATTTTTATGGATCACATTAAGAAATACTTTCCGACTCCAAATAGCAAAAAAAAAAAAATCGAGAAAAAACTCTATACCGGTCGAGAAAGAGATCTTGTTATCTTGAAATTTATTTCAGGCGACACATTAGTTGAATTCGTATACGATCTCACTTCTGCGTCTCAGAAAAACTGTAAGCAATCGATTAAGCTCAGAAAAAGGATCTGAGAAAAATTTGGAGGGAATCGTGAAAATGGCTGATTTGAGCGGGAACGGACAGGTTACGTCGTCTCAGTAGATATTTGTTCTCTTTAGTTAGTTTAATGGGATTTCAAAAATATAAAAAATGTGTCTTATATAGTCTTACTAATTTTGTGTCAGTTCTGGTGGTGGAGAGCAGGGCCGCTTTATCCATTAGGCCGACTAGGCACAGTGACTAGGGCCTACGAACATTTTAAGGCCTACAATAGTTCACTTGAAAAAATACATAAACAAAAAAAAATCCCAAAATAAGAAAAAAACATCAAAATTTAATTTAAATTATTTATTTGGATATTTGAATGACAAAAACACTAATTTAAGTCGTCGCGTTTCTCAACAGCCTCACTGATACAATCACAAACCCAATAGTATAGGTCTAGTAGATACTTTTAGTTTAATGTTTATATGTTCACTTTGCGGCATTTTGTATGTGCAAATTCAGAAATTATCTCGTCGAATATCATTTGTCGCATAACATCATTTCCAATTGAAAATAGTGAAAGTGAAGACAATCATTGCTGCCCCATTGTTGATCGGAGATTTGAGAAGTTTCTTTCTCTTTCCGTACTTGTTTCGAAAATGGAGAGATAGATTTTGAATGTTATGTTTACATTCGGAAAACTTGTTATGAGCTTATCATCGATTTGTGCACGAATCATCTAAAGATCAGAGGAGATCTTGGATCAGCTGTCAGAGCACCTGACATATCATCAAGAAGTCTTGGATTCAGATTCCATCCCGCTAATGAATATTTTTCATTTAAACCCATGTCAACAGGATACTTATGCAGTATGATAGTGATTAAGAGCTTAGTAAACCAGTTTTGTGGTGTGTATAAAAAGCTACTGAAGGTAACTTAAAATGGGTGCTTTTAAGTTATACCTGATAGTTTATAATAGCTGGATCAAGAATTGTTGATAGAACAATCGTTCTTTGAATTTTGAAGCCTATGCTCTGAATAGTATAAGCAAGCGCTTTAAGTGAGTTATTGTATATATTTATGAATAAAAAGAAGGGTTTGGATAATAGAGATAATAGTAAAGTATCAACATTAAAATCATTTTATTCCTTTAGTGGCTTAATATTTCGTGTCATTTGTAGTTGGCTGTCGAAATGATGAAATCAAGCATGTGACCAAGATGCAAAGAAGCGACCTTGTATATAAACAACTAATATAGAAAACTTTCAGAATTCGTGAAAGAAAGCCAGCTGGGTCAGCGTTGAGATTTATCTCCGCAAAATTCCCCGCCCTGCCCACGGTCAGTAGGGGACACCGATGGGCTTGGAAAGGCCGCCGTCCGTCGGATGGGACGTTAAGACGTGGCCCCGTGTGCGGGAGAGCCATACCCTGTGCACGTTAAAGAACACGCTGGATGGCCTTGACGGGAGGCCTCCATCTGTCTCCCAACAGCTGTTCCAGTGGGTCCCCTCCCCCAACCTTTTCTGAACCTTCGGGGTCCATGTGACCTGGCCATTTAGCCCATGGTGTGCAAAAAAGTGCCGCTCAGAGGTAAAACAACCCACCCAACGTGAAAGAAAGACTCGCAACTTCGCAAGTATCGATCTGCAGAAGGTTTTCTATTTTTCGGTTGTTACTGACAACGACCAAGTTAGTTAACGGGAAAAAAGAAATTCATCCTCAAGCAGTTGCTAGCGATAGAGATCTGACAGGGCCTGTCGGCATAAAGCGTCATTTGACAAGAGGTAGGCAAGAGTTTAGCAGAAAAATAACATGAATAAACGATAGGTGCTTACTCGGGTGTCGAATACAGGTTTTTTTTTTATTTGTAGTCATGCGCTCTAACCACTCGTTGGCTTATACAGTTAAATGAATTCCTTATCCGATGTCCTAGTTGTTATGGGATTAGCTATTAATCCAAGGGACCGGGTTCGAATCCCGGATAAGGCATGAATGCTTTCTCTCTTGCGATGCCTCTCTATTGAAGTCTCGTTTATCTCACAGATATTCTCTAAGCGTATTAAACTGAGAGGCTCCCATCAGATGTTGAAGGCAGCTGCTTGGGGGTGGGGGGGTGGAGATATTATATTTTTATGAACCAGAAAACTGATTGAAGTTTTTAAGTGTGATAAAATTTATCTAGTTATCTTCGGGATTCGAAACCTAGCTGTTTGCACACTATTTGATGGCAATTTGCTTAGGTTATATGCTCCAGACATTCTTCCAGAAATCTATTTATTGTGCTGCTTAAATCGATATATAAACTGCCTGCCCAAATTCTTATGAACAGCTATCTAATGCTTCGTCGTCGGGGCGGGGGTGGCTCAGTCGGTAGCGCGCCAGGCTCGTAATCTGTAGTTCCCAGGTTCGAGTCCCAGCTGGGTCAGCGTTGAAATTTATCTCCGCAAAAATTCCCCGCCCTGCCCACGGTCAGTAGGGGACACCGATGGGCTTGGAAAGGCCGCCGTCCGTCGGATGGGACGTTAAGCCCTGGCCCCGTGTGCGGGAGAGCCATACCCTGTGCACGTTAAAGAACACGCTGGATGGCCTTGACGGGAGGCTACCATCTGTCTCCCAACAGCTGTTCCAGTGGGTCCCCTCCCCCAACCTTCTTTGAGCCTTCGGGGTCCATGTGACCTGGCCATTTAGCCCATGGTGTGCAAAAAAGTGCCGCTCAGAGGTAACCCAACTTCGTCGTATGTATAATTTTAAAGTTTTCAATTATCCGCTCATAGTTGTCGTTAAAATGGGTTTTGAAGTACTGCTAGCCGTCACTTCTCCCAGCTGATGAAATGTAGTAGCTTTGTTTAGCCGTAGAGTTTGTGTCAGTAAACGCCTGTCCCTCTCGGTCAGAGTCTTTTACCTATCGCACTTGCCACTATAGGCTGACGTATTTTGAGACTTTTGCCCTTAACCGTACACTTTGAGACATTGTGTTCTCTGATTTTCCACTGAGTTCCATCACCTACATTATGGATGCTCCTGATCATCAAGCGCCAACGAAGTCAATCAGATCAGCCTTTTTATCCATGTCGCACTTGACTTTTCTTTCCACCATGCTTTACAGTTTTATCAGGACTTATAGCGAAGAAGAATGCTTAAGTCAGTAAGAAATTTTGCATGCATTGGCATGTTCCGTGATACTTTGCGCACGATGCAGTGTTCTTAATAATTTGGCCAGGCAGTTTATCTGTATCATTACACCGATCTGGATTAAATTTGTACCAGAATTGTATCAATAAAATAGTAGACGGATTAAAAGCGAATTAAATACACACAGAATCAATATCTTAAATCTTAGTCTTCAAAAAAGATTTTTGCAAGCTCTGAGATTTCGTTATTTAATTTTATTTTTTACTTTGAGTGGGAGGGGGTCCTCTCATTGGTACCTTATCCTAAACAAACGTGAATCCCAGTCATCTTATGGAGTGTAACCAGGGGGATTTTTTAAGCTTGCCTAAAACTTGATTGACCATCAATGCCAGTCAGGGCCAGACTTACACATAAGCTTACTAAGCTACAGCTCAGGACCTCATGATTATGAAGGGCCTCAAAAATTTAAGTTTGAAGTTTACTGCCACGAAATTATTTTACATTTAAATTAATCTATTGTGTAAACACTGTTCATTTCAGCTTTACACAATCATTATTATATACCAATGCTTATAATGCTTTCACCAACTCAATTTCATACATTTATTTTTTAATGTTCCTTCAGTCATAAAAATAAATACAGTATATAACTTATTTCCACTTTCGAATTTTTGGGGCCTCTTAAACTTGTAATTGCTTAGGGTCTCAGATGGTTAAAGTCATCCCTGATGCCAGTGGATATATAGAAAAACAAAATTAATCATAACATTAGCTAATTGCTTTTCGTGGTTTTTAACCAACAGAATCTAAAGTAGAAATAAATTTGTTACCTTGAGAGTTTTTCCCAAGGAGATCTTATACGATGATAGATGCAAATCGACCTAAAGGAAGAAGGAATCCAAGATTTCTAAGACCTTTAAGAAAGACACGATTCGAACCCAGACCACTTGGCTAACCCGAATTGTTCAGCCACCGTATACAACGTTCTCACTGATCATTAGCTTCTCCGATTAAAGACCAAAAAGTAATGCGAAACGGTTGTCATCGTTCTTTGTACAGATTTCGACGAAAGAACTTAATGGACGTTTTAATAATAGCGTTCGTTTCCAATTACGGTACGGACAGAGATGTCGAAATCTTATCGGTAAGAGACCAACCAAGTAACGAAGAACTTCATTTTAAAAACTCCCGGCTCTTGCTCTCGGAAAGCAATATCTCCTCCATCAGTAATAAAAGAACAGATGCGTCCCATCCAGATCCTCGTATGTAGCACATCACCTCCTCGCTTCGCGATCGCATCAACGATCTGTCCCAGCATCACTCCACATGCCACCCTCCTTTTCACTCCCCTAGTGACAATGAACCTCAGTTTCTATCCCTCCTCTCGGCGAATACGCGTGTTCTCTTCTCTCCTCCTCCTGGCTCTCCTTCCCATCCTCCCATCCTCTCTCACTCTCCTCCATCTCTTTCCTCCTCACTCTCGCTGCTTTCATACGTCGACAATTTCTCTCCGCTTTCTCTGAGGCAACGTTTAATAACAGCAGTCCCAACAGTTTGACTAGGGAACGCCACCCAAGATAAAGATGACTGTAAATCATACCTCCCCTCTCCTCCCCCCTCCATCTTTGCCTCATCCCCTTCTCGAGCTCTTTCTCTGCAGCACGCTCCTCTTTCTCCAGTTGCCTAGCAACGTGGAGAAATGTCTCCGCCGTGGACAGAGATAGAGAAGGAGTGAAAAGAAAAATATAAATGGAAGAGGAGAGTGATCCTTGAGGAGGTGAAAGGGAAGGATGCTCTTTCGTTTGTTCTTTTGATTCCCATTCTTTCACTTGGACGTACTGACAATAATTAAGGACTGAGGACAATTGCGCTTAAAGGATAAGAAATGAACAAGTTAGTGCATTGTGGTGGAAACAAGAGTTGTTGAGCGGGAGACGGTTCTTGAAACAGGCGCACAAACGACGCTAGGTTGTTGTGCGAGGCCATCGGGTGTTAATTTGTAAATTCAATGCTATTGACTCACCTGCTCTTTTGAAAGAAGCCCGGTAAAAAGAAAATGAAATGCCGCCAGAAGAGTTTACAATTATATTTCGTTAGGAGATTATTTTTAATTACTGCTCTCCGAGATAGAGCATTCTTTGCCTTTTAACATTCAAAGGATTGTTGCAGGGAGGGTTTCTAGAAAAAGCGTTTCTAAAAATAATTGAAGATGTTCGTTGGCTGATTATTGAGGTCATTGAGAAATTGTCCATATACTGATGGAAGCTAAATCAATATATCAACAAATAATTAATAGATGTTCTGAAATGATATATTAGAGCTGGCTTGGGTTGGCTTACCTGTGAGTGGTATTACGTTTTTTCAGCAAATAATGCTGAACAGACACGCCATACGAACAACGAGGCTCAGAAAATATTGAGTGTCGGACCGTCAAGTGGATACTTGACGGCTGTTTGGATTCGTTTCAAAATCGTGGGGATATATCACCCTCGATCGTCAACAAACTCCTATCAATGCTTCAAATAGATACCTAAATGTCGATACCGCAAGGATCACTCGATATCGATATCGTAGGAGATAGATTCACCCCATCAAGGATTCACAGTGTTCTTTAATATGAGCAGAATATGCCTCTCCTACACGTGGGACAACGGCTTAACGTATCTTCGATCGCACACTTTTCCAAAGCAATCTTGTCCCCTTACTCACAGAGGGAAGATCAGGAGTTAGCGGAGAAAATTTCAACCCTCACACAGTTGGTAGTAGGACCTGGAAGCATCAGATTATGAACTAATCTCCTTCCCAATGCGTGGCTGGGGTGGCTCAGTCGGTTGAGCCCAGACCCGTAATCTGAAGTTCTCAGGTTCGAGTTCCCCCTGGGCCAGCATTGAGATTTATTTCCGCAAAAATCCGCTCTCCGCTCTCGATCAGTAGGAGACACTGGTGAGCTTAGAAAGGCCGTCGTCCGTCGGATGGGATTTTAAGCCGTGGCCCGTGTTCGGGAGAGCCATACCCCATGTACGTTAAAGAACATGCTGGATGGCCTTGACGGGAGGCTAATATCTGTCTCTTAAGAGCTATCCATTGGGTCCCCAACCTTCTCGGCGTTCTCGAGGTCTTTGTGACCTGGCCATTTGGCACATTGTGTGCAAAAAGAAAAGTGCAGTGAAAACAACTCAACACTTCCCAATGTACTAGAGATATGTGATGTTATGGATGGTGGTTTAATGCATCAAATGCAATAGAATGCTATAAAGAAAAACAAATCTAATAATAGATGGAAATAACATCCTCTTATTTTTCAAGTTTTCTTTTGAGAATTTCACATTTAACGTTGTCGAAAGCTGTGTTCTAGATAGCACAGCATTCAAGTATTTAGGAATGGTTTTCTCATTGTAGATTGTTTTAATGTGCAGAATTTGTGTCATTATATATTTTTTGGAGGTGGTGGACAGGGGAGGAAATGGCGCTTTGGAGGCGGTAAAGTTAACGTAGAAGGCCCTGTACTCGAAATTTCTAGTAAATAAGACCATTTTTCTTTAATTTTAATTCCTTAAACGTAAAAGTAAATATCCCTTCAAGCAGCTGTTTGCTAGAGATGTCTGACAGGAGCTTGTCAGTTTATATGTCATAGTAGAAGGTCTGTGAGGATGGCTGAACCTCAGCAAAAAGAACAACACAAACATTCATGCTTACCCGAGATTCGAACCCAGGTTTCTTTGATCAGTAGCACAGCACGCTAACCACTGGCCACGGGACGACTTAATTCCTTATAGTTTGAGCAAATTTTATTTTATATATAGATTTCGGATATCGGCAAGTTTGATTTTAAATATAAATTGTGCCTAGGTCATAACGTTTCATTCTATTGTTAAAAAAAAACTGCTTTTGTACAACAAATTATTTTGCTTAACAATTGCCAATAATAGTTTTCATTTCCTAAAATAATTTTCATCTTCTGATAATCCCGACTGCTAGTAGTGAGTGACCTGTGTTTCCTCGGCGGTGACGAAAACCATTAGCTCTAAATTAAACATATTAGTGGTTTGTGTGCCAGCGGAAAAAAAGAACAAAATTCAGTATCCTATCACATTATGGATGTTTCATTTCTTATGATTTCTTTCTTCTGAGGTCTCGTCTTTCTCACAGACCTTTATGGCTCATTATGCTGATAAGCTGATATGCTGATAAGCCTTTCATTATGCTGATAAACCTTTCAGTCCTGTCAGACCTCTGTATCAAGAAACAACTCAATTCAACCTGTTACTGTTAAATGAAACGCCAATCAGTATTTTGCCATTCAAAAAAAACTAAACCGAGGTAAATTTCATTTTTGAACTTTTTTAGATGTTTGAAAAAAAAAAGCGAATTGTTGATTTAACTTTTTGCTAAAGATTTAACCTTTTTTTTAAAGGTTTAACTTTTTCTAATTGTTTTCATAAAAAATATTATTCCTGAAGCAGTTACTTCAAGAACATTTTTTTAATTAATTCGATGCCCATCAGGCAAGTGTTTCGGGAAAGTGGGGGGGGGGAGGCGTGGATACAAAAATTATGTAAACTGTTAAATAATTAAATGATTAAGATTTAGAAATGAAATATTGTTTACATTTTTTTGTTTTTAAAACTGCTTATTATTCAACTTCGTGTATGACAGCGATTTTGATAATGTCATGAGAGGAAGGATAATTTTCGAAAGTTTTAGTATAATAGTATGGAAGATTTCTTTAGAATATATCTAAGGAATGAATAAATCAATCGTTAATAACGAAATTAAAGCAACAATAATAAAATTATTACTCGTCTAAGAGTTTTAATACTTTATTTGCCAGAAGTGTTATAAAAATATTACATCTATTTCGATTTTTTAAAATTTAGTACAATGTATATTGCCTTCCATCTCCTTTTCCTCCAAAAAATAACTTTGGAGATCTTCGGTAAACATTTTCTGGCCAAACGCTAGCGGCACACATTTTCCAAGTAAAATTTTTTAAACTTTTAAGAAACACAATAAGGCAGAACAGCTTATATAGGAAATATTTGAGAATTCGGAAAAAATCTACAAGTAATCTACGGCTCTTGATCTGTTCTTTAATATGCAAAGGGCTGCACACAGGGCCACAGTTTTAAGTTTTTTGTTCTCTTAAAACTTTTTAGTTCAACTCTCAACATTTTTTTTTCTATCAGTTTCACTAAAAGCAATTACCAGATTAACTTGACAGATGAGAGTTTGAAATCCCCGAAGCACTTCAAGAACTATAAATTCGCTCAAAATGTGAACAAGATGGCTGAGAAGACAAAAAACATTGTTAAGTTACACCGTGTATACATTAGAATATATCTGTTTAAATATTACACTGCTCAACATAGAAAATACCAAACCATGAAGGATTGCACGAAATGAGACGAAACTTACCGTACATGTAAACAAGTACGTGGGAAGGAAATGATTTAATTTCTGAGGGATTACATGAATGCGTTAGGCGAGGAGACAGCATAATGTGATAATGTGGCCTGAGTCAGTAGGTCGTATGATCGCCATACTGGGCTACACATTCGGAAGCATCGCATCAAGTGGAAAAGTCCCTGGATGGTGTGCGGAGGTATCGCACATTTCATTGACATTGCGAGGGTGCCACATACTTCCTGGTGTGGCAAACAGGCGTGTAGTCGTCTGCTAATGATGTCCCACATGTCCTCCATTGGGAAGAAGTCTGGGGATCGTGCTGGCCAAGGAAGTACCTAGACATCTTATAGGCACTGTCTGCTGATGTTGTAAGTTTGTGGGCGGGAGTTATCGTATAAAAAATGGGCATCAGGGATACCACGGAGATACGGCAACAAAATGGGCTGCAGTACCTCAATGACGTATCGTCGTGCTGTCATTGTACACACTATGCTTACGAGCGGTGAATGGTTGTTGAAACTGATGTCACCCCAAACCATGACACCAGGCTGAGGAGCCGTATGACGATCACAGATGGCAGCAAAATGAGCCGGTGACCACCTCGTCTCCGGACTCTCAATCGGCAATCGTCGGCACTGAGACAGAAACGAGACTCATCGCTGAATATAACATAGTTCGATTCATCCCTCCATGCATGTCTGGTATGGCACCATCTGCAATCTTGCAGACAATGTACTGCAGTGAGTGAGTCGTCGAAATGGCTGGCAAGAGTGCAAACCTGCCTCAGCCAATCTGCGATTCACAATCTATATCGATACGGGGATGTACTTAGCTGTCTGTGCACCATGTTGAATGTCGTACCTGTGGATTGTGGGGATGCTACGACTTGTCGTCGAATGCGGCGATCTAGTTCGGATGTCCATCTATGTGCACCAGTCCCACTACGGTGACGCACATTACCTTCCTCCAACCACCATCGACAAATTCAGCAGACACTTGTTGCATCCTGATAAATTTCCGCCACGATGCAATGCAGGGACCAACTAGGTATGATGAAGCCTCTGGTAAAGGTGTTCGTGTGATGGTAGGATTCCCGATGACATGCTTTCGATGACATGCTCCTTATACACGCTTCGGCCACTGAGATCACTCCGACACACCCAGGTCCATACAGTCAGGTAAGGACGACCAAACTTAGCTACACTGAGCCTTTTTTGCTCTGTATCTCCCTCATCTATCACGTGATTGGTTCGCAACTGCATTCATTTCCATAACCCGAATGTCGACACATACCCACCTATTTGCATGGTGCTCCGACAAATACTTCCTGATGTGGCATTTTCTATGTCGAGCAGTGTATATGTTGTGGTTTTATTTTTCTTAATAAAACGATTTGCTGCTCATTTTATTTGCTGTTGTGACTCTTGAACCAATAAAGATTATAATCTGCGCTCTCAGAATTCGTTCATCATTTTTGCTGTTTTGGCTTTACACCTAATAAAGGTTCCGTACCTCTGAGTTAATAGGCAAAAATTCTGCAGCAATTCTCATTTCTGTCGTGGCCAAGAGCCGCAAAGAAATTGCTTAGGGCACAACTAAAGATATCTAGCCCATGCCATTTATTTAATAGCGTCTGTTTTTGATTATCAACCCATATTAAATATATATATTTCTTTAATTTCTTTTTTTTAAACAGGAAATATCCCTATTACTCTATGCGAGTATATACACATATCCCCTGTTCCTATTACATTAGATTTCCCATCTTCCACGCAGTTTCGCAGTCATAATGATGCTTTTGAAGTTACTCACGTCATAAAAATGGAGCATAACCTGGAGTTATGCGCCCTTTTCTTATTCCCAAAATGGGGAAAAGAACTTTCACGGGAGTCAATGACAACGAGTTACGTCTCAAATTAAAGGGGCGGGGGTGGCTCAGTCGGTAGCGCGCCAGGCTCGTAATCTGTAGTTCCCAGGTTCGAGTCCCAGCTCGTCAGCTGGGTCAGCGTTGAAATTATCTCCGCAAAATTCCCCGCCCTGCCCACGGTCAGTAGGGGACACCGATGGGCTTGGAAAGGCCGCCGTCCGTCGGATGGGACGTTAAGCCGTGGCCCCGTGTGCGGGAGAGCCATACCCTGTGCACGTTAAGAACACGCTGGATGGCCTTGACGGGAGGTTACCGTCTGTCTCCCAACAGCTATTTCAGTGGGTCCCCTCCCCCAACCTTCTCTGAGCCATCGGGGTCCATGTGACCTGGCCATTTAGCCCATGGTGTGCAAAAAAGTGCCGCTCACAGGTAAAACAAAACCCAACTCAAATTAAAGCTTGTGAAGTCGGAAATGTCCTGAGTTATCTCAAATTATTCTCCCTGTTAGTCCCTCCAAAAAAAGGGGAAGGCAAATTTACCAGAGTTGATCGTAACGAGTCATGTGTTAAAGGTTAGCTTAAGACGCACAGAGTGACTCAGGATATATAACAATTTACTCCTCAAAAGTGGAAAGAAAGCCGTTTTAGTGACAAAGTTAACACTATGATAAAGAAAAAGCAATTCCTCAAATACCTACTTGTCACAGATGTCTTAAATATAAATTAATCTTATGTCTTAGATTAATCTTAATAATAATGTCTTAGATTAAATTTATGTCTTAAATTAATCTTATGTCAGAGATTATGTCAGTATAAATACTGCATAAATTCTTCGAGGAAGGTGAGACCTCTGTAGAAAGACAATACAAGAAAGGAAACAGCTGTCTTTTATACGAAGCTTGGACCCTGGTCACAGGATCTGTAACCAAGCATGCTAACCACTCGGTCACCGAAAGTAAAAAAATCAAGATGTATTGTTTAAAAATATCTATCTTCTTATATATGCAAAAGTGAAGAATGCCAAAGATGAAATTACTTATTCGTTTCGTATTAACTTCAGAAAGATAAGGTGCCAAAATTGGTTTCTCTTATTAATTCAAAGAAATATTGCCGGCGCCCTAGCTTCCTTTGAATATAATATGATTTGAATATGTGATTTCATTATTATATATTTCACTTTTATTTTTTACTCTTTAGAACAGAATTAAGAAGATAGGTAGGTTTTAAAATTTTCTAATTCATATTTTTAGCTTGTTTTCAAAAAAAGAGATAAAAAGGGATTAAATGGAAAAGAGATAAAAAGGGATTAAAT
The DNA here is from genome assembly GCA_038380435.1 of Ryuthela nishihirai. Taxonomy (NCBI): domain Eukaryota; kingdom Metazoa; phylum Arthropoda; class Arachnida; order Araneae; family Heptathelidae; genus Ryuthela; species Ryuthela nishihirai. The sequence continues at coordinate 33,570,207 of JAWZYU010000015.1, forward strand.
GGAAAAGAGATAAAAATATTATTTTCGGTTCAGCTGCTATTGAAAAATATAAAGATTCGTGCTTTCTGAATCTCCCAACAGCTTATTCGGTTCTCCAGAGGGAGCTTATTTCGAAAAATGGCAATTACAGTACTTGAAACGATCAATTCATTTCATAAATTTGAAATTTCGGTGGTAGATTGTGATGGTTTATAAGTTTACATTGAGACCATCGATTCACCCCTTTACAAAGTGGAGTTGTAAAAAGCAACCGTCTTGTTTTGAAAGGTAAATGAATAAATCCTTTTTTTTTCAATTGGGGAAATTCTAACGAAATATTACTCATCAATATCAATCAATGGTGAATATAAAAATTGCCCGTAGAAATAGAATTCAAGAAATAATTTGGCAGAAAAAAGTGAGTTTCGTCTTGAGTTGGATGGAATCGAACTCACGTCTTCCAGTTACAGGCTGGATATTCTCGCCTCTAAACTATCTACGATGGCAGATGAATGAACTAGCAACTGATAATTTAGTGGTGCGCATACCCAGCAGGTAACTGGCAGATGTGAGTTCGAGTCTCACTCCCGACGAAACTCACATTTCTTTGACAAATTTTTTCTTGATTACTTTCGGTATTTGCATTTTTCGAATCGTTCATTAGTTAAAATTTCCACCATTAGACGATGCAAATGTCGGGAAATGACGTTTTCTTTGAAAATGAGCATATCTTATTCATCAGAGGCTCGTTTTATATTCTTCTAGATACCCGAGGAATTCAGCTTGCAAAGAACTTTAAAATCATTGCAATAAATTACCCCCTTATAGTAATTTTTTCGAGTTTTGCAACTAATTAACGTTATTTAAAATGAGCTAAAATTTTTGGAACTATCCAAGGAAAGAATGCGTACTCTGTTATAGTTAATTCAATCGATTATAGATTATATTGACAGTGTGTGCATCTTCAGTTTTTGTCTTTTTTTTTTTGTTCAGGAAACTGTTTTTAGAAATATATATTTCTTTACAAAATTCGCTATGTCTGATACCGTCCCATGGACGAATGATTAGTGACTACTGATCAAAAATCCCCTGGGGTCGAACCTCGGGTAAAACATTGATGTTTGTGTTGTCATTCTGCTGATGTCCCTGGGGCGGGGGTGGCTCAGTCGGTAGCGCGCCAGGCGCGTAATCTGTAGTTCCCAGGTTCGAGTCCCAGCTGGGTCAGCGTTGAGATTTATCTCCGCAAATTCCCCGCCCTGCCCACGGTCAGTAGGGGACACCGATGGGCTTGGAAAGGCCGCCGTCCGTCGGATGGGACGTTAAGCCTTGGCCCCGTGTGCGGGAAAGCCATACCCTGTGCACGTTAAAGAACACGCTGGATGGCCTTGACGGGAGGCTACCATCTGTCTCCCAACAGCTGTTCCAGTGGGTCCCCTCCCCAACCTTCTCTGAGCCTTCGGGGTCCATGTGACCTGGCCATTTAGCCCATGGTGTGCAAAAAAGTGCCGCTCAGAGGTAAAACAACCCAACCTGCTGATGTCCCGATATCCTCACACACCTTCTACTATGGCGTATAAACTAACAGGTTCCTGTCAGACCTCTGTGGTAAGCAGCTGCTTGAGGGGTTATTTATTTTTCTACATTTTTGAAAAATCGTGTATCAGTAGCAGTGGCGATCATTAGAGGGGGCATGTCCCTCTACAAGAGATTTGAAAGTTTTTTTTTTCTTCATTCCACTATCCAGTCATTTTTGCAATACTGAAGTAATTAGTGATGCGAGTTTTGGTTGGCATTTACTTCTCCAAGAAGGAATACCCGTGGCATCTTTAGTACCAAAGAGGCTAATTGACAAGCTGTTTAAGAGCATTTTGATTGCTAAATAATTCATTTGTACAGAGTTTCATTTCTTGAATGTAAAATTCTTCATACGTTCTTTAATGCCCTCTCCCTTACGTATTTGAGGGCCGGGGGTGGCTTAGTCGGTAGCGTACCAGGCTCGTAATCTGTAGTTCCCAGGTTCGAGTCCCAGCTGGGTCAGCGTTGAGATTTATCTCCGCAAAATTCCCCGCCCTGCCCACGATCAGTAAGGGACACCGATGGGTTTGGAAAGGCCGCCGTCCGTCGGATGGGACGTTAAGCCGTGGCCCCGTGTGCGGGAGAGCCATACCCTGTGCACGTTAAAGAACAGCTGGATGGCCTTGACGGGAGGCTACCATCTGTCTCCCAACAGCTGTTCCAGTGGGTCCCCTCCCCCAACCTTCTCTGAGCCTTCGGGGTCCTTGTGACCTGGCCATTTAGCCCATGGTGTGCAAAAAAGTGCCGCTCAGAGGTAAAACAACCCAACCATTACATATTTGAGACATGATTGGCCGTGATCAATAGTGATCTCTAATTATTGACATGTAGTATCTCTTAAAAAATCGTAATAACTGCAGAAGTCTTAAACGTTGTTAGAAAAATGCTCTCTCGAATGATTCGGGTTTTTTTTCTAGACAATAACCGAATTGAATCATATCAAAACTGAATTAATTTTTTCTTTTCGCAAAATATTCTCTATTATGCCTTCCTAACCTGGAGATTTATTTAATTTCAATGACCATTTGCTTTTTTTATTTTTAGCAGTTGTCATCATAACCACTGAATTAAGCAAAAGGCCATCTGCATTATTAATTTCTTGATATAATTCTTCTGCTTCGGGAGTTCTAACATTGTATATTTTGCGACATTAACAAAACAACCATACACTATCAGTAGCGTTATGTAATTTTGTTCCTAAATTTCGGCAAATTCTAAGGAATTAATACATACATACATACATACAAAAATCCTCATGAAAGCTACGAACTACGGAGGTCTTAGCGGCTGTAATTTTTCCTCTCCAGACATGTCTGGTCTAAGCAAGAGCTGCTGCATTTGGCTACGGTAATCCAATTCTAGCAAGATCCTGTTTGACACTGTCTGCCATCGCATTCCAGGTCTCCCCCTTTGAGGAGTTAATAGACTAATGCAAATTAATATGTAAACAAAAATTTATAGATAGATGGCACTTATTATATCCTAGTTTCGTTGTTCACATATCCGATTTTTTCGTTTCCATGCCTTCTCGTAGTTTCAAATACAGACCATGCCAAAGTTACTCACTTGTATTTGGCTTGCCGCATTGTATAATCTACAAAGTGAGCACAATATTTGAAAATACAGTAATATAACGTAAGAAGAACATTTGTGTCATTTTAATGAAATATTTCAATTCGTTGGCTATATTATTGTTCTTGTAAGGGTTATTGAAAACACGTCTAATAAAGAAAAACCATTTAATATAGAAAAAACTGTTTCATATAATCAATCAGGCCCGGATCTGGGGAGGGGAAGAAAAAGGGAAATCCCCACCTACTTTGAAAATTATATTAATTTGAATGAAGGTAAAAAAACGCTAATCCTTATTACATGCATTTTCCAAGACATCTCTTTAAGATCACAAAACATGAAGGGAAATATTTTATACTACAAGGGTATTCCGCCTTGATTTCCTCCTCCCTTCCCCCTACTCGGATCATCCCGACTCTTTATTTCTCTCCAGATTCAAGCCTTTATTAATCCTTATTTAAGTTTCATTTGAAAAATAACAAGTCCTTAAAATGATTATTAATCACTAACAAATAAACACTGCTACTAATAATTTATTGAACTTGAACAAAAATGCAAATATCTCAAGAAATAAAAAAACACCCCTCAAGCAGTTGTTTGCCATAGAGGTCTCACAAGAGCCTATCAGTTTATACGTCACAGTACTGTATAAGGTCTGTGAAGTTGGTGGGATATCAGCAGAAAAAACAACCCAAACATCCATGCCTTACGCGGGCTCGAACACAGGTTCCTTTGATCAATAGCCAAGCACGGTAACCACTAGACCACGGAATGGCTTTTACAACGTAGCGAAAGTTAAATTTCCTTTCAATGTATACATCGGAAAATTTTTCCAATTAAGAAAAATTGTAGATCACCGCAAATAATGAAGTTAACGATATTTTGTAAAGAGTATGATTACCCCAGCCGTCCCGTGGCCGAGTCGTTAGCGCGCTTGGCTACTGATCTAAGGGACCTGGGTTCGAGCCCCGGGTAAGGCATGGCTGTTTGTGTCGTTTTTCTGCTTAGATCCTGCCATCCTCTCTAGACCTTCTACTGTGGCATATAAACTGACAGGCTCCTGTCAGACCTCTGTGGCAAGCAGCTGCTTGAGGGGGTATTTATTTTATTTATGATTTCCCCTAACAGCAATACACCTTACACAACAACAATGAAGTTATCCAACAATGCAAAGGGCAGCATTTCAAGGGTCCTTGAAAAAAGGGGGTTGACGACTAGCAACTCACCTTCCCAACGCATCACATGCATCTTCAGTGAGATTTAGGTCTGGGAATCTCACTAGTCAATCCATTCTCTGGATATCTTCACTTTCAATGTATTCCTCCGCTACCTGAGCTCTATGTGGACGAGAATTATCATCCATAAAAATGAATTCTGACCCAATAGCACCTCTAAAAAGTTTCACATAAGGCTCTAGGATCTAGGCTCTCTCTCAGGAGTCCCTAATGAGAAGACATACAGCACTGATAGTGATACCTACTAGACCAGTGATGGCGAACATATGACACGCTTGTCAGCACTGACACACTTGAGGGTTTCAGGTGACACACCTTGGATGTTGAAAAATATTGGTGTTCTGATGAAAAAACTGTGATAAATCGAGCGTTTAAAGTTTACGTTTTCTTTCTTAATCATTATAATTTCTGCATAGTCATATGATATTATAAAACTTATAAAAATTGTTATCAATATTTTATGATACAAACTTATAAAAATCATAATCAATATTATACGATACAAACTTATAAATTCTTACTTTATATATTATAAACTTAAAGTTTTCATTTGACTTCTGTATGAAATTCGTTCATGCATGAATTCCAAGTCTCTCGACTGAGTAATACAAGTTCTAAACATATTTAAAACCACTTTAACAGAAAATATAATTCGCAGCATTAAATATTGAATTTATCCGGTAATAAATCTGGCAACCCTGCTGAAAGAAGTAGTGGTAGTCTTGCATGGTCTGCCACATGAGTAATTTGAATTGATGGTGTATAATTCATTTCCAGTAATTGTTAGTTCTTATTTATTATTACTGCTTAATTACCGCTGTGTATAATTGTGCCCTTTTGTAATTTGTGAACCCTTTTACAATAGCAGCTAGCACTGATAAAAAACTAAAATTATCAGAGAAAGGAAGAAGAAATTTCCAAGATGCCTGGACTGAACAATATGGTGTTTTTGATAGAGGCGATAAAGTTCTCTGTAAATTGTGTGGTGAGTTATCTGTGAGTAGAACTTGGAATGTAAGAAGACATTTTGAAACTAAGCACAAATGGCTCCTAAAAAAAACTTTTGAAGAACGCAAAGAATACATATCGCAACATCTAAAACTGGCAGAATCACAATCAGGGACTTTAATTAAATTTGTTTCAGTACCTTCAAATTTAGTAGCCGCAAGTTACAGTATTTCACATACTACTGTTGAACATGAGAAACCACTTAGTGATGATTATATTAAAGAAGCTTTCGTAAAGAGTGCACCATTTTTTTTTGAGGACTTTCATAATAAGGAAGTTATTGTAAAGCGCATGAAAGAGTTACCATTAAGTAGGAATACTATTAAAGACAGAGTTATGTCAATGAATGCTAGTATAGAAAATCAAATACAACAAGACTTGAACTCATGCCATTGTTTTTCCATTTGTCTCGACGAAACTACAGATATTACGCCATCAACTCGATTGGCTATTATTGGAAGGTATATTCACGCTAATTCTATGCACGAGGAATTGATAAAGTTAGAAAATTTACCTCAAAACACGACAGGTAAAGACATATGCGACTGTGTTGTTAAAGTGTTCCGTGAGAAACAGATAGATTTATCGAAAATATTTTCGATTACAACTGATGCCACGCCTAATATGGTTGGCCGTAATGTCGGTTTTATCAAACAATTTACAGAATATGTTGGTCATCCCCTGGTTTATTTCCATTGTATTATACATCAGGCTTAAAGGATTTGGATGATGTGATGAGAATTGTGACAAAGGTAACTAATTTTATTGCTGCCAGGGCTTTAAACAAACGAGAATTTAATTCACTTTTAAGCGAAGTTGAATCAGTGTACAATGGTCTATTAATGTACAATAATATTCGATGGTTGAGTCGTGGCCAAGTACTTGAAAGTTTGGTTGAATGTTTAAATGAAATTAAATTATATTTAAATACGAAGCGCATGAGCACGAATTTTCTCAGTTGAACTATTATGCTTGGCACAGTAAGCTGATGTTTTTCACAAATTTTTTATTGCACCTGAATAAACTTAATATACAATTGTAAAGTTTCGGAAAATCTGTCGATGTTATGTTTGGCACAATCAAGAGCTTTGAGAATAAACTCAAAATATTTCAACGTGATTTAGAAATTAACAATTTTAAGTATTTCCCAAGAGTGAAATTTTTTTTAAAGAAACCAGCCCCAAAAATCGTGAACAACATATCAACCAATTTATCGAAGTTCTAAAGTCAGTAACTGCAGTTTTCTTCTAGATTTGAGCAATTTCGAATGTTGGAACAAACAATCCAATTCATAAAGTATCCTGATGAAACAGAATTCATAGATCTTAAATTAGATGGCTTTGAGTGGTTGGATTTAAAAGATCTAGAAATGCAACTAGCCGACTTCCAGTATAATACTATCTGGAAAAGAAAGTTTATTGCTCTTAGAAATGAATTAGAAGAACTTGAGCGGGAACATCTGCATGATAACGCCTGTAAAAATTCAGACTGTGAAATTCTAAGCGTGTGGAATAGCCTTCCCGAAAACTTTCACGCTCTTAAAAATTTGCTAAAACTCTTCTAACAATTTTTCTCTTCTGCATACTCTTGTGAAACTCTATTTTCTGCCTTAAATAATATCAAATCGAAAGGGAGAAATAGATTGAGCAATGATTTGGGCATTGCCTGTGTAGCATTAAAATGTACACTATAGCCCTTTTATAAAGCAACTTTCTACCAGTACTCAGCAACAGAAAAGTCGTTAAATATAATGTAAGTTCGTAATTTCACTTTATTAAATTAATTGTATAATATGAATTAATAGATTTTATATCAATGTCCTATTAAATAAATAGGTTGGGTTGGGTTGTTTTACCTCAGAGCGGCACTTTTTTGCACACCATGGGCTAAATAGCCAGGTCACATGGACCCCGAAGGCTCAGAGAAGGGTGGGAGAGGGGACCCACTGGAACAGCTGTTGGGAGACAGATGGTAGCCTCCCGTCAAGGCCATCCAGCATGTTCTTTAACGTGCACAGGGTATGGCTCTCCCGCACACGGGGCCACGGCTTAACGTCCCATCCGACGGACGGCGGCCTTTCCAAGCCCATCGTTGTCCCCTACTGACCGTGGGCAGGGCGGGGAATTTATTAAATAAATAGCCTAATATGATATGTATAAGTCACCATCTATGATTATGTAGTTAAATTTATAATGCCTGTATGCAAGTGGCCCATCAACAACGTCAATATTAAAAAAAACAGATGTTTGATACACCTGGGTAAAAAAGTTCGCCATCACTGTTCTAGACCAACAAACCACTTCCGCCAAACTGGTTAATTTCCACGATATTCAGGGAGTATCCACGGTCCACGTGGGTATTTAGGGTTTCAACGTATGTTACAGTCCTTCCAGATGCACTGGCGCCGAGAATCACTATTTACGCTATACGTGATCCATCCAAAAAGGGGTCCTGTCCCTATTGATCATTAGTCCGAATTGAGGTGTTGCCTTCTCCATTCCAATCGTGCCCTCCGATGAGCCGAGGTTAGTAGTATGCACACCACAGGTCTTCTAGCATATAATCCTCTTTCATGAGGTCGTCGGGACGCATTTACTTTGGATATTGTCCTTCTGTTGCAGCTGATAATTCCGATGCAAGTTAACGAGTTGAAAACATTCTATTGCGCCTTGAGGTTAGACACAGGAAACGATCATCTTGAACTGTTGTTGCTGTGGGCGTACCAGTGTCTTGAAAACATCTCCAGAGTCTGGAAATTACACTTTCCTACACATTCATGAATATTGCAACATTTCTCTGTGACTGTTCTACTTCCACTCTCTGGTGGCTATCCACCTCTGGCCGTTATCCAAATGGTGCCTCCGTTGCATCTTAACAAATCTGTAATCTGAAACGCTCGATAAAGCCGCTCTTAATCCGAAATGAGAAGTGCCCGTTCCTGAAGCTGCTTTTATCGCCAGCTTAATTTGCATATCGCAGAGTCTTCCGCATTTGGAAATGCAAATTTAATAGCCAATAAAAGTGAGTTATTTCACGCTAAATGTCCTCTGAAACTTTTGTTAAATTCCAAAAAGGATTTATTGAGATTTTTGCAACTTTGTATAAATTTTCTTAAATTATTAACAACAATGTATTATCCATCAAACTCTAAGCATCTAAAACTCTGAAGTTCATAAAGCACTAGAACTTAAAAATTCTAGACCTGTTGTATTGCCGGCTTCTTGTCGCTTTCTCGTACTTGGAGGTACTTGGAATCAACGTCCTTGTGGTTGCTAAAGAGCGCTTTCGTTGTTTTGTTCAGTGGTCTTCAAACAGTGAATATTCCCTGCATTTTCCCATAATTTTTTAAAAAATTTATTATAATCATTTAGGTCTTTGTCGTGCCTAAAGGCCTCAGAAAGAGAGGGAGACCTAGGATGCGGTGGGCAGACAATGTCAAACAGGACCTTGTTAAAATTGGTGTGCAGTGGCCAGATGCAGCTGATGTAGCTGAGGACAGACTTGCTAATTGCACGGTCTGGTTGGACCTCCGTAGCCCATGGCTGCTTGACGATGATGATGATCTTCATGTTTTGTAACACGCACCTTTTTCCGGAGGTGGAACTTATTCCTTTATCGGCTTCAAGGCTCTCAAGACCTTTGCTGTTGCCAGAGACCATGGTTGAAGAACAGATATCGAAACCAGTAAAGGAATAAGTGCCACCTCCGCAAAATATGAGCATTGCACTATATCAAGAACAACAAAGACCTGAAAGTTTTGTTGAGCTTGATATAGTTCAAAGGGAATTCAACCTCCTGCATGGAACTCATCAAAACAACGAAGGCATTAGTAACAGCCTTAAAAAGGGACGACGACCAAGTACAAGATTGCGACAAAAAACCAGCGGTATAACAGGTTGAAGGTTATGATGTTTTATGAACTTTAAGTTTTAGACGTGTAGATATTTAAGGATAAGAGTGTGGATATATATATCTATTTGTTAATAGATAACCTGTGATTACGAATGAATGTTGATCATTTTGGCTTTTAGTATTTTCGTATTTTTTTGGGTTTTTTTTCCACTAGATTCTAACTGATCTTCTTTAAATTTTACCAATATTAGTTTGATATTGCTATTCCTTGCAAGCTTCAATGATGTCATATATCTCTTTTTTTCTGTAAGTATTCGTACTACTTAATTATAACAAATATAATATGTTTTTAGACTGTAGAAGAATGCCTATTAATTTGGCTTTACAGGATTCAGATCTCGTTTTTGATTAATCCATTTCATACTTATTTTCAACTGATACGGTTCGAACCAAATCTTTTTAGAGTGTTGTTTAAACTTAGACTTTACGAGAACTCTGTTTTTTTTTTCATTTAACACTAGAAACTGAGTTTTGAATTTTCGCCATTGATCTTCTACGGTGCTGTAATATGTCATAATCATAATCAAGTGATTTTTTTTTTGGTCTTTCAAATCATGCTCCAGGCTAAAGCTATTACCTTAATTTCACTCCTAATCTCTTCAATTAATTCTCATTCAAGTATTGATCTCTTTACTAATGACTTCCATTCACTTGAAGCAAAGGTGGATATTGTTGCCTTTATCTGATGAAACCGCCTTGGTTTCTAGAGGTACAATTATAATATAAATAAAAAATAATGTCGAAAAAGACGTATAAAATAGTTTTATGATTTATGTTAAATAAGCGAAATATAATCATTGAGGGAAAATAAATATATTTCCATATAACCCAATAAATGAATCAAACGTTATCTGAAAAATTTCATCTTTAAACTTCTTATAATTTTTGTCAATGCTTCTGTTCAGTTATTGAGAGCGTTTTAAAATATTTTAATGCAGCAATTTATAATAATTTGAAATAGAAATCATATATTAAAGCAACACAAGGTTTATATTATAAAATATTTTTCATCAGCTGTTAAATATATCTATTAAAAGCTTCTTTACTATGCATGGCTACATTTAGTTTTTAAACGGAATCTGTACTTAGGGTGATTAGAAAACCAATCTAATTTCTGCAATCACGCTGCAAAGTAAGATAATGAAAAGCGTATTTAATTTAAAGCTGAGAAGATTTCTACAGACTCCATCTAACATTAACATTAAGAAAAGAAATGCCTCTCAAAAAGAAAAGAAATGCTGTGTGAAAAGAGTGCGCTGTCCTCGGTTGCAACACTCACCACCGAGTTCCAAAATGTCTCTGGAAGCAATGCCAGCACTCATTAAGAAAAGAAATGCTTCTCAGCCATGCATGGTTTATTCTAAAAATCAATGTATAACGATTTTAAAGAACCAAGAACTAATTATGTTGCTCCGAAGTTAAATAAAAATAATTGCCAAAAAACACATTTCGCATCCAGCACGAAAAATATTTAACTCACCAACTGACGAAATGAGAAAGGATGATATTACACAAATTTTTAGGAATAAATATAGAGAATACATTAGCCGTTGCGAGTCCAAATACATTCAATATATGCAACAATTCGGAACCGAGTGCCTGACAAGTTTTACTTTTATTAGATGAAAACGGTACAAAGTTGAAAGCTGAAATTGTAGGTATTTCCAACAAAACAGACTAAGTAATGACTTAGTGAAATGATCCATAATGGGAGAGTAAATTTATTAACTTATAACGGCTGTTTAAAAGTTTTTGTTGTAAAGTGTGATATTCTTTCTACAACGAAATATTCGTAACGGTTTCGCACTTTTTCTCTTAAGGTAGTTTTTGTGTTGTTGACTTTCTATTGAGGTCTAGGCATTCTGTCAGATCTTCTCCTTAGCTTATTATCTGAACAGGCTCTTGTCAGACCTCTATGGTAAGTAGCTGCTTGAGGGAGTATATTTTTTTACTGCAAAACACAAAAGCCACCGTTTATAGAGATGTTTCAAAACACAAATATTCGAGTGAGAAATCCTTCTGTGAAGAGAGAATTCAACAATATTTTCCAAGAGAGAGTTAAAATTTGACGATCATTTTAGATCAGAGTCTAAAAGGTTAACAACACAACTAAATGCAGAAATTTCACATCAGTTGTTTTTCAATATTTTGAAAATATATGAAATTAAAAAACGGAAATTTAGATACTTATGTGATATGTAATGAATACGTAAAGCAGTGGAAAAATCTCTTTAGCAGAGGCTCCAAACATGACAATGAACTGCCACTACAAGGAAGAGTACAGATCTGGGCATTTTTATCGTTTGACCGCGAATTACAATTCGGAGACTGGCATCACAAAAGATCAATGGTTTCCAACCTGCGTCCCCGGACTTCTACAGATCTGCGAAGGTAGTAAAGGGGATCCAGTCCGTTTAGTTATTTCAGAAATTATATTCAGTTTAAATATTTCAGAAAGCTCTAACAGAAATGGTACATTAACAACGATTACATAAGCGCTTTAGGTTTTATTATTTTGTTTAAATTTAAACTTAATTCAGTATGACAACATTGACTGTCTCATTCTGGTCACAAGGTGTAATTGTCAATTGATGATATAAGTATTTCTGAGGAATCGAATTCCCCATTCAAATTATAAAATAGCCAATAAGTGAAGAGCAGATCAAGAACTAAAAACACTTAGGCACTTATAGTAAACACTTATAGTAAATTGACAGAGCGGGACTGCCGAGTGCTGAATAGGGTGATGAAGTGCGCTGTCCTCGGTTGCAACACTCACCACCGAGTTCCAAAATGTCTCTGGAAGCAATGCCAGCACCATGACAGTTCGTCGCGAGCTGCAGGGAATGGGCTTCCATATCCGAGCAGCCGCACACAAGCATAATAGTAACAAGATCAATGCCAATCGTTGGTAGGAGTGGTGTAAAGCACGGCGCCACTGGACTTTTGAGCATTGGAACTGCGTTCTCTGGAGTTCAAATTCAAATTTATTTTCAATAAGTATTATCTATAATTATATTACATAAAAAATCCCACTAAGCCGAAGCTTATCAGCGGGAATGTACATATATGTTTTTACAGATATGATCTAGATGGGGCGGGGGTGGCTCAGTCGGTAGCGCGCCAGGCTTGTAATCTGTACTTCCCAGGTTCAAGTCCCAGCTGGGTCAGCATTGAGATTTATCTCCGCAAAATTCCCCGCCCTGCCCACGGTCAGTAGGGGACACCGATGGGCTTGGAAAGGCCGCCATCTGTCGGATGAGACGTTAAGCTGTGGCCCCGTGTGCGGGAGAGCCATACCCTGTGCACTTTAAAGAACATGCTGGATGGCCTTGACGGGAGGCTACCATCTGCCTCCCAACAGCTGTTCCAGTGGGTCCCCTCCCCCAACCTTCTCTGAGCCTTCGGGGTCCATGTGACCTGGCCATTTAGCCCATGGTGTGCAAAAATAGTGCCGCTCAGAGGTAAAACAACCCAACCTATGATCTAGATTGCCTCAGTAGTACAAAAAATGAAGGAGAGAAAAAAAGGAATAAATGAGAAAGAAAACCGACAAAATGATGAAAGTTTCCAAATAAAAACATCTTTTTCATCAACCACTGAAATAATTTATCTTTAACATCACAAAATTTTTTTAAGTTGACTATTTCTCTCGGAAGCAAGTTAAATAGGTAGGGAATTTGATATTCTTTGGAATTTCGTCCGTAATTATTATTGTTTCAAAAATTTATTGTTTCAAAAAACCCATAGCCTTTTTTCTAGTAAACTTATTGTGGCAAATATTTTGTTTATAGGTATCATCAAAGAAGTTGTTGATAACAGAAACAAACACATATAAACTCTCAATAGGTAAAATTTTGAACAAACTGAATATATCATCTTTCGTTGTAAGGGAATATTTAACTTCTGTATTACACAATCCTTTTAGCAGACTAAATTGTATTCTCTTAATTTTATTTAATTCTGTCATATAGGCTGTCCCATAAACTGTTATCCCATACCTAATTATAGATTCAAAAAGTGCTTTATATACTAAAAGAGTTATCTGTGTATCAACAAACATGCTAAGTTTCCTAATTTTAAATGCTACAAATCGTAGTCTTGAACACATCCAATCAATATGTTTATTCCATTTCATTTTCGAATTCATTTTCAAGCCTAGGTAAATTATTTCATTTACTTCTTCTATTTTAGGACAATTGCATGTACCAGGTGATAAACCATCCAGCCTAGTACAACTTATTCGATGCTTAGTATTCTTCTATTAAGTGTAGGTTGTTGAGAATCAATACACATAAATTTAGTTTTTTTCTCGTTTACACTCAGTTTGTTAAGAGAAAACCATTTAACTGCTTTATTGAAATCACTTCGAAGATAGCGTATTCTAAATCAGAGTGGAAGTTGATTAGCACTGTATCATCAGCATACATATATAATTTACTATCGAAATTAATATTAGACAAATCATTTATGTATATTTGAAATAGCATAGGGTCGAGAATAGATCCTTGTGGAACTCCAAAATTGATCTGAAATTTATCGCTAAAATTATCATTTTTTTTTCATAACTATTTCTCTATGTAATAAGTAGCTTTTAAACCATTCAAAAATATTCCCTCTTATGCCAAGTAAATATAATTTCTGCAGCAAGATATCAATGTCAACTGAATCAAATGCTTTATTTAAGTCCATAAATACCGCAACGCATTTCTTTCCTATATTTAAATTAATATTTATATTATTAATAAGATCTTCCAAAAGATTTTGTGTTCCCATACCTTTACGGAACCCAAATTGCTGACTTGACAGAAAATTAATATTATTCAAAAAATTTTGCAAGCGATCTCCAACGTATTTTTCCATTATCTTATCAAAAATTGTTAATAGAGTGATTGGTCTATAATTATTAAAATCCTTTTTTGATCCACTTTTATATACCGGACGAATAATTGCAATTTTCATAGCCGCGCTTCACCATTTGGCAGTCTGACGGACGAGTCTGGCTGTTGAGGATATCAGGTGAACGCTACCTGCTTGACTGTGTTGTGCCAACTGTGAAGTTTGATGGAGGAGGCATCATGCTCTAAGGCTGTTTTTCATGGTTTAAACTGGGCCCTCCAGTTCGAGTAAATGGGACTCTGAACGCCGCAGCCTACAATGACATTCTCAACAATTCTGTGCTCTCAACTTCATGGCAATAGTTCGGTGAAGACCCTTTCCTGTATCAACATGACAATCCTCGATTTATGTACCACCGTACACAAAGCGAGGATTGGATTGGATTGTTTTACCTCTGAGCGGCACTTTTTTGCACACCATGGGCTAAATGGCCAGGTCACATGGACCCCGAAGGCTCAGAGAAGGTTGGGGGAGGGGACCCACTGGAACAGCTGTTGGAAGACAGATGGTAGCCTCCCGTCAAGGCCATCCAGCATGTTCTTTAACGTGCTCAGGGTATGGCTCTCCCGCACACGGGGCCACGGCTTAACGTCTCATCCGACGGACAGCGGCCTTTTCAAGCCCATCGGTGTCCCCTACTGACCGTGGGCAGGGCGGGGAAATTTTGCGGAGATAAATCTCAACGCTGACCCAGCTGGGACTCGAACCTGGGAACTACAGATTACGAGCCTGGCGCGCTACCGACTGAGCCACCCCCGCCCCCACAAAGCGAGGACCATGCAGGAATGATTTGATACGATGGGTGTGGAAGAACATGAGTGGCCTGCACAGAGCCCTGATCTCAACACCATGGAACACCTTCGAACCCATTGGAACGCCAACGGAGAGCCAGGCCGAATAGTTAGACATCAATGACTGGCCTCACTAATGTTCTCGTGGCAAAATGGCAGGCAATTCCCGCAGCAACGTACCAAAATCTAGTGGAAAGCCTTCCCGCAGAATGAGGCTGTGATAGCAGCAAAATCGCGAGCTGCAGGGAATGGGCTTCCACATCCAACGTGACATTAATCACTTTCCTATTACCGGGAGTTTCTGGATGAGCGAGTGTCCGGATACTTTTGATCATGTAGTGTATATATATATATCCCATTCTTGGGACTTTTAGGAAGTCATCGTTGCAAAGATATATGCTTGTTATATATAAATTATGTTTTAATTAAAACGTATCAGGTGATGATGGGAAGAGAGAAGAAAGAGTTAGACTTGGTAAGGGGTCCGCAAAAAGAATAAGAATTTGTAGGGTTCCTAGTGACGAAAAAGGTGGGAACCACTTGTCTAAACGACTCGTTAATGTAGTAAGCCATTAGAAGAATGGATGAAATTAAGTCAATATAACCAGATGAATGGAATGTGTCTGAGTGTGGTCTCCAGACTCTGGAAGCAATTTCAGACTGAAGGTGATGTCATTAGAAGATCAGTACGGGCCAGAACATCTTGAGATTACTGGTATCTATGTTTAACTGCCAGGCTTCATTGAGCACTGACATCTCATGCTCCGTAGTCCACAGGAAAGGGTTTTCAAGTTAAACAGATTGTAGAAAGCTTCAGAAGAGGGTTCAGAAGGCTTTATGAGAGTGGGCTTATCCAGGAACTGGATCACTGCACTGATGAATCGATCACTTTCGCTGCACAGATGAGTCAAAATTCTGCTTACAGACTGATTCCCGATGAGTTTTCATGTGAAATTGTTCAATGTGAAACACGAATTCATGCTACTAACATCAGAGAAATGGATCAATTTGGACATGGTGGTTCGATGGTCTCAGCAGAAATCAACATCAGTGGCTGCACCGACCCCTTCACCGACCTCTTCTGTTTGATAGAAGATCCTTGACTTCTCAGAGGTATAGGTATGAGACATCCTAACCTCTTTTTTCGCACATATGCAGGTGTAGTGGACTCGGATTCTCTTTAAAGGGTGATAATACCTTCTAATGTAAAGTTCTATCCTGGTGGTCGAATACCTTGTATGGA
Organism: Ryuthela nishihirai; assembly: GCA_038380435.1. Taxonomy (NCBI): domain Eukaryota; kingdom Metazoa; phylum Arthropoda; class Arachnida; order Araneae; family Heptathelidae; genus Ryuthela; species Ryuthela nishihirai. The sequence goes on from JAWZYU010000015.1 coordinate 33,586,421, forward strand.
GTGGTCAGCAAAATCTCCAGATCTCCAGGACAAAAGTAACCAACAGATAGTCTAGGTTATTAAACACTTTTTCATCACTTCGGTCTCTCAGATCAGGATCTATAAAAGAAATAATGAGTTAGAATTAGAGGAGACTGAATTGGTTGATTTTTTTTGTTAACGCAATGAATTAAACGGTTAGGTCACAAGAACCCCGGTGATTCATAACTGGGTAAGGGGGTAAGGAAGAGGGTCCAAATGGATGGCTGTTAGGAAAGAGAAACCTCACGTGAAGGCCATTCAGCGTACAATTTAACGTACACACGATACAACTGTCCTGATTAACGTCCCATCGAAAGGACGGTGACCTTTCCAAGCCCATTAGTATCCCTTTTCTGATCGAGAGCAGTCGGGGAATTTAGCGGAGATAAATCTCAATACTGTCACAGTTGGAACTCGAACAGGGGAAGTGCAGATAACAATCCTTGCACTTTGCCACGAAGGGTAAACCACCCTATGTGGCCTTGCACCCCACCCCAAGGAAGGGTACGACCAAATGATAGAAATAAACTGGAACGGACCATAATGACGTTCCCTCATGATTCATTAAAAAAAAACTTTTACTTAAATACTGCAGTATCGCTTCTGTTATAATGATGCTTAAAATAATAATTTTGTAACTATACATAGTATATATGTCAACTATTCTTTGCCTCCGTCCCATTATTTAAATTTTCCAAGGTGGAGATAATGTCCTCATCTACAATCCATCACTATGTAATATAAGTTCATCACTATTTAATCTGTTAGTAATTTCTCTTTAACAATCGTTCTGTTTTCGGACAATGGACTCAGGGCCGTATCTAGAGAAGGGGGCCAATGTTAGTAATCGTAACGAAAGCGAAAAAAAATATTAAATGTTTATTACTAGTATTTTTCAAGAAATATATTAAAGACCAATAAATAAAAAGAGGAAAGATTTATACCGGAAAGGTGTTCCGGTTCATTTCGAGTCGATCTTGCCTCCTCCCTTTCACTCGGAACACTTCCCCTACAGTCCATGGCTCAATGGATAACGCACTAGGCTTGTAATCTCTAGTTCCCAGTTGCAAGTCCCAGCTGTGTCTCTGCATTGATAATTTATTTCGCATATTTCAGCCCTTGGTAAGAAAGGGGACTCCCTTCCCCCAACATTTTCTGAGCCCTTGGGGTCTTTGTAACCTGAACATTTAGCCCATTGTGTGCAAAAAAGTGCCGTTCAGACGTAAAACAACCCGATCTCCCCCCCTCCCTTTATTTTTTCCTTACATTCGGGATAGGAGAGACTCCACACATTAATTGCACATTTTTCGACATTTTTAACATTTCCTCTCTCCCCTTGGAAAGTCTTCACACTTTCCCAGAGAAGCGTGCCCCCACTTTGGAAGCCCCTGAGTTAGACAAAAATAATGGCTGTTCATTCTCCACCTGATGATACGATCATGATAGACTAAGCGCATTCCTATCTAGCTACTAATAAACCATCTCAGATTACAGCGACCTGAATCAACGTAAGCAAAGTTTGCGATTGGATTATAATCCTATTGTTAACGCTTTAGCAGTAGGTCTCTCCCTGCTCTACGGAATCTGTTCCTTATCCCCATCGCTTGGTGAAAATCTCTTTCTCCCCTCATGAATCTTCTTAGCACCTCTTCGTCTCCTTAACTTTCCTGCATTCCTCCTCCATTAATGTCAACTAGTGGCAGGCAGCAGGAACAGAAGCCCACTCACTCACTCTTTCATCCATACAGCTCAACGGTCAAGTACTAATTTCCTTTCAGTGTAGCTTAATAACTTAAATGGAGTCTTTAATAAATGGACCCACGCTTATCTTACGGCACGAACTATCTATTACCCTGCAGTGGATTCGCGACAGTGCCTGTAATCTGCAGAGCCGAGTTTTGGTCCTCCTTTCCATGGGAGAATGGAGGAGTTAATATTTGGTCCTTCCCGCGAGACTGCACTCGCGACACGCGATATCACCAAGGAAACGCTCCGAGTACAACGTCATCAGTTTCTCTCTGAGATGCAACTCTTGTTTTAGTGGAATCCTCCGAGACATAATCCTAATTGGGAATCTGCTCTAAGTTATGCCTTTGAATTCACCTTCAGGAGTCTCGGCGGCGTTCGTCGTAATTACGAAGGTTCTTTGTTTTTTCGTTTTCTGTGTCTGCTGCTTTACGTTTTAGAAGCGTTAAATATTCAATTGCAAAGGGCTGTCAGAATGCCATTTATTCAACTAGTTTGTTGCAGGGAGCAACAAGGCAATAAATAGATTCTTCTGAAATGTCTTAGGCAAGGAGTCTCTCTCTCTCGATTAAATATTTAATGGCTGTCGAAATTTTTCATATCCGAATCCGCCCTCTCTCCCTAGAATATGCTTAACCTTTCCTTGTTTTAAAGAAAGTAATGGGAAAGATTTTTTTTAATTTTTTTCTTATGCGTTTCAATTTAACAAGAAAAGATATTCGAATGTTGCGAATTTAATGGAGATATGTTTGATTTTAAAAATTGTTTTACACAAAAAAGCTAATTATGCAAAACGATTTGTTATTGTATTTTAACTACATCAAAATACATCACAAATTATTGTAGAAAACAGAAAAAAATAGCAATAATATGCGAAGTGTAATTATGCAAAATGAATTATCCAATGAAATTGTAATAATCTGTTTTTTAATTAACTCGCTTTCTTCAAGCTGCTTATATTATTGTCACAACATTATTTTTGGGACCGTCCGTTTTATGTACGCTGTTGGAGCGGAGGTGGCTCAGTCGGTAACGCGCCAGGCTCGTAATCTGTAGTTCCCAGGTTCGAGTCCCAGCTGGGTCAGCGTTGAGATTTATCTCCGCAAAATTTCCCCGCCCTGCCCACGGTCAGTAGGGGACACCGATGGGCTAGGAAAGGCCGCCGTCCGTCGGATGGGACGTTAAGCCGTGGCCCCGTGTGCGGGAGAGCCATACCCTGTGCACGTTAAAGAACACACTGGATGGCCTTGACGGGAGGCTACCATCTGTCTCCCAACAGCTGTTCCAGTGGGTCCCCTCCCCCGACCTTCTCTGAGCCTTCGGGGTCCATGTGACCTGGCCATTTAGCCCATGGTGTGCAAAAAAGTGCCGCTCAGAGGTAAAACAACCCAACCCAACCCAGCTAGGTCAGCGTTGAGATTTATCTCCGGAAAATTCCTCACCCTACCTACGGTCAGTAGGGGACACCGATGGGTTTAGAAAGGCCGCCGTCCATCGGATGGGACGTTAAGCTGTGGCTCCGTGTGTGGGTGAGCCGTATCCTGTGCACATTAAAGAACACGCTGGATGGCCTTGACGGGAGGCTACCATTTATCTCCAAGCAGCTGTTCCAGTGGGTCCCCTCCCCCAACCTTCTCTGAGTCTTCGAGGTCCATGTGACCAGGCCGTTTAGCCTATGGTGTGCAAAAAGGTGCCGCTCAGAGGTAAAACAACCCAACGTACGCGGTTTTAGCTGAATTTGAAATCTACACCCACAACTACGCAACATCACGTGATGTCAACGATCAGATTGATCGTAACTGTATAGATAGTAGCCGGGTGAGTAGAATTTTCATGTGCTAATAAACCTTGATTTTTTTTTTATAGTTAGCAAATAATTTTGCTTGAATTTTGATTGGATGTGGAAGGAATGCTGCTCTGTGCTTTAGAAGCGATCTGAACACTCTTCAGCTGTTTGGGATATTGAAAATCCTGGTAATTTCCTTGTGGGATGCTACACGTATTGCTGTCGGTCACCGAGATATGCTGTTCAGAGTGTGGGAAAGATTTTTACACGTGTTGTGAGTGATCGTTGTCCAACGGCCAAACTGCCAAGACCCGTAATTTTTTTTGTGACTGAAAGATAACAAAAGTACGGAACCTGATTTGACTATCAGTTGAGAGAAAAAAAAGAAACGTATATTGCCGTGGGTTGATACATAAATAGACTTGGTGAGCTGTAAAAGATGTAAAGAAAACGTTAGTGACAATAAAGAGTTTATTGAATGCACAGTATATTGTGGCAATAAATTTCATTTTTGCTGTGTTGGAATTGGGAGAATCGCGCTTCAAAATAATGCCAAAAGAATGAAAAAGCAAATGGCAATTTAGGGTGTGTATTGAGATTGTCAGAGAAAAGCATTTCGAAGTGGAGGGAAGAGAAAGTGGTGCATTTGAAAAGAATGATTGAGAGGAAGGTAAGAGAGCTGTTCTTCATACAATTGAAGTGGGTGATGAACTTAATTCTAGTCAAATATTTATGATATGAAAACAGATCGATATTAAGTTAATAACCTTGATTCTGATGAAAATACAATTGATGACCTTGAGAATTCGGTTGGATTTATTGGAGGTAATACATTAATAAATATTTTATATCATAATCACTCAGGGAATACTGATATAATTTTATTGTGTATTTGACCTAAACGAGGTTTAAATTGATATAATTATTTTTGTGGAAACAATCATAGAGAAGGAGGAAGCTCTGTTGTATATTATTGTAAATTATGGAAAAATCATTTTAGAATCCATTGTACTAAATAAAAGTGGTATTTTGATCTTTCACCTAAAACTATTGATGTCCCGTGGCCGAGTGGTTAGTGCTTTTGGCTACTGATCTAAGGAACCTGGGTTCGACCCCGAAGTTAAGGCATGGATGTTCGTGCTGTTTTTCTGCTGAGGTCTTGCCATCCTTACAGACCTTTTACTATGGCATATAAACTGACAGGCTCCTGTCAGGCCTCTTTGGCTGCTTAAGGGAGTATTTATTTTATTTTTTATATTAATATGGTGTGTGAGGATGTTTTTACTGAATCTGCAGAGGTAATATCTGCAAATATTAAAATTAATTTTCTTGAAATTAGATTAACAGTAATCCCAACAATTACATTACAGATCTCCCAACAAAAGTGCTAGAAAGTTTTTAGTGGATTTGATTTTTTATTTCCTGAAAGAAAGTTCTTAATGATCAGTATATAATAAATAGTTTGAGAGCGGTTTCTTGGGATGAAATCTTTTATGAGAAGGAGATTGGCAGGGTTTATGATAAAATTTTGGGAATAACAGTTAAAATTATAGGTAGATCAGCATATAATAAAAAAGTAGAAAAAAGATAGTTAATATAATAAGAAATTACCGGGATAAAATTTGAAGAAAAATATAAAGAAAATACTCAGAATCAAAGGAATTATGATTTATATAAGAACGAAAGAAGTAAGATTATTTTTTCGGAAATGAAAAAAAAAGTATAGTAAGGGGAATAGCTGTGGGATATGGTGAATGAAATAAATGACGAGGGGAAAAAACTTCCACTGATGATACAATAACTAAAAATATAATTGGAGATAAAAAAAATAGAAAGGAATAATTTAATGATATTGTTAAATGTATTTCTGATCTTACTATTACAAGGAATGCAGATATTCCGGAAACTAATTTTACAGGTAATAAGGTTTTTGAATTATGCTTTGTCAACGATAATTATATATATTATGTATACCTGAGATAACAGAAATGGATGTTGATTCTTTAAAAACGAAATCATCGCCTGGTATTGATAAAATCAAACTAATTCATATTAAAGAAAATAAAGGCTGTTTTAAGAAAGTTATTGCATTTTAAATAAATTTAATTTTTGACAAATATTATTCCTGAACCAATGAAAATTGTTGTTATTAGACCCATTGATAAAAAAGTTTAAAAAATGTTTTGAAAATTACTGACCAATTAAAATAATAACTGTATTAGATAAAATTATGAGGAAATTCATGGTAAATTTTTTAAGGGACCACATGGATAAGATTAAATTTTTAACCAAATTATAGATTTAGTAAAGGAATTGGAACAATTAACTTGTTAGAATATTTTTGCGATTTATTAAATCAGAACTTAAACCAAGGTAGAAAATATGTCGTGATGTTCATGGATTTATATAAAGCGTTTGATTCCGTTGATATTAATATCTTATTACATAAATTATACTTAATGGGGATTAGAAGTCATTACTTTTCGAAATTTATAGAAATGACTTATGTAAAGTTAAATTTAATGGAGAAATTATTATGTATGCAGATGATGCAATACTAGTATCATAAACATTTGCAATGGACAATTAATAATTTACAAAGAAATTGTAATCAAGCAGAAACTTGGTTTTCGTAAAACAGATTATTTGTAAATATTAATAGAGCTAAATTTATGTGCATGAGCTGAAGAAATATGGTTCAAAATGTTACAATTAAAAACATGTTGGAAATTGCCTAATAGGGAACAATCAACTACATAATTATGTCATTGTAGTAATATAGAAGAAATTGATGAATTTATTTATTTAGGGATGAAAGTTTCTACTTTTTTAAATGGAACTGTCATATTGACTTGCTATGTAAGAAACTACCATTCACTGCTTGCAAAATTTAAAAAAATTACAAATAATAGTAAACCAAGATATATTTTTTTATTCTATAAAGTATTATTTCAGTCCATTATTAGGTACGGAATTTCACTGTATGGAATGACTTATAAAATTCAATTAAATAAGATTTAAAAAAATACTAGTAAGCTTGCTTATAAGTCTGTGTCATCCTGAAGTTAAAAATAATTGCGTTAATAGAAATTTTTTTTAGCCAATTTGATGTTTTATCTGTTGAAAATTTATATATACGTATATATAACTGTGTGAAAACGAATTTTATAATAGTGAATATAAGAAACATATTTCATATGATAAATGAACAAGGTGTAAAACGTTGGGTATTCTAAGAAAAAGTTGGGTATTCAAAAATTATTAATAATTATGTACACTGATTAAAGAATTTAAAGTTCTACACGGGTTCAACCAAGTACCTAGAGAAATTTGGAAGCTAAATAAAATTTCCGAAGTCAAAAAAGAATTGATTATGTGGTTAAAATAATATATAGGTAAACATATGACAGTTAAGATGAATTATTTTGTAAACGCAATTAATTTTGATAGTTATTATAATTTATGTTAAATTTTGTTTTTAAATATATATATTACTTGTTAATCGATATGCATTGTTAATAGGCCATCCTGTGGCTGAGTGGTTAGCGCGCTTGGCTACTGATCTAAGGGACCTGTATTCATAACCTTTTATTATTACACTCATATCCTATAAACGATAAATTTGTTTGCTGCATTTCCGAAAATCTTAGCAAAGCATTCGCCACTTCAAAGCAGGCATTGGTGTCAATGACTGAGAGCCAGGCTAAATTTTTACAAGGTGGCTAACGATAAGAACCTGGCTAACGATAAGAACTCTACCTGGCTTCGAGCCCCGTGTAAGGCATGGACGTTTGTGTTGTTTTTCTGCTGAGGTCCCGCCATCCTCTCATACCTTCTACTGTGGCATGCAAACTGGCAGGCTCCTGTTAGACCTTTGTGGCAAGCAGGTGCTTGAGGGGGTATTTATTTTTTTTATTTACTGTTAATAAGAGATTCGCTTGGCTCATTTGTAATTGAATATGGACCTACTGATAAGTCTGGTTTAGCAGAATCAAATTTATGTACCTAATATATAGACAAAACTGAGCAAAAAAACTTTGACTTTGACTGGTGTTACATAACGTTTTTCTTTTTGTAAGGTAATTCCTTTTTACGGTATTTAGCACAATAAGTGTATGTTACATAGTAATTGTTAATGAAAAGTTATTTTTCATTTTTATTATCCCTCAAAGCAGATGGATAAACAGAGAGTTATAACCTCCTTGACTGTTTTGATTCTTTTATTTTCATCTCTCCTTAATTTATGAAGATAAAAAAGAAATTAGTTTGTTGTTCTCTCTGATTATTAACTGAAATTCTTAAGCTCTAAAAAATTAGCAACTACTTACCGTTGTTTTTTATGGTTTTTTATTATAAACTCTCCTTAATTTATGAAGGTAAAAAGTCTCTTTCTTGTTTTTTTCTGATCTTCAACTGAATTTCAGAATTCTACGAAAAGTCAATTTTGTCGTTCGTACAATATTTCATCTCTAGCTCTGTCTTATCCCGAATCTTTTTTTTTGGCTATATTCTTTCATACGAGATAAAAAAATGGTTCATCTCTGCCATTTCTTTGAAGTTTTCTTTTGTAGCTGGCCACGTCTCAGCGCGGACTTTTCCCTACTTTTACCATTCGGAAAAGTTATTTAAGAAAGGACCAAAACAGTGACACGGGAAGATTATATTTGTTCTCCATGTTACATTTTACTCTTTTGATCACATTTGACCTTACCTTTACTCTAGTAATCCACTCATCTTGCCGAAAAGCGAGAAAACATTCCTTACATGAATTTTTACATCAAAGGAAAAGGACTGGGTTAGAAATATCTCTTGATCAAGTGAACGTTAAATAACTCTACGATAAATTTGTTTGCTGCATTTCCGAAAATCTTAGCAAAGCATTCGCTACTTCAAAGCAGGCATTGGTGTCAATGACTGAGAGCTAGGCTGAATTTTTACAAGGTGACTAACGATAAGAGTCTTATAATCAAGAATTATTTTACCTCTGAGTGGCACCTTTATGCACACTATACGTTAAATGACCAGGTCATAAGGATTCCAAGGGCTCAAAGTTGGATTTGGCAGCTATAAGGAGACAGAATGAAATATCCTGCTAAGATAATCCAGTATGTTCTTTAAAGTGCACAGGGTATGGATTTCCTGCACACGGGATCACGGCTAACATCCCATCCAATGGATGGACACTTTTCCAAGCCAATTGGTGTCCCCTTTCTGACCGAGGCAGTGTGGAAGTTGGGAGAGATAAATCTCAACTCTGGAACAATTGGGACTCGAACCTAAAAGCAATTGATTATGAGCCTGGTCTGCACCAACTGAGACAATCTCCGCCCCATAATCATACACACTTAATTTATGCATGGTACTGTAGAATTTTTGCGATACATGACACATAACAAAGTGTGCACAACTTCATATATATAGTACTTGTTAATTAATGTATATGCATAACTTATTCTTAATATTAATTAAGTAAAGAAATGCTCCACGCCACAAGTATTCCAAGGGAAATGGTATAAGCCTTCTCAGAGAAGGTTGGGAGTTGGGAACCCATGGAGAACGATTAGGAGACAGAGGAAAGCCTCCTCTCAAATCTATCCAGCATGTTCTTTAATGTGTACAGATATGGTTCTCCGACACACGGAGCCACAGTTTTACATCCCATGTGACGGACTGCGGCCTTCCCAAGTCCATCGGTGTCCCCTTTCTGACCGAGAGCAGGATGGGGGTGTAGCGGAAATAACTCTCAACTTTGCCCAGGCTGGACTTGAACCTGGGGACTGTAGATTAAATGTCTGGCATGCTACCTACTAAGCCAACCTCCGATCCATTGTCCAGTCAGTGTATTTTGTTTTAATATTAAGTGTGGCTTTTTCTGCTGCATAAGTATCTCACGGTATTCAAGAAGATTAGAAAAAAAACATTCTAATATGCTCTTATGGTTACGATGGGACCTGCCATTATGCCGTTAAGATCTATGAGCCAGTGGGAAAGAAAAATAAACATAACAACCCATCTGCAGATTGAAAATTTTCTGGGAAAACAGAAGTTTTTCTGCCAATCAAGGTAAGGCGTTGGTTCTTCCCACTTGCTTATCCCAACGTGTACATCCTTCCTTCATAACGTTATTTAACAATCGTGTACTGGTACCTTAGCTGAAATGGTAGAAAACTGGCAAATAACTAAAAGGTTATGCATACTAGAAGCAACTGGTGAGTTTTTTTCACTTTTGGCTATTCTTAATTAACTGGTAGATTAAGCCCATTGAAACGGTATTTTCTGGTTTGGTTAGACTTAAAGTCTTTTAACGAATTTAATTCAATACGTTTTTGTTTTTTTATAAAATTTCATTCAAAATTCTAGTCATCATGCAAAACTTTTCTGATCGCAAAGTTCCGTGTACATGTTCCGTGATCTTTCGTAAGTGTCCCCTAATTCTCTTTGTTCACGAACATAAATTTTTAAGTTGTTACCAAATGTATATATGTGTTTTGTGAGGACAATAATGAGAGCCTGTGTAAAATTTGAGGTCTACAGGATTAAAAATGAGAGAGATACAGAGCTAACGAGGACAGAATAAGCATCTTAGTGGATTGATACCACTTGTTCAAAAACTATGAATTTCTGATGTTCATCATTCAGATAGTTTTGATAATTGGTCTCGGAAACACATGAGAAAGATATGTATATGGAAAGGTAAGCCATATATTGTTCATTTTTTTAAAAATTTATCAGAGTGTTTAAACCATTCGGGACATAATTTTCACTCTATTTTGTGGCTACAAGATGACAACCATATTGTGGGCTAAAACAATCTCAGCATAAATCACCCTAATTATACTGGTTTCCATAAATTAGGAAAAAGTAAAAATAAAAAATAAAAAAGGAAAAAGTTATGTTAAAGAGGTAACGTTGTTTGGGGTGATATTTTCTTAGGTGGATGCACAGACCTCTATGTTTTGAAGAGTGGGAACCTCAATGCTCAAAGGTATAGAGATGACATCCTAGACCCTTATATACGTCCTTACGCTGGTGCAATGGGTGAAACATTCATCTTACAAGACGATAACGCTCGTCCACACAGAGCTCGACTACTCGACTAGTAGAACAATACCTTCAAGAGGAGACATTATGCGCATGGAGTGGCCAGCTCGATCTCCCGACCTAAATCCGATTTAGCATGTGTGGGATGCTCTAGGGAGACTTGTTGCTGCCTTCAACCCGCCACCTGAAACAAAGGGGGAGCTTATTACTGCTTTAAAGGAACAATGGTCGTTACTTCCTCCTGATCTGATTCACAACATCATAAACAGCATGGAACATCGCTGTCGTGCCTGCATTGCTGTAAGAGGTGACCACACTCCTTATTAAAGAACTTTGCCCATTGCATTCTGATACCTCATTTTTGGACAAGTTCGTGTAAATGTTTTTTTTGACGAAAAATGTTTCTAGTGTAAAACATCTTATACCATTCTGAAACTAGCATTGTAATTCATGTTTCTAACAAATTTCATTAAAATCATTCATACAGTTTTTTTGTTTATCATAATTTTGATGAGTTTTCCTTAATTTATGGAAACCAGTGTATGCTGAAGCCCGCAACTGGCTTATGGAAGTGAAACTTCTGTAACTTGAAAAAATTAAAATTTGAAATTAATGCAAATAAAATGACAAAAAATATAGACGTTTTTATTTTTTGTGGGATTATAGATTAGGAAAGAAAATGACACCATCGTATTGAATATACTAAATTTTGAGTCGACCACTGAATATGTTGATGCATATGCGGAATGTTTCTGTGAAACACCACAATAATTACATTATCTAACGATAGCAAACATAAACGTAAATGTTCCCATCACAATTTAATGCAATCTCTAGTTTCCGCATGAATTAGTTACGAAGCTAATTATGACAAATAACAATTCTTCTTTTGTCTCCATGCATATGTTGTGCATAACGATTTCTAGCCATACTCTAATATAAAAAACCCCAAACAAAATATTTCCTCACTTAATCTGCAGCAATGAATCAAGTAAACCGTTCAATTTCCGATACAGTACGCATTTAAATGATTCATTTCTTAACCCTCGCCGACCTACCACACCACAATCTGAGAGAATTGCATTTTCCTCTACACTCTTGCACACACTTGTGAGCCTTAGGAAGTGTGTTGTTTTGAACAAGACACAAAACTAATGAAGTACAATGCCTCCAGTTATTATGCATAATGCACCGGTCTCCACTGATTACATGCCTTGACTTTTATGCTCCCTAAATTCAATTTAACCGTCTGTTTATTACTCTTGGCGGCAGTTATTTATGGATGGTAACAAACTTTGGGCTTCTCTCTCTTCGATCAGACTCGCTCCGAAGAGATGCAGGAGAAAGCGTTGCGTCCGCGCCTGCGCTCTAGCTGTGGCAGTAGAAGCTCTTCTCTCTAGAGCCGACAGATCGATAAAAAGCTTTACGAGTTCAAATCCACGAGTCTGGGCATACGGCGCATTGTTCTTGCGGCTGTTACGAGTGACGATTCCTCTCGTGAGCGATGGTTCATTATTGGTGCTGGCCCCCTCACTGACGATTATGCGTGTCCTGAAAAGTGGCAGCTTACGTCACTCCGCGCTGAGCGATACGATACAGATGCCAGCGACGGAACATGATGTACTGGGTAAAAGGGAACTTGCCTCTCGTCTTTCTTTTTTTGTCGTTTACATCATGAGTATTTACTGCGGACTATGGAGGATGTTTTCTGCCCTTAATTCGTTTAGTACAGTCGATTGCAAGGAACAATAACAGCGTCGCTTCCTGAAGAAAACGTAATGTACAGGGTGTCACAAAATGAAAGTTCGCTAGCATTCGTTGTGGACTTTCTCGTATGAGCTATCTAGAACGTACTGCGGGGGTGGAAAAATAATCGATCCGATTGTTTTAGGTTAGGGGTTCTCAAGTGGGGTACGGGTAAAATTTTTTGAGGTACGTCGTGAGAGCTCAAAAGTTGCTAGATCTGGTAACAAAGTAATAATAACCATTGTTATACTATAACTATAGTTTTATCTATCTATACGAGGGTACGCCAGTTACATACACATTTCCAGAGGGTACGTGAAGCATAAAAGGTTGAGAACCACTGATTTACATTATAACAGTCTTTGAGAAGTTGAGTTGGGAAGTTTTACCTCTGAGCTGCGCTTTTGTGCGTACAATGGGTTTAAATGGCCAGGCCACAAAGACCCCCCCCCCCCCCCGGTTCAGAGAAGGTTGGGGAAGGGCATCTATTTACTGGGCAGATGAAATATCCCATCAAGGCCATCGTTAGCACGGGAGACAAACCCTCTGGACGTTAAAACACACATTGGATATTTTTTGTGGGACTATAGATTAGAAAGCAAAAGAGCATCGTCTTATCCGTTACAAATGAATCACACCGTTTAAGCGCACGATCAATAAAATGTCTAGTGTGTTCTTTAACATGCACAGTGCACGACTCTCCTTCACAAGGTGACGCGGCTTAATGTCTCATCCAAAAGACGGCGGATTTTCCAAGCCCATTGGTGTTCCCTTTTTCACAAATGTAGGATTGGAAGTTAGCGGAGATAAATATTAAAGCAGGCACAGTTCGGACTAGAACCTGGGAACTACAGATCACAAAATTTTCTTTTTTTTTCTGAAGAAACAGTTTTACATTTCATCTAAATAAATCACAGAGAAGATTTCAGTAATTATCGAGAACTAACACATGCTACAGGTAAATTTCTAGAATCACCCTCTTCTTCTCTTATCTGTAACATCTCTATTAGTTTCCAGCATCAAGGTGGAATCGGAAGGAATTCAAAAGGATTTCAGAAAGGGGATAAGATGAACCCTCGATGATTCGTGATCCCTGAACTTCTTTTTAAATTTCTCTTTCAATTAATTATTATAATTAATTAAACCTCATCGATTTTGGGTAAAACCATTGATCCGTGGATTTTTACACCCACGCTTAGATGTGCGTCAGTGTTGATGTTCACTGGATGTCATGTTGGCTAGATAAAAGAAGTAAAAAGTAAAATCTGCGAATGCACTGTATAGAGCACAAAACATCATTTATTTACACTATACACATATATATATATTCCATATGGGAATGTTCTAGATTCTTTGGGCTTATCTGTGCTCAATACTTTGCTGAATGAAATGGCTTAAATTGAAATTCCTTGGAGACTCTCTAGTCAGCTTAATATTGTATGAATGCTGCTTTACTTTTGCAGACATTGACTTAATGAGGTGGATATCTGCACATTCCTTTACAGAAAGCGCTTTACAGACCTCAAACTCAACAAGAAGATATCGTAATCCTTGCCTACATAACCTGGTTCACTTAGAATCGAACCCTGCTCCTTTAGGGTTTTCGAGAAAGAGCTACGTCACTTTGATGCGCTAAACGAACATGACTACTCCGTTCCAAAGCAACTCTATTTCTGCTTTGGTTATTTCCCTCACCCTTCTTCGCTGACCTCGATGATTCACACCCCAGCTTCTCCTGCTTACAAGTTGGGGTAGAGTGAAGAAGATACCATAAAGCCATTTAATGCGCTTGCTACCGGGAGCATATGGAAAACTGCACAACTTGAACACGAATGATGACTAATGGGCAGCATTCCCATTTAAGAAGACATTTCTGAAAATGCGCATAATATAGATAAAATAAAATAAAAAAATAAATACCCCCTCAAGTAGCTGCTTACCACAGAGGTCTGACAGAAAATTTATATTTATTTTGATTTTTAATTTATTATTTATATTTATATTTATTTTGTATTTATATTTATAAATATATTTTTAACATATTAATTTATATTTATTTTGATTTATTATTCAAATTTTTATTGTCATTTTATATGCCATAGTAAAAAGGTCTGAGAGGATGGCCGGACCTCAGCAGAAAAACGACACACACATCCATGCCTTACCCGGGGCTCGAACCCAGGCAGGCCCCTTAGATCAGTAGCCAAGCGTGCTAACCACTCGGCAATGCGACGGCTAATATAGATATATAAAAATAAATAAGATAATAAAACAAATTAGCGGGAATCGACACATATTTCTTCTTGTTGATAGTTCTACTAACCAACGAGAACAGAAGTGAAATTATAGCAAACATATACAGGGTTAGCTGAAAATATTTGAGTTTCGCTGGAAGTGGGATCAAAAACTATTATCACCTGTTAGCATGTCAGATGCTCTAACCACTGAGATACTCCAAGCTGATTCAGTTTCTAGCTAACAGGAATTATCGAGAACTGATTCATGCTAAAGGTAAAACACTGGAATCCCCTCATTTCCTATCGACAGAAATGAAATATGGGACTGTGGATTAGGAAGGAAAAGAGCACAATCTTATCCCTTGCAACTGAACCACAGTGTTTAAGCACACATTCAAAAACCATTCAGTGTGTTCTTTAACTTGCACAGGGTTTGACTCTCCTGCACACGGGTCCATGGCTTAACATCCCATCTGGGAGACAGCAGACTTTCCAAACATGTTCTGAATCTTGGACCACCGAATGCAAGACCATGAACGAGTGCAGATCGCGAAATTTAATGATTTTGAGTGACCTTTAGCTAGAACTGACTACATTGGGATAGCTCAGTGATAAGAGCACCTGACATGTTATGCTTAAACATGCTGTTGCTTCCAAAACCATTACTGGCAAAAATTTAATTTTTTCTACTTACTCTTCATTTATTCCTTGATTACAGAACCTTTCTTCTACTTTAGAACTATTGAACACATAGAGATGATTTTATATTAACAAAACTTTTTTTCAAGAAGTGGACCAAATGGTCTGGTCAGAAGAACCCAGAAACGTAAGAA
Source organism: Ryuthela nishihirai (assembly GCA_038380435.1). NCBI lineage: Eukaryota > Metazoa > Arthropoda > Arachnida > Araneae > Heptathelidae > Ryuthela > Ryuthela nishihirai. The sequence goes on from JAWZYU010000015.1 coordinate 33,601,831, forward strand.
GGTTCGGTATGGGAAAGGGGATCCACTGTATAGCAGTGGATCCCCTTTCCCATACCGAACCTTCTTACTGTATAGCAGTGGACTTTATTTCTGTATAGCAGTGGACTTTAATGGAGACCATCTAGTGTATTCTTTAAGTGAACTTGGAATGTCTTTTCTTATACAGGGACGACAATTTTACCTCCCATTCGAGAGATGGTTGCCTTTCCAAGCCCATCTGTGTGCTCTTTCTCAGCAAGGGCATTAACGGGGAAAATCTCAATGCAGGTACAGCTGGGACTCAGGTTGGGAAATCAAATTAGGAGCCTTGCACGTTACTGACGGAACCAAGTCCCTCCCCACATATGCATAGGAGGTTGGTTGTTTTGTTTTCTGAATGACACCTTTTTGTACACGATGGGTTAAATGGCCAGATCACAAGAACCCCAAGGGCTCAGAGAAAGTTGGGCTAAGAGGATCAACTGGACAGCTGTTAGGAGAAAGATGGTGGTCTCCAGACAAGGCTCGCGTCCCGTTAATTCATCGTAGCATCAATTCATCCTGACATCATCAGTTCATCCCGCATCATTTCATCGCAACGCCATTCATCGAACGTCAATTCATTGCAGTGTTAGAAATGTAGTTTTATTGACTTTCTGCATCCTTAGATTGTTCAAATGAACTCTAGAAACAATAATTTAGACTTTAAAAGATTAAACATGCGTCAGAAGAATTTATCTCAGAAATAAATTAAAACCATTCAACAAAATTGTTTCAAACCAATTAATAAAATTCACATTTTAAAAGTTTGCCTAATATTGAAATAATCATTACGCAATCATTAATGATATTTATAAAATATAATTTATTGTTAAATATTCCAGCTTCTTTGCCTCTTTAAATATTGAATGAATATTATTGAAAATCGAGATTTAAATAGATTTGATTATGATCTTTATCTTATCATCAGTTACATTTTTCCATTAAATGCATATTTTAGAAGTTATAGACCAACAAAGAAATATATAATCAATAACGTATATAACTAGTGTAAAAAAAAGGAACTTAAACCATTTAATATTATTGAAATTTTAAATGAGAATTTGCTTCGTCGAAATTGGACTTCTTGTCCTATATACGTTCTTTTTCTCTTCAGAATTAATTAATTTGTTATCAGTAGTTCTGGGGTCGGACATAAAGAAATGGCTGGCCATAATTTTCCCAGTGATGTTCTAAGTAAATTGTTCGAAACTCAATTGATGATTTTTTAACCCTTACCCTTAGCGGGGAGGGAGAGATGCAATTTATTTGTTTTAAGAGATAATTGTTTGTTCATATATACATATGTTTCTGCTGAGGTCCTGCCATCCTCTCAGACCTTCTACTATGGCATATAAACTGACAGGCTCCTGTCAGACCTCTGTGGCAAGCAGCTGCTTGAGGGGGTATTTATTTTTATATATATATAATTTAAAAATTATTTTTAGGTTGTATAGGTATTGATAAACTGGCTGCGATCAGAAAGGGGACACCAATGAGCCTGGAAAGGCCACCACCGTCGGATGCGACATTAAGCCATGGATCCGTGTGCAGGAAAACCATATCCAGTGCACATTAAAGAACATGCTAGATAGCCTTGATGGGAGACTTCAATCTGTCTCCTAATAACTGTCCAGGGGGGTCGCTCAGAGGTAAAACAACGCAACCCTCTGTTACTAAGGTGGGCATAAAATATATGAGTTTTAGTTATTTCACGTAGGTAATTCTAAAAAAAATAAGATTTAATGAAAGCCCAGAAATTTTGTGAAGGTCCCTATATAGTAAATAAGAAGAGTAAAGACGTGGTTTCCATACATCACAGACAAACTATAAAGTTGAAATGGGCCATGAGAATCGCTTGACGTAAATAGGTCAAAGTACAAAATAGCTCCTCAAAATACCAAACAAATTGCATTATCAAAATAGATAATTGGCGTGTTATATCAATGGGAATGTAACTTCGAAGCTCTATAACTTCTAATATATGCATTTAATTGAAAAATGTGACTGATGATAAATTATAGATCATAATCAAATCTATTTAAATCTCGATTTTCAACAATATTCGTTCAGTATTTAAAGAGACACGGAAGCTAGACTATGTAGCAATAAATTATTTTCATAAATATCATTAATGATTGCCTAATAATGAACCAATCATTAGGTAAAGTTTTAAAATGCACATTTTATTAAATGGTTTGAAACAATACTTGTTATTTAAGTTTTAATTCATTTCTGAAGTAAATTCTTTTGACGCATATTTAACCTTTCAAAGTCTAAATTATTACCTTTAGAGAATTTATTTGAGCAAATATGTAGAAAATCAATAAAATCATGTCTAACACTGCGATGAATTGACGTTTGGATGAATAAATGCTCGATGAATTGACGCTGCGATGAATTGACGTAGAACCGACAAGGCTATCCAGCGTGATTTTTAATGTGCTCCGTTTATGGTTCTCCTGCACACAAGGCCACAGCTCTATGTCTCATCCTACAGACAATGACCTTCTTGTCACCAAGGGCAGGGTGCGGGTTTAGTGGGCATTACTTTTCCTGCATATACACATTATTTCCCTGATATTGGGATATTGAGGCATTCAACTACATTAATACGACTATATAATTACAGAGGTGCTCTGTAATACAAGAATAATTTTTAATGAAAGGCGGTTGGTACGGAGGGGAACTATAACACAAAGATGTTCTAGGACATCCCAGATGAGTCACTTCTCACTTCTGGATATTTTTCCAGAAGTCATAGCATTTGTTATATGTATGACATGCAGAGTTCCCTGCGTATCATAAATAATACCCCCTCAAGCAGCTGCTTGCCACAGAGGTCTGACAGGAGCCTGTCAGTTTATGTGCCAAAGTTAGAAGGTTTGAGAGGATGGCAGGACCTCAGCAGAAAAACGACACGCACATCCATGCCTTACCCGGGGCTCGAACCCAGGTCCCTTAGATCAGTAGCCAAGAGCGCTAAATAACAAAATAATTTTGCAGAAAATTTGAGTTTTGTCATGCTTGAGACTTGAACTCATGTCACCCATTTACGTGGCAAATAGTCTCATCACTAAACTACCTACAGCTAGTTCATTCTATCAGCTAATTGTGACTTTAAAACTTCCAAATATTGTTTTTCGTGGCGCCATCTATGATAGGAAGCAGCAACCGTTCACTATTGCTCAAAACTGGATGTAAATTGGAAGTCAATAACACAAAACCATTATTAATGCATTCGATTCTTTGCAACTTATAAAGTTTTGCAAACAAACTGGCATTATTTCAGCAAATGCAAATGTAATGCCCCAATGCGAATCCTGTGTAAACCGAAGACTAGCCGAATACATATTTGCTACATATGACGATGGATATTTTCAATATTTCATTCATTTAAGTGAATTCATTTTAGCTCTTTCAGTCCCAAATTAATTTAATTAGACTAACATGGTTTGAAGAACGATATTATTGTTCTTTGGGACCAAATAAGGAACTGTATGCTATCATTACTTAATTATTCACTCGCAATTTTACAAAACCTTTAAATTTCTTGAGTTGCAGTTGTAACAACGTCACAAAACTCGAAATAATTTTTTTGATAATTACTACCAATTATTGTAGGCACTGTCCACTGTCCATTTTCCTGGCTTTTCCCGTGGAAGGTGTCAAGAGATCCTCATGGCCCATCTAGAGCTTTGTAGTTTGTCTGTGATGTATGCAAACCACATTTTTAATCTTGTTATAAATAAGGACCTTCACAAAATTTCTGGACCTTTAGTAGATCTTATTCTTCTTTGAGGATTACGTAACAAGAGTTCTTTCTTTGAAATCCATCCCATTAATATATTTTCGTTTGTTTTGGAGTCATACCTAATGTCTTTGTCACTTGACTTGCATGGTTGATATTAGAAGCCTCATATTCGCTGTTTTTGGTGTTGCCCTTATTGAGGTGTGGAGATCAGAAAATATTCAGGTCGTCCATATAGGAGACATCAGAGAAGTTGCATTTCTCTGCCATAGATGGTGGCTCATAGATGGTGCCCTAGATGGTGGCTCATAGATGGTGCCCTAGATGGTGGCTCACATTCTTCTGCTCATAGATGGTGGCTGTTCTGTTGTTTCACGTACTGATGTTCGATATGTAAGCAGAAGGAGCGGTATAGATGAAGAATAAAGTCTCATCATGACTCTTTTCGTCATCCCATACTCATCGTGGTTAGCAAAGAATAGAGCCAGATATTGGGCATTCGACAGTTCGGCCATCCACGAGTTCTGATTAAGGATGCAGAGAAATTATTTGCTTTTCTGGACTCCTAATAACTGATACATTCTCGGAATACACTAGGTTTGAAATTATGCCATTGGTCCGAGTGGAGCTGCATCGAAACCCCAAATGGGCTGTTCAAGTTGTTCACCAGAGCTTCAGCGGCTGTCGTTGCCTCCTGATCCTTGACGTATGGCTTCTAGCCAGTTCTTGAAACAGTTCATAGTCATTAAAAGATATCGATTTCCTTCTTCAGTTCCAAAGAATACTCATGACGTCTGTAGCAACTCTTTGAAATCAGGTTACAACATTTCACATTTCATCATTTTGACACGACTCCCAGTTTCGGTGGGGGTTGGTATTAATTTCATCATCTTGACACGACTCCCAGTTTTGGTGGGGGTTGGCTCATTGGGTAGTGTGCCAGGATCATTATCTGTACTTCTTAGGTTCGAGTCCCACCAGTTTCAGTGTCGAGATTTATCTCCACTTGTTATTTTCACTATATAGGGACTAGCGAAAGCGTCTACATTACAATGTAACTTGCCATTACGACGTTCAATGACGAAATCATACTTCATACTTTTGTAGCCGTGTTTTCTTCGCAGCTATCAGCAGGAGTGTGTTCAGTTTTTCCTAGCTCCAACACTGAAATCTGACAGATGTTCGTGGAGGATCATATTTAGTTACCTGTTTGAAAGTAGACGAAATGCTGTTGGTGAGCTTCTCCATATCATAAGCTATATTTGCAGTCTTTTCAGCTGTCGGTATTCTCACGGTGGGGCAGGAGCTCCGAGAACCCTGCGTAACATACTCGAACTTTGTAGCATGAATCACAGATGATTTAAGTGATACACAGTCCATCATCTATATTGATTGTTGAGTCTCTGGATCATTGAAGGCTTCTATAAATTGATTTATGCCAAATTGTTCTGTACATCTGAGAATTAGTCATATATCGTTCTAGTCAGCCACTGTAGGTTGGGTTGCTTAACCTCTGAACGGCTTTTTTTTGCCTAAATGCCAAGTTACAAAGACCCCTAGAGCTTAGAGAAGGTCGGGGGAAGAGGACCCACTGGACCGCTGTTAGAAGATAGATGGTAGTTTCTTGTGAAGATCATTCAGCATGTTCTTTAACGTGCGCAGAAGATGGCAACCCCGCATACAGGGCCACATTTTAACGTCCCATCCGACGTACGGCGACCTTTTCAAGCCCATCAATGTCCCCTAGTGTGGAACTAGGGTGGGGAATTTTGCGGAGATAAATCTAAATCCTGGCCGAGGTGAGACTCGAATCTGGAAACTGCAGATTACGGGCCTGATGCTCTGGCGATTGAGTCACTCCTTTCCCATAAGCCACTGTATATGACTGACTAGTTCTTACAAAGTCTCATCACTTTTCTGGACTTGTTTCAATTGCGCTGGGTAGTGTTGCTTTACTTCAATGACGAAGAAACTAGGCACTTAAATGTGGCCCTCGGAAATGCGTTATCCAGCCAGCAAAGACATTTAAAAGAATAGTTTATGAACAGAAGTTGCATTTAAAACATCATTTCAATGGAACAATGGATGTTTCCAATGCACATTGCAAACACCATTTCAAGCGAATTTCGAAGAAGTTAATCTTAAATTTCAAGTTGACTGAACGTCAATGTAATTCCCAACTGAAAGAAGCATTTGTGATCGCTCCAATGGTTTTATATGGAGCGATCACAATTTTTTTTAATAATTTTACAAAAGTTTGAACGAGACGCCATTGTCAAATTCAGTTGATCAGGCATTGAAGTTGATGACGATTTTCGGTCCGTCCTGCGTATGCAAACAAATGTTTTCTATAATGAATTTTTGTAAAAATAAACTCTTCAATAAATGGACTCACTGATGAACATCTTTCATTAATTTTGAAAATTAGTTTTTCACCAATAGAACCTGATTATGAAGAAATTTTTGAAGAACATATTTAGTTCCATTTTTCACACCCACCCACATTCCTCAAGAAATAACATTTAAAATAATTTTGCAATAATTTCTTATTGAACTTTTGGATAATTTTGCAATTGTAATGTATAAAAAAGTTTGTTTGTTTATTTATTTATATAATTTGTTTAATAAAACTCAATCAAGTAAATTAATGAAATTATAAATCATGAAATGACTTGTGGTCAGTAGAACATCAAATTTTACTCTAAATGGCCCGCACTCGAAAAAGTGTCACCACCACTGATATAGATGTTAATCAATCTGTATCAGTGGTGGAACAAACTGAAATTCTAGCGCTGCTACCAATCTAACCACAGCTCAAACTTCTTTCTTAAGAAATGGTTTGTAAGATTTCAACTGCTGGGTTTCTTAGGAAATTCGCAAGGAAACTGATCCTATCAAATTCGTAAGGAAACTGACTCCAAAGTCAGTCCAAGTGTTAGTCTTGACTTAGTTCAAATTAGAGTTAAAATCTGCCAAGATACAAATAAAATCTACCAAGATAATTCTACCATTATACCAAGATAAATTCAGTAGTAAAGTATCTCAGGAGATATCTTGTAGACATGGGACTCAGAAAATAATTAGCTAAAGAAAAATTGTTTTGTGCCGTGAATGGCTCCTATTCAATGACTTTGTGCTGGACCTGACCAATTGTTTTTCAGCTAACTACTTCATGAGTCTCTTGTCTACAGGATATCTCCTTGATACTTTACTACTGAATTATGGATTTAATGCCATACATGTGAGTGACAAAAGTTCAATTTTATACTATGAGGTAACTTAGTTGTCCGTTTCTCGACATAGATGGCACCACGAGCGAATCAAATACTATCCGGGAAAGTGTATAAGTCACATCAGGTGCTGAAAAAGTCAGCCTGTGATGGTGTAATGGTTATCATGCCTGGCATGTTACTAGAATCCCTAGTTTCGAATCCCTTTCAAGCCACATTTTTTTCCCTACTATTTTATGATTGTCAAGATGAGAAACGATTTTTACTACAGTTAAAGGTACAACATTTTCATTAAATTGGATATTTACACTTATATTATATCCTAAGAACTCATATTTCATTTGTTCAATGTCATGTGTCGACATTTTCAAATTTTATTCATCATGAGAGTGCATTTAACACTTGTAATATTACCCTGTACAATACTAATTTCAAAATCAAATTTCGTTTTAACTTTTACTTCTGATTTTAACCCCACGTTGCGTATCCATCTCTATTTTAGTATCAGATGCAACTTCATTTATTTTATCACCTAAATTAGACATTTCTATATTTATTTGATAATTTTATTCGCCCTCTGTTCTTTCAGACCATCATTTTAACTAGTTATATTATTCTTTTTACATTAGTATCAGACTTCATTTCATCATTTTGATTAGTTATATTACTCTTTTTTACATTAATATCAGACCTCATTTCATCTTTTTGACTTCTTCCGTCTTCCTTCTTACTGATATAAAATCCTACTACTTGTTACCACAATATTACGAATATCAAATAAGAGGTCCAATAAACTTATAAGTTTTTCTGAGCAATGTCCATTAATTAATAGATTTTGCGCTAAAGATATACCAAGACGTAATATTATTCAGACCAGCAATATATTATTATATAAATTTACAATGTTTAAAATCCCCTCTTATCTTATATTCGCTTACAAAATTTAGAATATCTACACAACGCCACTTCAAGACATTTTACCACCCCAAGCGAACTTAATTTTTTTAACCGCTCCAAAGTAAATTAAATTTTCGTCCCTCCAAGTAACTTTATTTTTGTCGCCCCGCAAAATTTTTTTCTCTCGCTTGGCTACTGATCTACGGGACCTGGGTTCGAGCCCCGGATAAGGCATGGATGTATGTGTCGTTTTTCTGCTGAGGTCCTGCCATCCTCTCAGACCTTCTACTATGGCATATAAACTGGCAGGCTCCTGTCAGACCTCTGTGGCAAGCAGCTGCTTGAGGGGGTATTTATTTATTTTTTATTATCTGAAGTCAATTTATTCTTTTTTTCCGTGACAACAGATTTTATGTTTTTTAGGTCTCAAACGATCTTACGATTTTTGAACGATCTCAACACTTTTGTGGCTATAATTGAGTATAGTTTTCTGTCCCCACATTGGAAATAAAATGAAAATTAAATCATTAGTAACAGGATTACAAACTGCTATGCTCACAAAAATATATGGGGAGAGAGTGGCTCAGTCGGGTGCCCCAGGCATGTAGTCTGCAGTTCCCTCGGTCAGTAAAGGACACTGATGGGCTTTGAAAAGCCGTTTTAAAAAAGCCGCCGATGGAACGTAACGTTGTGGCTCCGTGTGCAGGAGAGCCATACCCTGTGCACGTTAAAGAACACGCTGGAGGTTCTCGACTGGAAACTACTATCCGTCTCCTAACAGTTTTCCAGTGAGTCCCTTTTCCTCAATCTTCTCTGAGCCCTGTTACCTGGTCATTTAACCCATTGTGCTCAGAAAAAGCACCTCTCAGAAGTAAAACATCAAATTATGAAAATAACTAGCACTTTATATTTATTGTACTTTTACAAAGTAACACAGTATTTTGATTTGGAAATAGAGCAAACCCATCATATTACTGACATGTTGCACTTAAAATTTTGCCAATCTTATTCCAAGCGACCTCATGGATGCTTATACTTCTGTTAGGCCAGCGCTTGATATATAACTTAGCTGTCATTTTATTAGGCTAGAGTTCAATGTAATTTCAATAGTAACACATATACAGAATTCAATAACTTATTAAATATCCTTCTTAAACAATTATGTAACTGGAAGACGTGGGTTTGAGTGTCAAGCAACGGTAAAACACATATTTTTCTGCAAAAGCAATTTTTGAATTCTAGGTTAAGAGCTTATCTGTGTATTTACTATTGATTGATTTTTAAATAAGCTTTTTATGAAAAAAATGTTAATGAAGATAATATACAGATATCAATCAAATCTATTGTAATCTCGATTTCCAACAATATTCGTTCAATATTTAGAGATTTACTGAAGCTGGAATATTTAACAGAAACGATGCCAGTTGGGTTGGGTTGTTTTACCTCTGAGCGGCACTTTTTTGCACACCATGGGCATTTAGCCCATGGTGTGCACATGGTGTGCAATGTGGGGGTCCATGTGACCTGTCCATTTAGGACAGGTCACATGGACCCCGAAGGCTCAGAGAAGGTTGGGGGAGGGGACCCACTGGAACAGCCCACTGAAAAAGAGACAGATGGTAGCCTCCCGTCAAGGCCATCCAGCGTGTTCTTTAACGTGCACAGGGTATGGCTCTCCCGCACACGGGGCCACGGCTTAACGTCCCATCCGACGGACGGCGGTCTTTCCAAGCCCATCGGTGTCCCCTACTGACCGTGGGCAGGGCGGGGAATTTTGCGGAGATAAATCTCAACGCTGACCAAGCTGGGACTCGAACCTGGGAACTACAGATTACGAGCCTGGCGCGCTACCGACTGAGCCACCCCCGCCCCTAAACGATGCCAGTAATTGCTCTGAAAAGTTAATACTAATTAAAATAAGTTATAACCGTTACACGTAACTTTGCTAACATGCATCAGCATGTTTAGTAATTCACGTAATAATTGCGATATTTTTCCCCTATTTTGAATTTTTTTTTGCAAAACAAGCTTACTAAATGTTTTAGCTTCCATAATTCTTCAAATACTAAACGTATATTGTTGAAAATCGAGATTTAAATAGATTTGATCGAGTCTTTAAATATCGTCAGTCACATTTTGTTGTAAAACCCTTATTTAAGAAATTGCCTAGATCATCTTAGAACCGAGAACACTTATTAGCATTCGCAATGTAGGGGGGGGGGGAAGCATGATCCCCTAGATCCTACCCGGGTACAAATCATTTTTTATCGATACTAATATAATGTTATGTTTCATTTTCCAAGTCATTCATTACTTCGAAATTCCACCGTTAGAGGGGGGTAAAGACAGAAAATTGTGAATTTCATTGTTTTTATAAACGAGTCTTTTCCTATTTTCCAGGTCGATTTTTCATGCTTCGAGGTTGATAATGAAACTACCGAAAACCTGGAAGTTATATATTCTTGAGAGGGCTGGGGAAAGGTGAGGTGGTCGCTCCAGCCAATGTTAAGAAAAATTGATTAGATAAAATTTAACCGATTTTTTTAAGCATGGATCTATTACATATGGTTGGTTGGTTGTTTTACCTCTGAGCGGTACTTTTTTGCACACCATGGGCTAAATGGCCAGGTTAGAAGGACCCCGAAGGCTAAGAGAAGGTTGGGGGAGGGGATCCACTGGAACAGCTGTTGGGAGACAGATAGTAATCTCCCGTCAAGGCTATCCAGCGTGCTCTTAACGTGCATAGGATATAGCTCTCCCGCACACGGAGCCACGGTTTAACGTCCCATCTGACTGACGGTGGACTTTCCAAGCCCATCTTTGTCCCCTACTGACCGTGGGTAAGGCGGGGAGTTTTGCGGAGATAAATCTGAACGCTGACCCAGCTGGGACTCGAACCTGGGAACTGCAGATTACAAGCCTGGCGCGCTACTGACTGAGCCACCTCCGCCCCCATTATATATGGAAAAAATAGAGAAGTAATAAGGAAGTAGAGAATAACAGGGCATATATAAAGTGTATATAATAGACGAGTCTTTAATTGAGATAATATTTGAATTTTAATATTATCTTATCAAATTGATGAAAAATATGATATTGATTATTGTAGGATTATTATTATCAAATTGAGATATAAGACTTTTTGTCAGGCCTTGGAACCGACAGCATCGCTGAACAACTGACACCAGAGTTGGTCCCAGAACGTTTGAATTTTGAAGAACTATCAGATAATACGTTTGCTGTACATACAAGTCTTCTCGACAAAAAACTCGTAGTTCTTATATTTCAAAATGCAATTGTTACTTATTTTCCAATTTTGCATATTTCTCATTTCTGAGATCTCTGTTTTGAATAAAAATTTATTGTAGAAATTTTAAAAGTACTTTGAATTTTATTCAAGCATCATCATCATCATCATCCTCAAGCAGCCATGGACTACGGAGGTCCAACCAGACCGCGTAATTCAATTCTCCAAACATATCTGTCCTGAGTTATATCTGCTGCATCCGATCACTGCACATCAATTCTACAAGATCCTGTTTGACATTGTCTGCCCACCGCATCCTAGGTCTCTCCATTTTTCTGAGGTCTTTAGGCACACTGTTCATAACCCTATTCGCAAATCTATAATTACCCATACGGGCAACATGGCCAAACCAACAGAGTCTCTCTCTGCACAATATACTGCTCAGAGGAGGTTGCCGACTCCTTTGCCTAACCTCTTCATTACTTACAAAGTTGAACCACCTAATTTAAAAGGTACTGCGTAAGCATGTAGAATCAAAAGCATCAAGTTTCCTGTTATCTTGTTTGCAAAGTGTCCAGGTTTCACTACCATAACTAACGCTAGAAAGAACCAAACTATTTATACAGTCTAATTTTAGTCTTTAAGTGTATATGCCTATTTTTCCACACTCTCCATAGATTCCTAAAAGTCCCAGAGGCAATCCCTATTCGCCTGTTAATCTCATGCCGCACATCACGAGTATCTGTTTCATAACTCCCAAGATAATTTAACTGAGACACTTGCTCAAGGGCGCAACCATTCAGAGCGACTGAAGCACCAAATGCCTGACCAATTTTCATCCCTTTAGTTTTATCTCTGCTTATCACCAAACCAACTCTATTACCAGTGTCATAAACAGCCCAATGAAAGAATTTATCTCATCAACATCATTTGCCAATAAGGCCAAATTATCTGCAGAATCCAAATAGCAAATTTTGAAATCTCTAGACAATTTAAGGCTAAAATCTTTCCCTTGCAAAAAAACAGTAACGAAACAAAAGAGAAAAGGGGATAAAATGCACCCTTATGGAACACCAGAAGCAATGTTAAACCAATTGCTACAAGCCTTACCAACTCTCACATACAACTCAGCGTTATTATAGAGAGCTTTTATTATGTTAAATAACTTGTCTGGTATGCCATACGATCTCACAACCAACCACAAATTATGACGATCAACAGAGTCGAAAGCCTTTTTGAAATAAACAAAGCTAGCAACCAAAGGTTTCTGAAACTCTGAAATATTTCTCAAGAATCTGCCTGAGGGAAAATATCTGCTCTACACACTTCAATAATTCAACAAATATCTACTTCTACCACTTCTGAATCCACATTGCTCATTAGGCAATTGAGAGTTAACCAGATTCTTATTTCTATTAAGTAGCCGTCCCGTGGTCGAGTGATTAGCACGCTTGGCTATTGATCTAAGGGACTTGGGTTCGAGCCCCGGGTAAGGCATGGATGTATGTGTCGTTTATTCTGCTGAGGTCCTGCCATCCTCTCAGACCTTCTACTCTGGCATATAAACTGATAGGCTCCTGTCAGACCTCTGTGGCAAGCAGCTGCTTGAGGGGGTATTTATTTTATTATATCACAATCATGCAAAGAGCTTTACCTGGAACAGAAAGTAGGCTGATATCTCTATATTTATCACAAAAATTATAATCACCCTTTTAAAAAATATGGATAATAATAGCTCTGGTAACATCCTTAGGAATCATGCCTTCATCATAAAAGATATTCAAAATTTCAGTCATCCAAGTGGTAACCGAAACTTTCCTAGCTTTAAGCATTTCCGTAATAATTTCATCTACCCCTGGGGATTTGTGTAGTTTGAGTTTAGAAATAGCCAAATTAACTTCAGACTGTGTTATAGGGCCAGCATTAAAGCCAGTAATTCATCTATCATCATTACAAGCAATGGTAGTAGAACTAACCACATTGTTTAGAGCATAGATTCCCAACGGGGGCGATAGCGCCCCCAGTGGGCGCTGGAGCCTTCAATGGGGGCGGTAGCGGATCCAGAGGCAAATGGGGGGCGTTGAGGCAGTCAAGAGGGGCGATCAAATAAATAAATAAATTTAATGGAATTTTCTGTGACAACCTTTTTATCTCTTCTATTCTGTGTTGTCTTCCTGGTGATTCTGGTCATCCACTACCTCATCCGTCATGTACAGCTTTTCAACTGCAGCTTGGACAATAAGTTCCCTGCTACCGTCTACTAGCGTACTGGTACGTCTGAAGTCGACTGAGATGCTCTCAAAAGTTCTCTTCAAGATCACAGATTGGATATCAGCTTCAATATGTTTTCCCACTCCAAGTCGCTTTGAGTATGCTTTATGGTACCTAGTTACAATACCATCCCACGTCAGAACATAAGATATAATATTAACATTACACTTGGGAATTAGGCTCAACTCATTAGCCAGCAGATCATACTTCCTCTTCTTTTCAACCTCTACTGTCTGCAGGTTATCCTGAGATGTTATTCCTACTTCAATAATTGTAATCTCATTCAATACCTTTACATGCACTACCATATCAGGCTTATTATGTTGGACATGTGTGTCCGTCCTGATAGGCAAATCAACCTTGATGCAATAATAATATAATAATAAATTTATTATATTAATATTTTTTTTATAATTATTTTTTAATATAATAAAATACTTTGAAAATACCTGTTTTCATGAATAAATATTTTATCTAGCTATGTAAATTATCTTATTGTTATCGCGTTAATAAGCATTTTTAAATTAGCATTAGATATACCTATACCTAATTTGTTTTAGTTTAGAATAGATTGACGGTGACAAGTCCTTGCAAGTTGGTAGGCAAACACGCCGTTCATGCAATTTAACATGTTTCGACAAGAATATGGGAGCTTGAAATGACTTGCTCACGGAGCAAGTGAGCCGGCATCGCAAACATACAAGTTAATGGGTGCACAAAATCAAATCTATAAAAGCGATAGCTCTAGGAATGTTTTATTATTTTTATGTGCTTCGCCGTGATAAATAGTCGTGAGTGATAAGTGTTAGAAGTCATTATAAACATTATTTTATAACTATCTATAAATCTGTTGAGAAGTTAATTTGTATTTGAAAATGTCTGAATCTACATCTAAAAAGAAATGCCGGCAGTACAGTATTGAGTATTTGAAATATGGATTTACGTACTCTCCTACAAACCAGTCATTACCTATATGTTTAATTTGCCGAAAAGTTTTTCCAAATGAAGCTATGAAACCTTCTAGGCTACAAGAGCATTTAAATAAAATGCATGCTGATAAGAAGAACAAAGATTTATCCTATTTTCAAGAACTGGAAAAGCAATATTTAAAACAGCCAACTATGTCAAACCTTTTTGCGTCGTCTTCTAAACAAGATGATGATGGACTATGAGCCTCATATAACGTTTCATTGTTAATCGCAAAAGCAGGAAAACCACACACAATTGGCGAGGAATTAATTTTGCCAGCAGTCAAAGAGATATTAAAAACTGTTCTTCATCATAAGACACCGTCAGATATCATCAAAAAAATTCCTCTCAGTAATAATTCAGTGCAAAGAATAGATGAAATGGCAAAACACGTTGAAATATCATTACGTGATTACTTAAAGACTTGCAAATTTTCAATTCATCTCGATGAATCAACTCTACCAAATAACGAAGCTCTACTCTTATCATACGTACGATTTATAAAAGAAGAAAAAATTCATGAAGAGTTATTATTTGCTAAAAATTTGGAATCTGATACAAAGGGAGAATCTATATTTAATACCATGCAAAAGTTTTTTCAAGAGAAAGAAATTCCTATTTGCAATATTTTGTCTGCTGCTACTGATGGTGCTCCAGCAATGACAGGGCGTCATAAGGGTTTCATAGCGCATTTGAAACAAGCAGTACCAAATGTACTCGCTGTACATTGTATTATTCATCGTCAGCATTTGGTTGCAAAAAATTTGAATGAACGTCTGCATACGTCGCTCCATTACGTTATTAAAGCAATCAATAAGATTAGAAGCAATTCATTGAATGACCGATTATTTGGTAAGCTTTGTAATGAAAATGATGAAGATTACAATCGCTTGCTGCTGCACACAGAAGTACGTTGGCTCTCTAAAGGTGTTTGTCTGAATCGTTTTTTCAATCTATTTGACTCAGTACTGGACTTCCTTGAAGACAGAGACGAAAATTTGCGCGAAAACCTGATTACGTCAAAAAATGACATCGCTTATTTGACAGACCTGTTTAAAATATTTAATCAAGTTAATTTACAATTCCAAGGTGATGAGTTGAATTTAATTAAAACAAAAAACGTCATAGCTGTTTTTGCGGGATAACTTCTATTCAAACGAAACCTAGGTGGAGGTGAATACAACCACTTTCCCACATTATCAGCAATCTCTGCAAAACCGGAAGATTTACTTACTTACTGCCAACACTTGGAAGTTCATCATGTTGATTTTACGGAGCGTTTCCAAGATATTTTAAACATGAATATACCGAGTTGGGTTTTAGATCCTTCGCAAACACAGATACTGAAGAATCATCAAATTTGGAAGAGGTACTCTTAGAACTCACGACTAACGAAGCACTCAAACATGGATACAAAGAGTTCTGGCTTCAAAAATCAATACCAGTTCTCTACCCTGGATTGTGGGCAATAGTACAGAAGTTTTTAATCGCATTTCCTTCGTCCTATATGGCTGAGCGTGGATTCAGTGCAGTAGCTAATTTACTGTCAAAGAAGAGGAACAGACTACACATCATTGAACGTGGCGATCTGCGATTGATGTTAACGAAATTGGAACCCGACATTAACAAATTGTTAACACTCCACCAGCCTCAATCATCTCATTAATTTTTTTATTTATTATTAATTTTGTGTTTATCTCATTATTTTTTATTTCTTATTGATTCTTTGTTTATTTTTAAAATTTTAATAAACAATTTTATTGTACATTTGGTTGTCGTTTTATTAATTTCTGCTTTATGATTTTTAATAGATAAATAAACAGATAAATTAGGTACAGATAATATGCAACAATATTTTAATATTTCATATAAAATTACTTATTATGGACTAGGGGGCGTTGAAATTTTTGTTCTCTTCTAAAGGGGGCGATGGTCCAGAAAATGTTGGGAATCACTGGTTTAGAGCATCACTGAAATGCTCAGCCCACCTAGCCAAGACGGAATCCTCACTTTCTATAACTTTACCTTGTTTACCCTTCAATCTCGCTATACCTGTCCGTTTTCTACCATACAAAACATTAACTATCAGGTACAGCTCTCTGCTCTTATGCTGTCTAACTGTTTCCTCTGATTTGTCAGCCAAGATTCCAGATTCTTATCAGCAGCAGCTAACTGATCCTTTACACGCTTATTAAGCTCTCTGTAATGCTTTCTGTTAATACTAGTAGGGTATTGATTAAGGACATTCCTGCAGTTCTTTCTGAAATAAGCTCAAGTGCCTTATCACTCAGATAATTCTGTCTCCTCTGCTCCTTTTTTCCTAAAAGAGTAAATAAGTAAACTTAACTAAAAGAGATAAAAGAGTTTTTCCTAAAAGAGTTCTGTTAGTGTCCAAAAAAAGCCTGTTTAAAATGATCCCATTCTTCCTCAACTTCAGTAGTAATCATACCATGACTGTCATAATGACTAAGTAACCTATCTTGGTAAGCTTTGGTTATAACTGGGTCTTTCAGAGCTTCAGTATTAAAGGTAAAATTTTTAACCCTAGCACAACACTTTTTAAGTTTCAGTTGCAAGACACTTTTTACATGATAATGGTCAGATCCAATTTCAGGTCCCCTATATGACCTGGTATTCCTAACAGACTAGCCCATTTGCTGTTATTTAATATATAATCAATCATATTCTTATACAGCCCATCAGGTGAAACCCATGTGTACTTATGCATGTCGTAATATTAATGCATACTTATGCATGTCGTAATATTCTTATACAGCCCATCAGGTGAATACCCATGTGTACTTATGCATGTAATTAAGTGTTAGTTATTCTGAAACCATTAAGTTTACTTACTTGAAGAAGACGTTTCCAATTGCCATTGCAGCTACCAATACCAAAAGGGCCTATTACCCCAAAAGGTAACAAAGGTTAGAAAGGTAAGAGTCAGTACCAACTTTGGCATTGAAGTCACCTAGAACAAAGGTAATATCTCCTTTCTTGAAAGAATTCAAAATATCCTGAAGTTGTCCGTAAAGCCCATTCTTCTCATCCTCATCGGCATCCTCAGTGGGGGCATAGTAACAGATAACATTGAAGTCTAACGCTTGTCTGAA
Source organism: Ryuthela nishihirai (assembly GCA_038380435.1). NCBI lineage: Eukaryota > Metazoa > Arthropoda > Arachnida > Araneae > Heptathelidae > Ryuthela > Ryuthela nishihirai. Next base: position 33,619,327 of record JAWZYU010000015.1, read on the forward strand.
ATTTTGCTGTAAGTAACCTTTCATTAATGCACTCATATCCTAGAAGAGCATCACTAGCGAGTCTGCTGAGAAGCAGACCCACGCCTTGGTGATGCTTATTGTCGTCCCTCCCTGAAAAGAGAAATTTAAGATTATTTTTAAGAATCTGACCTTTATCTGTCCATCTCGTCTCTTGCAAGCCGAGAATATCTAATTTATAATGGTGGAATTCTTGTGTGAGGACATCAAGAGAAAAAGCTCTGTACAGAATCCTCACATTCCAATTACCTATGGAGAGAAAATGGTTAGTGGGATGTTTAAAGAAATTATGTTTATTGAGAGAGGGAATGCCGACAATATCAAACAGCCCACTAATCGTAGGCATAGGGCAAAGACCCGTTCCCTCACCTCTAAAGGCTGAAGCCATCTACACTGGAAGACTTCCTCCAATGTAGAATTTGATGTTGCCAGTAGAAGCAAGAGTTCAGGTACCTGCGTTGACCTCTGCTCAGGATTATCCACCAGCTGATAAACAATATCCTGTGAATTTATTCACTTGGGGCTGTTAACCCACAAACAGAAAACACAGCGGAAGATTTTCCCTCCACAGAAGCCCACCAGTGCAGCAAATTCAGGATCCATTAACAAGCTCAGAGCCATAATTCCGTTCAGGTTGGTATATATTGGTATATATGGTCAGAACTAGGATCCTGTGCTGTTGACCACTCCTCAGCAGCGTAGAAAAAAAAAACAAACGAAAAGTAGTTATAGTTATCCAGATCAGAAGGCCACACTGATCTGGCAGCCTTCCCCTTCCGTTCCCTTTTACAAGAGAGTATCTCTTTGAAAGGTACTAACGGCCTGCAACATGAGAGGTCTGGGTCGGACATTACGTGCTAGGCCTGGCCGGTTCTATGCACCATCCCAGGGGATTGGTGCATAGCTCTCCTTCCAGTGACTACCTAGCTACCAGTTACAGACCTTACCATTCAAATATTTGTTCTTAATTTACATAGATCCCTATAATATTTTGCGAGCGAACCTCTTGTTAACAAATTGGCATCACACCCTTGCCTAAACCTCTGTAGCATAATCAGTTTACTGATCAAAGGGTTTCAAGTTCCATACTTCGGCCACCTTTCTGATTAAGTCTCTCTTTGTTGTAGACCTCCTCTATGTATATTAAACTCACAGACTCCTGTCATAGCTTTGTGGCAAACTTGAGCAACATTTGAAGAGTAACGTTTCTTCCCCGCACAACACTGCCTATGCTCCAACTTGTGAGTGAGCTCCGTCTAGAAGAATGGTTCTAAAGGTGTGGTTCGCGACTTCCTTGGGGATTTAAAATTATTAAATATTTTGTGCGAGTGATGAACCTATCCACTTATAGCTGATGTTTTCTAGTCTTTGCCCTATGGCGTTTTGATAACAACTCCAAGAGTATTCCACCATCCTTGCCAGGGCTGGATTAAGACATGCGCTTTAAGGGCTACACCCAGGGGCCTCCGCCAGCTGGAGGGTCTCCAGAGATTAATTGAAAAGTTTTTTCCTTTTGTGAATGCTGAATTAAAGTATAAGTACTCTAAATTATCTATTTAAAAAGGGTTCAATTAAAATACTGTATATATATTTGTAGTAAATATACTACAAATTATTACGGAAAAAGTATAATTATACGAGAAATTATATTGCAAATTATACGGGAAAAAGAAATACTGTACTCTATACATATACAGGGTGAATCTGAAAAAGTGGGCAAAACTTTACGGGGTGGTAGAACGCAGCTATACGAGCAATATTCGTCATAGAATGTATGGTCGGAACGCAAGCGGTGAGAAGTTAAAAGGTAGTTTTCCACTGTCACATTTAAAGAATGAACACAAAAAGGAGAGGAGATACTTCAGAAAACATTTTATTAACAGGAATGTAATTGAGGTACATGCTCAAAAGAGCTGCCGCCAGCTGTAATGCAGGCTTCACACCTGCGGGATAGGGACCGACGCACATTTGCGAAGACACCAGGCATTTCCCGAATATCTCCGGCAACAACGGCGATCCTGGCGACTAGATCCATATCGGTTTCAATGGGGTCACTCGTAGATTAGGCTTTTCAAGTGCATATCCGCCATTTCGTGGTTAGTATAACCAGCCATCCTCTCGGCAATCCACGGTAGAAATGCCGTTGGGTGCGAAGACCGACCATTTTATACCATTTCCAACGCCACCTAGCGGCTCGCCGTTTGCGTTCCGCCCATACTTTCTATGATGAATATTGCTCGTATAGTTGCGTTCTACCACCCCGTAAAGTTTTGCCCACTTTTTCAGATTCACCCTGTATATACACTCAATTCTGTTTTTACACGATTTTGATTTAACACGGTTTAGAAAAAATTCCAATTCTCTTTTTACACGATTTACTTTGATCTGACACGGTTCAAAGGGCCCTTTCCAAAAAATTTGCATTTGAATTTCATTCTGAAAAAATATTCCTATTCAAGAAAAAATTCCTAGAATTTACATTTATAACAAAGATGCCACTTTTATGGTCACATTTTTCGAAGTAGTTTTAACTTTGAAAATGTATTATAGTGATAGGTCGCAGACCTATTGATATTAATAATTTTAATTTTTTTTATTTTCCTATCCTGACGCAACCACTTAGTGTCTGACGTAGACGTCTTCGGAGGTTAATGGGTGTTAGATCTTGTTTGTGAATTTCATTCAGGGTTCGGTTTCATCTGTTTACGTTGACGAACGTTGAGAAGAACTTCGCTGGTACGTGAATGGCAGGAAGTATCGTGTGGAACCATTTCGTCTTGCGCAAAAGCAGACATTAACCTTCGGAAGGAATGCAGAGTGCTGGCAACAAGACTCCGTTCCACTTATGAAATATGGAAGTTTTTGCCCGGGGCTTGCTTCTGATTGGCCCTTTGGGTGGAGAATTCCCGAGATTGCCAGAAAGATATTGTCACACTTCCACCGAAGAAACAGTTCGGAATGGGGTGATCATTCTAACAGGACCAGGGTTCAGTCTTATTACCTATTTCTTTTGCTCTCTTCGATTAAGTCCGATTTTAGAGGAAATCACTGGACTGATTTTTAGGCCATATTTCAGGGAGGGAAAACTTTAAGATAAACATCTCTTAATTATTGAGATGGTAAATTTTTACCTAAATAAGTCAGGCGAAATTTAAAGGAATTTGCTTTGCTTGGGGAAAACCACGATCAGAGAAATCTGGAGTGGGTGCTTCACGAAAATTTATTCCGAGTGCACATTACAGTAACCTAGCAGAATACAGTTATCGTTGCCGAGAAGTCTTCAAACATGGTAGAGTTATTTTTATTCAACTTATTCTGATTGTTGTCACTTTCATTTTTAATTTTGATTGTTGTTTGAAGTTAAATTTACTTAAGTGGAGTGGGTGCTTATTAAATTGATTGTAATGTAAATTCATCCACCTTTATAAGCCAGTGGTGCAACTCTGTTTTATTCTCTATTTTATGGAAAAATTGTACAAAACCTACTTCATTCGGAATAAATTGGCAACATTGAGTTCCGGGAATTCCCCTCAATTTTATCTTCAATACATATATAAGTCTTGGTCTCTCATTTCGTGTTTAAAGTTAGAAGTGTTTAGAAGTTTAATAGAAGAAATCGAAAAAAAAAATTGTTTTGCTTTTTGAAGTTTTGTGTGCGTAATATAAATTTATTAAATTTTGCTGATAGGTAATTTACAATTTTTCATCATCTGATTTATTAACCACAATTCAAATATTTTTCGTAAGCCTTACCACCATGTCGGATAATTCAATTATACAAAAGCAGAAAAGGAGAGCAGTTGGTAGAGTTGGATTCCATGATTTATCGTTTGCAGATATTGATGAATTGCTGGTTGATAAAGCTCTTAGTGAAGATGAAATAATAGAAGTTGTCTTTGAGACTCCTGATGAAAAAGAAAAAAGTGATGGTGATGAAGAGGTTCCACTCACTGCAAGTTTAATTAAAGAAGGGCTTCAAATGGCTAGTAAATTGGAAAGTCATTTTCTTACACACCATCCCATTGTCGAACGAGCTGAGCAGTTTAAATGTGAATTGAAGTCATGTATGGCGCGTTATCAAGAATTATACAAATATCTATCAGAATCACTGGAACCAAGTGATAATTTGGTTCCCCATGCCACAGAGAGCATTTCACCATTGGAATATGAACACGACGGCCAAAATGTTTCAAGCGATGAAAATGATTTAATTTTAGTCTTACGCAAACGAATGCGTCTATTGTCAGAAAGTGACAACGAATAAAATCTAATTAATAAGCATATGTAAGTCATATTTATTTGCACTTTTGCATTCTTGAATTAGTGACATATCATTTTCTTTATGAAGGATAATTTACTTTATATGTGTACATATAATTATCTTTATAAGTTTATAAAATAAATAATGTTTAAATGAATAAAAATCAAATAAAGATTTATTTAAAGATTTTGATATAATTTGTTTGAAAACAACTTATTATTTGCACTGGGTTTTCACGTCTGTAACCAATCTTCTTTTTTTTCATATGCACTGTATTTTTTTTACACGGTTATCTTTTGCACGGTTTTCTTGGGAACCTGTCGACCGTGTAAAAACAGAATTGGGTGTATTGTATGACGGTTTGTGACGTCATAATATGAATAAGGGTCTTATTGATTGGAACCCTGCAAACGTTCTCTCTAACGGCATTTTTTATTGTTTTGAAATCGGATAAGACTGACATTGGTGTTTACAGTTACGCGGTAAGTTAATAATTATAAAATAAATAAATACCCCCTCAAGCAGCAGCTTGCCACAGAGGTCTGACAGGAGCCTGTCAGTTTATATGCCAAAGTAGAAGATCTGAGAGGATGGCAAGACCTCAGCAGAAAAACAACACGTACATCCATGCCTTATCCGGGGCTCGAACCCAGGTCCCGTAGATCAGTAGTCAAGCGTGCTAACCACTCGGCCACGGGACGGCTCATATTTATAATATGTTATTATATAAAGTATATAATAAACTGTTAACTATTGTGATTAATTTTTGATAGAGATTTAATAGTGGATGCCAATAAGGCAGATGTTATTCGGTTTGCTAAGCCTTTATAGTATAATGTAAACTTGTCAAGCCTAGCAGCAAAGGCCTACCTTCTTTTTTATATGAATTTCATTTTACCATGTTTTAATGATGGCTAAATTCAGTTTAATATTAATGATGTGCATTCTCCCAGTGCATTATTAAGCATTAACCTTCCTTAATCAGTATTATTATGCTCATTAATCGGCCGGTTAAGGCCTGCGTTTAATTTGAGGCTGCACATATTATGAATATCAATCATCATGCAAATTACATTTCATGTGCTACACACTCCCTTAATCTGATAGGTGTATGTGCTGTGGAAAGCCCTTTGTTCTTATACAAAAACTTTACAATTTCTTTTCTGGTTCAACTAAACGTTGGTCAGTAATGCTTCAGTGCCTTAAAGCTGAAAGTGGAAGTGAATCCATATTGGTAGTTAAAAGTGCATCAGATACTAGATGGTCTGCAAGGACCGATGTCACAAAAGCTTTTCCTAAAGTCTATAGCTGTTTCCAAGAAGCTTTGAAGTTAATCTCAGAATATGGAAATCAGAAGGTTGACATACGTTATGAAGCAAACACTGCACTCAAGCAGCTATTAAAGTTGAAAACAGTTCTCTTGGCAGACTTCTGGACTGTCATACTAGAGAGGCTCAATCAAGTCAGCAAATCACTTCAAGTTGAAACACTGGAGCTTCAATCAGCTATTAAACTTCTTAAATCTCTACTGGATTTTTTTTTGATGTCGCAGCTGGATCAGTTTGAAGTGTTTGAAAATAAAGCAAAAGACAAAGTAGATTGGGTTGTTTTACCTCTGAGCGGCACTTATTTTGCACACCATGGGCTAAATGGCCAGGTCACATGGACCCCGTAGGCTCAGAGAAGGTTGGGGGAGGGGACCCACTGGAACAGCTGTTGGGAGACAGATGGTAGCCTCCCGTCAAGGCCATCCAGCGTGTTCTTTAACGTGCACAGGGTATGTCTCTCCGCACACGGGGTCACGGCTTAACGTCCCATCCGACGGACGGCGGCCTTTCCAAGCCCATCGGTGTCCCCTACTGACCGTGGGCAGGGCGGGGAATTTTGCGGAGATAAATCTCAACGTTGACCCAGCTGGGACTCGAACCTGGGAACTACAGATTACGAGCCTGGCGCGCTACCGACTGAGCCACGCCCGCCCCAAAAGACAAAGTATAAAATGCGGAATACTGTGACGAACAAAAACGAGAACATTGGAAGTGAAAATGAATCAATGATCGTAATGCTGAAGATGTTGCTTTGCGAGGAAGACAGAAGTTTAAGGTGGAAACATATCTACCCATCATAGACAAGTTATGCTCAGTTCTTTCTCATCGCATTGAAGCATATAAAAATATTAATTTATTGTTTGATTTTCTGGTCGAATTTCCAACAATGAATGATGAAGACATTTCAAGAGCAGCAGCCAAGTTTCAGAAGATTTACTGAGATGACATCGAGCCTGGGTTTGTGCCAGAAATTCTTCACTTCAGGAATTTTGTTGGGCAATTTGATGAATTCAGGCAGAAGCATGAAACACTACAAGCTTCTGATATCTACACCCTTGTAGTAAACAATGGATTAACTTCTTCATTCCCTAATGTTGAAATTGCACTATGGATTTACTTGTATTTATGATAACTAATGCGCCTGGAGAGAGGAGGTTCTCCAAGACCAAATATCTAAAGAATGAACACAGATCGACAATGGCACAAGAACGACTAAACAGACTTGCTCCCATGGCAATTGAAAACGATGTTCTCAAGAACTTACAATTTACTGATGTTTTGGAGAAATTTGTTTCCAAGAAATTAAGCAAAGCAAATATTTTAATTTTATTTGTTGTTAACCTTGTAAAAATAAATTTCAATTTTCTTCAACTTTCTTTTTGAAAATATTGCTGGGGGCCTCACATTACCTTAGCCCAAGGGCCTATATATTATTCTTCAGTTTATGTAAAAAATGACTAACTAAACTAATGGCTAATTGCTATTGATCAGGCCCCGATCTATAAAAGTCAAAGGGTGAGGGGGGTGGGGGGCAAGAAATACAATCGAGCCGAAAAAGTTGTAAAAGTGGGGCCAAGAGACTGGATTTCCAATGTAGTATAACATTTTCCCCTCCGTTTTAAAGGTCTTGAAAAAAATTGCTTGAAAAATGTATGAAATATAAATAAGCTTAATAATGTTTTGCCTCTGTTACGGGGCGGGGGTGGCTCAGTCGGTAGCGCGCCAGGCCCGTAATCTGCAGTTCCCAGGTTCGAGTCCCAGTTGGGTCAGCGTTGAGATTTATCTCCGTAAAATTCGCCGGCCTGTCCACAGTCAGTAGGGGACACCGATGGACTTGGAAAGGCCGCTGTCCTTCGGATGGGACGTTAAGCCGTGGCCCCGTGTGCGGGAGAGTCATACCCTGTGCACGTTAAAGAACTCGCTGGATGGCCTTGACGGGAGGCTACCATCTGTCTCCCAACAGCTGTTCCAGTGGGTCCCCTCCCCCAACCTTCTCTGAGCCTTCGGGGTCTATGTGACCTGGCCATTTAGCCCATGGTGTGCAAAAAAGTGCCGCTCAGAGGAAAACAAAAACAAAGCCTCTGTTATCCTTACTAGGGGCAAGGGATTCTGATCCCCCCCCCCGAGCTAGGCTCTGCTATTGACCATCTTTTAATGACAAATACTGTATTAAAAGAATATAATATTCGAAAGTTTAGTTGGAAAGTTTTCTATATAACAAATTATAGAATCGGAGCTAAATAAAAATCTTTTTTACTCTGTACACAGTACGTTAAATGGGGAACGGCAATTCTTTAAACAACCCAAGAAATTCCGTTTCACGCAAAAACTAGTAAACAAACAACCGCAATCTAAGCCGACACCCACGCGCTGCACAAAAGCAATACACAATTTCTATCCTTCTGAAACTCTTTTCAAGCAAATAACAGTTTTTAAACTAAACTCTCTGTTCGATTACAAAGAGGGCGCATTTCCACAGCCATGCCGTATCTCGAGATAATATAATCACGCCTTTATTGTTGCATGTGAACATGCGTTTCTATATTCTTTAGTCAATAAAAGTTACTTTCGTGAAAGGTAAAGAATGTTGTGACAAATTCCGTCAATAGTAAGGAGGCAGCGATTGAAAAAGTAAGAGGACCCCTGGGCTACAGAAATAATTAGACGAAAATCAATAGCCCCATTTTAGAGATCGCTATATTTATAAATCTATAAATATTTTGTCCCAAAATACATATTCGGAAAGTCACTAGATTGAGTGACCCTCCGAAAATGAACCTTGTGACACAATAATTTGCATGCACTAGATTGAGTAGAAATATTCACAAATATAAACTTAACTAAGTTTTCATATATAACTTCATAAATTGAATTGTAACTTAAATTCACATGATCTAATGTTTGTAAATCAATTACAGAAGATCTTAAAGGAGAGAGAGACATCCGTAAAAAAGGCAACATATTTACCTTTTAGACTTCACCTGGATTTAATGCTCTGATCTCTTTCGTCTCCAACAAAACATTCCTAACTTAACTTGCAATACACCGTCTTTGGATGTTGGGCATAAGCCCATCAAGGAGAACTTTACATAAGAAGTTTAGGCATGAAGATAAAAACTACTTATTTAAAATCAATAAAAATTGAAAAAATCCATAGGAAAATGTTTTTAATTGGGTTAATTATTTTTGTACAGGGATGTACCATTTAAAATGCAACCCAATACTGTGTACCACATATTCCTTTTAACAGTGTTTCTTGCATCTTTTTGAAAAGTTTGTTTGCCAATGCCGGCCACAGTTTGTTAAATGTTATGCTTAAGTTCTTCCAGACTTCGTGGTTTGTTGCAAAAATATCCCCACACAAAAAAAGTCAGGTGATATGAGGTCTGGGGAACGTAGTGGCAAAAGCCACATCTGCCAATGGCTCACCAAAGAAGTCCTGCGAGAAAGTTTGGGTTGAGTTATTTTACTTCTGAGCGACACTTTTTTGCACACAATGGGCTAAATGTCCAAGTCACAAGGACCCCGAAGACTCAGAGAAGGTTGGAAGAGGTACTCGCTGGAACAGCTGTTGGGAGACGTATGGTAGCCTTCCGTCAAGGCCATCCAGCGTGTTCTTTAACTTATAAAAGGTCTCTCGCATACAAGGCCACGGCTTAACATCCCATCTGATGAACAACGGCCTTTTCAAGCTCATCGGTGTCCCCTAATGACCCTGGGCAAGACGGGGAGTTTTATGGAGATAAGCCAAACGTTGACCCAGCTGGAACTCGAACCTGGGAACTACAGATTACGAGCCTGGAGCGCTACCGACTGAGCCAACCCCTGCCCCCACCTTCCAAGAAAGATGTTGTTGTATTCACAGTTTGGGTGGTTCCGCCATCATGATGAAACCCGGTATTGTTACTACGTTTCTCCTAATAAACGTAGAAGTGGTGGTGGGGGGTGGCTCAGTTGATAGCTCGCCAGGCTCATAATCTGTAGTTCCCAGATTCGAGCTCCGCTTGGACCAGAGTTGAGATTTATCTCAGCAAAACTCCCCGCCCTGCTCTAGGTCATTAGGGGAAACCGTTGGTCTTGGAAAGGACACCTTCCATCGGATGGGACTTGACGTTCTGGTACCATGTGCGGGAGAGCCATGTCCTGTGCACGTTAAAAAACCCTCTGGATAGCCTCGATAGGAGGCAATCATATGTCTCTCAGCAGCTGTCCAGTGGGTTCCCTCGCCCCAAAAGTGCTGCTCAGAAGTAAAGCAACTAAACCATGAAAAACAGTGTTTTATTTTTTAATTATTTAAAGAATTCTACTCTTTGGGTTGCATCTTAAACGGTACAATCTACATAAGGAAGAACTCTTTAAAAAATTTAATATGGTCATTTAATTTACTGTTTTCCGTTTTATAAGTTTTTCTTGGCTGTTCATTGCAAACTTCGCCATTTTCATTTCTTGAAGTGATTTAAATAAACAGATTATTTCTGTAGAATTTTCCATAGTTCAAATGTACATGGAAGAAAATTTCAAACACATTACAGTGTGTGTTCAAAAAATCATCAATTTGTGTTTTTAAAACTTTAGCTGTGTCGTTAAGGAGGTAATGTCCAATACAATCTATTCTAGGAAGATTAAAAATTTGGAATTTTGTAATATCTTTTCCAGTTAAAAATATGTGTGTTGGCCTTATAATGTTATGGGATTGGATTTTTTTTTGGGTACTTGTATAGAGAAAGAATAGTGGTAAAATGTTTCAGATTAAGGTTCCTTAGCCGATGAATCCGACTTTTGATCATCTGAGAGGCAATGTTAGTGGCTTGTAATTCTTTGTAAAATGATTTTATTCCAGAAACAATATTTTTATTCTGATGTTTGTGAATGTCTAGTAACATTTCCGGAATAGTACTTTTAGCATAGTCTTGTAAAATGGAATATACTGATGCTTTGCAATCAAATAGTAACACTAATAGTACCGTACTGCAACTAAAAGAGATTACAGTCCTGTCACGCTACCAAATGCTTGACAGGATCACAGATCGTGCCAGTAACTTCTACGGATCATGCCATCAACTCTACGGATCATGCCAATAACTTCTACGGATCATGCCATCAACTCTACGGATCGTGCCAGTAACTTCTACGGATCATGCCATCAACTCTACGGATCGTGCCAGTAACTTCTACGGATCATGCCATCAACTCTACGGATCGTGCTAGTAACTTCAACGGATCATGCAGTAAAAATTTCCATTGTAAAACGGAATTTGTACTCACTGTTTTAACCCATTTCCTGGTGAAATTTAATTTGGTAAGCGTGTATGACATACCACTAACGTTCGTAATATATGAATTGTTATCAGACGCAGGCTTTCAGTTGGGTTTTTTACCTCTGAGCGGCACTTTTTTGGACACAATGGACTAAATGGCCAGGCCAAAAGGACCCCGAGGGCTCAGATAAGGTTGGAGAGGGTACCCACTGGAACTGCTGTTGGGAGGCAGATGGTAGCCACTCGTCAAGGCCAGTGAGCGTGTTCTTTAACTTGCAAAGGGTATGGCTCTCCCGCACACGGAGCTACGGCTTAATGTTCCATCCGAAGGACGGAGGCCTTTCCAAGCCCATCGGTCAGATGCAAGCGATATACCATTTATGATCTGATGTAAGTGACATACCATTTCCCAACTTCTTACCCGATCTACTGAGAAACCATTTCTTTCCGACGTTTGTGCTATACAATACCGTAGCTTGTTATTTGATTCCGTTGCCTAATTATTCGCTCAAATCCATTCTTATTGTGAATTAACATTCGTTTTCCTTTCGGTGTCTCGTTCGGCACAATTCTGAATTGGCTCTTTGGGAACCGACTCAATGCTGATGCCTTACTACGCATTGTAATGTACTATTTTTTCCTGGAATATATGTCCTACATTCTATTTTTTACCCGAAGTATATAATGGACAATTTCTAACCTAACGAAATAAGATACCCTTTCTTACTCTACCTATGTGACCTACCATTTATTTCCCTAACGTAATGACACACTTTTTCGTATTCAACTTATGTGACATACCGTTTCTTCCCTAACGTAATGACTTACCTTTTCTTATTTGACCTATGTGACCTACAATTTCTTTCCTAACATAATGACATACCTTTTCTTATTCGATCTATGTCACATACCATTTCATCCCTAACGCAATGACACACCATTTCATATTCGACTTATGTGACATACCGTTTCTTCCCTAACGTAATGATATGCCTTTTCTTACTCTATCTATGTGACCTACCATTTCTTACCTATTGTAATGACATACCTTTTCTTATTCGACCTATATGACCTAGTTGCGACCTATGTTACTGGCATCTCAGTCTACGTAAAATGTCATTTCTTACGTAGCATACGTTTTGCTACTTCTTACTAACATGATGAACTTGGCATTTCATTTCCTTCGTGTCGTACGTTATTTAACATACGTGGCATGCCATTTTTTATCTGACATACGCGACTTGTCATTTTTTATCTGGCATACGTGACATTCTATTTCTTATCTAACATACGTAACGTGGTATTTGTTTATCTTAGATACGTGACATGCCATTTCTTGCGACATAAGTGACAAAACAATACATAGAGCTATTCCTGCCAGAAAAATGGTCCCAGAAGTGTGTTGCAGCCTTCTTACAACCTAATAAGTATAGAAATTAATCAGCAATATCAGTACAGTCGCTCAAAAAAATATCCGAACACTATAGTTGATTACAGAATTCCCAAAAAAAACCTGGCAGCTATTTTTTTAGAAATTAGTGATCTGGCAACCTTCTTGTAAAGGAACATGGAAGAAAATTTCAAACACATTACAGTGTGCATACAAAAATCATCAATTTGCGTTTATAAAACTTCGTGTAAAGGTTGCCAGATCACTAATTTCTAAAAAAATCGTTGCCAGATATTTTTTCTGAATTCTATAATCAACCGACCACCACACACCTAGTACCAATGAGTTTGTTGTTAGGTAAGCGTTGATAAAAATTCGATTGTAGATTTTTCCCTTTATGGTTTTCTTATGATGATCCATTTCTCACGAGTCAGTTGTTCAACAGATGGCGCCGCTAACGTCTGTTCAAGAAGTTATTGTTTCGTCAGAAGGATATTGTCACCGGACCCCAGCTGACTCGCTCACGGCTGATTCATTTGTTTTCTCACTTGTCAACAACATATGATGATGTGAATTGAAAACACGCAGTTTATGGTCATTAATATGCAAAAGTGAGACTATTACCATGAAAATTATGCTTCTGTTGGCTCTAACCAATCAAGAGCGTTTCGACTTACACGAAAAGTATGTATTTTTAGAGCTGATAATGAAATTGAATTCTGAATGCATTTAACAATTGTTATTTCAAAACTCTTTAGTGTTAATCATACAAAAGCTAGAAACATTTCAATCATCTTACTCCTTATTAATAACTGATCATTTTATTTTTCTCCTCTGTCATAATCAATAACATAAATTTTAAATTATAGCACTGAAGAATATCACATTTTTTTTACCCTTGAATTGCCTCAGAGACATGACCATTATTGTTTTCTAAAAAAAATCATCTGGCACGAGAAACATCTGTATCTTATCTGAATCTAAAGACAGCTTTCACATATTTGCAGAAATAACGAGTTGCTTTTTCCAGTTTCAGCATTTACGACAAAGTTCTCTCCGTCTGATTCGCCAGCACACATCGATCGCCAACTCAGCCGCCCGCCCGAAACCGCGAGCTCATTTGCATTCCGTAAAGGCGAAAGCACCTTCAGATTTCCGGTTGACGAACTGCATCAAGCAGATGATAACCGAGCCCAAAGCCAATCTTCTACGGCGCCTCTCTCTACTCCACGAGACTCAGTCAGTCCGCTCGCTCTTGCTACCTCTACCCATTACCACTTGCAGGGAGCTAGCTACCGGTGATGGGGATGTGTTGCTCCGCGAGAGCCCGCCACCAAGTTCTATTCCCCATCTGAGTTGCCCTAGTACGAGACTCTATTGATTAGTCGAGCGGGAGGCCCACGCCATCCAACCAATGCAGTTTGCGGTGATTACCTACAAGATAAATGGGAAAGCCCGAATGGAGGACTCGCTCGACACTAATGGTATGGAAGCTAGCTACACCAGGGTGGGTGGATACTACGGAACAGGGATGTCGGGAGGAGGGAACTCGGGGAGAGCGAAAGTGCAACTAAGCCTAACCCCAGAAGACTATAACGTGTAGCGGCACTGGCTCTCAATAGATCGAGCTAAAGAAGGATGAGAGAGTTAACGGAAAGAGCAAAGATAGTGTTTTGAACTCACTCGCTGGAGATGATGCGCACTTCGAGCCACAGTGAGGAAGCGTGATTTGGTGACGATGTTTTGCGATTCCGGGTGCGCTTCCGTGTCTAGTGAATCAGCTGCGAACTTTGTCCGTACTTTTTTTTGAAGGTGATGCATAGAGAAACACACAGGCGGAATACAGAACGTTCCGTTGTTTAAACATAGTTATCTGGTGCGACTGTTGTTCTCCTTCTATGATGATGTGCCTTGCCCCTTTGTTTTGACAATCGCGTTTAGCCATTCAAAGCCAAGTCACTGACTCTTTGAATTTCTTTTTTAATATTTTATTACTCACCAATATTTTTCTCCCTACTTATTACATTAACTGAATATTAACAGTTTTGAATTCTATATTTCCAAATGCAGAGCAAATTAGAAATGCTTTTTGAGTGACTAGTTGAATCCACGTTTCTCAGCAGTGGATAACCTTCTTGTTAAACCTTTCATTATGAAACCTGTCTGAATGCAGTTTTTAATACAAAGACCTTCTCTATTACACTTAACCTTCAATGACTTTGATCGTGAAGATTAAGGACATTTAGGTGTTTTTTGAGTATGCAAAATTGACTTTATACAGATAGAGAAATAGTTATTCAAACCTTGATATTGTTTGACAACAAAAGAATTACCGCTGTAAAGATTGTATTACGTAACAATGTAATTTATTCATTTTGTCCATAGATGGCAGCACCTATGAATATTACTGAGATGTGACGTCATTAATATAAGGAGGCAGGGAAAATTTTCGTTTCATTATAAAGAAATTCGATATATTTTTAGCTTGTTTTTTAAACAAGACTTTCTCTTCTTCAGAAATTAAAATGGGCACCATTTAGTTTTTAATCTTTTTTTTTGTGGGGGATATTTTCTCTTTACTGTAGCTGAGTGGTTAGCGTGGTCATCAAAGGGACCTGGGTTCGAGTACCGAATAAAGCATGAATATTTTGTTTCTTCTGTTGCCTTTCTGCTGAGATCTCACCTTGCTCACAGATTTTCTCTATGTCATCTTACACTGATAGGTCCTGACAGACCTCTATGCGAAATAGCTGCTTGAATAAGATATATTTTTTTAAATTATATTTATTTTATTAATGAATTACTCTTAGCGATTATGATGTTACACAGAAATCTTCAGTTTCTACGAATGATTTCCAGCAATTTCCTTTCCAAATAGCATTACGTTTTTAATATTGTCTTTGAATAATTTCATTTTTTTAAAGTTTATAACAATTTAAAATAATTGTTTAGGAACATGCATTTCTGTACATGTATTTTACAATGGGTTGTCCCGCGGTGGAGTGGTTAGCGCGCTTGTCTACTGATCT
Organism: Ryuthela nishihirai; assembly: GCA_038380435.1. Classification (NCBI taxonomy): domain Eukaryota; kingdom Metazoa; phylum Arthropoda; class Arachnida; order Araneae; family Heptathelidae; genus Ryuthela; species Ryuthela nishihirai. The sequence continues at coordinate 33,634,611 of JAWZYU010000015.1, forward strand.
AAGGGAACTGGGTTCGAGTCCTGGGTAAGGAATGGATGTATGTGTCGTTTTTCTGCTGAGGTCTTGCCATCCTCTCAGACCTTCTACTACGTCATATAAACTGACAGGCTCCTGTCAGACCTCTGTGGCAAGCAGCTGCTTAAGGGGGTATTTATTTATATTTTACGATGTATCAAATAAATGTTTTATTTTCCATAACCCAGATACAGAGCTAGAAAATAAAAATAAAGAGGTGTGGACAATGATTTCCATCAAGCCCGAAAGAAAAAAAGGGGAAGAGGGGAGACTTGATTTCCATTGATGTATAACATTTCCTCCTCGATTTTGCAAGTCTTTAAAAATTTCTTGAAAATTAAATGTACAGTCGCTCAAAAAAGTATCCAAACACTATGGTTGATTACAGAATTCAGAAAAATTATCTGGCAACGATTTTTTTAGAAATTAATGATCTGGCAACCTTCGTGTCACGTAACACGAAAGGTTGCCAGATCATTAATTTCTAAAAAATCGTTGCCAGATATTTTTTCTGAATTCTGTGATCAACCATAGCTTTCGGATACTTTTTTGAGCGACTGTACATAAGTTTCATATTTTTTTTTTTGCCTCTTGTACCATTACTGGCATTCTCAAAGTGTGGGGGCTGGTGGCATGAGCCTTTTGTTCTCTTCAGCTAGATTCGACCCTGCCCTAATCAGAATCTGTTTAAATAATGAACGAAATAGTTTGGGCCTGGGCAGGGTCGAAAATTAGGGCCTTAACTCATCACTAGGTGCTAATCAAATATTAGTTTTCCCATTATCCCATCCATTAAATAGTTCGAATTTTCACTGCTAGAGGGTGCAAAAGTCGGAAAGTGAAAAACTTCATTCTCTTTGAAAACGAGCATCTCCTATTCGTCAGAGGCGATATGTATTTTCCTAGTTATCTAATCATATCATTTACATTAATTAAGGTTTGGTCATATTACTTATGTTCAATTTATCCTTTGACTCGAAAGGCTTATTGAAATATCATAAGGATTTCAACGTCAATTCAACGTCAGAAAACACATTTTTGACATGACGAAAGTTTAATGATCCCAGTTTATGCATCACCTCTCTTCAGGAATGAGTTCTGATGATCTTACTGACTAATCTTAAGGTGAATTTTTTCACACTTGCATAATTATTACTCTAAAGGCACACTTTGTCTAATTATTACTCTGAAGCAGTGCTGTCCAACTTCTCTAAGACCGCGGGCCATTTTTTCTTTTGCCAATATTTCGCGGGCCAAAAAGAGAATAGGATAGGATAAGAAATTGAAAAGTCAGTTCATGCCACCTCAAAAAATCATTTTATTTATACCAAAAATAATAACTAATAATAAACCTCAAAAACCCAAAAATATTATTTTATTTATACGAAAAATAATAAACCTCAAAAACCTCAAAAAATTATTTTATTTATACGAAAAATAATAAGTAATAATAAACCTTAAAAACCTCAAAAAAACAATTTTATTTATACGAAAAGTAATAAGTAATAATAAACCTCAAAAACCTCCAAAATTATTTTAGTTATACGAAAAATAATAAGTAATAATAAACCATGATAAAGTTTCTAAACCTTATCAAATATTTAATAAATTTAATAGGAACATTGTGGCCGTAGTTGTTGGGAAATAATTTATTTTACTTCCATATCGATATTTGTTGTTGCGAGCCGTAGTATATGTTCAAGTGTAGAGTCTTTCAAGCAGTTTCTGTATCTTGATTTTATATATTTCATATCAGAAAATGCGCGCTCGCAGATATATGTACTTCCGAACACAGAAATTATTTGGAGTCCGAAATCTTTCATTTTTAGATATTTTTCTTTAGGCAAAAGTTTGAACAATTCTATTCCAGTTTCTCTATTAGATGCAATAATTGGGTCAGACTGAAGGTCACATAATTCCATTTGATATTTAGGATCTACGGTGCTAATATCAATATTTAATGGATTACTGAAGAAATTTAAACTTTGCTTAAGGTCATCATATTGAGAAAATCTTCTATTAAAATCTTCAATTAGGATATCTAATTTAGGAACAAATTTTTCAAAATTAAGTGTTTTACTAAGTTGCTTCATTTCTTCATAGAACTCTTTACAAGTTTCAAAATGAATTAAATTGTTTTCCTGCAAATTTGACTTCAACAATTGTAGTTTGTTTTTAAACCCAGTAACATGATTATAATGATATTAATCTTTTCCTTGTAAGGATTTATTCAAAACATTTAAATGATATGTAATCTCTGTTAGGAAAGCAAGTGAACATAGAAAATTTTCATCAACAAAACTTGCTATTAAAACTTCATTGGTGCCCACTTCTGTGAGAAAAAGATGAATTACTTTTCGAAGTGTAAAAAATCTCTTGAGGCATTTTCCGGCACTTAACCAGCGAATATTGCTATGTAAAAGCAGATCGCTATACTCAGCATGCAGTTCGTCCTAAAGAGGATTAAATTTTCTGTGTGTAAGAGAACGATTTCCCTCCACGAATTAAATTGATAATTTTAACAAACTTTTCCATTACGTCGTTTAGTCTCAGCGAAATGCCTCACAATGTCTCCTGGTGCACAATACAGTGCAACATTCCACAATGCATGCCATATGCATGCCCAGTGAGAGCGACTCGTGCTGTCGTTAGATGCTTCTTATTACTGCAGCTTCATAAAAACATTTGTTTGATGACGCCGCACCGCTCTTAAAAGGTTTCAGAAGTTTGCCGATCGCCTTAAGAATGTTTTGTAAACTTTATAGAATGAGTAAGTTGACAAAAAATTATAAGGTGGATTGCAGATGGTTATTTAAAATTTCAAGTAAAAACTTGATTTTGTTCGCGAGCCACAAAAATCCTTGTGTGGGTCACTAGTTGGACTGAGCTGCTCTGAAGTATTGTCCCAAGCGAGTTCCGTGTTGTGATGATTGGGTACGAGAAGTCTAGTCCAATTGTTCGTGCAAGTAGTCGAGATTTTCTTTTAATAAATACAGTGAATATAAAGAACAAAGGCCTCATCTCTATACTTGTGGCCTGTGAGAGTTCCTCTTGAGAAATGCTTGAGCTGATATCGACAGTAATATAAGGCCACACCATTAACTGTATTCATAATCGTCTCTTTCCCTAATGTCAGTGGGGTGGAATCTGTTTTTACGTTCTTTCCAAATGAAAGTTCTTGGAGAATCTTCTTGAAACTTGACTCTCGACTCATCTCTAAAAGGGGGTGGCTCAGTCGGTAGCGCTCCAGGTTCGTAATCTGCAGTTCCCAGGTTCGAGTTCCAGCTGGGTCAGTGTTGAGATTTATCTTCGCAAAATTCCCCGCCCTGCCCACGGTCAGTAGGGGACACCGATGGGCTTGAAAAGGCCGCCCTTCGTCGGATGGGAAGTTAAGCCGCGTCCCCGTGTGCGGAAGAGCCATACCCTGTGCACGTTAAAGAACACGCTGGATGGCCTTGACGGGAGGCTACATCCTAACAGCTGTTCCAGTGGGTTCCCCTCCCCCAACCTTCTCTGAGCCTTCGTGGTCCTTGTGATCTGGCCATTTAGCCCATAATGTGCAAAAAAGTGACGCTCAGAGGTAAAAGAACCCAACCCATCTCTAAAAGAATGCATTGGCTTACTGTTCCTGGATCCAACCAAAATGTCGTCAATACCAGTTCAAGCGGCCTATGTTTTTTGAGCTAATCAAGAGAATAAGACAGAAGCAGTCACACGAACACTCCTCTCATGGAGATTTATTTAAGAGAGATTCCTTGATACATTTCCAATGAAGCAAGTCGCTATCTTGTGGAATTACACTTGTACAAAAGTTCATTTTGTTCAAAATTGATGATAATTGAAGAATCATTATACAAAATTGAAAGAATCATTATACAAATTTAAAAAGTTTTGTTAGTTCAGTTAACGATTTTTATAACATGTACAATGCCACAAGAAGGTAACGAGATTGAAATGAAATAAAAATAACGATGCAAAGGGCAAAAGCTTATATCTTCAAAATTGTCCATGGAGCGATTGAATATACTTATTAAAGCACTAACATATCAACTTTGGAAAGACGAAAAACTCGCCTGTTGTGATGATATTCAAGTTTTGACATCCCATTTTTCTGGATGTCAGTCTTGAGCAAACTTTGCAAAGATTTAAAAAACTCGCCTGATGTGATGATATTCAAGCTTTGACATCGCATTTTTCTGGATGTCAGTCTTGAGCAAACTTTGCAAAGATTTAAAAAACTCGCCTGTTGTGATGATATTCAAGCTTTGACATCGCATTTTTCTGGATGTCAGTCTTGAGCAAACTTTGGAAAGACTTAAAAAACTCGCCTGTTGTGACGATATTCAAGCTTTGACATCACATTTTTCTGAATATCAGTCTTGAGCAAACTTTGCAAAGACTTAAAAAACTCGCCTGTTGTGATGATATTCAAGCTTTGACATCACATTTTTCTGGATGTCAGTCTTGAGCAAACTTTGCAAAGACTTAAAAACTCGCCTGTTGTGATGATATTCAAGTTTTGACATCAAGTTCTTCTGAATGTCAGTCTTGAACAAACTCCGTAAAGATTTTGCAAACTCGTTTCTGTGATGCCATTCAAGTTCTGACGTCACGTTTTTTCTGAATGTCAGTCCTGAGCAAACTATGGAAAGACTTGGAAAACTCGTCTGCTGAAATGGTATTCAAGTTCTGACATAACATTCTTCTGAATGTCATCAACCGTATCAAATCGGTGACCTTTCAGTCTCAGTTTCAACTTGTACAGCAGATAAAAGTCTGATGGAGATAGTTCAAGAGAATTCTTGGATAACTGAACACTGCAACATTTTTCTTTTAGCCAAAGATTGTGGCACAAACTTTGCACAAATTTTCCTCTTACCAAGGGTTGGGTTGGGTTGTTTTACCTCTGAGCGGAACTTTTTTGCACACCATGGGCTAAATGGCCAGGTCACATGGACCCCGAAGGCTCAGAGAAAGTTGGGGGAGGGGACCCACTGGAACAGCTGTTGGGAGACAGATGGTAGCCTCCCGTCAAGGCCATCCAGCGTGTTCTTTAACGTGCACAGGGTATGGCTCTCCCACACACGGAGCCACGGCTTAACGTCCCATCCGACGGATGGCGGCCTTTCCAAGCCCATCGGTGTCCCCTACTGACCGTGGGCAGGCGGGGAATTTTGTGGAGATAAATCTCAACACTAACCCAGCTGGGATTCGAACCTGGGAACTGCAGATTACGAGCCTGGCGCGCTACCGACCTGCCCCCTTCTTACCAAGGTCTATGTAAATTATGGACATTATCGATTTCTTATTCACATTTAGTTCGCTTGCTAATCGACAATCTCTTTAAAGTTGTTTTCGATCTTCCCTGAAAAGGTCATCTTACACATCCTCTGCGTTCTTGAAAACGCTTAAACCGTCGCAGTGATTGTGCGCTGGAAAGAGACTCATTTCCGAAAACGGTTTGTAACATTTCCTATGTTTCAGTGGCTATACACAAAATTTCATGTCGACACATTGTTTCATTGATGGATTTCCTTCGATCCCTAATACACGATGAACAAAGCACGTGCATTCGAAACAATAACGCAATGCTAACTGGTTATGGTTACTAGAACTGCCAAGGTTCCACTCTTCGCAGGGCTATAGAGGAAAAGGTTGTTCAATTACTGGGGATGCCCGGCGCCTCCAAATTATTTGGGGCGGGGGTGGCTCAGTCGGTAGAGCGCCAGGCTCGTAATCGGTAGTTCCCTGGTTCGAGTCCCAGCTGGGTCTGCGTTGAGATTTATCTCTGCAAAACTCCCCGCCCTGCCCACAGTCAGTAGGGGACACCGATAAGCTTGAAAAGGCCGTCGTCCATCGGATGGGACATTAAGCCGTGGCCCGGTGTATGGGAGAACCATACCCTGTGCACGATAAAGAACACGCTGGATGGCCTTGACAGGAGGCCACTACATATCTCCCAACAGCTATCCAGTGGGTCCCCTCCCCCAACCTTCTCTGAGCGTTCGGGGTCCATGTGACCTGGCCATTTGGCCCATGATGTGCAAAAAAACTGTCGCTCAGAGGTAAAACAACCCAACCCAATTACTGGGATTGGCAAGATTCCACTTCACAGAAGCCTATCGAATAAGAGGTTGTTCGATTACTGTGACTTCCAAGGTTCCAGTTCATTTAGAGGTCCTATCGAGTAAGAGATTGTTCGGTTACTGGGACTGTCAAGGTTCCACTTCACAGAGGTCTTCACACAACCTCAATCTAGAGTAAGAGGTTGGTAAATGAAGTCAATGAATTTTCCCGAAGTTTCCCGAATCTCACAATAGCTTGAACAGCGCCACCTGATGGTGGGTTCGATGTTTTACTTCTCAGTGGCACTTTTTTGCACAAAGTGGGATAAATGGTCAGGTCACAACGATTCCGAGAGCTCAGAGAAGGTGGGGAAAAGAGACCCATTGGACACGGTTAGGAGACAGATGGTAGCCTCTCGTCAAGGTCATCCAGCGTGTTCTTTAACATGCACAGAGTATGACACTGCCGCACACGGAGCCACGGCTTTATGTCCCATCCGACGGACTGTCACCTTACCAATCCCATGGGTGTCGCCAACATAGAGCTGATATAAATCTCAACGCTGGCCCAGTCGAGACTCAAACTTTGGAACTACAGATTACGATCCTGGCGCCCTCTCAACTAAGCCAACCCCAGCCCCAAGTTCAAATGGTGTGGACATATAAAAAGAATGTTCAGAGGTAAATAAACGAAAAAAATTAAGCAAACTGGAACCAGGGAGGAGAAGAAAGAAGGAAAGACCTAGAAGAAGATGGATGAATGGAGTTGACGATCATGAAGAGAGTGAATTTGGAAGAGAAGCAATGTAACAATAGAGAAACATGAAGGCTTAAATTCTATGGACTAGTCTGTCTTGGTCAGGGAAGTGTATGAAGAATAATGACATCTAATACATGCTACTCTGTTGCCTCTGTTGCCTCTGATACAACAAAAAGACCCATGAAATTTTCTGCCGGCCAATCGATGAACCGAACTACCAAAATGGCACAGGTAACGTGTAAAATATTTTCGTTGAGATTAATGTTCATCTGCCATCGTGTCAAAATCGTATTAAATATAAGGAAACCGGATGAACCCTTTGTTGCACATATAAGATTTCAATATGTGCAACAAAGGCTTATCAGGAGAAAATTTCCTGTCTCGTTTAACTGTCACCTTTCTCAGCGAGAGGAAAAAAATTTTTTGAACCCATTGAACAGCTGTTGGGAGACAGATGGTAGCCTTCCGTCAAGACCATCCACCATTCTTTAATGTGCACAGGATATGGCTCTCTCGTACATGGGGCCATGGCTTAACGTCCCATCCAACAGACGGCGGCCTTTCCAAGCCCATCGGTGTCCCTACTGACCGTAAAGCAGGACGGGGAGTTCTGTGGGGATAAATCTCAACGCTGGCCCAGCTGGGACTCGAACCTGGGAACTGCCTGACGATCTACCAACTGGTCCCCCCTCCCCCGTCATTTAAAGTATGGTAATATTTATTTTTTTTTAAATAACACAGTTAGACGAAGCTTGCGAAAGTTTTCGTTTTTATAGTAAATTCAATTAGTCGAACCTTTAATAATTCAATAAAAATACTGTGTTCAGTAAAAAATATTTATTTACTAAAAGATCGTTTGATTCTAGATTATTTTAAGAGTAATTATTTCGTCCGGCATTATCTTTAATAAAAATTAAAACTCTGCTATTTATTAAAGCTTGTAAACACAATACTAAGCAATAGGCGCTTGGTGCGTTATTGCCCATACTTTACATGCCGGCCTCCATTTAAAGGGTGGACATTAATGAGTTTAGCTTTCGACTGGGGAGCGCAGTAATATATCGGCTGCTCACTCTATTTATTCTACCTCGTTGGGAATGTCTAGTGTTGTTTAATGCATCTTTTACGGTCTTGTTTCACATTTTGTTTTCAGAAATATTCAAATGTCCGCCAATTCACTGCAGTTGTTGGAAGGTAGTTGTTGTATGGTTAGAAGCTTTATAGGGATGTCCCATTAAAGACGTAAAAGCAAAAAGACTATCATTTAAGATGGCAATTTTGGAAATTTTCGAAGCCGCCACTCTCTTCAGAGAGGCGGGATTGGTTAAGTCTTGAGCGTGTTAGGCTCGTAATCTGCAGTTCCCAAGTTTTAGTTCCATATATGACAGCGTTGAGAATTATCTCCGCTATTCCCCACCCTGCTCTGTGAGAAAAGGAACACCGATGGGCTTGGGAAAGAAGCCGCATAACGTTAAGCCAAAACCCCGTGGTTAGGAGTTCCAAACTCTGTGCACGATGAAGAACACATTGGGTAGCCTTGACGGGAATCTTACACCGTTCCCCCCAACCTTCCTCCCCACAACCTTCTCGGACCTATTGGAGTCTTTCGAACATGGACATTTAATCAGTTTTTATGCAAAAAATCTTCATCTCACAGGTAAAGGAACCCAACCCAATTCTGTTCATAAATTTTAAGAACTTATAATAATATATAAGAATGATCATCACAATAAGTTTCTATTGCCAAGAGGAAAAATAAGGCTTTAAAATTCCCCCTACCCTTAAAGGAAGTTTTCTATTGCGCTTTAAACCTTTTTAAAGAATTATTTTAATGAGAGAATTAGCTTTTAAACACGTTTTTTAAAGAAATTATAATTTCTAGTTATTGACCTGATGTTACGTGCTGTTAACCCTTTCACGACTAAGGGAAACATTTTTCCCATTTTAAAATTGGTGATTATCGTATTTAATTATAACCTTATCTGCATTTTTTATACAGAATGTCAAAATAGAACGTATGCCGAACACAATTACGTAAACGGGAACGTTTAGAAAACAAAAACAGAACTGTCAGGACGCATAATATATGTACTATGTGCAATGTCCATCTTTGCCTCACTACCAAAAGAAATTGCTTCGCAGAATATCATAATTAGCACATCATTTTGTATAGTAATTTTATTTCATAATTTTGTATTATTTTAATTAACATTTTGTTCTAATAAACCAATAAATAAAAGAAATTGCATAATAAGCATAACTATAATTTGTGTTACCTTTATAGTCCATTGGGAAAAATATTTCGCATAAAATTCCAAAAAAACTACAATTGTTATGTATTTTTCTTATGATTTTTATTTATTTTACGTCTAAACAAACTAAAATAAACAGTTACATACTAATATTTACTCTTAGAAACCTTATGGTCCTGAAAGGGTTAAGTCGTTTGTTGCGGAAATGATTTTTTTAAAGGGATTGAATCTATTTCATCTTTGAACGTGAAGCAAACTTTATGTGAATTATTTATTAAAATCAGAACGATATATGCAACGGTTCGAGAGTTCGTTTCTGACGAACAAACAAATAGACAGAATAACAACCATATAAACAAACAAACCAAAACATCAACAAATTTCCATTTTCCAATTTTATTTTTCTATAAACAATTACATACAGAAATATAGTGAAAAGCTCATAAGAATACTCTAGTGGGTGAGTTTTCAGTAATGAAAATTCATATATATATATAAATATAGAAACTATGTTGGAAATTAAATTACACAAACTTAAAACTCAAATATATTTAGGAAGATAAGAATAAAATGAGCAGAAATAATTTTGATCAATTGAAATAATAGACATAACTTACTAATATAAAACATTTTCTATGGTCATCAAGGTTTAAAATATATAGTGTTAATTTTTTTCAGAATAAATGATAATTTCGAATTATTTTGATCTCTTTCAGGATAGAGAAGAGAATTTGCGGAGGTAAGAATATATAATAACGTATAAATATTTCTTTATGCAATTTTCGTACTTCGTAATTATATTATCAATTGACTTTAACTCATGCTGATTTATGGAAGCAAGTATTTTTTCCTTTCTAAAATAAAAGTATTTGGGAATTTCAAAAATGTAACCGTGTCTTAGTGGTAAAATTTGCATGTGTCGAAATAATGGTAATGTATGTTGCATGTATGAACTATTTAGACATTAAACGAATAAATCGCTTCTGAAGAATGAATAATTGTTTAATGTTATTATTATACATACAATCCCATGATTATATTCCATAAATTAATCGGGAGCGTATTAACGTATAATAAGCCTTTACATTACCTATACCCATAAATTCAGATGATATTATAATTTACTTAGTACAGCTAAGCTAAACTGTAAAACATTTTCTTTTTTAATCCATGCTACATGCTCTTTGCAAGTTAAACAAGCATGAAACCAAATGCCTAAGTATTTGACAGATGATATATTGGTATTTCAGGTCAATTACATTCTTCATTATTTTGACAGTATAATTCATGAAAAATTAATTTATTGTGATTTAATATACTTGAAATTAAGTTGATTTCCTTTAAATAGAAGAATATAGTTTTTATTTGTATTTAAATCAATATTTAATAAATTTTTATTAAATCAGTTACGAATTATTTTAAAATCAGGATTTATATCTGAAAATATTTAAGGATGGTATTTTTAGTATATGTTAAATTGGTGTCAAAATTCAATTTTTTTTGTGAAACAAATATAATTCGGTTATTTTGCAGTTTGGATTACTGTGGAAACCATAGGTTCCAGTTTAGGCTACGTCCTTTCCCAGTTAAAGAGCTTCACTGCAATACTCCTCTGCACTGTAGCCGCTCTCATTGGCTTAGCTTGGCAAAACAATGCTTATACCTGTCCGATGCAGGGCTGCATTTAGACTTTGGTTATTTTGCACTTTGTTAACTGGGAAAGGACGTAGCATAAACTGGAACCTACAGTTTCCATAGTAATCCGAACTGAAAAATAACCTATAATTCTTTTCAAGATGAAAACCGATACAGAGGTTCATTGTTCTTTCCTATTTCATAGCCAAGTTTGATTATTTTACCTATGAGCGATAAATGGACGACAAAAATGTGAAAACTGGAACCAGAATGAAGAACACAATTTTTGCATTCAGTGGGCTAAATGGCCGAGTCACAATAACCCCAAAAGCTCAGAGAAGGTGTGGAGAAGAGGAACCTCCTCTTAGAAGACAGATAAAAGCATCCCATTAAGGTTATATATGGTACTTTTTAACGTACACGTGGTATTGCTCTCATGCACACGAGACCACGTCTTAGTGACTCATCCGACGGACGATGGCTTTTTCAAACCATCAATCAAACCATCAAGTCACTTGATGACTACAGATTACGAGCCTGGCACGCTACCGACTGAGCCACCCCCAATATCAAATGATGTCCATTAGATATTGGCCAATCAGGTATATATGAAAGTATAAGACATAATAATAGTGAGATAATACAGGGCAGTTACACTTTATGCACGTAAAGTGCATCAAGTGTCCCTTTTCTAATCGAGGGTAGGGTTAGAATTTAACTGGGATAAATCTCAATACTGGCTGAGTTGGAACTCTGGTAACTTCAGATTATGATCCTGGAGACCCTTTGGCTGACGAGTTCTTACATTCACTTAGGTCTAAAACACATAGCCAATGATGAGAACGTATTAGGATGGCATGCAAATATATGCATATGATCTTCGCACTTAAAACTCCTTTACATGTAAAAAAAAACAGTAAACAACCAAATAGATACAAACAAACAGGTAAAAATAAAATACTAAAAGATTTAGTAGAATCAAAAACCTCAATTCTCTTGGTAAAAAATTACTATCATTTAATAAAAACTTTTTCTTATGAAAAGCTGTGTGAATAATAAAAACTTTTTCTTATGAAAAGCTGTGTGAATAATAAAAATTAGAGAATGACGTCTCGCGAATTAAAACTAATCTCTGATTCTCGTGAACCTTTTTATGACATTTCCATGATTTCCGTGTTTGTTGGTTCTATTTTAGTCCTGGTTCCTTTTGACCATGCGATCAACCTGGAACAGAAAGTTAAGAAGTTGTGACCTCTCTCTCTCTCCTACAAATAATAAATAATCCTAATGTGCTTAGAGGTGGGGGAGAGAGCTGCCAGAAAATGGTCGTGCACGTGAAGAGAAGACGAGTGTTTGGCAAACACGGCCAGTAATTACTGGAGTTGGGAATAATTAATCCTCTGATCGCGTGGTTCACCATCGCCACCACGTTGATGATGGCATTGGGATAAAATGAAGGTAAAAGCGAATGAGAGAAGGAACGGGAAAGAAAGAGAAGAAGCGATACTGGACTGCATTAGGTGTTAATAGCCTTTGACCGAGGAGTTCTTACGTTCATTTAGGCCTAAACCGCGTTGCCCCTGTTGTGAGCGTGTTAGTCTGGCATGCAAATATATGCGTATAATCTTCACACTTGTTAAAATACTTTACAATGCATGCAAAAGTGTCATTATTTCTTTAGATTTCCAATTATCATCTACACCGATGAAAATGTCAGCAAAGGGGATAATAAACAAGGTATTAATTTCGTGTTTGAAATCTTCAGAATTATTAATCTTGTGTAAGTATCTATATTAGTACGCTTAACTCATTGGTGTGGTATATTATTAGCGTGATTTCTTAACGAAAAAATTGTTCTGAAGTTTTAAAGATCGAAGGATGGGATGTAATTGTTTTCTTGTCTAAGTTTGACATAAGACACGATAACTGTAATATCCTAAGTGTTTCAATTTTCAAATTTGTTGAGGATAAGTTTTGGAAAGAGTGGCATTTTTTAAGTTGGTGAAGTTATGTTTTGTTTTAATATTTTATTTCTCTTCGATTTTATGGAGGCAGGTATTGGTTCTGTTCGTAGTTGCCACGATCGGGTTCGAGTCCCACTTGTGTCAACGTTCAGATTTATCTCCGCAGAACCACCAGTCTGACCTAGGTCAAAAAAGGGTCACCGATGGACTTGAAAAGTTGCCTTCCATCCGATGGGACGTAAAGCCGTCGCCCCGTGTTCAGGAGAGCCTTAACTTGTGCACGTTGAAGTACACGCTGGATGGCCTTTACGGGAGGCCTTATGCTACACGGGAGGCCTTATACTACATCCTAATAGTTGTTCAGTAAAACCCCTTTCCTCAACCTTTACTGAGCCCTTGGGGTCTTCCAAAACCTGGCCATTTAACCTATTGTGTGCAAAAAAAAAGTGCCGCTCAAAGGTAAAACAACCCAACAACTTAGTTTTTATGAGGTGAAATAATTTTGTTTAAAGTATTTCAAATTTATTTCAAAAAACGTGTATCTTTTTTTTTGCGCCCGAATTTCTTTGTCTCGTTAAAATGGAATGGAATATTTACGTGATATATCATAAAAGTTTTCTTTAAAATATCTCAATTGACCTTATAATGAAGAAAACTTCATTTTCCAAGAAAAAGTGATTGGTATTAAAAATAATAATAATAATTTATTCGGTGAAATTGCTAGTAATATAACTTGTAAGACAAAAGAGTGGAAATGTTAGTAGTAAAGAATCACAGGATGTGTTCTGTAGACATGGAACTCATGAAATAATAAGCTGAAAAAAAGTTGGTCTTGTAATGAATGGGATTACGAACCCATGTCTCCTGGAAACATGCCAGTTATGCTAACCACTACACCATCAATGGCTAACCTTTTCTCGGCTTGTGTGACCATATAAACTTCCTGGATTTTATTTATTTGATTCGCAACAGGCAAAACCAATTTTTTTCAGCTTATTATTTCATGAGTTCCATGTCTACAGGACACATCCTGTGATTCTTTATTACTGATTTATTAATTTAACGCCATGAGCGTGAGTGACAAACCATTAAATTCCATCTCTAAAGGGACAGCACAGTTGCCCACTTTCCCTGATAGATGGTGCCACTGTTGGGAATCAAATAAATAAAATCCGGAAGGTTTATATAGTCACACAAGCTGGGAAAAGGTTAGCCATTGATGGTGTAGTGGTTAGCATAAGTGGCATTTATCTAGGCCATTTATGGTGTAGTGGTTAGCATAAGTGGCATTTATCTAGGCCATTTATGGTGTAGTGGCTAGCATAAGTGGCATATGTGTAGGAGACATGGGTTCGAATTGCACTCATGGCAAAAAATCAATTTTTTTTCAGCTTATTTTTTCATGAGTGGAAACATTTTTCAAACACATTACACTTTTTCTAATGGATAGTATTTTGAATACCCACACATTTGGCAAGATTTTGTATAGAATGCAGAATATGTAAAATAATTACTACATTTGACCACGAGTTACACAGTTTCTTTGCTCTTAGAATGATAAAAGTGAGTGATAAATTATATATAATATCTAATTTTCTACAGAAAAAAATTTAATATTATGGACGGCGTTGATTTTAAAATGCTTTTAATGCAGTAGTGGAATTTCTTGTGAACCCTCCACTCTTCCGGTTATGCCCAGACAGCACAATCACATATTCAGAAACCCGTAAGATACTGATCTATCTATATTATGAAAATTCTTAAATTTTATTGTGTGTAAGATCGGTATGCGCTCTATTGCATGTAAATATTTATTACCTCATAGTGACTGAGGGACAGAAGACAATGCTAATTCTAACTACGATGCAGGAGTGATAAAGCTCTGAAAATTTGCACCTAGGGAAATCCGCAATTGTTGAATTGTAAGAGAAACATTGTGGCATTGACACTTTAAGTTCCTACAGAGGAGGCGGGGGGGGGGGGGGGTGCTCAGTGAGTAGCGCACCAGGCTCGTAATCTGTAGTTCCCAGGTTCGAGTCCCAGCTGGGTTAGCGTTAAGATTTATCTCCGCAAAATTCCCCACCCTGCCCACGGTTAGTAGGGGACACCGATGGGATTGGAAATGCCGCCGTCCGTCGGATGGGACGTTAAGCCGTGGCCCCCGTATGCGGGAGAGCCATACCCTGTGCACGTTAAAGAACACGCTGGATGGCCTTGACGGGAGGCTATCATCTGTCTCCCAACAGTGGGTCCCCTCCTCCAACCTTCTCTGAGCCTTCGGGGTCCGTGTGACCTGGCCATTTAGCCCATGGTGTGCAAAAAAGTGCCGCTCAGAGGTGAAACAACCCAACCCAACCTAGGGGGGGGGGTTCAAAAAGTTGTTAACATGTATCTGTAAATTTGCACTCGTTGCTCCGAAATTAACGAGTTACAATTTGTTTGAAAACTTATCTAAACTTGTCATTACGTGTTAAAAACAAAGGTCTCATCATCATTTTTTCTTCAGTTCGGATTGCGAAATCTGTATGCTGTTACTGAGGAGCCTACTAAAGATGGGGAAAGATTTTACATTTTCATAAGGGTGTAGCTTGGGAACGACGCGAAAAAAATTCTCATTGATTTATTACAAGTATAAGAGGATCATGCCTGTTCATAAGGCACTCTTACAGAATAGATCCACAAATTCAGAGGACGATAGAGCTTCGAAAAATTCTCTTGGTCAGGAAGACAGAAGGAAGCCGTGAACGAGAGAACCATAGCTCTTGTTCGTGAACTCTTTAAGGTAAACTCACACATCACCGTTCAGGTAATAAGTAAAGATGTCAGTGTATCGATTGGAAGTGTGGAAACAATTATTCATCAACATTGAAAGTTCCGAAAGATCAGTGCCAAATGGGTATCACACAAACTGACAGAACAGCAAAATAAAGCTAGAGTTAGAATCGTCAAAGGAGATACTGTCAATGTTTGAACCTAGTGACCAGAAACAGTTAATAGACATTGTCACAGGTGATGAGACGTGATTTTTTTGGTATACAATTCCCAGAAAGATCGACAACTATGTTTGGGTTGCGGATGATGAACCACGTCCCCAAATCCTCCGACAATCCTTCGTTCAAGGAAGAGTATGTTTACATTTTTTTTTCAATTTCCAAGGAGTGGTAGCCGTAGACACCTTACGTGAAAAAATGGCCAACGCTACAGCAACATTGTTTTGCCCAAAATGGTTAAGAAGATGAAGGAGCAGCTTCCAACAGCAGGCGTCTCAAGTGCTCTCCTTCATGACAATGCCTGTGCTTGCAAAACCCGGCTAGTTACGGTATATGTGGAGCAGAAAAAAAAAATCAAAGAGCTATTGTCTTTCGCATGGTCTTCACCAAAAAACGCATGGCGCAAGGTCGGGTGAATATGCTAAAAATTCTGCATATTCACCCGACCTTGCACCATGCGACTTTTGGTTGTTTTCAAAAAATAAAAAGAATCTTGCTGGGAAGCCTTTTTTTAAGGGTTCAAGACCTTGCAAAATGTGTTCATTCAAAGTTGCGGAGTATTCTCCAACAGGAGTACCACGAAGCGTTCCAGAAATTATGTAGACGTTTGCAACTTTGCAAAGATGCTGGGGATAGTTCTTTGAAGGACAGTAAAAGTTTTGTTGAAGTAAGTGCAGTGATTTTTGTTTTGCAGATGCATGTCAAGAACGTTTTAAACGCGCCTCGTACCCATAATAGAACTTGATTTGGTAACCTGGAACCATTTTTTTTTCTACATTTTGTTCACCATTTCTATTAATTTGTGACGTTTTATTTATGCTAAATCTTGAAGATGGATTTCTGCACTGTATCAAGGTCGAGGCGAATGGCTGAATTGCAGGCGCGCCAGACTCGTAATCTACAGTTCACGGGGTATCTCCTCTAACCCTCACCCTGCTCTAATCTGCAGTTCACGAGTTATCTCCTCTAACCCTCACCCTGCTCTAATCTACAGTTCACGGGTTATCTCTTCTAACCCTTACCCTGCTCTAATCTGCAGTTCACGGGTTATCTCCTCTAACCCTCACCCTGCTCTAATCTGCAGTTCACGTGTTATCTCCTCTAACCCTCACCTGCTCTAATCTGCAGTTCACGGGTTATCTCCTCTAACCCTCACCCTGCTCTAATCTACAGTTCACGGGTTATCTCCTCTAACCCTCACCCTGCTCTAATCTACAGTTCACGGGTTATCTCCTCTAACCCTCACCCTGCTCTCGGTGAGAAAGAGGACACCGATAGGCTTGGAAAGGCCGCGGTCCGTTGGATGGTACGTTCAGCTGTGGCCCTGCGTGAAAGAGAGCCATACCCTGTGCGCATTAAAGAACACGCAGGATGGCTTTGACTGTAGTCTTCCAGTGGATCTCCATCTCCAACCTTAATGAACCCTTTGGATCTTTGCTACCTGGTACATACCATTTTGTACCAAAAACTAAAATGCACATTTTGCATCAATAACCGAATCACATGTTAACGTTGCCAATCGGATTAAAAAATACTGCACATGTTAAAAGCAAATATTTATTTCTCTTCAATATGAAATGAGTTCATCGGTTGAACGAAAGTTAAAACATCAAAGAATAATCCTCGAAAATAGAATTTTTCGTTGCCATTGTAAGAAATAGCCATTCCCTTCACAAGATGCTGCTTAGAGATGATTCATCATGACTGTGTCCCCTAACTTCGTCGTTACTTTCATAATCAAACTGTTTAATATCCAAGAGGCTGCGCAAACACCTGGAGAATATATTTCTTGCAATAAACAACACAGTATACTTACAACGCACATTTTTTAAGTGAAACAGGGTAGATCAAAAGGATAGTGGTCATCTTATCTACGCACGTTGATGTGAGTCAGTAAGACGAGCCAGCAGTTGCTTCATAATTTCCGTGTCCTATTTGTAACATAACCTCTCTTTCTCTCCACCACCAAATTGCTTAATTTTCATTTTAACTTTTATCACGACGTTTGCTTAAAGTAGCACAAATAACCCTCCTACTTTTACTTTAATTTGGGATCTTACCAAGCTTATATCCAGGAAAAGACCGGTTACAATAAATGCTCGGCTTGTGAAATGCAGCAATCATCTTGGATCTGTTATTTTGGTATCTTCCTCTTGCATTGAGGTTTTTATTTTCATGTCTTAGACGAGTGCAGAAACACTTTCATCCCTTTCGCCCACACCTTAACGTCGTGTCTCGTACACTGAACTAACTTATCGCTAGACTGAAACGCATAATTACACGTTTCCAGCTGCCGCTATTCATCTTACAGCCACGCAACTGACTTCAAAGTGTAGGCCTGTTAGTGAGATTTTAACGTTGGTGAAAGAGAAACTGAGTAAGAGGAACGTTTTATGTGATTATATCTTGATCCTTTATCGTATACTAAGAAACAGGAGCTTTATCCATATTGTGACATTAGAAGTCAATCTTGAATGAAAAGCTTATGAAATAATGACTTTCGAGAGTGGGTTATAGAGATCACTATTACACACACGACGCTTCCAGTGATCTAAAGAAGGCTCAAAATTGCTTAAAAATGTAGTTCGGCTTTTTTATTCTTTTTGTCGTCTGTTGGCATTCAATTTTTGCTTTATTTTAGAGATAATTTAGAAATTATGTTTTGGATTTTTGGATTGAATAGGCACTGGGTTGTTTTACATCTGAGTGGCATTTTTTTGCACACAATGGGCTAAATGGCCAGGTCACAAGGACTCCAAGGACTCTGAGAAGATTGGGGACCCACTGGGCAGTTGGTAAGAGACAGAATGTAGTCTCTCATCAAGGCCATCCAGCATGTTTTTTAAACGTGCACGGGGTATAACTTTCCGTACACGGGGCCACAGATTAAAGTCCCGTCCGTACATTTCCAGCCCATCGGTGCCTCCTACTGACCAAGGGTAGGGCGGGGAGGTTTGTGAAGATAAATCTCGACGCTGGACCAGGTAGGAGTCGAATCTGGGAACTGCAGATTACGATGCTGGGGCGCTACCTTCCTCTCAGTTGAATTGGTACTGACGAAATATTACGCTTCCTATTGTCCGAATATCCCAATACCGACCTTTAAACGATGAAAAAGTTGGAAAAGACTAAACGTTTGACGAATATTTCCAACGATCTGTTTGTGGTAGAAATTTGAGATTTTGGTTGTGGTCAATGAAATTGACAGTGAATGTCAAGAAATTAACACTGACAGCAATGATTTCCCTTAACCAGAGGAATGAGTGGAGAAAACTAAACGTTTTTGTATTAAGACATCTTTACCTAAAGTGGGATTCCAGGACAGGTAGCAGTCATTAAAAAAAGTACAAATAATGGCATGATCCTATTATTGTTACGCAACATTCATAATCACGATAATATACAATTGGCTTGGACAGGCCGCCGTCCGTCGGATGGGACGTTAAGCCGTGGTTCAGTGTGTGGGAGCGCCATACCCTGTGCACGTTAAAGAACACGCTGGATAGCCTTGACGGGAGGATACCATGTCTCCCAACAGCTGTTCCAGTTGGTTTCCCTTCCCAACCTTCTCTGAGCCTTCGGGGTCCATGTGACCTGGCCATTTAGCCCATGGTGTGCAAAAAAGTGCCTTTCAGAGGTAAAACAGCCCAATTCAATCATCCACTAGTTCGAATTTCCACTGTTAATGCCACTGAAGGTTGAAAATAAAAAACTCCATTCTCTTTGAAAACGATCACCCATATTTGCGATATGTTTCCGAAAAAATTGCAAAAATGTAGTTGTCTGCGATATCGCCAGAGACGATACTCTAGTTGTTTGCAAAAATTGTACCCCATTAAGGCAGGCACATACCCAGAATTTAGCTTCGGGTGGCGGGAATTCAGTTTCGTAGGGCTCCTAGAATTTAATTTCGAGAGGAGGGGGTTGAGGATAAGACCCAAGGAGGGTTTCCCAATTACTAAAACATTCCACCGGACAGGAAAGGTTAAAATGATATTCTATATGGAGTAAAATTTTACAGTTGTTTTATAAAGTTATTTTTAGTATCGAACGTATACAGTACTATAGGCAAAAATAAGTTATAAAAGAACCTGTTTTGGATTTAAAAGTTTCAAAGCAGGTAGATAATTTGAGATTTCGTATAAGACGAACGGATTTTCGGGTGGGGGTCGGGGTCTGAACTCCTTGCCCTCCTTCCCCACACTGGGTACGTCCCTGCATTAAGGAATAAAATAGAGAGTACTTTTTAGTTATTCTTTCTTATATAAAATATAAAAATGTTTAGTTATTTCTTAACTAGCACGAGAGCCATTAAGCACCTAAAGGCTAAAAACATTTATGTTTACAAAAAATTTAATTTTCGATTTCAATTGTTTTAAGAATTAAGCAAAATACGCAAAGATCCATAAGGTAAAAAAAAATAACTTTACATTGGATCAACAGCAAATTAATAATTATTTTTGAACTAAATATAAACTTTCCGCACCAGCAATGCATTTCATATAACCAATTATGAGTGCCCAAAAAGCTAAAAAATAGTTTTTGGATTAGATGATAAATGAATTAAAAAATTATTTAGGTCTAAAAAATTAAAACTACTATAAGATATTTCTTTCTCCCCTGATGTAAATATGTAACTTTTTCATCATTTCTCATGGAATATCTGATTTGTACAATATACTATACAGTCGAAATTATTTTTAAAACAATCTTTACATTCAATGTGAAACAAAGTCCCCTATTAAAAAAAATTCGTATATTTGAGCATTTACAAAACGTTTCAACTATTTTATATTTGTTAAGTGTAATCAATCTAGCAAATATATTTAAGGTTGCAGTTATTTTTTTCATTATCAATATAATTACCCCATACTGGACAATTGATTCCATAACAACTGATAACATAACGGAATATACTAAGCAAAATGGATGACTTAGTCTGTGATATTTAGTCCGAACTGGAATCATGTGCATTGTTAACAGATATTGATGAAGTTAAGAAATTCCTTTCTTGTCATTGTTTTTCAAATTATACCCTTTTGCATGTGAGGATCAGAAGTTTGCGATTACATTTCAATGATTTACTTGTAATGATGTGTCAATTTCGAAATCTCATTGATGTTATAATCTTAAGTGAAATTTGGGTAAAGGATGATGAAGTTACAAATTATAAAATTGATTATAAACGTTTTTTTTTGGAGTAGGTAATATAATAAATCAGGAGGAATTGTAGTTTATGCAAATGTTACGAAGTTTAGTTTTTATGATTGTAATGTAAATATGGAAACTGCAGAGAATATTAATCTATTTGACTGTAATACAAGTATATATTTATGTGCTATTTATCATTATCAGGAATACTCCTTCAGAGAATATATATCTGAACTTAGTAGCACTTTAAAAAATATTGAAAATCATTAACTAATAATTGGGGATATAAATCTTAATATAATAAGCAACAGCTCTGAGGTGTCAGATTATCTTGATGTAATTTTTTTAAATAATTTAAAGTCATTTGTGAATATTGCTAGGAGATAAACTGTTTCCTCTCATTCTAATATAGATCATGATTTTGTACGAGCAAAGAATAATAATTATACTTACAATGTAGCTGTCTTTCAAAATGATATTTACAGATCATTATCCAATACTTGAAAGTGTAAGTGGCAAAGAAATTTTTTTAACCCAAAACTGTTAGAGAAAAGCTATATAGATTATAATTTATTTGAGAAATATATTAAAGAATATAAATGGAATAGTGAAAGCGATAAAACTGATGATATGAATGTATTATATGATAAATTAATATATATGAAAAACGAGGCCGAAACAGTAACTTCTTACGTTTCTAAAAACAATATTGTTTTCGATCATGCTCAAGGGCGAAAGAACAAATGGAAAACAAATGAAATTATAATTTTAGCCAAGGAAAAGCGAAAAAGATATGACAAATATAAAAAACTCCCGTTTGACAAATCCCTTGAAAGGCAATATAAATCAATAAGATCTCAATTAACAAATAAAACTAGGTATGCAAAAAACTTCATTTTTAAAAGAGTTCCAAAATTGTAATACTGATGTAAAAAAACAATGGACAACAATAAATAATATTTTAGGGATCGAAAAAAATCTTGAGGTATATCCTTCAAAAGATGTTGATGAAGATTTAGTAAATAAATTTAATACACATTTCAAAAAATGAACCAGGAGTGGTCTGTAAATGGTAGCTAAATAGTAATATCATCACAGGGGATAGGAGAACTATGCACCAATCCCCTGTGATGATGCATCGAACCGATCAGGCGTAGCACCTAATGTCCGACCCCGCCTTCTCGTGTTGCAGGCCATTAGTGCCTTTCAAAGAGATACTGTCTTGTGAAAGGGAACGGAAGAGGAGGGCTGTCAGATTAGTGTGGCCTACTGATCTGGACAACTATGGTTACTTTTGTTTCGTTTTTCTATCCTGGTAAGGAGCGGTCAACCACATAG
Source organism: Ryuthela nishihirai (assembly GCA_038380435.1). Taxonomy (NCBI): domain Eukaryota; kingdom Metazoa; phylum Arthropoda; class Arachnida; order Araneae; family Heptathelidae; genus Ryuthela; species Ryuthela nishihirai. Next base: position 33,656,781 of record JAWZYU010000015.1, read on the forward strand.
GGTCCTGGTGATGACCATATATACCAACCTGAATGGAATTATGGTTCTGAGCTTGATTATGGCTCCTGAATTTGCGACACTGTTTTGTTTCTGTTGATGGAGAATCTTCCGTTGTGTTTTCTGTTTGTTTGTGGGTTGACAGCCCCAAGTGAATAGATTCACAGGATATGTTTATCAGCTGGTGGATAATCCTGAGCAGAGATCATCGCAGGCAACTGAACTCTTTGCTTCTATTGGCATCGTCAAATTCTACATTGGAGGAAGTCTTCCAGTGTAGATGGCTTCAGCCTTTAGTGGTGGGGGAACGGGTCTTTGCCCCATGTCTGCGATTAGGGGGCTGTTTGATATTGTCGGCATTCCCTCTCTCAATAAACATAGTTTCTTTAAACATTCCACTAACCATTTTCTCTCCATAGGTAGTTGGAATGTGAGGACTTTGCTCAAATCTTATTCTCTTGATGTCCTCACACAAGAATTCCACCTTTATAATTTAGATATTCTCGGCTTGCAAGAGACCAGATGGACAGATAAAGGTCAGATTCTTAAAAATAATCTTAAATTTCTCTTTTCAGAGAGGGACGATAATAAGCATCACCAAAGCGTAGGTCTGCTTCTCAGCAGACATGCCAGTGATGTTCTTCTAGGATACGAATGCTTTAATGAACGATTTCTTACAGCAAAATTTCAGACAAGGATTGACATACTTGAATGTTATCTGCTGTTATGCCCCCACTGTGGATGACGATGAGGATGAGAAGGATAGTTTTTATGGACAACTTCAGGATATTTTGAATTCTGTTAAGAAAGGAGATTTTTATCCTTTTTCTAGGTAATTTCAATGCCAAAGTTTGTACTGACTCTGACCTTTGGGGAGGGGTGATAGGATCTTTTTTTGGTATTGGTAGCTGCAATGGCAATGCGCAACGTCTCCTACAGGTAACTAAAGTTAATGGTTTGAGAATAACCAACACTTATTACAAATATCGCGACATATATAAATACCCGTGGGTTTCACCACATGGGCTGCATAAGAATATGATAGATTATATATTAATTAACAGCAAATGGGCTGTTAATTAAATGGGCTGTTTATTAACTAGTTCTGTTAGGAATACCAGGTCATATAGGGGAGCTGAAATTCGATCTGACCATTACCTTGTTAAAAGTGTCTTGCAACTTAAACTTAAGAAGTATTGTGCTAAGGTTAAAAAATTTACCTTTAATTCTGAAGCTGGAAAGACCCAGTTATAGTTAAAGCTTAACATGATAAGTTACTTAGTCATTATGGCAGTCATAGTTTACTTACTACTGAAGTGGAGGAAGAATAGGACCGTTTTAAACAGGCTTTTTTCGAAACTAACAATACTTTTTTAGGGACAAATGAGCAGAGGAGGAAGAATTATTTGAGTGATAAGGCACGAGCTTATTTCAGAAAGAAACAACTATAGGAATGTCCTGAATCAGTATCCTAGTAGTCCTAATAGAAAGGATTACAGAGAGCTTAATAAACGTGTAAAGGATCAGTTAGCTGCTGATAAAAATCTTTGGATTGATGGCTTGGCTGACAAAGCCGAGGAAGCAGTTAGACAGCACAACAGCAGAGAGCTGTACCAGATAGTTAATGTTTTGTGTGGCAGAAAACGGACAAGTATACAGGGATTGAAGTAAAAAGAAGGTAAGGTTGATTATTAAGGGTAAGACAAGGTAAGGTGATTATTCCGCCATAGCTAGGTGGGCTGAGTATTTCAATGATGTTCTAAACAGTTAGTTCTACTACTATTGTTTTTAATGGTGATAGATGCATTACAGGCTTTAACGTTGGCCCTATAACACAGTCTGAAGTTAATTTGACTATTTCTAAACTTAAACTGCATAAATCCGCAGGGATAGATGAAATTAATACGGAAATGCTTAGAGCTAGGAATGTTTTAGTTACCACGTGGATGACTGAAATTTTGAATATCTTTTATGATAAAGGCATGGATTCTTAGGATTTTACCAGAGCTATTATTATCCCTCTTTTTAAAAACGTGAGAGACAGTCACAAGCAAAATAATTATTGTTAGAAGAATAAACTAATAAAATAATTATTGTTAGTTATTTAAAGACTATTTTATAGTTAAAACATCGTGTATTTTGCTTCTTTTACGTTATTAAATAGCCGATTTAGTTATAAGCAATGTACTCTAGGTTTTTTAATCATTATTATTTTATAATTCAATAATGAACAGATCAAACAGTTAATATTAACTCGATCCATTGGTAAAAGTTTTCACAATTATTTAATTTAACTCGCAAAAGTCATTTAAATAAATTAAGAAAAAATTAGGTTCCAAAACAGAATCAATCTCAATAACTAATTCTTTGAGTGTCATAAGAGGGCAAGATACTTTTATGTATTACGTCGTTATCAATAAATAATCTTTCAGGCATCATAAAAGCCTCACCACAAGTAACATCTAAAATTAATTATTTTAAAGATTAATTTTTCACAGTATTTCTTGTAAATCCTACATGAGAAATAGAGGAAACTGATTACTATCTACTACATGAAGGAAAATCAATATTTATTTTTTTGCCAAGCCAAACGTATCGAATAACGTATTTGTTTTCTCTACTACCCACAAGTATTGTCAGCTTAGCAACAAATTAGTTGCTAGTGAATAATATTTTATCTAGATAATTTTTACAAAATCTTCAATGATATATGGTAACACAAAGTCTATTTCGAGAATAGACACCAAATAAAAAAGATAGCTTTATGATACGATTTTAAATTTCAGGATGTATTAAATTCTTTAAAATTTACACAGCGTTAAATCATATCTGTGATAACTGTTTCAAAAATGCTCTTTGATAAAGAGTTATCAAAAATATTCTTCAAAATAATAGTAAATAATAGTAAATAAGCGATAATAAGACATAAAACAAATAAGTAATGTTAAAAAAGTAAATGGTTCGTTTTTGCATGATTCGTGATGAAACTTTCCCCCGATTTACATCAGAAAAAATAATTAAAGCGACGCAAGAATTACAGGATAATTTTAACGATACGTTTACTTTTAGAGCGTATTGCAATTTTCTAATTGTGACGATAGAGAAATAAGCTATAGAAGAACGGAGCATTTTGAGCGAAAAGTTTGAGGCTCTGAATGTTGACAGTATATTTCGATGTTAGCCATCGAAATATATAAGCTTTAAGGGCATGGGAACCGGCAAAGTACATTTCCAGAAGCGGAGAGGAGAATAGTGGGACTTGTTTTCTCTTGAAGTTAATTTCACTTTAAAACTAAAGTCCTCTTCTGGTCGGGGCGGGGTGGCTCAGTCGGTAGCGCGCCAGGCTCGTAATCTGTAGTTCCCAGGTTCGAGTCCCAGCTGGGTCAGCGTTGAGATTTATCTCCGCAAAAATTCCCCGCCCTGCCCACGGTCAGTAGGGGACACCGATGGGCTTGGAAAGGCCGCCGTCCGTCGGATGGGACGTTAAGCCGTGTGCGGGAGAGCCATACCCTGTGTACGTTAAAGAACACGCTGGATGGCCTTGATGGGAGACTACCATCTGTCTACCAACAGCTGTTCCAGTGGGTCCCCTCCCCCAACCTTCTCTGAGCCTTCGGGGTCCATGTGACCTGGCCATTTAGCCCATTGTGTGCAAAAAAGTGTCGGTCAGAGGTAAAACAACCCAACCCTCTTCTGGTTCCCATGATCAAGAGATGAAATCTTCGTTCGCAGTGCGAAAGAGGCTCTCAATATCAGTAATTCACTGGAGTGGAGTTCGTTTCTCTCACACTGACGAAAGCTAAAATTCCATTCTAATAGTGTTAATATTCACTCCCCACACCTGGGGTACGGAGTAAATCATTGCTGCCAATGTAAATCTCTTCACAAAGATCCCCCATCATCAAAATTTAAAATTTCGAGCATAAATATATCATTTTAAACATTCGTTTAATTTTCATCTTTTACAACCGTTAGAGGGCACTTTTTAGCTATTGTAAGATTTACAAAATGCGAATTGTAATGTTTCGTCAAGACCTATCTAACTTAAAAAGAATTTTTTTTATCTCTAAAAACAGAATAATCGAATATGCAAGTGGGCCTCACGTACGTATTAGCACGGTGAGGAGTGACTGCAAGAGAATGCAGGATCTCGAAAGTAGTAAACGAAACTGAAGACTTTGAGAAGGGATCTGATGAAGCTTCTCAGAGACAATACTCTATAGTTGGACAGACAAACGACAAGGTGACAACATTAACTCGCTATTTTTAAAACAAGCTAAAAATAGATTTTTTTTGTTCATTTCAATTGGTTTTTATCCCCTTTATTGTTCTATTACTTTTAATTATATACTTAAAAAAAATCCCCCCTCAAGCAGCTGCTTGCCACAGAGGTCTGACAGGAGCCTGTCAGTTTATATGCCACAGTAGGAGATCTGAGAGGATGGCAGGACCTCAGCAGAAAAACAATAATAATCCATGCCTTATCCGGGGCTCGAACCCAGGTCCCTTAGATCAGTAGCCAAGCGCGCTAACCACTCGGCCATGGGACGGCGTTTTCGGTTGTAAATAAAGAAAAAGTTTAATTTTCCTCCCCTCTCCCCGTAAATATATCCTGGTTACATTAGTGTCCCCAAGATAAGGGATTATGAATGTCCTCATTATTGGGGACACGAAGGAATCACGATTTCTCATCACGGTGCTATTTGATATTTATCCGTAAAGTGTGCAACCAAATACAGAGAATATGTGTCTGGTGAAAGTTCCAACTTACTGCTGTCACCAAGAGCAGGGAATTTTTGCATTGAATAGTTGGATTTAAAAGTCTAAAATAGGTGTCCTACAATAAAAAATACTTCATCACAGAATGTAAACATTATTTTTGGAGGAATACTCATGAAAAGAGTCCCTTAAATTGCATCAACCTAATTCCAAGAATACGAACACATCAGATAGCTGCTCAAAGCCTTCAGTTTATTTTACTTGCTTCGAGATCCTGCATTCTCTTGCAGTCACTCACATGTTTATACACGTACGTGAGGCGCCCACGCGTGTCTCCGTTTCATCACGTCTTCCGATCTCTCTCATCCTTCTCTCGGTTGCTGTTCTCGGTTTTCTCTGCCAGGAGTAGTGAGCATCCAGGATGAAGCGAAGGGAAGCTGCGAGATGGGGGAAGAGCGTCAAGTGATAAATCACGGCTCTAGTGCGGACCCTGCGGCTAAAGCAGTTAGCTCGACAAATATCTGATAGTCACGAGTGGGGAGGAGACTTCGTACGATGCCTCCCCGTTATGGTTCTCATCTGTGGCAGCCGTTGAAGGGGATGGAGAGGGGGGGGTTAAGATCCGTCTGCTTACTAAAATGGGAAGCTGAAGTAGAAGTGATGAGGACGTGAAAAGAACATGTATTTCGTAATAATGGAGACAAACACAATGGGAAAAGGGAAATCGGAGCCAAACAAATTACAGACATTATGCTTTGAGACCGGGATTAAAATAAACTATTCAGTTGATTTCGAGTTACTCTCTTTGTCAGTAGCGTTAGTGGCAAAAATCTTTTTTTTAAACAGAATAAAACTTGGCATTGTACAGGAAAAACAAAATCTAAAATAGTTGTGTAGTTTCACCTCTGAGCACACAATGAGCCCACACTTTTTTTGCGCACAATGGACTAAACGGTTATGTCGCGAGGACCCCAAGAGCTCAGGGAAGATTGCGAAAGGATCCGCTGGGCGCTTCTATCCGAAGACAGATAGAAGCCTGCTGCCGTCAAAGCCATCAGGTGTGTTCTTTAATGTGCACAGGGTATGCCTCTCCTGCACACAGACCACGATTTAACATCCCATCCGACGGACGGGGGCCTTATAAATACCGTCGTTGTTCCCCTTTCTCACCGAACGCAAGGTGAAGTTTAGAGGAAATAAATATCAACACACTTAACGCACTCCTTCTGAGATAATCTCAACACTGGGAGTCGAAACTGGATTAGGAGCCTACAGCATTACGGACACACCCAACCACGCCCAAAAGTTAAAAGAGAAGGTTGGTCGACAGTACGTTAGGCTCGTAATCTGATGTTCCCAGATTCGAGTGTTTGCCTGGTTGACATTTTCTCCACTATTCCTTACTGTGTATGAAAAGACAGCAGTCCTTCGGATGAGGAATTAAACGATGTGACCCTGTGCAAGAGAGTGATAATCTGTGTATGTTAAAGAACACGCTAGATGGCTTTGACAGGGGTTTTAATCGGTCTCCCAATCCAGTGGATATCCTTTCACCGAGACTCTCAGCTCTGAACTCCTGGGGTTATTGTCCTCTGGTTATTTAGCTGATTTTGCGAAAGAAAGAAAGAGACGCTCAGAGATATAATATCCCAAATGCTTAAAGAAGTTTTATTGTTACAAAAGCTTGGCTTTATCATTCGTTATTTATACCTCAGAGTTTCTTTACCGTCGTAAAATTTCATGTTGATAACAAAATCAAATCAGACTATATTAGTCAAAACTATCTCAATAAAAAAAGTTCCATTGTAGGTTCCAGTCTTTTGAAAGGGTTTCAAAAAAAAGGGAAAAGGAAAAATAATACATAATTATTAGATAAAACAAAACTCTCTCAGTTGAATATCACTCTTTTGGAGGAAAAGTAAACATGATTTAAAATTATTATTTTATTATTGAGTTCATGAAACAACATAATACAATATGGCATAAATTACTGCTCAAGGAACTACTTGCCATAAAAGGTCTGATGGCAGCCTGTCATCATTGGCGTCGGCAGGGGGAGGGGAATGAGTTGTTTATCCCCCCTGGAAAAATTATGTTGAAAATATCAGACTTGTTGTGTAAAGTACTCATACGATGGCTCTCCTGCATGTTGCGGCATCAGATCTCATCCGAAGTACGGTGGTCTTTCCATGCCAGTAGGTGTCCTCTTTCTCGCTGAAACCACAAACATTTGTTTCCATTTTCTAATATGTAAAAGCATTTTTTCACACTGTATTTCCAATAATAAATTTTTTTTTTGTGTTTTGTTTCTGGGAACCATTAATTATATTAAGGTGGAATATATGTGTGTAATATATGTGTGTGGGTGTCAAATTTAATTTTTGAAAAGGATTTTGTAATAGGAGAAAAGAAAGCGGCAGAAGAAGATTTAGAAGTTGGATCAACTGATCCATCTGTATTAGACAGGGAAGAAAGATTTATATTGAATAGAGCAAAAGGTTTCTGTAAGTATTTTTTTGACATTGTGTGGATAGTGAGGATTTTGAAATTAGAGCTGGGATATCAGTGTGAATTTCTGGCTGTACAAAGGCCCAAAAAGGGTCATCTTTAGAAAGATCCTCTTTTTTTGAAAGAGTTAAAATTTTGTTGAATAATGGTGTGTTTTGGTGCTCTAATATTAAATATGGGGATGGATGTTTCGGCATTTAAGGCCAAAGAGGGGGAAGGATATGGAAGCCCTAAAATGAGTTTGAGGAATTTGTTTTGAATAATGTTAAGTTGTTTAAATTTATTTTAAGAAATTCCACAAAGAAATTCAATACCATATTCAATTTTTGGTCTAACTAAGTTTAAATAAAATGTTAATAAATTGTATTGGGAAGTGCCCCATTTAATTTTAGCTAGACATTTTGTAAAGTTTAAAAGTTTGTCACCTTTACGTCTTGCATTTTTTAAAAATGGAGACCAATTTAATTTGTAATCTAAGGTAATTCCTAGATATCTGCAAGATAATTTAGTTGGAATAATAGTTTTATTTATTTTAATATTTATTATTTATTTTTGTTATTTATATTTTTATTATTTATATTTTTATATTTTTTTATTTACTTCAATTTTTATATTTCTGACGTAGAGAGATCATACAGTACCTCGAAAATATGTCCATTTCTTTCCTTCCTTAAAAGAGAGGGAAATAAAATTAAACCGGAGAGGATTGATCGTAACGTTTTTTATGCCAAATGAAAGTTTGTGATGTGAGGAGTGCCATCTATTTTATATTGTAAAGAGTGTCAGACCGGAGCAACGCCGGGTAAATCTGCTAATATTATACAAATGAAACATAAATTAGGAATTCTATAAATGAAAGATAAATTAGGTATTCTACAATAAATTTAGTCACAATGTAATAATATTTAGAGGGTAGTGACAAAGACTGACAAAGGAAACATAAATTAGGTGTTCCACAAATGAAATGAAACTATGTATTCTATAAATGTAACATAAATTGGGTATTCTAGAAAGGAAATATAAATTAGGTGTTCTACAAATGGAACAAAAGCTATGTATTCTATAAACGTATTATAAATTAGGCATTCTACAAAGGAAACATAAATTAGGTGTTCTACAAATGAAACAAAAACTATGTATTTTATATATGTCATAGGGAAGATGTGAGGCTGTCGAGATCTCAGTAGAACGACATGTAGAATGATCAAAATAAACATCCATGAATTGACTGAGATTCTAAGAAGGAGCATCATCATTTCAAAAACCACTTAAAGTTTTTGTTCGCCGCTGGATAGAATGATATTTTAGCCATAAAGTGTCCACCGGGAGTATAGTATAGAGAAATGTGTTAGTTCACAATACACTAAATTAGTGATTCGCTACATTTTTTGGTTGAAAGCCTCCATTTTTGAGCTGAACTTTACCAAAGTATTATTTTTTTCACTGTCCCCCCTCTTTTCATAGAAATTAAATAATTTTGAATATTTACTGTATATAAAAATTTACGAGCATTTTGATATATGATTTTCAAAGGTTATTCTGTCGAAATGAAATACCCACAACTGTGATATTTAAGTATTATTAAAAAACAAGAAAACGCTCCTGTTGGTAATCACTGCCATAAATTTTAGAGATGTACTACCAACATTGTGGAGCTGCGATTGGCTCAGTTGGTAGCGTGGCAAGCTCGTAATTTTCAGTTCCCAGGTTCGAGTCCCACCTGTGCCAGCGTTGAGATTTATCATAGCTAATTTTTTTCGGTGAGAAAAGGGATACAGGTGGGCTTGCGAAGAATGACGGATGGGAGAGATGCAAAGGAGAGCCATCCCTAGTGCACGTTAAAGAACACGCTGGATGGCTCTGACAAGAGGCTGTCTCCTAATAGCTGTCCAGTGGTTCCTTTTCCATGACCAACTGTAAGTCATTTAGCCCACTATGTGCAAAAGGTGGCGTTCAGATGTAAAACAACCCAATTCAGCAATAGTTTAATAGTAAGAAATTCGCTGTAACATGCATAAAGAGTAAACTCAATGTTTCAGATTCAAGTTATATTGCAAATTGATTGAATTTATAAATATTCTTCTAACCTATTAGTATTAATAGGTGGGTTTTGTTTTTATGCGTAGATAAAAGTGAGGAACAAAAATTAACCTACTTGGCCAAATTATTATGTACTACATTGTACGCGAACTACCACGAAAATCCGATGTATGCAAAATTTCTAACTGAGCTAAATGTTCTGTCACTACGAAGTTTAGTACAAACCCTGAAGTCGTGGTGGAAAGCAAAGTCAAGTGCAACATGGGTAAAATGGCTGAACTGACTGACTTTGAAATGATACTCATCGTTGAAGAGCGATGGGCAGGAGCATCTGTAACGGATGTGATGAAATTCAGCGGAAAATCACGGGCACAATATCGTAAGTGTATGGAGAATAGAAACGATCTCAAAGAACATCCACCAATCGTGGTAAATGTGGGAATAAAAAGGCTCTGAGAGATTAGGACAGGCATTTGTTGTCACACTGTACTGCAAAGCAGAGCTGCTGCAATTCATCAGCTGAGAGAGATGACCGGTAGCAGTACTTCAAAACCAATTTCGATGAAAACTATGGGCATACAATTGAAAACAGTGAAATTTGGAAATTGTATCTTGAAGTATGCGACGGAGTATTAAGTAGGTGTTCATAATAATTTGGACAGGCAGTGCAATTCTGTTAAGAAGAGGAAAAATCATTTTGGATTTCAACCTTTCTTCAAAGAAAATGATCAATAGGTTCAATTCAGTTAATATCGCGCACAATAAAAACAAAGGGGAAAGAATCGTTCAAATGTAATCAGAGAAAATATAAGATTCTCTCTTTAGAAAGAGGAATGCAATATTTCTAGATGATCAGCTTTCATTCCGCTATTCAAAAATCTATCTGGTATTTATCACGACAATTGTTTAACAATATTAAAAAATGTTGACAATATTACGAAATGTTTAACAATGTTACGAAATGTTGACAATGTTACGAAATGTTTAAAAATATTACGAAATGACAATTGTTTAACAATATTGCGAAATGACAATTGTTTAACAATATTACGAATAATTGTATTAACAATATTACGAATAACTGTATTAACAATATTACGAATAATTGTATTAACAATATTACGAAAGATGATATTTCACTTTAATTTTGCATACTGGAATAAAAGATATGGTAAAGTTTTATTAAAAATAAAAATAAATAAATACCCCCTCAAGCAGCTGCTTGCCACAGAGGTCTGACAGGAGCCTGTCAGTTTATATGCCAAAGTAGAAGATCTGAGAGGATTTTATTACATACTGAAAAATACATTTATATTGACTCAAATTTTGAGTCATTAATAGATTGAATATACCATTTGAGTTAATACTCCTCTGTGGGATGATAAAACGAACATTTTAATAGTTAAAGTGACTGCATTAAATGAAAATTTTGCGTTATAAGCAGAGTCATCCTAAGTTTTAAACAATAATCTAGATAACATAGAGACATTATAACTCTTACACTTCGAAATCATAAATGATCCGATTTCTCAAAGCAAAAGAATATTCTTTAACATTATGTATAAGCTTAAGATAATTTGGCAACACGTTATACAGTCTAGATCGTAGATCGTTACATCATAAAATGAAGCACCAGGTACAATAGTACCCATAACCTTCTTCATCTGGAAATATGTCTAATTGGCATCAGTTTGAAAAAACAAACAAAAGTAAACCACACAATGGTGGGCCCCAAAGGGCAAAAGAACATAAAACAAAAGAGTAGTAATGATGCACAAGAGACCTAAAATGGATGACTTTCTTTAGCGAAAGCCATAATCTTAGGCCTCTTGTATCTGTTAAGGACTTCATGATCGTAGTCCAGAAGGCAGGATATAATCTCGCGCGGGTTTCTTTGCACTGACTCGTAGAAACCTCACGAGACAAGCTTAAGATATGTGTAAATATGATCAATGCCCAGATCTTTATGCAATTGTCTATTGGTTACAAACCAGGGGACATTGACCACACATCGCAGGATTTTATTCTGCAAGACCTGTATCTTGTGAATGTTCGTGGGAGTTGTGTTCGCCCAAATTGGGGAAGCATAGGATGGATATCATAGGTCGAATGACCATGTGATAAATTAATAATTTATTATTAATTGGATAATACTGAGTTTCTTCCTAGAAGAATCCCCGGTTGACATCTGACAGAGTTAACTTTTGTGATGATCCCGTGTATATGGGGATCCCACTTACGCTTCTAATGCAGAGGGACTCCCAAATATTTGACAGTCTCCTGCCACTTGAACTGTTCATCTAAAGAGTGTAAAGTTAGATGATTTTTAATCCTCTTACCACTAAAGCGGATGACATTACTCTTCTCAGTGTTGATCTTTATTTTCCATTTTTTATACCAGGTATCCATTTTATCACGGCAATTCTAAAGTCTTCTGTTTGCAAAATCAACTCCCAAGGAAGGGGAGATGAGAGCAATATCATCAGCATATTGTGCGATAACGATTCGCTCAAATGAAAGAATATCAAAGAGATAATGAGAAAAGAGTAGGGCCTAGGAGAGAGCCTTGAGGAACTCCAGCGGCGACTACTCTCTTGGTAGAAATGGAAGATTTAATATGAACCTGGAATGTTCAATTTAAGAGATACGATTGAATAATACAGGTGAGTCCTGTAGGCATTCCAATCTTGGATAGTTTGTAAATGAGGCCGTCCATCCAGACGTGGTCAAAAGCCTTGAAGGAACTCTAGTCTAGAAAGACGGCGGCAACTGTTTCCTTCTTGTTCATTGCCTCAGAAATAGTTTCCACAACTCTGAGAACCTGATGTTCTGTCTATCTTTTACGCCTGAAACCAAATTAGGTTTCAGGTAAGACAGGATGGATTGAGAGGAACTCTTCCAATCTATTGAAGATAATACGTTCAAACAGTTTTCCTAGGCAGGAAAGTAGACTGATTGGACGATAGCTGTCAGAAAATACATGGTCCTTTCCTGGTTTGTGTATCAGTCTGACATAAGCGTTTTTCTAGGCTTCTGAAAAAACATGGTGACGGAGAAGGAAATTAAAAATCCCGCAGAGATGCGTAATGGCTTTCTTCGGAAGGTGCTTCAGCATTCTGTTGGAAATATTATCGGGGCCTGAAGCCTTGTTAGGTTTCAATTTCTTGATGACTTGAGACATCTCAAGAGGAGATGTAAAGGGTAGTTCTGATCTTTCTTCCTGTCCGAAACGAAAAAGAGTTTTTTCTACCTCTTCACAGGTGTCATGATCAAAGAGATCAAAATTCTCTTGAAACTGTAAGGGCATCAGCAAATGTTTCGGATTTATCATCCTCGCTGTAACATAAACCTGACTCCCCATGAATGGGGGAAATTTAGAACGAGGGTTCTTGAAAGATTTAACCATCTTCCAAATAGAATTGTCACTTGTAGAGAGTGAGCTGTTTTTTGTTCCATATAAAGCTACGGTGATCCTTGATCTTTTGTCAAACCTCAATTTTGAGGGAGTAAAAAACATTTTTATCGTGAGCATCTCTGGATCTTTGCCAATTATGTGTGGCTCTGTTTTTAAATTTAATAAGATCCGATAGATCCTTTGGAAAAATATAAAAGTCTCTATGAGGTATTCGTAGAGTGCTGGCTTCATTTCTGGAATCAGTCAACAAATCAGTAAACGTTAGTATGGAATTATTTATCTATCTGAGAGAAAGAGATTTGCATGATCTTGAAATTTTTTCGTTGACAATTGTTTTGTAAAGTTCCCAATTGACAACACTAAAAGTGTCTGGAACAATAATAACAGACAGACAAAGCACAATGGCAATCGGAAGAGGATCGGAATTCAGATCATTATGAACACTAAGTTCATAGGTGGGTAAAAAATTCCCAAACATAACCAGGTCTAAAACATCCGGTTTATGCATGGAATTAAACGGGTAAAACGTAGGCTCGCTAGGAGCGTCAACAATGATGCCATTTGACGTGGCATAATCTAAGAGTAGATTACCATTTTTATTGCAAGTTCTAGAATTCCAAGCAATATTTTTGGAATTTAAATCTCCTGCCAAAATTGTAGGAGTGTTAGTGTCAAAAATGACTTTAAAATCATTCAAGACAAGTTCAGAATTTGGCGGTATATATATCGCAAAGACGTTCAAAGTTCCAAAAGTATCATCATGAACTGCAATAGCAGTAACTTCCAAAGAACTGAAGTGCTGAGTTGGCAAGAGGTGATGTTTAATGGATCGTTTGACGATTACAGCGGTACCTCCACCGCTGTTGTGCTGTCGATCCGTCCTGTACTCTTCAAAGTTTAGAAGTTTGAGACGATCAGAAGCATGAAGATGGGTTTCGCCCAAAAGGACTATGTCAGCGTGGGAGTCAGACAAAAAGTTGCTGAACTCCCATAAGTCGGTAAGAATACCGTTTGCATTCCAGGAAAAAATCTGGAGGTAATTCTTCCTACTGTTCTGCTCCACCTGAGGACAGCGAAGAGAGTAGATAATGGTAAGCTTTTAGCCCAACGGTGAGTTTACCCATCAGGCCGTTGGCATTTTGGTATTCATTGATTAATGACTTAGCCATTAATAAAATCTGAAACATTAAGATTTTTAAAGATCAGGGAGATTTCCTTCGGGTCGTTCAAAATGGTGGCATCAAACTGCTCACTTGTAGAAGGAGCTTGCTTTGGAGGTAAAGCATTAGGAGACACTCTTTTAGGTAAAGGTTTACCTTTTCCAGTTGACTTGGCAGCTGGTGTGCCTTTAAGCAAGAACACTTGCATATGATAGTTGAGGGGTAACAGGGGTACTAATAGCCTTCTTGGACGGGGCAGTATTAGATTTATCCTTAAGTGGAGTTACCTCCTCACGTGTAGGAAAATAAGAGCAGCCTTTATAATTGGCCGTATGGCCAAGGCCACAATTGGCACATTTTGGCGAACTCTCTTCCTTCTTACGAAGACAGTCCTTCGTCATATGATTTCCAGCGCATTTGACGCCGCGTGGCAGATTAAAACAGCCACTCTGCACGTGGCCATATCGCTGGCATTTATGGCACTGTGTTGGTGTTTTCTTCGACCTGTAACTCTCAACATGTATTTTCAGGTGAAAGAGGTCTGTGACATTGTATATCTTTTTATTTGCAGCATCCTTAGGCAATTCTGCCAAGAATACAGGGATCGGAGATTTGTCTTTTCCTCGTCTCATCTGTGAGAGTTTAATAATTGTAAATCCCAAGTCCACCAAGGCGACTCGGACATCATCAGTGGTAATGTCATTGGGTAGATTTTTGATTACCACTCATGTATGAAATTGTTGCTTTGAAACTTCAAAAAATCTGACAAAGTATCTGTAATCATTGGAGCATTTGGTTTGTAATCTGACCGTTTCTCCAGAGGCCTTTGCAGTGAAGGCTTCCACAGCAATTTTAGTTAATTCTTTGCAAGTGTTCAGCCAGTTCTTAGGAGAACGTAAAATGATGGGAGGTATTTTCCCATTATTATTGCTATTCCCTTAAGGAGTAGTGGTAGAGTCAGAAGCCTCCATTTCAGAAACTGGAGGGTAAAAGTATTCCTCCTCTAAGACCGAAAATCTGGTCTTAGAGGCATAGGCAGAGTCAGTGATGGGAGACAAGGCTCTCTTGTGTCCTTTCTTTAAGTTTTTGCCAACACCCTTCCTTTTAGGTTTTTTGGCAGCATCAGAAATATCTTGAAATAAATCCATACCATGTTTTGGGGCAGGATCCAATTCCTGAACAACTTCCAAAACAATTATTTGACTAGAGCAAAGTCCAGAGCAAACATGCTCGTTAATATCTTTCTCAAGATAAAACCTTTCCAATATTTAATCATTGAATTTGACGCGATCATCAGGCAAAAGGATGTGTAATTCCTTCATAGAAGGCAAATTTGCCAAAGTTGAGTTTAAATCGAACAGGAATTTATTTTTCTCCGATAAAAACGTGCAAATTTGCGCGTTATAAGTCATTTGTGAACTATCCATAGAGACTTTAGCTTCAGAGGTCTCTGAGATGTTCGGACTAACGTCATTGACAGAGTAGCTCTCCGTCAGGACCGGGAATGAAATTTCATGAATGTCAGATTTTGACATTGCAAATGCTTAAAAGTTTGAACAATTTTCAAACAAAAGCAGTTGAAAACAAATAAATAAGTATGAATAAGATAAAAATGAAAGAAATAGAACAAATTTACATAAAATTTATGCAAAGTATTCTAAAATTTCAAATTTCAAATTGACAGTTGTAACTGTAATAACCGGCTCAGACCGGATTTGAAAAGGACAGAATTACTGTAAAATAACAGTAATCTGTCCAAAAGCAATATTAAAATTCAAAAATGAGTATAAAATATCAGAATAAACGTAAAACTACAAATCTAATGAAAGATAAAATACAAAAAAGCTACTTTTCAGTAGCGACTAGAATCGAATAAAACGAAAAACTTCAAAAACGCTACTTTTCCAGTAGCGACTAAAATCGAATAAAATACGAAAAACTTAGAGCTAGAATACCTCAACGGAGGATTTTTTTAAGTCGAAATGCTTACTTGTATAGTATGTTTCCAAGCCAATAACGGCCAATCGATGAGTCGGCTATCAGCACGTACTCGTCCAACGCCAATAACGGCCAACTTAAAGTTGGCTATTGGCGCGTACTTTTCCTATGTTGATAGCGGCCAACTCACGTCGGCTATTGACTTGTACTTATAATTATCTAATGTAGATTAGTATGTCCAAAGCCGGATACTTTATTAACACATCATTGTAGAAAATAAACCTGTAAAAACCCTAACTAAGAAACTACAAGTTTAGGTAAAAGTTTAGGCTAAACTAGCTCCCCTTCCTGCCAAAGGCGCCACTAGGATTTTCACCCAGTCTTGCCTAAGGCTAATATGAAATTTAAGTAAATAGTTAGCTAATCATTAGTACTTGAAATAATCCAGGAGCGATGCGAAAACATGTCATGGCCATTCTAAGTCAGAGCTCCAAGTCCTTCATCGTTATAGTCTGTAAAAAGAAGAAACATAATGTTTAGCAAAATTTTTCTTAACCGGTAATTCAGTTAATAATAATATTTCAGATAATAGCGTATGAACAGGAAATTTTCTAATTCTGCCAATATCCCAATTTTTATTTAAATATATCAAAGAATTTAATCCATATAATTTGCGTAATTCTAAAACACCAAGATATTTATAACTCTCACTAACATTTTCCCTTCTTTTTTGCTTCAAAATACATCTTAAAACATGATTTTGAATAATTTCAATAATCTTTATATATTTGTTAAATGTACCATATTGAGTAGTACCTTTCTTTCGATAAACAAGGAAAATTTAAAAGAGAAAAGATAGAGATGAAAGTAAAACAAAAAGAGAGTTTTTACTGAATTTTCAAAAACACGAACCATGGGAGTAAAGTGAGAATTAAAAATATTTATTCATTATTGAAATAAAGAATCTGAAATGTAAAGAATCAAATCTAAGGAAACTTTGCAAAAAATGGCAGAATTATGAATAAGTAATTAAGTGCGTAAATATGAGTCTATACAGGAAAAAATGGTTTCATATCCATAAAAGAAGAGTTAAAAATAATTTTTGGTTGAAGGGGGTGTTGGAAATAATACTTGGCATAACGGGCGTGGATTGTATTAAGCTGTTTTGTTTCTGAGCGGCATTTGTTTTGCACACAATAGTTTAAATGGCTAGGTCACAAGGACCATGAGGGCTCAGAGAAGGTTGGGGGATGGGGATCCACTAGACAGCTATTAGGAGACAGATGGAAGCCTACCGTGAAGGCCATTCAGCGTGTCAACGTGCACTAGATGTAGCTCTCCTGTACACAGAGAAACAACTTAACTCGCTCTGACGGATGGCGATCTTTACAAGCCATTGATGGCCTCTTTCTGATAGAGGACAGGGTTAGAGGCTTAGCAGAGATAGTAAGATGGAGCACTGAACTCAAAATGATTGGGAAAAGCTGAGATAAAAAATAAGGCCTGTTAGTTTTAGGTACATGTATCCGGATAACAAAGCTGAAGTGTCTGGTTAGGCAATGGCTCCTTTAAAACTTTATTACTATGCCGGCTAAGTCATTTCATTATTCACTTGGTTGTCTGATACTTGGGAAACTAGTGTATATTCACAACACAACTTGCCCTGATCTTTCCCTCAGTCTCACGAGACAGTCTTGTAACTCTCTTTAGAATCGATATAATAAGACTCCCTCTTCAGAATCTTTCGAGAATGGACAAAGATAACGAATAAATATACTTGATCGCTCCACCTCTTCTGAACGAGATAAAACAGAGTTGGCGTTATTCACCTAACTTTAATTCACTTGGTTTGATTAAGCACGTTATTTTCACTGTCAGCTTAGGAATCTGAAATTACCGAGAGCATTTTGACACTTAAAACAGCGTTAGAGTCAATCATTCCGCTGTTCCTATTTCCGCGATGAACTTCTATCTAACCACTTTGTGGCTCCACAACAGGAAGTGTTTTATGACCCATCAAGTGAGATGACCCATCACTTCCGGGTAGAAATGAGCCAATTTACTCAGAGAGATCGAATAGAGTGAGAAAGTTTTCGAGGCGTAGTCTCACTGCTGTGACAGATAGCAGAACTCTCGGCAGAAATTTTAATACTCCACTATATCGTCCTCGTACCATGCACAGAACGTATCATATCTAACTGACAGTTTGACAATCGAATTGATGCTGTTATACACATGAAATTCATTTATCTTTAGGGTATTTTGGCTAATTTCAGCTTTTTATTTTTATCTCATTAGTTTCAGAGTCAAATTCTGTGGCAGGCCGCAGTGAGGCACCATACGGGAATTTTTCTTTGTAAGCCTAATGCTTATACATTTGTGAAATGTAGAAGGTCGACTTGCGGGATTAGGTGCAGGAGAAGTGCAGTAATAAGTGCAAGGAAAGTGCAGAGGAGCACTTTGGAAAAGGTAGGGAATATAGTACAGAAAAAGTGCATTATTATGTTCAAGGAACCTCCAGTATTAAGTACAGAGAAAGCGCAGAAGTACACCATGGAAACGTCAGGGAAAATACTGCAGGGAAAGTACAGTATTAGGTGCAGAGAAAGTGCAAATCTCACCGTAGGAAAAGGCAGTAATATACTGTAGAGAAAGGGTATTATTAGGTGCAATGACAGTCATCCGTTGGATGAGCCGTTAAGCCTGTAGCAATGTGCAGTAGAACCTGTTTAAATTAAAGAATACTCTAGACTGCTTTGAAGGACATTTTCATCCGTCACATAGTAACATATGTCCAGGGAATCTCCTCTGCTTACCT
This sequence comes from Ryuthela nishihirai, assembly GCA_038380435.1. Classification (NCBI taxonomy): domain Eukaryota; kingdom Metazoa; phylum Arthropoda; class Arachnida; order Araneae; family Heptathelidae; genus Ryuthela; species Ryuthela nishihirai. The sequence continues at coordinate 33,675,376 of JAWZYU010000015.1, forward strand.
GTGCCAGTCTTTAGACTTTTGCATTTTTTTTTGCCCTGCTGAAAAGTGATCAACTTAGCAGGATCCTGGTGCTGATCATTTATACCCGCTGGACTGATTTATGGTTTTGAGTTTGATTGCGGATCTTGAACTAGCTGCACTGGCGAGCATCTGTTGAAGGAAAATCTGCCGATGTGTTTTCCTTTTGCCAGTGATTTACCAACCCTAAGTGAACAGAGGCACAGGATGCTTTATGTCAGTTGGTGGATAGCTCTGATCAGAGGTCAACGCAGGTAACTGAACCCTCACTTAGTTAGTTGGGCCTCGCCAATACTACACTGGAGTTATGTGTCTCAGGCAGGTCAGTTTCTATCTTAGATCCTTTCTTGAAAAGGCTCACTTGTAAAGGTGGTGCCTGAAGGTCCTGACAGCATGGGTGGTTTCAGAAATTGGCAGTGGGTGGGACGGGTCTTTACCACATGCCTGTGATTAGGGGGCTGTTTGATATTGTTGGGTCTACTTCTCTCAATAAACTTGGTTTCTTAAAAACTCTTATTAATTATTTTCTCTCTGCAGGTACGTAAAATATGACGACGTTGCATAGGGATTATTATCTACATATCATCAAACAGGAATTGCAGCGTTATAACTTAAATATTATGACAATCATTGTTTGCTTACTGCTGAAGTTGAGAAAGACCAGATGGACAGGTAGATGTCAGATAATTAAAAATAATATTAAATTTCTCTTTTCATGGATGGAGGATAGAAAACATTTCCAAGGGGTAGGTTTGGTCTCAGAAGACAAGTCAATGATGCTCTTCTAGGATATGACTGCATTAATGGAAGATTCATTACAGCTAATTTTAAAACAAAGATAAAAAGACCTGAATGTTATCTGTTGTTATGCCCCACAGACTCCGATGAGAACGAGAAAGATAGGTTTTACAGATAACTTCAGGATATTTTGAATTTTGTCAAGAAGGGAGATATGTCTCATGTGCTAGGTGACTTCGATGCTAAAGTTGGTGTTGACTCTGATCATTAGGCAGGGGTGTTAGGTTCATTTGGCATTGGGATTCAATGGCAAAGGCGAACGTTTCCTAGCGGTAAGTACACTTAACGGTTTGAGAATAACTAACACGTACTACAAACACCGGGACATTTATAAATATATATGGGTTTCACCTGATGGGTTGCACAGGAATATGATAGATTATATTTTAATTAACAGCAAATGGACTAATTTGGTTAGGAATACCAGATCATACAGGGGAACCAAAATTGGTTCTGATCATTATCTGGTCAAACATGTCTTGCAACTGAAGCTTAAGAAATGTTTTGCAAAGGTTAAGAGAATTACTTTTAACACTGAACGTTTGAAAGATTCAGATGTAGCCAAAGCATACCAAGATAGGCACTTGGACGTTATGACAATCGTGGTTTGCTTACTGCTGAAGTTGAGAAAGAATGGGATCAGTTTTAACAGGCTTTTCTTGAAACCAACATTACTCTTTTGGGTAAAAAGGAACAGGGGAAACATAACTTTTTGAGTGATAAGGTTATGAAATTTTTCTAAAAGAAAGAAGTGTAGGAATATTATTAATCAATATTCTAGTAGTCCTAACAGACGAACAGCGAATCTTTGCAAAACCATCTGCGTTGTCGCATGGCTGACGGAAATTTTGAATATTGTTAATGATAAAGGTGTTGTTTTAAGGATTTTATTAGAGTTATTATTATCCCCATTTTTTTAAAAAAAGGTGATAGTAGTTCCTGTGATAATTATAGAGGTATTAGTTTACTTTCTGTTCCATTTAAAGTTCTTTGCATGATCACACTTAATATAATGTCAGGTAAGCTAACCACTAGCCCTACCTGGGTTAGTTGGTTAGCGTACTTGACTACTTTTCAATTCAATTTATTTGTACAATATTTAAATACATAGCTAATGTAGAGTCAGGTTCCACAAGAGTTAGTATTTAACTCGCAAGTGGATATTTACAAAGCATATATGTCCTGCAGTTCTGAGTACATAAATATGTAAACAGAAAAATAACAGTTTCAGTCTTTGTAATATATAAACTTATTTCCTTCTATTCATATCTCATTTCAATGCAGTCAATTAATACAGTAATGCAGTTAATTTCATGCAGTCAATTAAATAAAACATCAGTCGCAATCTCCACCGTTCAACAACCATTTTTTTAGTTCTTTAGAGAAATGTATTTTATTATTTATGATTTTCAGGTTATCTGGCAGTGAGTTGAATACTTTTAAACCACTATATCCATAATATTTTTGAATAACTCTTTGTTTGGATTTGGAATGCAAAAATCCTGAGCCACTACCCTCTTGTAAAATAATTGTTAACCACCACATTAAATTTGTCCTTATTATTAAATACATGCTTTGATAAAGCCATTTGGTGTATTTGTTTTAACTTGAGTATTTCAAATATTTTGAAACTTCGAGTCCAATACTTTCTTTTAAATGTCATAATCTTCAATATATATTTTTGCAATTGTTGCAATTGATTTAAGAAACATGAAGATGTTCCTCCCCAAAGATTATTAGATAGATTAATGAATAATATATGGCCTTTAAAATTTTTATATTCATCATATCTCTTAAAAGATACATCTTGGGAATTGTTTTTTTGATTTTTAACACTGCTTTTTGAACATGATCATGCCAGATTAGATAATAGTTGAAATTAACTCCTAAGTATTTTATTGTTTTAGTACTTTTAATCCTTGGACAAGCAGAGTTTAGAGACCCAATTTTACCATGGTCGAAAAACTTACAATCACTCATATAAATAAATAAAAAAATATAAATACCCTCTTAAGCAGCTGCTTGCCACAGAGGTCTGACAGGAGCGTCAGTTTATATGCCATAGTAGAAGGTTTGTGAGGATGGTAGGACCTCAGCAGAAAAATAACACGAACACCCATGCCTTACCCGGGTTTCGAACCCAGGTCCCTTAGATCAAGTAGCCAAGCGCGCTAACCACTCGGCCACGCTATGATATAATAAATGTCCAAGATCTCTATACGTTCCCCCTAACAGTATTAAAATACATATATTTTTCTTTTTATTTACTTTTATTAATAATTTTTTGAACCAAATTAGAAGTGTTTTTAAATCTGCAGAAATATTGATTAATAGTTCTTCTTATGTTTTATCACAGTAAACCAAGGCGGTGTCATCTGCAAATGATTGAAATAATCTTATCTTTGAATTTAGTGTGTAATAAATCGTTCACATATATTGAAAATAACTGTGGTCCCAAAACGGAACCCTGTGGAACACCATAACGAATTGTTGCTTTTTTTTCACTCGAAATGTCTCCTATTTTGACTTGTTGTGTTCTACCCTTCAAATACGAATCATACCATCTCAGCGACAGTCTTCTTATACCAATAATCTCTAATTTATTTACTAAAATATAAATAGACAGGGAATCAAAAGCTTTAGACATATCCAGAAACAAAACCACCACTCTTTCATTTTTATTGAGACCATTATAAATTAATTTTACTACTTCAGCTGTAGCATCAGCTGTACCTTTATTTTTCCTAAAACCATACTGGTGTTCCAATAGTATAGTATAAGGGTTTTCAACGTGGGGTACGTGGTGAAATGTTTTTGGGTACGCCGTGAGAGCTCAAACGTCGCTAGATCTAGTAACAAAGTCGCTACGTTGGCAACACTGCTACTGATTTGTTAAATTGTTCATGTCATTTTTTGTGTTTATCAATATATGTAATTTATGAATACAAAATTTAATGTGTATATATATATGTTATTTTATTCCCATTGTTTTACTATAACTATAGTTTTATCTATCTGTACAAGGGGTACGCCAGTTAGACGCATATTTCCACGGGGTACGTGAAGCATAAAAGGTTGAGAACCATTGGTATAGTATATTTAGTAAGGTAATTAGTTAACCTTAGACGTATTAACTTTTCAAATAATTTTGAGAAGACAGTTTGTATTGAAATAGACCTATAATTCTCTACAAGCTTTTTATCACCATTTTCATAAATTGGGATAACCAACGAATTCTTAAGCGAAGATGGAAAAAATCCACCTGCAAGTGACAAGTTGTCATGTTACAGAGAGTGACACTGATAACATGTAGACTGAGAAGTTATGGTCACCTGAAGATTTGCTTAATTTAATCCTAAAGGCTGTCTGAATTAATTCACTTTCACTAATCGATAACACGGCCATTGAATTTACTCTGTAATATTTCACATCATCTGATGTGTTTGCACAGGTGTCTTCCTCTGTAACATTTTTATTAGATCATCTACCACAGTGATGCAATAATCATTAAAGGCATCGGCAATTATCTTTTTATCATTAAAGTTATTGTGTAGTCTTTCACCAATTTGGATTTCTTTTAACATATTTTTATTATTATATTTACCAGTTAATTCGTTAATAATTTTCCACTGTTGTTCAGAGTCATTACCTGCTGTAAGAACCTTACATTTGTGTTAGTTATTTTTAGCAATTCTTAATTTATTAGTTAAGCCGTTACGGAGAAGCTGAATCTATCTTTAATTTCCTTGTATTCTTCGTTATTACCTAGACAGCTTTTAAGCTTTTATATATTTTGTTCTTTTTGGTAATTAATTGAATTTTTTCATCTGTAACCAATGGTTTTAATTTTCTTTTTGGTGATTGGCAAATACTTCGACTTTGTACATTCTCTAACACATATATTAATTTGATCAAAAACAGACTCGCAATATCTTTGATCATCGTTGATAATATCTGTATCCAATTTTATATTCTTTAATTTTAATTCAAGTTCTTTAAAATTAGTAAATATTTTCTATTTCCCTCGGTATCTTTTTCTACTACGTCTCTTTTTAGTTGCAGCATTACCAAATGATGATCCGTCCCGGTCGTTTGAATAATTTTCGATGTAACTTTCTTAATACCAGATAATCTTTCTGTAACATGATCAACACTTTAACTCGCAACGTCTTCCTCTTCGAGACATGCGGTATGAATTAAATATATACCGCGTTTATTAAAATAATTATTTTATCCAGAACTGCATATCAATACCTTGATGATCGGAGTTCGAAACTTAATGCCTTCTAACAAATATTTTTGAAAGAGTGGCCGAAAGAAATTTTAGATTCGAACCAGGAACAATCTATAAGCTAGCAATACGCAGTCCCGTATTCTCTAACTGTAGTTTCAACGAGTAGAGATTTCAAAGAGTAGAGGACAAAAATACTAATTTTTGTTAGAACAATAACAAAAAATTATTTAAAGTTATTTAAATTTCAGAATCAACAGAGTTCCACCACTGGCTTATAAAGGTGGATGAATTTACAGTACAATCAATTTACTAAGCACCCACTCCACTTAAGTAAATTTAACTTCAAACAACAATCAAAATTAAAAATGAAAGTGACAACAATCAGAATAAGTTGAATTAAAATAATTCTACCATGTTTGAAGACTTCTCGGCAACGAGAACTGTATTCTGCTAGGTTACTCTAATGTGCACTCGGAATAAATTTTCGTGAAGCACCCACTCCAGATTTCTCTGATCGTGGTTTTCCCCAAGCAAAGCAAATTCCTTTAAATTTCGCCTGACTTATTTAGGTAAAAATTTACCATCTCAATAATTAAGAGATGTTTATCTTAAAGTTTTCCCTCCCTGAAAAATGGTCTAAAAATCAGTCCAGTGATTTCCTCTAAAATAGGACTTAATCGAAGAGAGCAAAAGAAAGATAGACAATAAGACTGAACCCTGGTCCTGTTAGAATGATCACCCCATTCCGAACTGTTTCTTCGGTGGAAGTGTGACAATATCTTTCTGGCAATCTCGGAATTCTCCACCCAAAAGGCCAATCAGAAGCAAGCTCCGGACAAAAACACAACTCCACTTCCATATTTCATAAGTGGAACGGAGTCTTGTTGCCAGCACTCTGCATTCCTTCCGAAGGTTAATGTCTGCTTTTGAGCAAGACGAAATGGTTCCACACGATACTTCCTGCCATTCACGTACCAGCGAAGTTCTTCTCAACGTTCGTCAACGTAAACAGATGAAACCGAACTCTGAATGATATTCGCAAACAAGATCTTGCACCCATTAACCTCCGAAGACGTCTCCGTCAGACACTAAGTGGTTGCGTCAGGAAAGGAAAATAAAAAAAATTAAGATTATTAATATCAATAGGTCTGCGACCTATCATTAACACGTGTATTACTCAAAAATCTTGTTAGTAATACACTGGATAAATTCTAACGATACTAACATATCACAGTAACTAGAATTAATATTTTTATTATCTAACATATCAGTATTAAAATCTGCGATCAATATGACATTTTTGTAGTTATTTCTTAAGAAATGAGAGGAAAATTCGTCAATAAAACATTGCTTATCTAGGCTAGGGGATCTGTATTCTGAAATAATGTTATAGTCAACGTTACTAATCTTAACTTTTAGGACACTACATCTGCATTATTACAGTTAAAATCTACTTGAGTAGCTCTTAACTTGGAATTAACAAAAACTAATACTCCACCGATCTATTTACACATCCACACTGGCAAAATTTGTTAAAACCTTCAATATTATAAAGCATTAGTTCGTGTTCTTTGATCCATATCTCTGACAATACAATTATATATGATGAAAGGTCCATTAATGATTCTACCAAAATAAAATAAAGAAAGTTTTTCTAATGCATCTAATATTCAAATGAGATGTTACAAATATTATCGTTTTTTGTTACTAGTTGATTTCTTCCAATAACATCAATAACAATAATATATCGATCACAACTTCCATATTACAACAGTTTCAAGTCTTCTGCTGATTTTATATTTATTACTTTAGAGTTCCCGTTCTTTCTTAAGTAGAGCTTTCCCTCCTTCATCCAGGATTACGTATAATTTTTTTTCTCTTTTGATCTTAATTTCAAAGAGCAATGACTTTAATTCAGGAATGAAGTGCTCACCAATATATATATATAATTATTTTTCCAGCTATCCCAAGTCCTTGTTCCTCAGACCTTTTATAGATCGCCATTAAGTTATCCATTTATCCCTTTCTTCTTTGCTATTCATCTTCACAATAGTTAATTTCGGTTTATTAGCATTTCTTTTTGGGACTCGATGTGGGTATTTTATTTCTTCTTTTGACATTCTGAGCGCTAAATCAACCTTGTTCACATTCTCATTTATAATTTCATCGGAAATTTCTCAAGTCCTCTTATCTCAATATTTTCTGCTCTAGTCCTTTGTTGTAGATCTCTCATTTGCTCTTGTAATTTCATTAAATCCTTTTTGATTTGTTTATTTTCAGTCTCTATTTTCAGATTTCTCTCCTTAACCTCTTTTAATTCATTAGTTGCATCTGCCATTATTTTGATAAAATCGTCTAGTTTTTATGTATATACTGTTCTGCCGGTTCTATCGGCCATTATTTTGATAAAATCGTCTAGTTTTTTAGAATTAAATTCTTCGCTTTTAACACAGTCTTGAACGGTGTTATTCAGCTTCTGAATATTAGTATTCATTAAGTCAATTATTTCTTTTTTGAAAGTTGATAGGTCATATCTAAGCAATTAAATTATTTCATTATTGTCTCTTGCACTCGTATATGTCCTTAAGTGTTTCTATGTTATATTCCTTGTGCATGTTTGTATTGTGTACGAGAAAACAACACAAGTCAAAAGCTTACAGGTTATCTAGGTCCTTTTAAAAGAATTAAGAATTTGGTTTATGGACAACTGCGTGATGAACAGTATGGATTCTGAAGTGAGAGAAGATGTATAGTTCAAATATTTTCACCTAGGCAAATTTTTGAAAAATTTTTAGAGTTTCAGAAATCTGTGGTTATTAGCTTTGTAGATTTCAAAAAGGCTTTTAACTTTGTTTTAACCAGATAAGTTAGTTAACATAATGAAAGCTCTCTATAATAATGCTAAGTCGTGTGTGAGAGTTGGTAAGGCTTGTAGCGATTGATTAAGCATTGCTAGTGAAGTTAGACAAGGGTGTATTTTGTCTCCTTTTGTCTTTAGTTTGGTTATTGATTATGGGAATTATATGCAAAGGGAAGATTTTTGGTCTCATATGGTTTAGAAACTTCAAAATTTCTGATTTAGATTACACAGATGATTTGGTCTTGTTGGCTAATGATGTTGATGAGAAACGAATGCTTTCATTAGGGCTGTTGATGAAACTGGTAATAGAGGAGGTTTGGTGATAATAGAGATAAAACTAAAGTAATGAAAATTGCTCAAGCTGATAAGCTTCAGTTGCTTTGAATGGTGCACTCTTGAGCAAGTGTCGCAGTTTAATTATCTGGGGAGCTGTTTAACAGATACTGGTGATGTGCGGCATGAGATAAACAGAAGAATAGGAATTGCTGCAGGGAATTTTAAGAACTTATGAAGAGTGTGGAAAAATAGGCGTATACACCTAAGGACTAAAATTACGCTGTAAAATAGTTCGGTTCTTTCTAAGGTTAGTACAGAGTTATGAACAGTGTGCCTAAAGATCTCAGAAGATGAGGGAAACCCAGGATACGGTAGGCAAAAGATGTCAAAAAGGACCTTGTTCGAATTGTTCTGAATGGCCAAATGGTAGCGAAATATAGACCCTTTGTAAGCAGGATAACAAGAAACTTGATGTCTTTGATTCTGGATGTTTACCCAGTATCTTGGGCATTAGATGACTTGACTTTGTAAGTAATGATGAGGTTAGAAGAAGTAGTTAGCAACCTCCCTCGAGCAGCATGTTGTGCAAAGAGAGACTGTGTTGCTTTCGCCATGTTGCCCGTATGGATAGCTCAATATCGGCAAATATGATTATCAACAGTGTGTCAAAGGCTTGAAGAAATAGGGGACTCCTAGGATACAGTGGGTACACAATGTCAAGCAGGGCCTTGCTAGAATTGGTATACCTTGGCCAAATGCAGCAGCTATAGGTCAAAACAGACATGTCTGGAGAACAGATTACACAATTTGGTAGAACCTCCGTAGCCAATCGCTGCATGAGGATTTGTATGCTTGTAATCTCCACCCTACCCTCGTTCAGAAAAGGGACACCGATGGGTCTGGAAAGGCCGCCCACCATCAGATGGGGCATAAACAGTTTACTCTGTGCAGGAGAGCCATACCCTATGCACGTTAAAGAACGCGCTGGATGGTTTTGACGAGAGAATTCCGCCTGTCTCCTAACTGCTGTGAGTCCCATTCTGTCAATTTCTCTGAGCCCTTGGAGTCATTGTAACTTGGACATTTAGCCCATTGCGTGATAAAAGTGCTGCTCAGAGGTAAAACAACTACAGTTTTCACTTTACCTAATTCCAAGTCTTGTGGCCATTTAGAGCATTATGTGTGAGAAGTTTTCGCTCAGTTGAAAAATTCCCCAATTTGCGTCTCCTCTACGACGTAACAAACAGACAGTGGATAAGATAACCTTACCACTTTTTCGAGTTTTGAAATTCTTGACGGGTGGTAAATATAAAATCGCATCACCAACCCGTGATGGAACTCTTCTTCTGATAAATAAAGTAACACCAGAAAGCTCAAAAATTAATTTAAGAATCTGTGGAGATTGTGAAAAAATAGCCATTATGCTCTTAAAAACTGAAGTTGGGCAATATAATAATTTGTTCGTTTCTAAACTTTACTATGAAAATGAAACATGGATTCTTTGGGAACAAGAAACGATATTTTTGATTCTAGACATTAAGCAACATTTCGGGTTGGGCTAGATTGTTTCACTTCTGAGCGGCACTTTTTTGTACACAATGGACTAAATAGTCAGTTCACAATGACCTCGACGACTCAGAGAAGGTTGGGGAAAGGGGACCCAATGAACAGCTTTTAGGAGATAGATGTTAGCCTTCATTCAAGGCCATCCAGCGTGTTCTTTAAAATGCGCAGTGTATGGTTCTTCCGTATACAGGGCCGCCACTGCTTAATGTCCCATCAGATGGATGGCAGATCTTTCCAAGATCATCTGTGTCCCCTACTGACCGAGGGCAGGGTAATAGTTTTGCAGAGATAAATCTCATTGCTAGCACAGGTGGGTTTCGAACCTGGGAACTGCAGTTTATGAGCTTGTCATGCTACTGACTGAGCCACTCCCGCACCCCAATATTTTGGGTGTTGGGTGATTTGACTATATAAGTAATGATAGCGCTAGACGGAGTCAAGCAATCATTGAGCAGCATTTTGTACAGGGAGAGAATGCGTTTTTTTGGCTATGTTTCCCACATGCAGAACTACATATAACGAACAGAGTTATGAACAGTGTGCCTAAAGATCTCAGAAGATGAGGGAAACCCAGGATACGGTAGGCAAAAGATGTCAAAAAGGACCTTGTTCGAATTGTACTGTAATGGCCGAATGCAACACCATTAGTTCAGGATAAATGTGTACGGAGAGCTAAATTTGAATTAGTTGGATCTCCAAACCTTACGATATCTTGAAGATATACTGTATATATGTATGTAACTTATGCATAGTGAAACCAAACTGCACCAAAGTGTTGATACGCTAATGCCTGGTTTCGCAATACCACTGATCCTTTCATAAAATGAAACATATATATATATACCAATATAAAACTAGTATGAATAGTAACACTAAATTAGTACTACAGGTGATGTTGAGAAGATCGCGGTCCTTCAAGTGGAAGATTACGCAGTGCTCTATGTGCAGAGGAGTCATAATCCTTAATAGTTAAACACGCTGGATGGCCTTGAGAGTAGGCTTCCATTTGTTTTAAAATAGCTGTCCTGTGGATCTCCATCAGCTGTCCTATTTCTGTTCTGAGCCCTTCGGTACCGTTGTGAATTTGCCATTTAACACATTGTGCGCATGAAAGCACTTATCGGATGTAAAACAATTTCAATAATCCAACTTTAGTGGTACAAATACGATTTAAATAAAAGTCTTAGTCGTAAATAAACTTAAGATATTCATGTTCTTTTAGTTATGTATTAGTTGGGTATTTGAAAAGGGAACGAAGGGATATGGGTTCCTTCGTTCCCTTTCCATTCGTTCCATTCATTCCCATTAGAATCAAATGTCGCCAAATGCATAGATGTTATACTGTATTATATCAATGTTATATATATATTCAATTCAATTTTTTATTCCATTTTGCATTTCATATGATTTACATTTCATGCAATTTGAGTTCACATATAACAAATATTTTTAATTTATTTCAGCTGTACAAATTCATAATACAATTTTTATTGTTGTTTAATTGTACAGTCGCTCAAAAAAGTATCCAAACACTATGGTTGATTACAGAATTCAGAAAAAATATCTGGCAACGATTTTTTTTAAATTACTGATCTGGCAACTTTCGTGTATTGTAAACGAAGTTTGCCAGATCACTAATTTCAAAAAAATAAAGGTTGCTAGATATTTTTTCTGAAATCTGTAATCAACCATAGTGTTCGGATATTTTTTTAAATGACTGTACATTTGTTAAGTAATAAACCATATGATATTCTTAAACATTTTTTTCTTTTTACAAGTAATATTTAAAATATCAACCGTCCACAAGAGTATAAGACTTGCCTGTGGAACTGCAATTTTATGAAAAATATAATATAATTAAAAAATTGATTTATTTAGCAACAAAAATTTATTAATAATAGAAACTTATTAACAACAAAATTTATTTATTTAATAACGAAAATTAATTAATAGTAAAATCGATTTAATATATAAAGCATGTGTTTTATTTTTGTTTCGGTCTCACCTACTTTATAATAGTTTTCTAGATCATATTTTACCTACAGACTACTTGCAAGCCCGAATCTAGAAAAAAATAGGGGAGGGGGAGGGGGCAAGAAACTCAATCGATCTAGAAAAAAAATAAAAAACGTGGGGAGGCAAGAGACTGACTGTATTTAGTATACCATTTCCTCCTCTGTTTTAGCTATTTAAAAAAAAGTTCTTAAAAAATGCACATAAAATTCCCAAATTTAATATTTTTTTCTCTTTTACCCTTACCAGCATTCTCAAGGGAGTGGGGGTGGAAGCTTGATCTCCCCCTAAATCCGGCCCTGGACTGCTGTAAGATAATGTAGAACATACGTAGCTTCAGAAAAAATTTATTTTCTGCTTTTTGGAATCTGCCCCTCTTATGCGGCGTCTTAGACGGCGAGACGATTGTAACTCTCCTGGGTCCTTGCAACTTAGACATGTAAGTATTGTATAGTAAGACGAAACAATGTTACTTAGGCATAAGTTTAGTTTGTATGGGAAGGGTGAATGAGACAGGGGGATGAGATTGCCATGAGATCCTACTCATGGTAGGTATCTTCATGTATTCTTCAAATATTTAAGCTGAGGAAAGATACAGTGAATGAATTGCTATCTCCTATGTAACCTAATACGAAACTAATTATTTGTTTGTGATCCTGAGAAGCGAAATATTCTAATCCAAAGTAACTTTCGTTTTCATTTGCAAAGTCAAATATTAGTGGTTTTATTAACAAAGAAGAATATTAACATTTACAGTTTGTACTAAAAAAAATGGACTTGCCAAAAAGAATTATTTTGCACACTATTTTGCACACAATGGGCTAACTCTTAGTGCTTTCAATTTCTGACGAAAAAGCAATTTACTTTAAAAAAAAGAAACTCTCAAAAACACAATGGGAGCAAAAGATGAAGAAAAAAAATTAATTCTTACTTGCTTTACTTGTGTAAGAATCCGTTACCTTCCACTGAACATTTAACACCGATGAAAATGGAATGCCCTTGCCTTTCACTGACATTTTAACACCGATGAAAATGAAAAGCCCTTGACTTCCACTGACATTTTAACACCGATGGAAATGGAAAGCCCTTGCCTTCCACTGACATTTTAACACCGATGAAAATGGAAAGCCCTTGCCTTCCACTGACATTTTAACACTGATGAAAATGGAAAGCCCTTGTCTTCCACTGAACATTTAACACCGACGAAAATGAAAAGCCCTTGTCTTCCACTGAACATTTAACACCGACGAAAATGGAAAGCCCTTGCCTTCCACTGACATTTTAACACCGATGAAAATGGAAAGCCCTTGCCTTCCACTGACAGTTTAACACTGATGAAAATGGAAAGCCCTTGCTTCCACTGACATTTTAAACACCGACGAAAAATTTCTACGAATGCTAAGTAGGAAATGACAAAAACTCGCTGAAACTGGAAATGTCAACGTCGTGTTCTTTGTTCTTTTTGCACTTTACTTTCATCTTTTCCTATTAATTAAGATATAACAAGCCAGTAAATTTCCCCATTGGTCTTTCTAGTACTACAGAACTAGCAAACATGTCTAGGTACACAAACAGGCTTCCATTCTTTTGCTTGCACGCTGTGACTGAGGATATTCCAGAAGCATCCAGCAACCTTCAGGGAGATGCACTCACAGAAGCAACATTAATATAGATCCTAATGGTTGGGGCGCCCATTTACTGGCCGTGTTCATCGCATGGGGAAGATCACTGTGCCCTGCGGTGGCAGTTTCCGGTATTTGAGACTCATGGTAGGTGACATTATCTTCTCTTGCTTCGGCTAAACAGCTACAGTATGTCCCAGAGGCATGTAGGCAACAGGGGAGGCTGAACTAATATCTGACAAAAAATGGTGGATGTTTTTCTTTTCATCTGAAGAAGAAAACGGAGCGTTTTAATTGGAATTAGATTTACTACTGTCGCTATCGTGGCGATTGGATTTAAATTGTGTACAGTAATCAGTCAATCGCAGATAGCTGTCTGGATTAGTATAGTTACCAAAAAACTATATTTTAACTAGTGCTTCCCCTTATCTTTCCTAAGCTCTTAGGGTCCTCATGATCTGACCATTTAGCCCATTATGTGCAAAAAATAGCCTGTCAAAAGCCTGGTAAAACAACTCAATCCTTGTACGAATCATTTTTCTTAAAACAAACAGGGCATTAATGCTCATTCTTCAATGTTTTCCACACATTCTCTATGATATCAGAGTTCTGTTTAAATTGTTGAAATAAGAAATATCGATATTTGGTCTTCTGCAAAATTTGCTTCGCAATGAAAAGTAGCAACCAAATATATTATTTGCACCTTCAAGACAAAAATGAACAAACTGATGATGATTTACTCCCATCGACTTGGTAAGAAGCAAAGAAATTTAACCTGATGATTTCCCACCTGATACTGCTCACATATGTGGTGTACCAAAGATACCGCGTTTCCATTTACAAATTGGTTTTCTTTATACATGCTTTGATCTAGATGCTTTAATGTTGTTGGGATGACGATTCGATCCTTTTGATCTCTTCTCAATTGCAATGAAAAGCTTTTTTGTTGTGTTTTTTTTACACTCTTTATATTTTTTATTGCTTCGTTTCCATAATGCATTTCTTCACGGAAAGTTCTTTCTTTTTCTCGCTTCATGAGTAGTATGGAGCAATTATATCATTTTGATGACACAGGCACATATGTAAGCGGCGACTTCTCAGTTGACTTCTTTCGCTTCAGAGATGCACTATTTTGCACACAATGGGCTAAATGGCTAGGTCACATGGACCCCAAAGACTAAGAGAAGGTTGAGGGAATGGGACTCACTGGACAGCTTTTAGGAGGCAGGTGGAAGCCTCCCGTCAAGGCCATCTAGCGTGTTCTTTAACAGGCATAGATATGGCTGTCTGCACACGGGATGGGCTTAACGTCTCATCCAACGAATGGTGTCCTTTCCAAGTCTATTGGTTGCCCATTTCTCTCCATGCATCTGTTGGAAGTTAACGGAGATAAATCTCAACGGTGGTACTAGAACCTGGGATTTATAGATTATGAGCCTGGTTTGCTGCCTACCAGGCCATCCCGGTCCCTGAATTTTCAGTGCCTCAAACTTTATGCACTTGCTTTCGACTGAGGTGTTATTTGGTTAGATGGTAAATTTTTACGTGTTTTCGTATGTGGATAACGTTCACTTTTTTTTATATGCACTGCCTTTTAATATTACTACAACCTGCCATCGCTGGCAGATTTTATCCAAAACAACAATAATCTTACTTCCAATGTAGTGACAGAACAGTGCGTGCACGTTTTTAAAATTGTAGAATTTAAGAAAATGGGATATAGTTCTCGGAGTTAGAGATGATATTTAAGGAATGATATATAGATTTAGCACTCTCGCTCTGGTTTTTCTTTGGATAAGCATGCGAGACATTGCATGCGAATAAATCAGCTTATAACGTAGTCAACTGAATGAGTAGTGATTTGTAAGTTAAGTAAGGATCGACCAGGTTTCAAATCTGTGAAAAGAGGACCTTATAAATATGCTATAAGTTGGTTGTTAAAGTATTATTCAGAGAACTGAGATTATTATTAGGAAACCCATTCTCATGAATTTTGTGTAGTATACTCTATCACCCATAAAGTATGGAACTGCAAAATCCGAAGTTCAAAGAAAGTAATCAGCCAATGAAAAGATGCCACATCCACATCAGTACTAGTAAGGATATCACACAGTTGTAATGCTCCGCCACAGCAAATAGTTCCATGCCTTATGCAAGAATTAATAATTTTTCTAATGTAAATTATTATTATGTGTAGTTTATGGAAGTGAGCAATTGAAAATTCTGTTTTAGATTTTGGAATATTGTTAAGTATGGGGGCCATGGGAGGATGGGGGGAGGCTCCCCCCCTCCGAAATAACTCGGAGTTGGCAAAATTGGAAGCGTAAAATCTAGGTGAGCGTAAATCTAGTTCGTAAAATCTAGGTGAGTTGTGAAAATTTGTAACTTTTTATTTTGGAAAATTAAGGGGAGTTGTCAAAATCGAGGCAACTTCGCAAATCTAAGGCAGTTTGGAAAATGGAGAGACGGCAAAATGTAGAGCAGTTGGCAAAATTCCAAGCTACTTAGTAAAAACAGGTGAGTTGGCAAAATCTTAGGGAGTTGGCAAAATTCAGAGTGACTTGGTAAAATCTTGGGGAGTTGGCAAAATTCGGAGTGACTTGGTAAAATCTTGGGGAGTTGGCAAAATTCGGAGTGACTTGGTAAAATCTTGGGGAGTTGGCAAAATTCGGAGTGACTTGACAAAATCTTTGGGAGTTGGCAAAATTCGGAGTGATTTGACAAAATTTTGGGGAGTTGATAAAATTCGGAGTGACTTGGCAAAATCGTGGGGGGTTGACAAAATTCAGGTGAGATGTAAAAATCAGGATTTTTTCTATAAAATTATGGCGAGTTGGCAAAGCTTAGGGAGTTGACAAAATCTAGGGACAGTTGGCAAAATTAGGAGTGACTTGGCAAAATCGTAGGGAGTTGGCAAAATTCAGGTGAGATGTGAAAATTTGGTTTTTTTTAGCGAGTTTGAGATCCCCCCCCCCCCGTAGAGGAGGAGAATAAAATTTTTACCATGGCGGGGGTATCAGACCGTGACTAAACAACCTAATGTAATAAATTTTATGTCAGATGAAAGCTTCCGACTTGGGAATACCATATACTATATACCTTAGAGCAGCGTTTTTCAAACTGCGGGTTGGGACCCATTATTAGATCGTGAAATCATTTTAATTGGTCGCAATCAGCATTTTTTTGATGAAGTAGGATTGAAAATATCAGAGTGGATCTCATAGACTGGATCGCAATGTAAAATGTATTTCTTTGGTCGCGGCAAAAAAAGTTTGAAAAAGCACTGCTTTAGAGAGTTTCAGATCCGAGCAACGCCGGTAAATATTCTTGTTTTCAATAAACAAACCGCTGTTTTCATTATGTGATCTACCCAATCGTAGATATTTAATTTTTTTTTGTTCAAAGAGACAGAATTAAAATTTTTTGTTCTGTTTGAACAGGTACTACAGACAAAATATTAATTTTCGCATTTTCCTAATTTTCTATTTGTTTGAATTTATACCTTTAAACGGATATAAAATCCGAAAAACGACAAAATCTTAAACTAATGTTGTTAATAGTAATAATTAAATGTTGATAATTATCATACTGGGGAAAGCGAAGGAAACTCAGCTTTTTTAAAAGGGGACATTTATATGTAGAGGTAACGAGCATTTCACCTTTTTGATTGTATAAAACAGTCCTTCACATCTTTTAAAACGAATATTTTTGCATCATTTAAACTGAGCACTTCGCACCCGTTTAAACGAGCTTTTGATATTAAAAACCGAGTACTTTAGAAAAAAACGAACACTTTCTTTTAAACATTTTCAGAAGCAAGCGAACTCGCTATTTTATCATTATTCTTCAACAGCTGAAATTTGAAATTGTATAATACATTCCTTCATAACACACCTTCCTCCTAAAACTCACTATAAAGCGTTTACATTAAACAAACAAATGAAAAGAAAATTGGAAGAGTAAAAAAAAGTTCTAACAAACGCGTCATTATTAAGTCAACTTCACTTGAACGCACGACCCCACTGCCAGAGAATTTGTCAACTTCAAGAGAGAGCACCCACATCCTCCGATGATCTTCTTCTCTCTCATATCTTTCGCTTAGCTATTTCCGTCGCATTCCAAATACTCCTTCTGCTGGAAATAAACTGCTGGCGAGATTTAGTGAGACTTTGCTTCCGTAGCTAGTAAAACGTGCAATTAGGTTGACCCTACGTATCCTTCTCTGTGTTTTGTTGCCTCAGAGGTGCAGGGGCGGTGATGTGTTGACATACTACTCCTCTCAGACTCGTGGGCTTCGTTTGAGTGCGTGTACACTTCACAGAAGGGTGATGACACGCTGCAACATCTGGTCATTAGTCCTGGGAGGATTTCGTATGTCTCTTGCACACTGTGAGACCAGGGTAGGGCATATATCATTGTCTCTGTACGATGCTTATTTTCTATGTGGAATGCTTACGGATAAGCGCTGTTGTTCATTTTATCTGTTCTGTCAATCATGTTAGTTGTTTTTGTACCATTCTTCACAGCCGCAAATGCTCTCTGAACATTCTTCACAACGTTAGAGCTATTGGCTTTTATCCAGATTTAATTCCCAAGTAATGAAGTATGAGTCAGTTTTACGTACATGGCAAATTATATTTTTTGCTAGATTCTTGCAGTTATCTAAATGCTTGAAGAGTACTTAGATGATACAACAGCCAAGTAGGCCGACGTCACTTAGATTCCAATTATTTTCTTTCACACTATCTTTTGAGACAAGATGTATGACTAGACGATCATTAAAGACAAGGTATAAGACTAAAAGAATCCAATATTAGCAGTCGGTAGCTGAAAATGTTAATTTATTCAGAATTATCTCAAAAAGTAACACACGTCAGAAAGATAATCGCCAAATTTTCGGAGAAATTTCTAGAACAGTGTTTTCCTGCAGGGACGTACCCGGGGGAGGGGGTGAGGAACAGCCCACATAACAATTGTCTTCTTACAATTTCATTTTAGCTCATAGTATATGTCCGACACTAAAATATATATTTAAACAATAATTATAACATTTTGTTCCATATAGAATATCATTTTAACATTTCCTGTCCGGTAAAATATTTTAGAAATTGAGATACTCTACTCGAGTCTTATTTTCAGATCCCGCCCCCCTCGAAACTAAATATAGGGTACGTGACGTTCTATCTGGACCCTACAGGTCAGCGAAGGTAATATAAAACATGTCTGTGAACTATTTTTAATATTTCAGAAAGCTCTAATGGAAATAGTACATTTACCGAGATTACTTAGAAGCGTTAAGCCTTTTTGCTTTTGTCTGGAATTATATCAGTTCAGTATGGCAACACTTGCTATGCCATTCTGATCACAAGATGTTAATGGTTGTTTATTACATAAGAATTTCTAGTGCGTAGAATTTCGCGAATCAAATGTTTAGATTCAAATTAAAAAATAGCCAATAAACGAACAGCAGATAACGAACTAACGATATAGTCCATTCTTGGAACTTTTAGAGAGTCCTCTTTGTGAGTATATACACTGAGATGCCTGTTTATTAGGGACACCACCCCTCGTCACATAAATGGTACAGTCCAACACGTAATACGTCACACGACCGCAGTGTGCGAAATAAATCAGGCAGACCAGCTATTCGAGTATCAGTTAGAGTTGAATGTCAGAATGGGCAAAACGAGAGATTTGAGGGACTTTGAACGTGGCATGATACTAGGCGTGCCGGTTCCATCTTCCAAATGACTGTCCTCCTGGGATTTTCACTCACAACCGTTTCAAGAGTTTACCGAGACTTCTAGTGATCGGCAATTCTGTGGATGAAAACAGCTTGTGGATCAGAAGGATTCAAGGAGACTGGTGAGAATCGTGCAATCGAACAGATGGGACAAAACCAGAAAATCACAGCAGAATTAAACATTGGTGTGCAGAAGGTCTTCTCCGAACGCACCTTGTATTGCACCTTGTCGCGAATGCTATATGACAGCCGCCGACCTGTCGAGTGCCGGTGTTGTCAGCAAAGAACACTAAAACGCTTCTCCAGAGGGTGCAGGAGCATAGACAATGGACCTTTGAGGACTCTAAATAGGTAGCGTGATCGGACGAATCAAGGTTCCTTTTGCGTCATGCTGATGGAAGGATCAAAATTTTGTACGAGCAACATGAGACCATGGAACCATCTTGCTGCTGTCAACCCTCGTTTTGGACCGGTGGTGCGGTGGTTGGTATAGGGAATGTTTTCCTGGCACACATTAGGCCCCCTGATACTAATCGAAGGACATCTCAACGCCAAGGCATATTTGAACATCGTTACTGATCAAGTTTATTCCTTCATGGCTACAGTTTATCCTCATTCAGATGGACACGTCCAGCATAATAATGTACCTGCTCACAAGGCACATATCATCACTAAATGGTTCCAAGGATATGCTGATGAATTTTCCTTGCTTCATTGGTCTGCGCAGTCCCCAGTGTTGGGTTCTTTTACCTTTGAGCGTCATTTTTTTTTTTGCACACAACGGTCTAAATGGCCAGGTCACAAGGACTCCGAAGTTTCAGAGAAGGTTGGGGAAATGAACCCACAGCTGTTATGAGACAGATGTCAACCTCAAATCAAGGCCATCCACCGTGTTCTTTAACGTGCACAGGTTAACGCCCATATACGAGGCCACGGCTTAATCTCCCATTCGATGGACGATGATCTTTCCATTCCCATCGGCGTTCCCTATTGACTATGGGAAGGGCGGAGAGTTTTGCGGAGATCCAGCTAGGCCAGTGTTGAGATTTACCTCTGCAAAACTCGCAGCTGTACCCTCGGTCAGTAGGGGGACACTGATGGACTTGGAAAGGATGGGACGTTATGGCCCTATGTGCTGGAGAGCCATATCCTGTGCACGTTAAAGAACATGCTTGGTGCCTTGACGGAAGTCTTCCATCTGTCTCCAGTAACTCTCCGGTGGGAACCATCCCCTCAACCTTCTCTGAGCCCTTGAGGTCCTTGTGACCTGGCTATTTAACTCAATGTAAAAATTATTTAGCCCAATGTATTTAGCAATGTAAAAATATTTTTTAAAAACACGGAGTCGAAAAATTATTTAGTTTGTTATAAGAAAATGTTCATGAATTAAATCAGTGGTTCTCAAGTGATATGTTGCGAAAATCTAAGAAGAAAGGATAGTACAGTCGCTCAAAAAAGTATCCGAACACTATGGTTGATTACAGAATTCATAAAAAATATCTGGCAACGATTTTTTTAGAAATTAGTGATCTGGCAACCTTTGCATCACGTGACACAAAGGTTGCCAGATCACTAATTTCTAAACAAACTTTGCCAGATATTTTTTCTGAATTCTGTAATCAACCGTATTGTTCGGATACTTTTTTGAGCGACTGTACAACTTATCAAGGTGCACTTTTTTATCATTTTGCATTTTACAGTTTTGAATTACGATTTTCCTTTTCTGAAGTGTTGATATTAATATTTTTTTTCTTTAAACAAATTGAAATTAGTTGCTGCTGTCAACCCTCATATATCTATATTAAATAAATTATATAATATAGCAATTTAAATTAAATTACGCAAGAAAGTATTAAAAAAAAGAATCTTTACCACAGATGAGTTGCTCAAAATGGACTCTTTCAGAAGTGTGTTGCGAAGAGTGGAAGGTTGAGAAACACTGCCTTAAATGGGCACGGATTAAAGGGATAAAAAAATTTCAACTTCTGGTTGAACTGGGCTTCAGGATTAAAGGGATAAAAAAATTTCAACTTCTGGTTGAACTGGGCTTCAGTATCTACATTCCTGTGTACGAGTGTGAACACCCTGGATTTGCTCATTCATGTTCAAATCTACAAAATATGAAAAAAAAGGCTTCAAAGTAATATCTACTAATAGCAAAAAAGATGGTAAACGATCTTTTGTCTGGGATTATTGGGTTGTGTTAAATCCGTGATACCCTATTTTTGTACTCAATGACTCAGGCGACAGGGACCTCTTGGGGCAGGGGCGGGGGTGGCTCAGTCGGTAGCGCGCCAGGCTCGTAATCTGTAGTTCCCAGGTTCGAGTCCCAGTTGGGTCAGCGTTGAGATTTATCTCCGCAAAATTTCCCCGCCCTGCCCACGGTCACCGATGGGCACCGATGGGACCACGGTCACCGAGGGGACACCGATGGACTTGGAAAGGCCGCCGTCCGTCGGATGGGACGTTAAGCCGTGGCCCCGTGTGCGGGAGAGCCATACCCTGTGCACGTTAAAGAACACGCTGGATGGCCTTGACGGGAGACTACCATCTGACTCCCAACAGCTGTTCCAGTGGGTCCCCTCCCCCAACCTTCTCTGAGCCTTCGGGGTCCATGTGACCTGGCCATTTATCCCATGGTGTGCAAAAAAGTGCCGCTCAGAGGTAAAACAACCCAACCTCTTGAGGTCCTTGTCGCCTGAACATTAGCCATTGAAAACCTGGTAATAAAGATCCATATATAAGATATCATAATAAATATCCCTTGGGAAGCTATTGAGAAATAGATGGAAGCCTATCATCAACATCATGCAGCATGTTCTTTAACATGCACGGTTGCCTCTCCTGCAGACGAAAACTTGTGTCTGGGTTGCCAAAATATTCAGGAGCGTTTGCATCACTATATTATATTTTTCATTTTTATCTCCTTTGGGAAATATGATAAAACAATTTTTTTGTTATTTATGGCATTAATTTTACAGACTTCTTCTGTGTTTAAAATACAAGGTTAATTACAAAGAAATACAAATGATACGATATTATGATTTCACAGACAAAAATCTCACTATCGAATAGAAATCGGAAAGGATTTAGCTGGGCCATTTAAGGTATAAATTCTTTGCAGTTTTCTCTAAATAACATTTATAAAATGTTTTTGCTTAAAAGTCGAGACCACCATCAGAGTTTCAATTCTAAAGTCTCCGTGCACTTGTGTGAAGCTATAAAATTATATTTGAGGGTGAGGTGAAGAAATACAACTGCAAATTACTTTCTCTGCAGTGCTCTGATGCATTTGAAAACCTTTGCTGTACAGGTAAATTGATTGAAAGATGAAAATTTGCAATATGTAATTTGGCTGATATGTGTGTTACACAGCTGCAGTCTGAAAACAAGAAGAAAAGTATGGATTGTTCTTTTTGTGTTCATCGAAGGTCCAGTATACTATGTTGCTAACGGGTTTGTATCATAGTTACAATTTGCGTGATCCTGGTCACAAACAATCCAATCAATCACAATCGTCTATTATACTGTATTAGACATAAGTTTATATCATGGTTCAATTTGAAAGTATGGGTATTTTTATCTAATAATATATTTTTAATCAATGTTTTGAAATTCTCCCAAAGTTGTCTTTTTGACTGATAGCTCAAAATAAAAACACACCAAAAAATCGGCTGAAAATTTCTTCCTCAGCTAAGGGCATTATTAGAGAAACCAATAGTTTGAAATATAAATAAATAAAGTAAATACCCCCTCAAGCAGCTGCTTGCCACAGAGGTCTGACAGTAGCCTGTCAGTTTATATGCCATAGTAGAAGGTCTGAGAGGATGGCAGGACCTCAGCAGAAAAACAACATCCATGCCTTACCCGGGGCTCGAACCCAGGTCCCCCTAGATGAGTAGCCAAGCGCGCTAACCACTCGGCCACGGGACGGTTGGAATATAAATTCGAAATAAACTGGATACAAAAGTGACTTAGACAGACTAATGTTACTTTAACAGAAGTCGGATTCAGAGTTTCTTATATAAGTTTTTATATGATGATAAAAATATTTGTCCCAATATATACCTCTTAAAAATATTCGCCAACCATTATCATATTTAGAATGTCCCCAAAGTTCTAGTGCTGATTTGTTTTCATCGAGAGTTGTACATTTACATTCGTTTATTTGTAAAGCAGACTAAATTTCAAAATCTATTTATGTTCCAACATGCTCATTCCTGTCCTGGCACATGTTTCCTTTGATGACTTCACATTGGCTTGGTTTCAACTGAGATGAACAAGCAACCACTGAATATTTAATTTTACTCTAAGCTGGGCAAAAAACGAGTCGCTCTCTTCCCTCATACATCCTATTCCTCTACTCACCTGATTAACTCACCTGACAGATGCGACTGATTAACGTAATTGTCGCAACCTAACCTCTTTCTACCGGCATCGCTTAAAAGAACAAAAAAAATCGTCATTATGTGGACATTCCATACATTCACACAACTGGGGTGTTAGTTGGTTCAGCTGATAACACGTCAAGCTTGAAATCTGAAGTTCTCAGGTTCTAGTACCACCTGTGCCAGCGTTGATATTTATCGCCTCTAGAGAATAGGGATACCGATAGGTTTGGAAAAGCCACTGCTCATGGATACATGTGTGCAGAAAAACCATACCGTTACAAGTAAAAGAGCAGTCTAAATGGCCTTGACAGGAGGTTATCACATGTCTCCTAACAGTTGTCCAGTAGGTCCTTTTCCCCCAACGGTCTCTTAGCTTTTGGGGCCCTTTTAATGTGGCCACTTTGTCCTTTGTAAGCAAAAAATTGCCACTTAGAAGTAGAGCAACTTAACTCTATACCTCCGACCAGTCAGAGGTGCTTCGGGTAGAGATGTGGAGTAGTGTACATCCATTTGGCGTAATGATGCTCCAGATCATCAAAGTACCACCACAATAGTAGTGTCGTTCTCTGACATTGGATAGTCGGTAACAAATTCCTTGCTCTCTCCAGATCAAAACGTTTCGAGAACCAGTCTGAAAACTGAATAGCAATTTGTCGGTGAGGCACATATGCTTTCATTGTGTTGGGGTCCAGTCATGGTGTTGTTGGCACCATGTTAATTGGGCTCTACTATGGGAGGGTTTGCAGGGAATACAAACATTGGTCATCTGGCGTAGAGCCCCGTCTTGAGACAACTTCAATAAACTGTTTGAATTGAAGCTATCTTCCCAATGGCTGCAGAAAGCTTCAGAGAGAGGCCTGGATGACATCAACCTGACATCAGGCTATTAGAGCAAGGCAGTGATCATCCTGCACTGTTGTCAATCTTGATCGACCTTTCACAGCAGTGGTTCTGAACGTGGACCATATCGTCCCCCAGGGGACACATAGAACATTTTTCCAAATAACAGCAGCTACGAGGGGTGGGGGGGGAGCACAGAGTAAATAAGGAAGCTTTGAAGGGGGCCATGAGCAAAAAGAAGTTGCGAAATATTGGTCATCTCTTCTTAACGTCATTAAACATTAAGAAGTCAATGACGTTGTTATTTATCAGTTTTGTTTTTGGTCTGCAGTTAACGTGTCTATCTCTTAAGTTCTGGAAGCATTAATTGGGGGACATTTACAGTCTTAGACACATCAATGGGATCGACTGGACTGTAACATATCGATTGATTTACCATGTGTAAAAGCATCCATATGATGACCCTTTACCATACTATCGTTACGAAATGTTCTACTGACAGAAACACAATGCTTACTCAACAGGAAATGGAGCAGAATCAGAGGCATCTTCCATTGCAGCCTGGATTTGCTTTTCGAGTCAGTATGCAAATTTTATTCTCTCAGGTGATTTTTGGGAGGCATACCACCTTCATACGTTCTGTTTAATTGGCAGGCACGAATTGTAGTGTTAATAATTTTGATCATTTCTGAAATGTTTAACTATTTATTGTGCTTAACGTTTGGGCACCAGTGTATATAGAAAGACTAAGATGTCTCTATAATACTCTCCGTAGCATTCTGCTGCCATCTCTTAACAAAAATGAAAACTATAATTAATCCCTTTGAAGTATAATGTTTTCTTTATAATAAACAATAATGTCATTAAGATTCACAAAAAAATTTGTCCTTATAATACGAGTGAAGAAACTTTGCAGATTTGAAGATTAAATATCTTGTTATATAAAGAAAACAACATTTGCACACAATTTAAATTATTATGATAAAAATGTTTACTTTTTAATTTTTAACTTTCTCGCATTTAGTAAAAACACACTTTTTTTTTTAGGATCTCTGGATTTTTTTATTTGTATTGCTGACAACGTCCTCTATCTGTTAAGAAGTCAATGCCGTTGTTATTTATCAAGTGCATTTTTTTCTACCTTGCTAAAATTAATCTTTACTCCCTCGCTCTCTTAAGCATTTCCCCTTTCTTGGAGATAAAAAAGCTACTTGTACCCTTTCTATTCAGACAACACTCTACAAGTAGCTTTGATAAAGGGAGCAGAGACAGGGAGTCAGTGTACACTGAAGGAAATCCGCGAAGCAGGATGAAGAGCAGCATCAGACAGCAGTAGGATGGTGATTTGAGCACTCTCGCAAGAGCAGTCAGTCTAAGACACACAACCAATGTTGAGCCTCTCTGCGTCCATATTGATTGTATTCCGGTTATCTCCCGCACACATGTCATTCAGGGTGCGTGATAGGTTGCCATGGGAACATCGCACACACAGGTCGAAGCTGTTGCTCGCTGGTGTCGACTCTTCGCTGCAGGTCATTACCGCTCCAATCAATGGCAGTCGTGCCTATAATCCTCTTCCAACACTGGGGCGTATTAGAGTCGCCCGCCATAATAAACAAGGACCACCATTACTGTGACGTACCATTTATTGTGTGCACCTGCGCCTTGCTCTGTCTCGTTCGCGCCTGCGTACATCGTTTGGATGTTGGGCTGACTGCTTGGATGACTGGCTAACCATGGTGAGCCTTTGCTCCGTCATTCTGGGTGTGCGATGCTCATCTGTTCGTAATTAAGTGTCTTTGCTACGCTTTTGATAATTAACCTGCACGGAGAAGCGACTCTGCACAATAGGTGGAAGATGGCAATGGACGGGTTTAATATGCCTTGCTCTGAGATTGATAGTAATTATCATAATCGAGGTGGAATGATCGGGATCTAGCATAATCGAGTTATTGATCAGGATTAGTATAATCGAGGTGGAATGATCGGAATTAGAATAGTGGTGAATTGATCGTTATTAGTAAAAACAAAATGGATTAATTGAGATTAATCTAATCGAGGTGTATTAATTAAGATAATAGAAATCGAGATGGGTCAATTGGGATTAGCATAATCTAGATTGAATTATCGGAATTACGATAATGGTAGATTGATAGCTAATAGCAAAATCGAAATTGATCAATTGCGATTAATCTAATTGAGGTGTATTAATTAAGATTAGAGAAATCGAAGTGGATTGATCGGGATTAGCATAATCGAGTTGGATTAACTGAGATTAATCAAATTGAAGTATATTAATTACGATTAGAGTAATCGAGGTGTATTAATTATGATCAGGATAATCGAGGTGGATTCATTGGGATTAGCATAATCAAGGTGGAATGATCGGAATTGGAATAGTCATCGATTTATCGCGATTAGCAAAATCAAAAATTTATTAATTGAGAGTAATATAAATGAGGTGCATTAATTGGGATTAGAGTAATCGAGGTGGATTGATCGAAATTAACATAATCGAGATGGAATTATCGGAATTAGAATAGTGGTAGACAGATCGCTATTAGCAAAATCAAAATGGATTAATTGAGATTATTGTAACTGATTGATTCGGTGTATTGATTAGATTAGAATAATCGAGGTAAAATGATAAGAATTAGCATAGATGTATTGATAGCTATTATTATAATCAAGGTGGATTAACCAAGATCAATCTAATCGTGATCTATTGATTGGGATTAGAATAGTCTAAGTGGAATGACGGGTTGGGTTGGGTTGTTTTACCTCTGAGCGACACTTTTTTGCACACCATGGGCTAAATGGCCAGGTCACATGGACCCCGAAAGCTCAGGGAAGGTTGGGGGAGGGGACCCACTGGAACAGCTGTTGGGAGACAAATGGTAGTCTCCCGTCAAAGCCATCCAGCGTGTTCTTTAACGTGCATAAGGTATGGCTCTCCCGCACACGGGGCCACGGCTTAACGTCCCATCCGACGGACGGCGGCCTTTCCAAGCCCATCGGTGTCCCCTACTGACCGTGGGCAAGGTGGAATGACGGGAATTAGTGCAAAGGTGGATTGACCTCTATTAGTATGAACAAGGTGAATTATTGATATTAGCATATAATCAAGGTGAATGATCGAATTAAAATAAAGAGGAATTGATCGCTATTAAGAAAATTTAGATAAATGAAGTGAGACTAATATATTTGAGGTGGATTGATTAGGAATACAATAACAGAGGTGGGGTGATCGAGATTTAGCTCAATTGGTCTATTGATTGTGATTAACGTAGATATTTATAGGATTAATGTAGGAGGAATTATCCGATTTAGAACAAAAGAAGTTTGATCGTAATTAGAATAATCAAGATGGATCAGTTAACGTAATTGAGCAGTAATTATTAGTTAATGTAAGTAGAGTTAATGTAATTGAGCAGTATTGATTGGAATTATAATAATCGAGGTGGAATTATCGGAATTAGCATAGATGTGAATGAATTGCTATTACTGTAGATTAATTGAGATTGAGTTGTATAGATTGGGATTACAATAATCGAGGTGGAATGATCGAATTAAAATAGAGGAGGATTAATCGCTAATAGCAAAGAATGAATTAATTGGGATCAATCTGATCGAGGTTCATTGATTAGGATTAGAATAATCGAAATTAGCATAGTGCTAAATGTATGGTTATTAGAAAAATCGAGATTGCTTAAATGAGAGTAATCTAATTGAGGTGTATTAATTAGGATTAGAATAATTGTGATGAAATGGGTGAATTATCGTAGGGCTCTATTGATCATTATTAAAATAATCGAGATGGATTATGAGATTATTCTGCTTGAGGCGGATTGATTGGGAATAGCATTATCGAGCTATAGTGATTGTAATTGGTGTAGAGATGAACTTATCGCTATTAGCATAATCGTGGTTAATTAATTGAAGAATTGATTAGGATTAGCATAATCGTGGTTAATTAATTGAAGAATTGATTGGGATTAGCATCGATGGTATTGATTAGAGAGATGAGCATTATCAAATATTTTGTTAAGTCTTTTTGGATTTTATAGTCGGATCAGTGCTTAAGGAGTAATTCCTTTAAATTATGATTAAAGTAATTTATGGATCGTCCATAAAAGAAATTTAATATTTGTGGGAAGGTTAGATACTCGAAAGTGGCACAAAATGCGTTATCGGGTAGGGAGGCCGATGTGTCTCCCAAATACCTGGAAAGTTAAAACACGATCTGAACAATCTCCGGATTTTCATCCAAGGTCACACATTTGACACCTGGTCTCACTTTTTGCCAATGGATAGTTAAGTTTGCCATGTTATATTTGTCCTACTCGATGTAAACAACACGTAAAGATTTGTTTAGGTGCATTATAGCTTTGGGGCATTAAACTTTCAACCAAGCAAATGTAGTTCTTGCCAAGATAATTTTGAATGAATGCTAAAACGAAATTTGCAGTCTTTCATACAATTGATGTAAACAGAGGAAGGAAGACATATTTTTGAGTTCATAAATGTTTTGTTTGTTATAGAATTTCATGCTGGGAAATTTTATGCGTGAAATTTAAATTATTAGCCATTCATTTAAATATATTTTTATTCATTAATTTCAGTAAATTGTTAAATACCTATACTTCCACAGTCATATTAAAATCTTGCCAACCATCTTTCATATTATTTGGGGCCATCATTTGCAATTTTTGAATTTTATTTTCACACAATCCAAAACAAATCTGAAGTCATGGTTTGGAAAAGATGTTGTGTGCTAATTACATTAAGCCAGTGATTTCTAACATTTTTGGTGGTATTATGATTTATAAGGTTCATTGTAAACCTCATACTGGGTTCGAGCCACGCTTCTAAGCCATCGTTTCACACTAGCGCTCAGGCCCATTTAGAAAAAAATCTAGGGGTGGGTGGGTAGAAACATAATCGAGCCGGAAAATATAAAGGTGGGGGGGGGGGCAAGGACTGGCTTTCCAGTGTATTATAACATTTCTTCCTCCATTTTCCAGGTGTTTAAAAAATTTCTTGAAAATAAAAACGGATGAAATATAAATAAATTTAATAATTTTATTCCTCTTTACCATTAATAGCATTCTGAAAAGGGGGGGGGGGAGCTGCAGTGAAGTCAAGACAAGTGAGCGAGGGTTAGCAGGGCCCTCCCCAGATACGACGTGCTAGAGCTCACTTGGTATACCATGAACCAAATCGAAGTAGACAACATAATATCATCAGCATTGATCTATTGAGGCAACGACGTCTTGCCGAACTTTCGGATATCGCTTATTGCACCCAATTGCATTGTTTACGATCGTGTAATTTTGGAACACATCCATTTTACGCACTTTCGCTTTAAACACGGCTTAGGTTTTGGGAACTACCAAGCTTTGCATGCGATCAATTTCGCTTCAGCATGATTTTGAAACAATTCTTCGAGCATAAATATCAAACAAACGACGCAAATTTCAAGTAGTTTGAAATGGATGTGTTTCAGTTCAGTCCCTGCCATTAACAGTATTTAAGAGCAGCGGGAAAAATATTTCGGTTGTAAAGCAATTAATATCTAAAGAATATGCAGCAGTAGTTCCTAACCTTTATCGATATCCCCTTGGCTTCAGAGATAGACTTCGGTACCCGTTCTGTTTCTTAAGAGAAGGTATATTTTATTGAAAATCTTTTAAAAATACCGGAAAACAGAGAATAAATGACTTTTTACACATAGAAAATTTATTTAGTACTGACATGAAATAAAATGTTAAAAAAGGAAATAAAAATTTAACATTTTTTACGGTTTTTGTCTCTTTATCTTATTAAACTTCACTATGTAACTGTAAATTATCGCCTACTCGTCTAGTTTTGGCGCTGCTCTCTGCCAACCCTTACTGGCAGGGAAGTGCGCAGGATGGGGCAGGCAGGGCAGGGAAAGGGATGAATGTGCAGGATGGGGTAGTTGTCTGATTTTTCCTGTTCCAGATAGGCCGTAACTTGAAGAGTTTTGTGAGCAATGGCATTGTCAGAAAGAAGTAGAACCCTTGACACTCCTGTTCTTGGTCGCTGCTCTTTCATCTCCTTAACCATTTTGGGCAAAACAATGTTGGTGTACTATTGGCCACTTATAGTCATTTTTTCAGGTATCCACGGCTACCACTACTTGGAAATTGAAAAAAAATTGCGAACATCCTTTTCCTTGAGCGAAAGTCTTGTCGGAGGATTTGGAGTTGCTGTTCATCTTCTCCCAACCAAAACATAGTTGTCGATCTTTCTGGGAGTTCTATAGTAAAAAAACTACGTCTCATCACCTGTGACAATACACAGTCGTAACAGAATAATATGATCACCCACGGAATCACAGTGTACCCGCCCAGGCGGGTCACAGAGTGCACATGACAAGGTCGACCACACAGAGATATAAGCAGCCGACCAGGACAGATAAGCCATAGTGTGTAACGTGAGCAAAATGGGCAGAGATATTGATTTGATGGACGTTCAAAAAGGAATGATCATTGGCTATTGCGCCAAGGGTGGAAGCATCTCGGAAACAGCAGACTTTGTGGGCTGTTCGCAAGGTGCTGTAGTAAGGGTGTACCAAGAATGGATCGTTGGCATATCGAGTACCTTCAGACGTCATAACTGTGGAGCCCCAAAGGAGAACGTCGCCTCCGTCGACTGGTAAAGTGCAATCGATGCGCAACAGTGCAGTAATTGACCACTCAAATGAACGTTGGGGCACCGAGGTACGTGTCCTCGATAACAGTAGAGCGAACCCTGATACGCATGGGTCACTGGAGTCGATGCTGCATAAAGGCGCTCATGTTAACCAAGGTCCATCAGCAACGACACCTACAGTTCGCATGGGACAACCGTCATTGGACAGTGGAAGAGTGGAAAAAAAGAGTCCTTCTACGACGAATCGAGGTTTCTACTCCACAGAAATGATGAGTGGTGGCGTCAGACACATGAGAACCAACACCTGGACACGCTTGTCAGTCAAGTACAGCCTGGCAGTGGCAGTGTGCATGTCAGGGGAATGTTTTCCTGGTATGACCTGGGACCGCTGGTACCACTGGATGAATCCCTGAATGCCAATGACTACCTGTCCATCTTCGATGACCATATGCATCCCTTCATGTTGGACGTTTACGATGTGGTGATGGTGTCTACCAACAGGGCAATGTGCCCTGTCATGTCGCTAAAGTGGTGCGTGACTGCTTCCAGGAATATGACAGCGATGTCTCCATTCTCCCTTGGACAGTGAAATCTCTCGACCTCAATCCTATAGAGCACTTGTGGGACCATTTGGATCGACAGGTTCGGTGTGCAGACCCACAACCACGTCATATCCGGAACCGCCGTGCTCTGCTGGAGTCCGAATGGACATGTGTGCCTCTGGCAACCTTCCAGTGCCTCACTGCGTCCATGCCACGCCATCTCGCAGCTCTCATCCGATCCAAGTGTGGTTATTCCCATTATTATGTAGGTGGTCATATTATTCTGATACGACTGTGTATATATTAACTGTTTGGTCCAGTATATTTAAACTTTTCCAGCATCTCCTTGCAAGATTTCATTGCCATATGGCAATGAAATCTTGCGACATAATTAAGACAATATAATAACTGCGATTTTAATTTAATCTTGCGACACTCATTAAGATAGTTACCCCCCTCCCCTCGTTACCCCCTCCCCATTTCCCTACTGCTAAAAATCTTATCCCTCTGTTTTAGTGAAGATCTGAAACTCTCTAAAGTACGTTCGTTCGGATTTCAGATAAAAAAATTCAATCTCAATAAATTAAATAGTAAAAAATACCTTTAATCAATAATGTATCCACCATTTTGTTCGATTATCTTAACCCATCTGTCAGGCAGCGTCATTATTCCGTAGGAGTAGGTTGGTTTTTGCGCTGAAGAATCGATCAAGTTGATGTTTGATGACCTCGAAAGATTGGAATTCTTTACCGTTCAAACAGTTGTGCAGCGACCAGAATAAATTGTTATCCGAGGGTGCAATGTCAGGCGAATATGGCGGGTGGAACAAAACATCCCAACTGCAACATTTTTTACCTGGAGGTGAAAGACACGTGTAGATTCACGTTGTAACGGTCAAACACAACTCCTTTGTGATTCATCAATTCCGGATATTTTTCATCGATCGCTACCTACAGGCGACCCAATTTCGAACAATACTGATCTAATTAATCATTTGATTGCTTAGCAAGAGCTCATAGTGACGGATTTCCGAGCACGACCACATGCCGAGCACGACTGTCTTAGATGTACGCCAGTCTTGGGTTGCAGTAACCTCACTTACTCCAGTGCTTGGGTGGAGGCTGTGATGACCAAAGGATCTTATCCTCTCAGACTTTGACAGATGTGATGTCCTCCCTTCTCTGGATCTATGGGACTGGGCCAAATGTCGTGGCCGCCAGAGGACGATGCACTTGCTGTAATATTACTCTACCTTCTATTTGGTGAAAAGACAAACAGCTTCATGGGTTTTCAGGCCGGTGGCACTGAACGCCTTTGAAGGGACTGGTGTTGAATGATGAATAACAACAGTCGATTGATTAACTGCACAAGAGTTGGACAGAGACGACACAGTTTATTAACAATATATACAGCTACATGCTGGGAATACGCTCCACTTAATGGGCCTTTGCTGCTTCACTGCTGCAAACAATAATATAATGAGGTGGAGAACCGCACGCTTTGCGAATCCTCGCTTTACAGACCTCAAAACTCGGCGAAAGGATAACCAACCTTTGCCTACCCTGAGTTCCTTCTGAACCACGAGAATAAAAACAGATTCACAAGAATCTCGATTCCCTTTTGGAATCGCACCCTCAATACAAGGGTTTCCTTTGAGTATGACGGCGTCCTTCTGATGCATATCGAAACAACTCCTCGTTCGAAAGCTCATGCCAAAACTAATGCTCCAAATCTCCCACCTAACCTCCTCACTGCAATAGTGCCCTAGACTAGTCATTTACGGCCATAAATAACTTCTGGAGCTGATTCCATTATTTGCATGCAGCCGTTTTAGACCCGAAAACAACAACAGTGAGTCATCCCCAGCACACGAACACACTCAATAAATAAAAATATATACAACAATAAAATACAACAAAAATACAGCAATAAATAAATAAATATAAAATTCGGGGGACATGACAGAGGCTTACCTCACTTACTCCGGAATCTTTTTATTTGGACGTTGTAAAGGATCCATTTTTCATCGCCAGTCACTAACCGCTTCAAAAATGGGTCGTTTTTCGTTGCATTGCAGGAACGAATCAAAAGAAGAGACGTGGTAAATTAAAATTTTTTCGCTCAATCAATGCAGCATCCACACATTGTACCGATTCACGTATTCAAGCTACTCCAAATGTCTTATGACTTATGTTTGCGATATTTCTAGTGTCTCAGAAATCTCTCTTGTGGTGCTGCGCTGGTTAGCGTGGATAAAGTTCACGATTTGGTCGTTGTCCACCGTGAAGGGTCTTCCTGAATGCGTGGCATCTTCCAGAGAGAAATTCTCGGTTTAGAACTTCGCGAACGACTACTGATATGTTCGATTATTTACAGTGTCGTGCACACTGCACGATGCAGTACACTGCACAAATCTTTTTTCGGGTTTGAGTTGCGTTTTTACCATTGCAAAAAAATAAGAGTATAAGATAGCGAAAATGCACCTTCATATCTTCCATTTTCAAATTGACCCTATGCGAATATCACTCACTCAATCTGCACGATTTCTTTTCCAGAAAATGCTAGCAACTTCCCCCTGTCGAAAGCACACCCGATTTATAGCTGCTAATGCATGTGATTGTACTGATTACGCCCAGTGACATCTCTTGGGAAAAATCCAAATGAACATTTGGTTCACTCGATTCATTCATTGACACTCTCGATTTCGCAAGCTTTCATTTAGCGTAAAACTCATTACGAGTGTTTCTTTCCCTCCTCTCACTCCCCCTGGTGAAACTTTTATCCCCTTCTTCTAGTGGAGTTTGAAACATGCAAAGTATATACACTGAAGTGCCATTGAATTAGGAATAGCAACCTAGTAATGTGATGGACCCCCTCTGATCCTGATAACGGCTGCCACACTACGAGGCAAGGACTCCACAAGCTTGCTTAAATGTTCCACAGGTATGGCGACCGATGCATCCTCCAGAGCTGTCCACAATTCTCTCAAGGTCGTCGCTGATGGGACATAGGTCCGAACACTCTGCTCGATGGTATCCCAAAGATTTTCGATTGGATTTAAATCTGGGCTTCTAGGTGGCCAATTCATTATTTCAAAGTCAGCAGAATGCTCCTGCAACCATGCAGTAGCCAACCTGGACCTGTGAGATCAACAGTTATATTGCTGGTAGACGCCATCTCCATCGGGATGCATGATGGCCATATATGGGTGTAAATGATCAGTCATGAATTCTGCGTATCTGGATGCATTTAGAGTTGTCGGTACACGTACCAAAGGTCCCGCAGACATCCAACTAAAGACACCCCAGCCATCACTGAGCCACCACCAGCTTGTACTGTTTCGACCTGACATGCAGGATCCATGGTTTCATGTTATTGGCGCCATACCCTCAGTCTCCCATCGGCGTGATGAAGTTTAAATCGGGATTCATCACTGCAGGCTATCTGTTGCTAATTTTCGATGGTCCAGTTTCCATATTCTTTAGCCCAGCCAAGGCATTAAACCCAGTGTTCTGCCATTAGAAGTGGGACTCTCGTAGACCGGCGGCTCCCGAAGCCGAGACCATGAAGTGAACATTGCATGGTCCATGCACTGACTTGTAGGTTGTAGGTTGTAGGTTTTGGCTTGTAGGTTTTGGGAACTACCAAGCTTTGCATGCAATCAATTTCGCTTCAGCATGATTTTGAAACAATTCTTCGAGCATAAATATCAAACAAACGACGCAAATTTCAAGTAGTTTCAAATGGATGTGTCTCAGTTCAGTCCCTGCCATTAACAGTATTTAAGAGCAGCGGGAAAAATATTTCGGTTGTAAAGCAATTAATATCTAAAGAATCTGCAGCAGTAGTTCCTAACATTTATCGATATCCCCTTGGCTTCAGAGATAGACTTCGGTACCCGTTCTGTTTCTTAAGAGAAGGTATATTTTATTGAAAATCTTTTAAAAAAAGCGGAAAACAGAGAATAAATGACTTTTTACACATAGAAAATTTATTTAGTACTAACATGAAATAAAATGTTAAAAAAGGAAATAAAAATTTAGCATTTTTTTTGCTGTTTTTGTCTCTTTATCTTATTAAACTTCACTATGTAACTGTAAATTATCGCCTACTCGTCTAGTTTTGGCGCTGCTCTCTGCCAACCCTTACTGACAGGGAAGTGCGCAGGATGGGGCAGGCAGGGCAGGGAAAGGGATGAATGTGCAGGATGGGGCAGGCAGGGCAGGAAAAGGGATGAATGTGCAGGATGGGCCAGGCAGGGCAGGGAAAGGGATGAATGTGCAGGATGGGGTAGTTGTCTGATTTTTTCTGTTCCAGATAGGCCGTAATTTGAAGAGTTTTGTGACCAATGGCATTGTCATAAAGAAGTAGAACCCTTGACACTCCTGTTCTTCGTCGCTGCTCTTTCATCTCCTTAACCATTTTGGGCAAAACAATGTTGGTGTACTATTGGCCACTTATAGTCATTTTTTCAGGTATCCAGGCTACAACTACTTGGAAATTGAAAAAAATTGCGAACATCCTTTTCCTTGAGCGAAAGTCTTGTCGGAGGATTTGGAGTTGCTGTTCATCTTCCCCCAACCAAAACATAGTTGTCGATCTTTCTGGGAGTTCTATAGTAAAAAAACTACGTCCCATCACCTGTGACATACACAGTCGTAACAGAATAATATGACCACCCACGGAATCACAGTGTACCCGCCCAGGCGGGTCACAGAGTGCACACGACAAGGTCGACCACACAGAGATATAAGCGGTCGACCAGGACAGATGAGTCATAGTGTGTAACGTGAGCAAAATGGGCAGAGATATTGATTTGATGGACGTTCAAAAAAGAATGATCATTGGCTACCACGCCAAGGGTGGAATCATCTCGGAAACAGCAGATTTTGTGGGCTCTTCACAAGGTGCTGTAGTAAGGGTGTACCAAGAATGGAACGCTGGCACATCGAGTACCTCCAGATTTCATAACTGTGGATCCCCAAAGGAGAACGTCGCCTCCGTCGACTGGTAAAGTGCAATCGATGCGCAACAGTGCAGTAATTGACCACTCAAATGAACGTTGGGGCACCGAGTTACGTGTCGTCGATAACAGTAGAGCGAACCCTGATACGCATGGGTCACTGGTGTCGATTCTGCATAAAGGCGCTCATGTTAACCAAGGTCCATCAGCAACGACACCTACGGTTCGCAAGGGACAACCGTCATTGGACAGTGGAAGAGTGGAAAAAAAGAGTCCTTCTACGACGAATCGAGGTTTCTACTCCACAGAACTGATGAGTGGTGGCGTCAGACACATGAGAACCAACACCTGGACACGCTTGTCAGTCAAGTACAGCCTGGCAGTGGCAGTGTGCATGTCAG
The DNA here is from genome assembly GCA_038380435.1 of Ryuthela nishihirai. Taxonomy (NCBI): domain Eukaryota; kingdom Metazoa; phylum Arthropoda; class Arachnida; order Araneae; family Heptathelidae; genus Ryuthela; species Ryuthela nishihirai. The sequence continues at coordinate 33,712,321 of JAWZYU010000015.1, forward strand.
GGGAATGTTTTCCTGGTATGACCTGGGACCGCTAGTACCACTGGATGAATCCCTGAATGCCAATGACTACCTGTCCCTCTTCGATGACTATATGCATCCCTTCATGTTGGACGTTTACGATGGTGGTGATGGTGTCTACCAACAGGACAATGCGCCCTGTCATGTCGCTAAAGTGGTGCGTGACTGGTTCCAGGAATATGATAGCGATGTCTCCATTCTCCCTTGGACAGTGAAATCTCTCGACCTCAATCCTATAGTGCACTTGTGGGACCATTTGGATCGACAGGTTCGGTGTGCAGACCCACAACCACGTCATATCCGGAACCGCCGTGCTCTGCTGGAGTCCGAATGCACATGTGTGCCTCTGGCAACCTTCCAGTGCCTCACTGCATCCATGCCACGCCATCTCGCCGCTCTCATCCGATCCAAGTGTGGTTATTCCCATTATTATGTAGGTGGTCGTAATATTCTGATACGACTGTGTATATATTAACTGTTTAGGCCAGTATATTTAAACTTTTCCAGCATCTCCTTGCAGGAGTCGATTTTAACCAATTTTTTTCCCTTCTGTCAGTCTGCGAGGTCTCTTGTGGGGTCATTTGGCACAGTTCTCTCAGAACTTTAAATTCCAATGAATGGTAGTTTCTGCACGTCCAATCGATACACTGATATTTAAACATATAATCTGAAGTGTAATGTGTGGGTTTTCCTTAATGAGTTCACGAACAGCAACGATGATTCTCTCGTTCACGGCATTCTTATGTCTTTGTCTTTGTGTACGAAGGAGGTCTTCGAAGCTCTGATGTCCTTCTCTGAATTTGCGCATTCATCCCGTAATAGTGCCATATAAACAGGCGTGATCCCCATATACTTGTGATAAATCGTTGAATGAATTCTTTTCGCTTCGTTCCCAAGTTGCATTACATAACTTAATTGAATTCTGAATGTTAATTTATTTTCATTATTGCTCTGATGTATATCTGGTCGTCTTCTCGTGTTTTTTTAACGTTTCTCTTGCTTCTTTAAATGCATGCTTACATTTCCGAAAAATAATTATCTTTTGGAAACATTCAGGCCAAACTTATGATTTGGAAACAAAACCTCCTCATTTGAACATTTACAGTCCTACTAGTAGATTTACCAGTCTTTCTCGAGTTTGAAATTCTCTAATGTATATAGTATATGTCATTTCTCATGTCGCAAGATTTCATTGCCATATGGCAATGAAATCTTGCGACATAATTAAGACAATATAATAACTGCGATTTTAATTTAATCTTGCGACACTCATTAAGATAGTTACCCCCCTCCCCTCGTTACCCCCTCCCCATTTCCCTACTGCTAAAAATCTTATCCCTCTGTTTTAGTGAAGATCTCAAACTCTCTAAAGTACGTTCGTTCGGATTTTAGATAAAAAAATTCAATCTCAATAAATTAAATTGTAAAAAATACCTTTAAGCAATAATGTATCCACCATTTTGTTCGATTATCTTAACCCATCTGTCCGGTAGCGTCATTATTCCGTAGGCGTAGGTTGGTTTTTCGCTGAAGAATCGATCAAGGTGGTGTTTGATGACCTCGAAAGATTGGAATTCTTTACCGTTCAAACAGTTTTGCAGAGGCCAGAATAAATTGTAATCCGAGGTGCAATGTCAGTCGAATATGGCGGGTGGAACAAAACATCCCAACTGCAACATTTTTTACCTGGAGGTGAAAGACACGTGTAGATTCACGTTGTAACGGTCAAACACAACTCCTTTGTGATTCATCAATTCCGGATATTTTTCATCGATCGCTACCTACAGCCGACCCAACTGCAAACAATACTGATCTGATTAATCATATGATTGCTTGGCAAGAGCTCATAGTGAAGGATTCCCTTCCAATCCCTCCACATACCGAGCACGACTGTCTTAGATGTACGCCAGCCTTGTGTTGCAGTAACCTCACTTACTCCAGTGCTTGGGTGGAGGCTGTGATGACCGAAGGATCTTATCCTGTCAGACTGTGACAGATGTGATGTCCTCCCTTCTCTGGATCTATGGGACTGGGCCAAATGTCGTGGCTGCCAGAGGACGATGCACTTGCTGTAATATTACTCCACCTTCTATTTGGTGAAAAGACAGACAGCTTCACGGGTTTTTAGGCCGGTGGCACTGAACGCATTTGAAGGGACTGGTGTTGAATGATAAATAACAAGAGTCCATTTATTAACTGCACGAGAGTTGGACAGATTTGATTTGGGTTGTTTTACCTCTGAGCGGCACTTTTTTGCACACCATGGGCTAAATGGCCAGGTCACATGGACCCCGAAGGCTCAGAGAAGGTTGGGGGAGGGGACCCACTGGAACAGCTGTTAGGAAACAGATGGTAGCCTCCCGTCAAGGCCATTCACCGTGTTCTTTAACATGCACATAGTATGGCTCTCCCGCACACGGGGCCACGGCTTAACGTCCTATCCGACGGATGGTGGCCTTTCCAAGCCCATCGGTGTCCTCTACTGACCGTGGGCAGGGCGGGTTGGACAGAGACGACACAGTTTATTAGAAATATATACAGCTACATGCTGGGAATACTCTCCACTCAATGGGCCTTTGCTGCTTCACTACTGCAAACAATAATATAATGAGGTGGAGAACCGCACGCTTTGCGAATCCTCGCTTTACAGACCTCAAAACTCGGCGAAAGGATAACCAACCTTTGCCTACCCTGTGCTTCCTTCTGAACCACGAGAATAAAAACAGATTCACAAGAATCTCGATTCCCTTTTGGAATCGCACCCTCATACAAGGGTTTCCTTTGAGTATGACGGCGTCCTTCTGATGCATATCGAAACGACTCCTCGTTACAAAGCTCATGCCAAAACTAATGCTTCAAATCTCCCGCCTAGCCTCCTCACTGCAATAGCGCCGTAGGCTAGTCATTTACGGCCATAAATAACTTCTGGAGCTGATTCCATTATTTGCATGCAGCCGTTTTAGACCCGAAAACAACAACAGTGAGTCATCCCCAGCACACGAACACACTCAATACTTAAAAATATATACAACAATAAAATACAACAAAAATACAGCAATAAATAAATAAATATAAAATTCGGGGGACATGACAGAGGCTTACCTCACTTACTCCGGAATCTTTTTATTTGGACTTGTAAAGGATCCATTTTTCATCGCCAGTCACTAACCCTTCAAAAATGGGTCGTTTTTCGTTGCATTGCAGGAACGAATCAAAAGAAGAGACGTGGTGAATTAAAATTTTTTCGCTCAATCAATGCAGCAGCCACACATTGTACCGATTCACGTATTCAAGCTACTCCAAATGTCTTACGACTTATGTTGGCGATATTTTTATGTCTCAGAAATCTCTCTTGTGGTGCTGCGCTGGTTAGCGTGGATAAAGTTCACGATTTGGTCGTTGTCCACCGTGAAGGGTCTTCCTGAATGCGTGGCATCTTCCAGAGAGAAATTCTCGGTTTAGAACTTCGCGAACGACTTCTGATATGTTCGATTATTTACAGTATCGTGCACACTGCACAAATCTTTTTTCGGGTTTGAGTTGCGTTTTTACCATTGCAAAAAAATAAGAGCATAAGATAGCGAAAATGCACCTTCATATCTTCCATTTTCAAATTCACCCTATGCGAGTATCACTCACTCAATCTGCACGATTTCTTTTCCAGAAAATGCTAGCAACTGCCCCCCTGTCGAAAGCACACACTATTTATAGCTGCTAATGCATGTGATTGAACTGATGACGCCCAGTGACATATCTTGGGAAAAATCCAAACGAACATTTGGTTTAACACAATATAGAGTAGATGACACTCTCCTATTTCGCAAGCTTTCATTTAGCGTAAAACTCATTACGAGTGTTTCTTTCCCTCCTCTCAATCCCCACGGTAAATATTTTATGCCTTTCTTCTAGTGGAGGTTTGAAACATGCAAAGTATATACACTGAAGTGCCATTGAATTAGGAATAGCAACCTAGTAACGTGATGGACCCCTCTGACCCTGATAACGGCTGCCACACTGCGAGGCAAGGACTCCACAGCTTGCTTAAATGTTCCACAGGTATGGCGACCGATGCATCCTCCAGAGCTGTCCACAATTCTCTCAAGGTCGTCGCTGATGGGACATAGGTCCGAACACTCTGCTCGATGGTATCCCAAAGATTTACGATTGGATTTAAATCTGGGCTTCTATGTGGCCAATTCATTATTTCAAAGTCAGCAGAATGCTCCTGCAACCATGCAGTAGCCAACCTGGACCTGTGAGATCAACAGTTATATTGCTGGTAGACACCATCTCCATCGGGATACATGATGGCCATAAATGGGTGTAAATGATCAGTCATGAATTCTGCGTATCTGGATGCATTTAGAGTCGTCGGTACACATACCAAAGGTCCCACAGACATCCAACTAAAGACACCCCAGCCATCACTGAGCCACCACCAGCATGTTCTGTTTCGACCTGACATGCAGGATCCATGGTTTCATGTTATTGGCGCCATACCCTCAGTCTCCCATCGGCGTGATGAAGTTTAAATTGGGATTCATCACTGCAGGCTATCTGTTGCTAATTTTCGATGGTCCAGTTTCCATATTCTTTAGCCCAGTCAAGCATTAAACCCAGTGTTGTGCCATTAGAAGTGGGATTCTCGTAGACCTCCAGCTCCCGAAGTCGAGACCATGAAGTGAACATTGCATGGTCCATGCACTGACTTCCCGGCTGGAACCCCTGTTCAGATGGAGGCCCCTATCCGTCCGTACGATGCGGGTCATACGGAGAAGCCCACGATCATTCAAGGCTGGTTGTCCTTTGCAGTTTGTCCGGGTGTTTGTTTTTTTGCTGGAATTTTCATATTCCTGGAATACTCTTGAAACTATCGTACGAGAAAATCCAAGTTCGTGACAATTTCGGAGAAATCCCATCCGTCGGTCATAGGCATCTGTCAAATGCATCTAAATCCTGTGCCTTTCCCATTACGCTTCTCATGACGAATGCTTAGGGAAGCCAAAGCTGACAGCTATATATGAAGAGAGTTTTACCCACGCATGCGCGCAAATGCGAGACTTGCGGTACTGAATTTGTATAACGTCTTCTATTTCTAATTCAATGCCACTTCAGTGTGTACTAAAAGGCACTGACCACTTCGGAAGATTTCATTTGGTATAAAAGTCATTACAATCGATTCATTTCCACCCCTCATCCCCTCTCGGTATAAATTTCTCCTTCTCTTTAGGAGAAGTTAGAAACTCTCTAAAGTTGTAGCAGATGGCATTTCATATATCATTTTGCACAATAGTTAATGTTAAACCTATGAGAGACATTGGCGTTTAACTGCTAATGTTAAATCTAGGGGATTTTGAAAAGTTCAGCGGGCATATAGGCATGTTCAAACCCCAGTGGGTTCGCACATGCCTTTATTGTTCCCGTGTGTGAAGGAAACGCTCATGCAAAGTTTGGTACTCTAGCTCTCTAGGGCTCTGAGCGCATAAACGGACACACAAATAAACAAACTCACAAACAAAGTCTCTTCCTTATATATTAATTAGATGGGGAAATCCATTCTCTTTGCTCGGTTTCGCGTTCCATGTCATTTCTATTAACGTATCAGTAGCGCGTTAATTAATTTGTACTTGAAATCGATCTCTGGAAACGAGTTTTATTGCATTGCAACAATTTCAACCCTTTTCAACGAAAGGAACTTATATATCTAATACAATGTCAATTCCAAACTAGCAGCCAACTAATTAGTCCAGAACATGTCAACACAAAGTCAGATACCTTCAACCGACTACCACCATTATGATATCGTCATTGTAGTAGTGAACTAAGAATTTCTAAATTTTTGGACTGCACAAATGTTCATCCTAAAGCAGCCATTGGCTACGGAGGTCCAACCAGACCGTGCAGATTAATTCTCCAAGCATATCTGTCCTGAGCTACATCTGTTGCATCCGGCCACTGCAAACCAATTCTAACAAGGTCCTGTTTGGCATTGTCTGCCCACCGCATCCTATGTCTCCCCCTTCTTCTGAGGCCTCTAGGCACACTGTTCATAAACCTATTCGCCAATCTATAATTATCCATACGAGCAACATTGCCAAACCAACAGAGTCTCTCTCTACACAATATGCTGCTTAAAGGAGGTTGCAAACTCCTTTGCCTAACCTCATCATTAGTTACAAAGTTGAACCACCTAATGCCCAAGTTACTGCGTGAGCATCTAGAATCAAAAGCATCTAGTTTCCTGTTATCTTGTTTACACAGTGTCCAAGTTTCACTACCATAACTAACCTACAAAGAACCAAACTATTATACAGTCTAATTTTAGTCTTTAGGTGTATATGCCTATTTCTCCACAATCTCCATAGATTCTTAAAAGTCCCGGCAGTAATCCCTATTCGTCTGTTAATCTCATGCCGAACATCACCAGCATCTATTACATAGCTCCCAAGGTAATTAAACTGTGACACCTGCTGAAGGCTGCAACCATTCAGATGAACTGAATAACAACCTGCCGGACCAATTTTCATCACTTTACTTTTCTCCCTGTTTATAACCAAACCTACTCTACTACCAGTCTCATCAACAGCTCGAATGAAAGAGTTCATCTTATCAACATCATTTGCCAAATGGGCTAAATCATCAGCATAATCTAAATCAGAAATATTTGTATCTCCAGTCCATTTAAGGCCAAAATCTTTCCCTTGAAGTGAATTTCGCAAAACGTAATCAATAACCAAACTAAAGAGAAAAGGAGACAAAATGCACCCTTGTCGGACACCAGAAGTAATGCTAAACCAATTGCTACAAGCCTTACAACTCTCACACACGACTCAGTGTTATTATAGAGAGCTTTCATTATGTTAAGTAACTTATCAGGTATACCATATGATGTGACAATCAACCACAAATTATGTCGATCAGCAGAGTCGAAAGCATTTTTGAAATCAACAAAGCTAGCAACAAAAGGTTTATGAAACTCTAAACATTTCTCAAGAATCTGCCTAAGTGAAAATATCTCATCCACACATCCCCTACCACTTCTGAATCCACATTGCTCGTCACGCAATTGACTATCAACCAAATTCTTAACTCTATTAATCACAATCATGGAAAGAACCTTACTTGGAACAGAGAGTAGGCTGATATCCCTATAGTTATCACAGGAACTGCGATCACCTTTTTTGAAAATAGGGATAATAATACCTCTGGGAAAATCTTTAGGAACCATGCCTTTATCATAAAAGATATTCAAAATTTCAGTCATCCTAGTGGTAACCGAAACATTCCCAGCTCTAAGTATTTCCGTAGTAATTTCATCTACCCCTGGTGATTAATATAATTTAAGTTTAGAAATAGGCAAAATAACTTCAGATTGTATTATATGGCCAATATTAAAGCCATCAATGCATCTATCATCATTACGAACAATGGGAGTAGAACTAACCACATTGTTTAGAACATCACTGAAATGCTCAGCCCACCTACCCATGACAGAATCCTCCCCTTCTATAACCTTACCTTGTTTATCCTTCAATCCTTGTACGCCTGTCCGTTTTCTATCACACAAAACGTTAACTATCTGGTACAGCTCTCTGCTGTTGTGCTGCTTGACTGCTCCTCAGCTTTGTCAGCCAAGCCATCAAGCCAAAGATTCTTATCAGAAGCTAACTGATCGTTTACACGTTTATTAAGCTCTCTGTAATCCTTTCTATTAGGACTAGTAGGGTACTGATTAAGGACATTCCTGCAGTTCATTCTTTCTGAAATAAGCTCAAGTGCCTTGTCACTCAAATAATTCTGTCTCCTCTGCTCCTTTTTTCCTAAAAGAGTACTGTTAGTTTCCAAAAAAGCCTGTTTAAAACGGCCCCATTCTTCCTCAACTTCAGTATTAAGCAAACCATGACTGTCATAATGACTAAGTAACCTATCATGGTAAGCTTTAGCTATAACTGGGTCTTTCAGAGCTTCAGTATTAAAGGTAAATTTTTTGACCCTAGCACAACACTTTTTAAGTTTAAGTTGCAAGACACTTTTAACAAGGTAATGGTCATATCCAATTTCAGCTCCCCTATATGCCCTGGTATTTCTAACATTACTAGCCCATTTGCTGTTGATTAATATATAATCAATCATATTCTTATGCAGCCCATCAGGTGAAAGCCATGTGTACTTATGTATGTCTCGGTATTTGTAATAAGTGTTAGTTATTCTGAAACCATTGAGTTGACTTACCTGTAGGAGACGTTGCTCATTGCCATTGCAGCTACCAATATCAAAAGGGCCTATCACTCCTCCCCAAAGGTCAGAGTCAGTACCAACTTTGGCATTGAAGTCACCTAGAACAAGGGTAATATCTCCTTTCTTGACAGAATTCAAAATATCCTGAAGTTGTCTATAAAACCTGTCCTTCTCATCCTCACAAGCATCCTCAGTGGGGGCATAACAGCAGATAACATTCAAGTGTTTAATGTCTGTGTGAAATTTTGCTGTAAGAAACCTTTCATTAATGCACTCACATCCTAGAAGAGCATCACTAGCATGTCTGCTGAGAAGCAGACCCACGCTTTGGTGACTCTTTCCATCCTCTCTCCGTGTAAAGAGAAATTTAAAGTTATTTTTAAGTATCTCACTTTTACCTGTCCATCTGGTTTCTTGCAAGCCTAGAATATCTAGGTTATAGCGCTGGAATTCCTGCGTGAGGACATCAAGAGAATAATGATAGCTAGGCATAAACTGGAAGGAGAGCTGTGTACAGTCGCTCAAAAAGTATCCGAACACTATGGTTGATTGCGAAATTCAAAAAAAATATCTGGCATTGTTTCTTTAGAAATTAGTCATCTGGCAACCTTCGTGTCACGTGACACGAAGGTTGCCAGATGACTAATTTCTAAAAAAACAATGCCAGATATTTTTTTTTTGAATATTGCAATCAACCATAGTGTGCGGATACTTTTTTGAGCGACTGTACCAATCTCTAGTGATGATGCACAGAACCGACCAGGTCTGTGCATCCTGTCTGACCTTGCCTTCTCGTGGTGCAGGCCTTTGGTACCTTTCAAAAGAGATATTCTCTTTTGGAAGGGAATGGAAGGGGAGGGCTGCCAGTTCAGTATGGCCTACTGACCTGGTCATCTATGGCCACTTTTTTCTTTTTTTTCAACCCTGCTGAGGAGTGGTCAACTTCACAGGGTCCTGGTGCTGACCATTTATACCTACTAGACTGGACTTGTTTATGGATTTGAGCTTGATTATGGATCCTGGACTTGCTGCACTGGTGGGCCTCTGTTGAGGCATAATCTGCCGCTGTGTTTTCTGTTTGCTTCTGGGTTGCCAGCCCTTAGTGAACAGAGGCATGGGATACCTTATATCAGCTGGTGGATAATCCTAATCAGAGCCATCGCAGGTACCTGAACCTTACTTAGCTAGTTGGGCATCGTCAAGCCTAAACTGGGGTAATGTGTCTCAGGCAGGCCATATGGCTCTTGAAAAAGCCCACTTGAAAAGGTGGTGCCTGAAGTTCCTACCAGCATTGGGGACTTCAGCCTTTAGCGGAGGAGGAACAGGTCTTTGCCCCATGCCTGCGATCAGGAGGCTGTTTGATATTGTTGGCCCTACCTATCTCAATAAACCTAGTTTCTTTAAAAATCCTATTAATCATTTTCTCTCTGCAGGAACGTGGAACGTGGCACAAATGTTAGTCGTAATGAACTCCTTAAGTGGTCATCTTACATTATAGTGTAAAGAATTGATCATCAATTGGAGTTTGGAACTCGGTGATCTCAAAGGTAAACTCACTGTCTAAAAGTAATTTTTCATATAGTAGGCATTTCTATTTTTTATACGCGGCAAACAGAATGACATGTCCCGTGAGGTTATCTAGAGCAGTGTTCTCCAATATGACTCACCTCATAGTTCTGTAAATTACGCCGCTATGTTCTCACGGCCTGGTAGCAACTCTATAAACCTTCTTTTTCTCTTAGCCTGGGGCGGGGGTGACTTAGTCGGTAGCGCGCCAGGCTCGTAATCTGTAGTTCCCAGGTTCGAGTCCCAGCTGGGTCAGCGTTGAGATTTATCTCCGCAAAATTCCCCGCCCTGTCCACGGTCAGTAGGGGACTTGGAAAGTCTTTGGGCTCGGAAAGGCCGCCGTCCGTCGGATGGGACATTAAGCCGTGGCCCCGTGTGCGGGAGAGCCATACCCTGTGCACGTTAAAGAACACGCTGGATGGCCTTGACGGGAGGCTACCATCTGTCTCCCAACAGCTGTTCCAGTGGGTCCCTCCCCCAACCTTCTCTGAGCCTTCGGGGTCCATGTGACCTGGCCATTTAGCCCATGGTGTGTAAAAAAGTGCCGCTCAGAGGTAAAACAATGCAACAACGCAAATCTCTTAGCCCTATTATTTTATGCTATTTAATGTGAAACCTGAAGTTGCCTATTTTCAGGTGTCTGCATGAAACGAATTATTTGAATGTATCTCAGAAAACTTCGCAGCCACTTTTTCGCTAAGGATAAAATTGCATAAACGTGATTGGCTGATTAAAAAAATAACTTTGTGATCATATTTTGGCTCACCGTAGAAACTTTTTGAAAGAGAGCACTTGAACCTCACGATAATAGTGGACTGAGTCAATGACAACTTTACAAATGATTCAAACCATTAAAATAAGAAATAGAAGTAGAAAAAGAATCTGCGTTAAATCTGATATCTTTTTCTGCAAATATACACTAATTTTAGAAATTTCGGTAACAATCTTTGTAGAATACCCTATCAAAATCTATAAAACAATTTCTATGTTAAGCCAATTGCACTCTAATTACGAAACCCGTTAACTTATAAAATATGCATTAATAGAAAAAATATGACTGAATTTAAGTTATAATCAAAACCAAATGCATATAAATCTCAATTATCAACAATATTCGTTTAGTATTTAAAGAGTTATGGAAACTAGAATATATCCAAATATCAATGAATCATAAGAATTTACCTCAGAAATTAATTCAAATTTCACAAATATTGTTTCAAACTATTTAATAAAATAAATATGCATTCTTAGAAGTTTGCCCAATGATTATTTCAATATTAAACAATTATGAATGATTTTTCTGAAACAAGAAAGTTTATTGTTAAACATATCATAACACTTTAAATACTGAACTAATACTGTTGAAAAATCGAGATTTCAATAGGTTTGAGTATGATCTTTAATTTACCTACATTCACAATTTTCCATGAAATGTATATTTCAGAAGTTACAGAACTTCGACGCTAGATTTCCATTGAGAAAATATGGAAATTCTCTGATATTTTAGTAGGGCAATATGCTGTACACTGAGCTCAAAATTAAAGAATAATTACGTGTCTGGAAAAGTATATAAATGAATGATATGAAATACCATGTACGTGTATATTTTTCAATGCACAAGAAGAAAATGCTAGCATATTCAATTTTAGACGACACTATCAAAATCGTGTACATTCTCTTATAATTGATGAAAGTATAAAAAAACGTACACATGACAGTGATCACCACTTTATTTTCACCATTGAACTTCACCATTGAATTTGATATTAATTTGGTTAACAATTTGATTTCTCCATATTACGAAGATGACAAATGGTGATTGTGTAGAGCGCGGTGCAATACGCAGGATGTAAGAGGGTCAATCCCATTTTGAGGTATCAAAAGCCCTAAATGTGCCACAAAATGCCTTCTGAAGACCAATTCATTATTTCAAAGTCATCAGAATGGCAGGGGTGGAAATGGGGCGTGGGTAGCTCAATTGGTAGCGCCTCAGGCTCGTAATCTGTAGTTCTCAGGTTGGAGTCCCAACTGTGTCAGCGTTGAGATTCATCTCCGCTAAACCGTTTTCGTCGTCGATGAGTTTGGAAAGGCCGCCGTCCTTCGGATGACACTTGAAACCGTGGTTCCATATGCAAAGAGCCATACATTGTTCACATCAAAGCTGCGTGAATGTTACATATGAAATGGATGGCCTTCTGAACGGAAGGTTCCTATCTGTCTCCTAACAGCTGTCCAGTGAGTCCCCTTCCCTCAACCTTCTCTGAGGCTCTCAGACTTTGCTATTTAGCTCAAAATGTGGGGGGGAAAGTTCCACTCAGAGGTAAAACAACAACCAACCTAAGACTTCAGACGCAATTTCAAGAGACAGGATAGGTTGGTCGTAGTTTAGAATAAAGAGTTGCAGGGCCACGATGGAGCTCTCGGCCCAGATTTTTAATCGATGATATTTCTCGTTCTCATAAAATTCATATGGCCAACAAATTCCTTGGAAGGGAAGATATTCACAGTATATAGTGCTCATCCAGATCTCCACAACTGAATAAAATTCATAATATTTGGAATGACTTGGAGAGGCGAAATGCAACGAACCTTCCATGAGCTTAGATGTACTCTTGTGGAACAATGACCTTTATATCTTACAACCTCATCAATTATACGAAAACACGTCATTTGAATTACATGACTTTCAGAGGTGATCATACGCCTTATTAATTGCTCTCGTTGCCTATCTTCAGAACCACGATTATAATCCTATATGCAACACTCATACATATTACAAGCTTTCATTATTATCTCACCTAGCAGTTATTTGTCATATCATATAATTTAAAATTATTTTAAGCAAATAAGGTTAAATGTTGTATGAAAGATATTGTGTCTACTGTCCCTATGCATTGTGTCACTGTTCCACTGTCCACTGTGGGGCGGGGGTGGCTCAGTCGGTAGCTCGCCAGGCTCGTAATCTGTAGTTCAGGTTCGAGTCCCAGCTGGGTCAGCGTTGAGATTTATCTCCGCAAAAATTCCCCGCCCTGCCCACGGTCAGTAGGGGACACCGATGGGCTTGCAAAGGCCGCCGTCCGTCGGATGGGACGTTAAGCCGTGGCCCCGTGTGCGGGAGAGCCATACCCTGTGCACGTTAAAGAACACGCTGGATGGCCTTGACTGGAGTCTACCATCTGTCTCCCAACCTTCCAGTGGGTCCCCTCCCCCAACCTTCTCTGAGCCTTCGGGGTCCATGTGTGGGACTCAAACCTGGGAACTACAGATTACGAGCCTGGCGCGCTACCGACTGAGCCACCCCGACCCTCAACTTTCAGGAAACAATAGCGTGGTGCCTAGATACAAACATTAGAGTGTTTTTAATACTCTTACAAAACTTCATCAGGCTTATTTCTTTTTGCACTTATTACGTTAGAACGAAGCTCTTTATTGTTCGTTTTATTAGCCATATATAAATGCCACTAAAATAAATTAAGTGAGGGAAAAACAAAAATATATCTTTGTTTACTTATCTGAACCAGCTGATTAATTATCTATTTCCTGTGATATTGATAATTACTTTCTGTCTTACGTAACATAATCTTGAGGCAGCGTTGGATAAACAAAGAAGAAATGTTCTTCCCTTCATAGTGTTCATAAAAGTTATTACTAACCTCACTTATTACGTTCCCCCTCCTTAGCCTAAAAGTCCAATACTCAAAAATCTAATACTTCTTCGCTTTAGCTGATAAAGCAGGGAAAGAATTCAGAGAAGAAAAAAACTGACTTTTATACGTTACCACATGTGATTATTATCTAGTTTAATAAATCGCTGCCTCTCTCACTCACACATAGAAGAGGTCCTGTGCTTTATTGCATGAATATGGTAATGACGGTGAAAACACAATGTAATAGTAGCTCACCGACGTGGACCAGCAAGATTTCCGCTATTAATTACTTCATTGTTTTCGCCTCTTTAAAAGCACAAAAGAAAATAGTAAGGCACATGAACGATAGCAGCTCCCAAATTAGATGTTTGTGGAAGTGAAGGGAGGGTTGCAAAGAAGAGCAGAAGAAAACCGCTTCGTTCTCAGATTTAGCAAGGAACTCGGAAGAAGAGAGGGTGGGAAGCGCATGCAGATGACTTTTTCCTATGGGAAAATTAGCAGGAATGGCAAATGGGGGGAACATTCAACTTCATTACGAAACAGCAAAGTGTAAAGTTCATTGAGGAAAGTTTTTGGGATTTTCATTATTTTTCCCCTTTCTGCTTTTTATTCTTACACCGCTTCGATGGAAAATAAAATTTACTTTGGTTAATGGATCGATAAATGGTAATCATGTTGCAAACACGCTTATCATTAGTTTAAGCAACTCTCCAGTTTGTTTTCGCTCCATAATGATTTTCTTAGGGATTCGCCTTACAACAGGGTTTATTGATAGCGCATCAGCTTCGTAATTTGCAGTTCCCAGGTTCGAGTCCAACCTGTGCCAATGTTCAGATTTATCTCCGTAAACCCTAACGTTCCTTCTGTCAGAAAGGGGACATCATAGGCTTGGAGAGACCACCGTCCGTTGGATAGGGCGTTAAACCGTCCATGGACTTTTGTGCTTTAATACCGAACAACCTTTCCTTCGCATAGTCAGCAGCAGGACTAGACCCGCTGTGTATTGACATCCCATTTGCAAGACCACTTCCAAATACCACTTCTTTGTTTGTAGAGTAGGAAGGGTATGGAACGATCTTCCAGAGGACGTAGTCATCTCTCCTACGACAGCCGTTTTTTAAAAAGCATTTACGAAACATGAACTTATGTAAATATCTTAAATGCTGTAAGTTTTAAATGTTTCATTTGTTTTTATCTCAAGATTGCCAAAGGACTCATTTATTAGCAATCCATTTTTTTTTTTTCTTAAAGATGATGTTTGTACATAGTCATTGAATTCATATTATATTTGTAATGCCATATGTTTGTTAATTATCCCAAATGGAGTCAGTGTAAATAGTATTTACCTACCATTTATTATTATTAAATTAAGATTAAATGTGCACGCTAAAGAATTTGCTGGATAGCCTCTGGATGTGAAGCTTCCATCTGTCTCCTTTCTCTCTGTCTCCTCTTCACCCTAACTTATCCGAGCTCTTGGAGTCTTTGTGACCTGGCTGCTTAGTCCATTGCGTGCAAAATAACAGTGCTGCTCACAGATAAAACAATCAAATCAAATCGTTTACAAATGACATAATAATGTTAAGTTTGCTTCCAAAACAACTCTACCTAGGATCTTATCATTGGTGTACATTTCTGCTCCTCCATGAAACATGGGATTGGTTCAATCTGTAGTTCACTAAGTTTGAAATCTGATGTTTCCAGCTTAGATATCCCAGTGTGCCTGTATTGAGATTTTCTTCGCTAATCCGTCTCTTGTCTTCTGAGAGAATTGGAACATCAGCGCGTTTCGAAAGGCTGTCATCAGTCGGATGAGACGAAGATTCCCATCTGCATGCTCCCATGTGCGGGCTATGTTCTGCGCACATTGAACATCGCGTTGGATGACCATTTCAAAGCGAACATCTTCATAGGACACTTCCATCTATATCCGAACAATTATCCGGGGGGGGGGGAGGAAGAGGCCCCTCTTCTCCTAGGGGTGGGGATGGCTCAGTCTGTAGCGTACCCAGGCTCGTAATTTGCAGTTCCCAGGTTTGAGTCCCTTCTGGACCAGCATTGAAATTTATGTCGCAAAACTCCCCGCCCTGTCTCGGTCAGTAGGGGTCACCAATGGACTTGGAAAGGCTACTGTCCGTCGGATGGGACGTTGAATCGTGGACCCTTGTATGGGAGAGCCATACCCGGTGAAAATTAAAGAACACGCTGGATGGCCTTGACGGGAGGCTACCATTTGCCTCCTAAGAGCTGTCCAGTGGGTCCCTTCCCCCAACCTTCTCCGAGCCCTCGGGTTCTTGCGACCTGGCCATTTAGCTGTAGAGGGCAAAAAACTGCTGCTCAGAGGTAAAACAGCCCAACCGATTTTCCTATCCAGCTCTGAGCCATTGAAATCCTTGTAAACTGGATATTGAGTGCATTATATGCACAAATTGTTAACTATTACGTGCTGCTCGTAGTGAGAGTTCAGATCCCTTTCCTATTTATTAGATTCATTTACATTGTGTTAGGCTACATCTTTCTCATTGATATATGAAACTTCGTTTCCCTAATATATTCAAACTTATCTGTCCCGGTGGATAAGTGGTTAATGCCCTTGGCTACTAGTCAAATGGATCTGGGTTCGAGCCTCTGGATAAGGCATGGATGTTTGTGTTATCTTTCTGCTGAGGCCTCGCCTGCCTCACTGATCTTCTCTGTGGTTCATTATATTGACAGACTCCTGTCAGACCTCTGTGGCAAACAGCTGTTTGAGGGGTAATTTGTTATTTTCTTTCATATATACTCCTTTCATCAGATATCTTTCATTACTGTTGACATCGTGCTTGATCGTTTTTTCAGGTGATCCACAGCAAGAAGCCAATTGTTGATCAGCTACTTGTGTTCGGTTACGCTCCCAAGTTGTTGGGTTGTTTTACCTCTGAGCGGCACTTTTTTGCACACCATGGGCTAAAAATGGCCAGGTCACAAGGACTCCGAAGGCTGAGAGAAGGTTGGGGGAGGAGACCCACTGGAACAGCTGTTGGGAGACAGATAGTAGTCCCCCATCAAGGTCATCCACCGTGTTCTTTAACGTGCACATAGTATAGCTCTCCCGCACACGGGGCCACGGCTTAACGCTCCATCCGACGGACGGCAGCCTTTCTAAGCCCATCGGTGTCCTCTACTGACCGTGGGCAGGGCGGGGAATTTTGCGGAGATAAATCTCAACGCTGACCCAGCTGGGACTCGAACCTGGGAACTACAGTTTACGAGCCTGGTGTGCTACCGACTGAGCAACTCCCGCCCCAATTACGCTCCAAACCCTCCTAATAAATAGCTCAGAATTATAAAGTCAACGTTCAATATTCTTGGCTCAGCCTACTTATCTATTTTTAAGTACTTTTCTGATCCTCAACCAATCAAAAAAGTACTTAAAATTAGCTAAACAGGTTGAGCCAAGAATACTGACGTTGTCTTTATGATTTTGAGTTGTTTGTTAAGAGCATTTGTATTGGGCATGTTTTACTCCTAAAGAGCCATTTTCGTCAACCACTCGATAGCGATTGGTTGATCGTCAACCAATCAACAGCGAGATTGCAACGAGCCCGTTAGTGGAATTGTTCATCTATGTCAATAATCCTGAACAAAATGTTATTATTGCGTGGTGTTTCATGTCATTTACTTCTTCAGACGAAAAGCTAAAAAAAGAGAGAGGAAAAAAAAAGTAAAAGTAAAAAGCAATGCATTTATGTTGCTTCTTTTGGCCGACACAAAAGATAGCCCTTTCTTATGCATCGGGAAATCGTCCATTGATACCAAGAGAATGCCGCTTGGAGAAGAAGGGCAAGGAAGAAATCTGAAGAGCTAGAAAGAGGGAGATCGTCAAGAAGAAGAAAGGGTAAAAGTCGACTGTAAGAACGAGAAGGCAACGGAAACTGAAGTTTAACGAGGGAGCTCGTCTCCCCGTCTCTTGATATGCGGCGTTCTCTTGCTCATTTACATTAATGAACGATCGGAGGCAGAAATCTTTCCACGTGATAAGTCCTCAAAGACATTACGTCTCACCAGCCCTTACCTCACAAGCCGTCATTCTGTATACAGCTTCATTATATCTTCATAACAGGGCTTTCTATCTCTCTTTGCCCCGCTCTCGCTCTCTCTGCTGCCGCTGCTTCCAGATCGATAGAAGGCGAGATTGAATCGCATCTTCTTGCTCTCTTTTTCCGCCGTTGCTAGAGTCAAGCAGCGGCAGCATCACTGGTTATTGTGAATGTATCTATGTGTAGGTGTGTGTCTGCTCGTCGCTTACCTCCTCTTTCTCCTCCAGATGACGATCCCGACTCCGTCACGTGATGGGGCAGTCACGTGCTAAGGAGCAAGACGAAGAAGAGCAGAGAGTGCGTGATCACCTATGTGTACGTGCGTGCATTTTGCTTCTTGTATGTACATAGGTGTTTCGGCTGTGCAGGGTGATGGGTGGTGAGTTTCCTTGGTGATTAGTTCATGGGCTTCTCAACTAATAAGAGGAGCGCCCTCCGATGACAATGTGTCGCGTCGTTGAAGCCTTTGCGCACAAGAAATGATTGTAATAAACGGTTCTCACTGTCAATAGGCTTGAATGAATGTAATGAGAAGCATACAACTTATTCCTAGTCTTTTTTTTTTTCAATTCGTTTTCCAATTTATGTTATTTTTTTCTCTGTTATGTGGTGTATTAAATGTCATAAAACTTCGGCAAGTTGTGGGAAAAAATACCCGTTTTTATCATTTACATGAGGAAATCATGTTTTTGGGCATTGGTCGGATTACTTTATAATTATCTTTAAGTGCTCTTCAACTAATAAAGGAGAGATCTTGGTTACAACATGATACAGAGCAGAAACATTTTTATCAACATAGCAGAAAATATGATCAATGATCCTAAATAACCTCAATATACTCTATGAAAGGCAAAAAAGTTGTATAGTGGCTTCAAAATTAGTTTTTAAATTTCTCATGGATTGTTTTGTGATATTGTCATTTATACTTGAATTCATGCATGAAGAAATGAACTTTTAAATATAAAAAAAATAAATGCCCCCTCAAGCAGCTGCTTGCCACAGAGGTCTGACTATAAGGTGTGCGAAAAATAATGATAATGGTGGGGTTTAGAGATTCAATATGTAGGAAAATAATATACATATTGAAGAAAGTGATATTTTAATTGAAATTGTACTTCAAATAATTTTGATAAAATTAGTGAATTTCCACAAATGACCGCTTGTAACTCTGCAAATGTCAAATCGGTATTTCACTTATTGCCATATACGCTGCATCATATCTCTTGTTACATGCTCAGTTGCTTCTCCTGTTCCAGTTTTCAAATGATCCATCCAGGTCTCGATTTGTCCATGTAAATAAAATTCTTTAGAAAACCCCACAAGAAAAAAATCAAAGGGTGTGTGCTCTGACCTGACATGTCATCTGGAGGCCATGGGTTCAGATCCCACCCGGTCAAGACAATTTTTCTTCTACACCCATCGTCATCTTGTTACTCAAAATATTTAATAGTGTTTAAATACCCAGTCAATCAACGATGAGCTGTGAATTTCATTTGTCTAAATGGAGCCATCTTGTCTGATGTCAACAGTACAGGCTGGTGGTGTAATGGTGTGGGGAATGTTCTCCTGGCACACATTAGACCCCCTGATACCCATCAAAGGATATTTGAACGCCGCGGCGTATTTGAACATCGTTACCGACCAAGTTCATCCCATCATTACAGTTTACCCTCACTCGGATGGACACGGTCAGTATGATAATGCACCTGCTCCTAAGGCACTTATCGTCACCGAATTGTTTCAGGAACATGCCGAAGAGTTTTCCTTGCTTCATTGGTCTGCACAGTCCAATGCGGAGATCGTAACCATATCGAGCATCTTTGGGATGAGGTGGCAATGGCTGTTTGTAGCGAAACTGTGATGCCGTCCAATTTACAGCAACTGAGCGATTCAATAATTTTTACATGGTACGACATTTTTGAACAACACATCCAGCATCATGTAAGTTCCATGCCTCGACGAATTCGGGGTGTTCCGAAGGCCAAAGGAGGCACAATATGCTATTAGGTAGGTGTACCTAATAAACTATCTCAGTGTATATATGTTTTAATTAAAATATTTTCTTTATTACTTAAAAATGTAGTTTTTTCCCTATCCATTGCTCACGAGAAATGTACTCCTTTTTTAACAGATAACTCTTTGAGAATTTAAGTTTCTTTCATAAAACTCTTCTCTAAGTCTTTTAAAATTCATTAATCATTTGAATTTATCTTATCATAAATTGAACGTTCGATCTGATTTATCTTCACTTAATACTAATTGAATAATAATAATAATAATAAGAGCGAGGGATTAGCTCAATCGATAGTGTGCCAGGCTAGTAATGTGCAGTTCCCAGGTTCGAGTCCTAACTGTGAGATTTATCTCGAATAACCCAAATTCTGCCCTCGATGAGAAATGGGACACCGATGGGATTGAAAAGGCCGCTGTCTGGTGGATTTCCGTGGCTCTTGGCTGGGTCTGGTTTATGTCGTTAGTGATGCGGAGTCTCGTTATGTCGGCTGCCTCGTTTAATGTGCAACAAGGATTAGCAAGCTGACATTCCAAACTGAGCTTTGCCACCGTGTTGGCTAACTGCGTTTGGAATTCCAGGTTTCGTCATGTGATCTCCACTACTCTGATGCTTTTCTCCCGTGATGATTCGAGTCCTTCGTGTGTCAGGACTTTATCGTTGTCTCACGGTGCTTCTTGTCCGTGGTGAGGTTTGTGTGTTGATGGTCAGAGCCAGTTTTGTTTAAAATTTGTGTCGCTGGATAGTTTGGGTGAGTTCTCAATGGTGTGTTGTTTTTGTATGGGGTGAGTATATGGGTATCTGGGTTGGGTTATTTTACCTCTGAGCGGCACTTTTTTGCACACCATGGGCTAAATGGCCAGGTCACATGGACCCCGAAGGCTCAAAGAAGGTTGGGGGAGGGGACCCACTGGAACAGCTGTTGGGAGACAGATGGTAGCCTCCCGTCAAGGCCATCCAGTGTGTTCTTTAAGGTGCACAGGGATGGCTCTCCTGCACACGGTACCACGGCTTAACGTCCCACGGCGGCCTTTCCAAGCCCATCGGTGTCCCCTACTGACCGTGGACAGGGCGGGGAATTTTGCGGAGATAAATCTCAACGCTGATCCAGCTGGGACTTGAACCTGGGAACTACAGATTACGAGCCTGGCGCGCTACCGACTGAGCCACCCCCGGCCCCAGCTGGTTCTGAGTCGGCCGCCTTCCCTTGAAGAGGAAAAAAAAATAGATGTTCTGTGTGTAGATGCTATGTATGGAGAAATTTTAAATTTGGTTTAATTACATTCGTTAGGCCGAAAGAATAGTTGAGTTTTTATTGCAGGAAAGTTTCATTTGTCTCCTAACAGCTGTCCAGTGGATCCTCTCGCCCCAAAAAAGTGAGGACTCACTGAACAGCTGTTAGGTCCAAAGCCACTGAGCCCTTGGGGATTTTTGTGGCCTGACTATTTGGCACATTGTGTTCAAGAAAAATGCCTGTTAGAGGTAAAATAACTAACCAATAAGCATTTGGATTTTGCTTAAGCTGAAAAACTTATGTTGTAATAGAGGTACTGTAGCAATTCGCCAACCCCCAAAGGGTCTGCGGACCACAGTTCAAGAACAACTTAGGTGAGTGGCACATATATCCACTTTTTGATGTAAGGAATAGAGTAAACGGTATTTTATCCGGTAGCGTTGTACTATTCACGTTCTACAAGTGGCATCACGAAATTTCCTTTTTTTGTTGGTATATCAGTCAAATGACACTCGTTGCGTTTTCGCAGTCGGCATTTCTTCATGGAATCCAAGTTTAAAGAAACATCTTATTCCATCTTTCCGCAGGAGGTCGATCTTATCTTATATTTTAAAGTTGTGCCCGAAATCGATTCCGGATTAAAAGTTTTGAGTTTGAAGAGTATCTACAAATGTCAAAGCATCAAGTACGTTGTCGTAGTTTCTTCCCTGTTTCTCCTCTGTTGTCATTCACGCTCCGCCGCTGTTAGTAATTAAACATCAAATAAGATAATGAAACAGAAATAGATCCGGAAGTATTTCAGTGCCTCATAAATAGCGCATCGATGCAAGTCTGAAAAATCATTGAAATTTTAGGCATTGCATGGTATCCCGTCGACACAGGTCTGTAACCAAAACGGGAGGAAGGGACTGAAACCCCCTGTCAATTCGGGGCGGGGTGGCTCAGTCAGTAGCGCACCAGGCTCGTAAACTGTAGTTCCCAGGTTCGAGTCCCAGCTGGGTCAGCGTTGAGATTTATCTCCGCAAAATTCCCCGCCCTGCCCACGGTCAGTAGGGGACACCGATGGGCTTGGAAAGGCCGCCATCCGTCGGATGGGACGTTAAGCCGTGGCCCCGTGTGTGGGAGAGTCATACCCTGTGCACGTTAAAGAACACGCTGGATGGCCCTGACGGGAGACTACCATCTGTCTCCCAACAGCTGTTCCAGTGGGTCCCCTCCCCCAACCTTTTCTGAGCCTTCGGGGTCCATGTGACCTGGCCATTTAGCCCATGGTGTGCAAAAAAGTGCCGCTCAGAGGTAAAACAACCCAACCCCTGTCAATTCCATTAGTCACTCTAAGAAGCTCTTCGGTCTGTTTGAATTTTTGAAAGATTGCTTGATATTTGGGTTGCCAATGCAAAATTTTGTAGTTTTTATAGGCTTTCATTTTTCTTATTAAAAAAAAATCTTTAATCAACGCCCCCCCCCCCCGCCATAAATGTTAAGCCACCCACTTCCTTTGAACTCGTTACGAGCCTGTCAAACAAGCAGGGCCCAACAAATACGAAAGCAAATAAAAGCAATATTATGACGAACACCTGCCCCCCTCCCCCCACACTCGACAATGATTATATTATTTCCTATTTCTCGCAGTCAATTGGCAGCAGTAAAATGAGAAAACTCAGACGAAGGACGCTGGACAATTGCCAAGTGGGACAAGACATGGCTCAGGACGTGTTAGCTTCCTTCGATGGACCGTGCATTTGGACGAAGGAAGCACGAGAGTGTAGTTCCGCCATTCTCTGGACAATGAAGAAATGGTAACTAGAGAAATGCCCATTAGATAACAAACAGTAAAAGTTTCTCTAGAGAATTTAAGTCACTACTAAAAAGAAAGATATTTGTACTAACAGAAACATTAATTTTTTTAGTATTAAATAGATGTATTCAATGCCTGAATAGATCATTTTTCAAATATTTAAATCTTTCGTAGAGGAAAAAAAAAATGGAAACATCTCCTGGGAATTTTCTATTCATATGAGGATCATGAATTGTTGTTTTTTTACCTCTGAGCTGTATTTTTTGTCTACACAATGGGATAAATGGCCAAATTACTAACATATTAAGGGGCGGGGTTGGCTCAGTCGGTAGCGCGCTAGGCTCGTAATCTCTAGTTCCCAGGTTCGAGTCCCAGCTAGGTCAGCGTTGAGACTTGTCTCCGCAAAACTCCCTCGCCCTTCCCACTATCAGTAGGGAACACCGATGGGCTTGGAAAGACCGTCGTCCATCCGATGGGACGTTAAGCCGTGGTCCGTGTATGGGTAGAGCCATACCCTGTGCACGTTAAAGAACACGCTGGATGTTCTTGACGGGAGGCTACCATCTGTCTCCCAACAGCTGTTCCAGTGGATCTCCTCCCCCAACCTTCTCTCAGTCTTCGGGGTCCATGTGACCTGGCCATTTAGCCCATGGTGTGGAAAAAAGTGCCGCTCAGAGGTAAAATAACCCAAACAACAACAACAACTAAGACATTAAGTGCTCAGAGCTGGACAACGGAAGGGGATCTACAGAACAGCTGTTAGGACACCGGAGTCTCTTGCAAAGGCCCTCCAGAGAAGGAGTTCCTGACATTATTTCTTATGGCAGCGTTACCTGCCAATAAAAATTTGCTATATTAGCCTTAAGGAAAATTAAACGTTAAGCATGAATGTATAGACTTGCAAGGTACAATAGAAATTTTTTTTTGAGAATATAAAAGTTTTCATTTTCTTTTTTAACATGCAATTCCTGTCAGACCTCTGTGGCAAGCAGCTGATTGAGGGATAATTTATTTAGTCAACTATGCACAGTCTCTGTACGACCACTATAACGGCTTTGATTCAAGGAAAGGCTTGTCTGATAAAATAACGAATGCTTTGAAATATACAGTGACCGTGTTTAAAAATGTTATTTATTACGGAGAATTTTCATGGTAAATAAAAATTATCATTAACAATTTCTTTATTTCTATTATTCAGATTTACTGGTAGCCTCATTTAAAGAACTGCTTACTAGCGTTTTATTTAATGTGCAAAAAGCGTAGCTCTCCTCAACGTTGCATCCGAAGGAGGCGGCCTTTCAAAGTCCACTGATTTGTTCTTTCCCACAAAAGACAGAACCAGGTTAATGGAGAAATGTCCAGGCCGACAGAGTGGAGAATCGAACTTCAGAACATCAAGTTATGATCGTATCGCGTTGCTGGATGAGATAACAACCTCCACTCACATTTTTTTAAACATCATTAACGCGCACAAACACGAAGCTCTGAAACATGGTTAGCAGGCTCCTCATTAGCACATTCCAGCTCTATTAGAAGAATACTTATGTTCGCTTCGTCATAAATTCGCGAAATGCATCGTTTAGTATGGCTAGGTTCCGAACTGAATTCTTCATCAGAAAAATTCTACTAGGAAGCCAATTGTTATAACATTTCTTAAAAATAAAAAAAAAATGCGTTTGAAACTCTTTTTGCTGTTTTGCTTGTATGCATCTTAAGTAGAAAAGGCATGGGGCGGGGGTGGCTCAGTAGGTAGTACGCCAGGCTCGTAATTTGCAGTTCCTAGGTTCGAATCTCGACTGCGCCAGCACTAAGATTTATCTCTCATAACTCTCTGCCCTCGGTCAGTTCGGTAGGGGACACCGATTGTCTAGAAGGGCCGCCGTGAGTCGGCTGGTGTCCCCTATGGTTAAGCCGTGGCTTGCCGTCCCATGGCCGAGTGGTTAGCGCGCTTGGCTACTGATCTAAGGGACCTGGGTTCGAGCCCCGGGTAAGGCATGGATGTGTGTGTGTCGTTTTTCTGCTGAGGTCCTGCCATCCTCTCAGACCTTCTGCTATGGCATATAAACTGACAGGCTCCTGTCAGACCTCTGTGGCAAGCAGCTGCTTGAGGGGGTATTTTTTTTTCGTGTACGGGAGAGCCTACCCTCTGTGCACGTTAAAGAACACGTTGGATGACCTTGAAGGGAGGTTGCCGTCGTCTCCCAAGAGTTGTTCAGCAGGTTCCCTTCTCTCAGCCAAGAAAAGGCATGGTTGGTCATTTGCAAGGAATGAGATTCTTTTTATTTCTGATTCTAATTATAACAAGAATATGAAAATAATTGTTAAATTTTGAAAGGAGTATCAAAAGAAGTTTTTGTAGATTTCATGGACCCATATTAAATTCGAAAATTGTTCTCGTCATAGAAGGAATAAAAGAATTGGATTACACCAATGAAGTCAGTGAAAGTAAAGAAGTAGAGGATAAGGACAGAAAACAATGATGAAGAAATGGAAGGGCAAAAACTGATATTTAGTAATAACAAAACCAAAGTAAAATAATATGCAATTATTTCTTTCATAAATATAATAATATTAAGTAAAAAATGTATAAATAATAGGTTGAAAATTGTATAAAAGGAATAAAATATAACTTTTATACTTTTTATGAATAAATATAAGTGTTTTTGTGTGTGATTTTTTTTCTTCTAAACATTGGAATTAAGAAATTTTTTAAACGAGAAATTTTCAATGGATTACAAATAGAATGTTTAGATCTAAAATCATACCAAGAGACAAAACAAAATGTCAAAATTTATTTGTTGAATTTTAATGAACAAGTGTTGCTAAACAGCTATTATGCTTTATATGCAAAAAAAATTGTATTTGTTAAACATGTTAAAGTTGTTTTTTTGCATGTGAGTTTTCTTTTTGTCAGTTGTGAGCAAAAGTGTTTAATATAACTGGAAATTCTTTTATAG
This sequence comes from Ryuthela nishihirai, assembly GCA_038380435.1. Taxonomy (NCBI): domain Eukaryota; kingdom Metazoa; phylum Arthropoda; class Arachnida; order Araneae; family Heptathelidae; genus Ryuthela; species Ryuthela nishihirai. The sequence goes on from JAWZYU010000015.1 coordinate 33,737,869, forward strand.
CTTATCTTATTCCCGCCGGATAAGTTAAGTTGCTTTGTAGGGAACATTTTCTGAAATTTTATATTAGGTATATTTATATTATTATTCGGTAGGAATTGATGAGAAATAAAATAATTATAAAAGATTCAACTTGAAAGTTAATAATTTAAAAATATTTTTCGTGTAGATCTTCTCTTTAAATTGCAATTGTCTTAAATTCTGAATAAATCATTTTGTTTTCTGGTAAACAAGGAACGTTTTAATCTTTGAAATATGCTTTTTTAGCTTTGGAATAATATATAATATTATTAGGATTAATTCATAATCATTTATATGGAAACTGCATTATGATATTTAGATTGCAGGTTCCTGAATAGGTTAAAATGAAATTTAAATTAGTAATGTCTCTACAACTAAGTTGCTTACATCTAATAAAGAACAAACTTCTAAGAGGTCCCTATATCTTTTTGCTGAAGGCTCCAAAAAATCTAAGACCACCACGGTTTCTTTTACCAAGTGCCTTGCCTTTAGCATGAGCTGCAATTATGGTACGAAAACGATGATTTGCACATTTTTTCAGATATCCTCCCAACTAAAGCAGCTGCTTGCCATAGAGATCTAACAGGGACTTGTGAGTGTAATACATGTAGAGGATATGTGAGAAAAAGAGCATGAAAACAACGCAAACATCCATGCCTTACCCGGGGCTTGAACCTAATTCCTCTGATCAGTAGTCGAACACGAACTTAAAAAGTAAATACAAACTCTTAATCATCATTAAAATTTATGTTCCATGAGCAGAGTATATTTTTTCTTTTTCGTATCCAACAATGGTTTCAAGAATACAAACTTTTAAACGCATTTCAATGAAAAATGTACATTCAAATAGGGACTTTAGAGACAATGAACCCTAAGTTATCGTACTAACTGTTGTTCAACTACTTCATTTTTGGTTTTATATATATATTGACTTTAATTCCGGGTATTAATTATTCGCGAAATTTTTATTTATTTCTCTGACATTCAAGAGAAGAATTGTTTACCTAAAACATCACTGTGGCCTTGGTTATCTTTTTAACCTTTCCGCAAAACTTCGAAGAGATGAAACCAGGAACAACAACAACTGCGGATATGCCATTAGTAAACTGCTTCAAGGATCAGTGCTGCAGTAACCTGTTGTAGGATCATTAAACGCTTCATTCCTAGGTTCTAAAGAAACAAGCAACGCCTTGTTTTTTCATATTACATTTTTTTTTCTGTTCTTGGTCGTACAACAATTATCACGTGTACGTCATCAACTGTTGTAAATATTGCAATGCCATGTTCAGCAATACTTCCAGTCGACTTTCATTAAGGTTAATAATATAATAAAAATAAATATTCCCTCAAGCAGTTGCTTTCCACAGAGGTCTGAAAGCAGCTAGTAGCCTAATTAAAAGCGATTTGCGCGTCTGAGCGTTTTCGAACTTTCGTCGTCTTAAACTGTTACCAACAAAGGATGTGGGCTCACAACAAACTAAAGCGTGTGCAGTAAGCTTTGACCACCTCCTTGTCAATAATCTCCGTTATTAGTAATAGTTTTAAAACAACTTAAATTTTGGAAACGTTCATAACGCTGCACGTCTGAAACCATTTTCTTCATGGTCGTGTACCCCTTTGAGTTTCCTTGCCAGCTTTCAGTAGTGACTGGATAATAAACGGGATCGTTATGCAAAATTATCGCATAATTGTAATTTCTATGTATAATTCTTGCCTTAAGCGTAGCACATGACGATGAACTGTTAGAGCATGATTTAATGTGATGTCTAGAGGAGGATGGGAAACTGCGGAGGTTGGCCAAACGTCCAATAAATATTATTTCTATTAGCAACAATCTTGCCAATTTGGTGAGCAGTCAGGGAGTGCTAACATGAAAGAAACATGAAGTGGTCTGTGTTGTCAGATATCGCCGATTATAATCCGACAAGAATATACGACTTCTGATGAAAAAACTAGATCAACGAGTCAAGAATTCTTGAGGTCATGCTAATAATATAATTCACCGATACTTAACTTGTGAACACTTGATGGAGATGGGTTTAAGAGTTTGAAGACTACGATAAAATGTGCTAAAATTAATATGCATTCGTAAAACTTTACATGGTTTTGTTCGAACAGTTTCTTTGGTGCATTGCGGATTCAAATAATAATCTTATCTTCCTTCTGCTAATATTGCTGCGTGATTAATAGTTTAATTTTTGTTCGCTATTAGGTAAAGGATAATGAAAACTGATAAATATAAGTGTATCTGCTTGAAATATGTCATATATATATTAGCCATAAATCTCGGGCGGGCGAGCGGACTGTGACGTCATCTGTGGCATTAATTGTCGTTATCCCCGCTGATCGCGGGACTTGAGCGATAAGTCCGAAATTTGGTGTGGTAGTTTAGCACTTAGTTCTAGCCCTGTTGGGGTAACAGATCGGGTTCCTAGCTTCTGTGGATCGGGAGTGATCCCAAGAAAAGTGTCCCAATTTCTGGGGCATTGCTGTTGCGTTCCGTGCGAATGGAGTAATATGTGAAATAATAAATAATAAGCTGAAAATAAAATTGGTTTGTTCCTTGAGTGGGACTCGAACCCTCGTCTCCTGGAAACATGCCAGTTATGCTAACCACTACACCATCAACGAATAATGTTTCTTGCTTCAGCTATAAACTTTGACACATTTCTATTTATTTCACACAGTGGCGCCATCTGTCGGGAAATGGACAACTATGTTGTCACATAGAGAAGGAATTTAATATTTGGCTGTCACGTTCACAGCGTTAAATCTATAATTCAGTAGTAAAGAATCACTGGATGTGTCATGTAGAAATGGAACTCATGAAATAATAAGCTGAAAAAAAATTGGTTGTGCCGTGAATGGGATTTGAACCCTCTTCTTCTGGAAATACGCCAGTTATGCTAACCACTTCACCATTAGTTTATAAGTCACAGAACCTGAAGAAAAAGTGTTAACCGATGTTGATGTAGTGGTTATTGACGACAGTTGTCGCTGGAGTTTGTGTCCACGTTATGAATGAACATACCAATGGGAAGAGTTATCAGTGGACATACAGTATATCCAAACTTAGATAATTTAAAGTCAGGTATAAATAATGATAACAGTAACTGATGGATTAAATTTGTTATGTCTCAAGGTTGGAACAGTGAAACTCTTTAAGTTACGGTGGAAAATAATCAATCCACCAACAAATTTGTGCTTAAAAATTTGAATTTTCATTTCTTCGTGATGACTGGATTTGGATTGTTTTACCTGGAGTGGAACGTTTTTGCATACAATGGAATAAATGGCCTTATCACAAAGACCCTGAGAAGGTTGGCTCAGAGAAAGGTTCAAAGGCTCAGAGAAGGTTGGGGAGGGGACCCAACAGGCAGCTGTTAGGAGACAGATGGTAGCCTCCTGTCAAGGACATTCAATGTGTTCTTTAACGTACACAGGGTAGGGCTCTCCGGCACACGAGGTCATGGCTTAAAGTTCTATCCGTCGGATGGCGGCCTTTCCAAGCCCATCTGACCGAAAGCAGAGAAGATATTTGCGGAGATAAAATCTCTACGCTAGCCCAGACTGAGACTAGAACCTGGGAACTTCTGATTAAGAGTCTGGCACGTTGCCGACCGAGCCATCCCCGCCCCCATGATGACTGGGAAAATAACATTATACCTCTGCCGATATTCGTGTTCAAGAGAATTTTTATTTTTATTTTCCGTCTTTAGGAGTGGAAGTCGAAACCTTTGAATCATTGGAAAAATGCGAATAGTAATATTTTATTAGTACTTAAACAGCACAAAATGAATTTTTCATTATCTCTTAATGCAACGAAAGTTACGGGGATAAAGGGACAAATCATCGCTGCCAATTAAAAACTCTTGATCTTCACACAACCTCCAAAAATTTCAGTTCTATCATAAACAGATCGTTTGCAACTTCTTTGTATTGCCCATTTTTTAATATTTTCCACCGTTAGAGGGCCGAGTGGTTAGCGCGCTTGGCTACTGATCAGAGGGACCTGGGTTCGAGCCTGGGGTAAGGCATGGATGTTCGTGTTGTTTTCTGCTGAGGTCCTGCCACCCTCTCAGACGTACTTTGGCATATAACTGACAGGCTCCTGTCAGACCTCTGTGGCAAGCAGCTGCTTGAGAGGGTAAAGTATTTATTTATTTATTTTTTATTTAGAGGGAGATATTAAAGCTATTTCCAGATTCGTGAAGTGTAAATCGTAATATTCCATCTACCCTAACATAATTTTTCAGTTTTCTCTAAAAACAAAGAAATTGAATGTCTATAGACTGACAGATAAACCACAAAATGAAAACAGCTTGTTTTTTCTAAAAACAAACTAAAAACAGAATTAAATATTTTGAAATCATTTTCTTTAAGATATCCTTTTTCGAAGGGCTACTTTCAGTCGAGAACGCCAGGCTCGTAATCTTATGTTCCAAAGTTCGAGTTCCAACTGCTCCTATGTTGAGATTCATCTCCGTCAGGAAAGGCCACCGTTCGTGGATGAGACGTTAAGCTGTGATACAGTGTACTTGACGGGAGGCTTCCTTCTGTCTACTAATAGCTGTGCAATGGATCCCCTTCCCCTAACCTTATCCGAGCCCTTGGGATCCTTATGACCTGGTCATTTAGCCCTTTGTGTGCAAAAAAAAGTATCGCTCAGAGGTAAAGCAATACAACATTAACATTTCCTTTCATGAAATACTCTACGCAACATAGAAATCGCACCAGTACTTGGAATTGATTACAAGTCCACATGTCTCAAAAAAGCAGCGAAACTGGTTGTTTGATTAGAAGACGTTTCAAGGCATATTCTCTGCTGCAGGAAAAACAGAGCAAGCACAGATGCGCAACAACATCGCACTTATTGCAAACTAACACCAAACGTGCGAGGATAATTGAATTATGCGAGAGAGGAGTGTCAATGGGAGATATGGCTGCACCAGAGGACCAATCACCTGGAACCAATGCAAAGATCGGAGCCAAGGACAGAGATTTCTGCTATACCCCGATGACTTTTAGTTCTGTCTAAGACAGCATGAGTTCAGGGTTGGGTTACCTCTGAGCGGCACCTTTTTGCACACACGGGCTAAATGGCCAACTCACAAGGACCCCGAAGGCTCAGAGAAGGTTGGGGGAGGAGATCCACTGGAACAGCTTCGTTGAGAGACAGATGGTAGCTTCGTCAAGACTATCCAGCGTGTTCTTTAATGTGTATAGGGTATGGCTCTCCCTCACACGGAGCCATGGCTTTACGTCCCATCCGACGGACGACTGCCTTTCCAAGCCCATCGGTGTCCTCTACTGACTGTGGGCAGGACGGGATAATTATAATAATTTTGCGGAGATAAAACTCAAGACTCCCAAATGGGACTCGAATCTGGGAACAATAGATTACGAGTCTAGCGCAATACCGACTGAGCAACACCCACCCCAGGAGGTCAGGGCACACACACGTGGAGGCATACATATAGAGGCATGAATGTCCATCTCTGTTCAGCTCGAATTATGCTGGTGTAAACAGGAATCAGGTAGAATAGACTACAGTGAGAATTGGTTGATTTACTTCTGAGAGGCACTTTTTTTTGCACACAGTGGGCTTAACAGTCAAGTCACAAGGACGCTTAGACCTCGGAAAGGTTGGGTGAAGAGGATCCACGGGACAGTTAGGAAACAGACTCGCATAAAGGCTATCCAGCGTGTTCTTTAAAGTGGGGCATAAATGTGTGAGCACACAAGGTCTTGCACTGTGGCTCTCCTGCACACGGAGACACGACTTTACATCGCATCCAATGAATGGCGTCTTTTTCCAAGGCTCATCGCTGTCACCTTTCTGACCCAAGGCATGATCAGGGTTTAGCGGAGATTAACCTTCACGCTGGCACAGGTGGTATTCGAATTTGAGAATTATAGATTATTAGCCTTGAGCTCTACCGACTGGGCCAACCCCCGCCCAAGGTAGACTTCAGTGCTTAAGCGTTAAAATTATCCAGGCAGGTGAGAACACATAATCCCTATTGTCTCAGTCCTCCCCAAGATACACCTATATGCTCCGTTCACTGCTTGAACGTAAAATAAAATAACATTTCTGCAAAACGTTTTCTACAGTTAGAATTTTCTCTTCTTTATATGGAATTAACTCACTTTATTATTTTATTGTATTTATTTCATTACTATTATTACGTTATTGTATTAATTTCATTTATTAATTGTAAGAAATTATACAACTATATAATTTTTTATCTATCACTGCATTTACGCTTACAGAGACAACAAAGCTACAAAGAATATTTGAATGCTTTTTGAGTCTTTATTTTTGTTTATCTTGATTTTTTCCCCCTCTAGCATTTGTTAGTAGCATCTTTTGCGAACTGGGTGCAGTAAGCTGCACCTCCTGTTTATGATACCGCCCAGCCTCAAGGGATTCAGGAGGCTCAATGTGGGATCTTTCCTCCACTGCTTGGCGACAGGTGTGGCTTAACGATACTAACAACATGCCACTGGTTCGCTTGCTCTCTCTACCCCTTGGTGAGTACGGAGCTGGTGTGGCAATCAACAGCGCATAGAAGGAAAAACATTATCTATCTTGATCGTTTAAAAGAAATCTGTTTCTATAATCGGGATGCCGAACGAGTCAGGATCGTTACCTGAGGTTCGAAGACACAAATCCAGATCTTATCAGTGTTGATACTTTCCTTCGCTCCTCGACGAAAGAGGATCGGTTACACGAAGCTCTTCGTCATTCACGTGAGGCTTAATATGGAGCTCTTGTATCCAGGGAATGTTTAATAGGTGTATAATGGGGTGCATACAACGGTTAGTTTGAGTTGGGTCAGATCTGAGCGGCAATTTTTTTTTGCACACAATGGGATAAAAGGCCAATTCACAAGGACCCTGAGAGCAGAGAATGTTAGAGAAAGGACAGCTGTTAGGAGACAGATGGTAGCCTTCGTCAAGGCCAGCAAGATTGTTCTTTAACGTACACAGGGAATGGATATCCACACACCGAACCACGGCTTAAAGTCCCATCCAACGGGGTGTTCCCTACTGATCGTTGGAAGTACAGGGAGTTTTGCGGAGATAAATTTCAATGCTGGCCTAGATGGGACTCTAACCTCGGAACTGGAGATTACAAGCCTGGTGCGGTACCAACTGAGCCACCCCCACCCCAGGTTAGTTTGAGTATTTTATAAAGTTGCTAAGTTTTTCACAATGAAATATGGGACAATGACCTTCCCTTGAAGGGAGGAGAATCAAAAATTTTAAATCGAAAATTTAATTTATTTTTATCGAAAATTATAAACAGGATAAGAAAAAATTTTTTATCAATATGTACTCAAATCACAATTATTATAAATACACAATAATGTAATAACAATCCGGAATATTTCGAAGTATCGATTCGGCTTTAATTTGATCCACAGATGATAGATTTCGTACGTCGATTCATTTTAATGTCATACTCAAAAAACTCACGTTCTGCAAAAGAATTAAGACCCGGTGTGCTTAATACAAAAACCACAATGTGATAAATTTTAAAAAAATATATTTTTATTATCAAGCTAAAAAACATTAATTTTTTTCTTTTAAAGTTTTCCTACTCATATTAATAGTAGATTGAAATTAAAAAGAAACTAAAAAAGTTCTCAAAGCGTTCATTACCATCAATTTTCTTTATTCGTTCAGATTCAATATATTAATAGTACAGTCGCTCAAAAAAATATCCGAATACTATGATTGATTACAGAATTCAGAAAAAATATCTGGCAACGATTTTTTAGAAGTTAGTGATCTGGCAATCAGGATCTGGCAAATCGTTGCCAGATATTTTTTCTGAATTCTCTAATCAACCATAGTGTTCGGATATTTTTTTGAGCGACTGTACTTTCCAAGTGAAAAACACCGTATATTTGAATTTCCAAAATTTAATCCTTGCAAATATTCGTTCTCATTATCAAAATTCCACACTTTTCATACATGTAATAAATTATTGTAATATTCTGCACATTCATCAAAAATTCTGGATTTTTACCTATCGTCCTATTGCTTTTCTCTTTGACATTTGTCGGTTTGTCAAAATAGTTGTTCCACCGTATCTTTCGAACGCAATGGAGAAACTTAATGATTTATGGGTCAAATGGAAGCTTTTGAAGCGGGGATTCACCACCTACTGAGGCAGTCACATCGTGCTGCATTATCTCATCTTCTAACTGCTGTAAGTGGCTGCAAATTAAATCATGGTATGCCAATATATATTGCTACGTGTGTGCTACATTTCACCCCTATCCCCTCACTTCTTCTGGATGGGGCAATTTCATTGTCGTGCAGTGTATATGTGCAAGACAATTAGACCTCTATAAATATCTACCACAGTATTATTCAATAAATGTCACGTGTGATGTCACCTAGTGATATATAAATTTTACATATTAATTTTCGCTTATAATTTTGCAGACAAAAATTATATACTGATATGTAAAAGACACTAATCACTTCAGAAGATACAGTCAGATGTCCATGAAATATTAATCTTCCAGATAGAGTAGAACTCAACTCCAATAGGGGGGCGAGGGTGGCTAAGTCGGTAGTGCGTCAGACTCGTAATCTGTAGTTCCCAGGTTCGAGTCCCAGCTGGGTCAGCGTTGAGATTTATCTCCGCAAAATTCCCGGCCCTGCCCACGGTCAGTAGGGGACACCGATGGGCTTGGAAAGGCCGCCGTCCGTCGGATGGGACGTTAAGACGTGTCCCCGTGTGCGGGAGAGCCATACCCTGTGCACGTTAAAGAACACGCTGGATGGTCTTGACGGGAGGCTACCATCTGTCTCCCAACAGCTGTTCCAGTGGGTCCCCTCCCCCAACCTTCTCTGAGCCTTCGGGGTCCATGTGACCTGGCCATTTAGCCCATTGTGTACAAAAAAGTGCCGCTCAGAGGTAAAACAACCCCAACCCAACAACTGCAATAGGCAATTGGGGCAATCGTAGAATATGTCGTTCAAAGATACTATAAGGGTCGAAACAAATGAGAAGTGAACACATAGAAAGAGAACTCATAAACATCGCATTCAGTGTTGAGAATCGTCTTGAGCAGAATAAAGATTGTGTGGATTCCAGAAACACCTCGCATGGGTGCATCCAAGGATGAAAACTATAAGGTATGGTGATGTTTTAATTTCACTATCAGATTCACTGCTGAATGAGTTTCTGAACCGTGTGATAACATTAAATCCCGATGATATTACGAAACTTTGGGCATCCATTTGAACGACCATACATAATGGAGTACATGAAACTTTGAAATTAACTGGAAATATTAATGAAGAGTGAAAAAAAGAATGAAGCAAAGATCTGAACTCTATCTGGAAATTACCTCGCAGATGCAAAGAACGGAGAAGCAAAATGTGGCTGTTCTTCACATTCAGCTGGGCAGGAAGCTATTGAGTTATACAACACCTACAGTTTTCAAGAGACGGAGGTAAGAGATTACGTTATTATAATAAATAATTTTCCATAGTTAAATAGTACGTTTAGGGAGAGTAAAGTCGAAATGCAAAGCGGAACGACGTATAACGAGATAATATTCCCCCATAAAAATCATATAAATTCAGGGGGACAGGTAACATCGCTTAGATGACTTAGAATAGGTGTTCTCAACATGGGGTACGCGTACCTCTTATGGGTTGGCGGTAAATTTTTTTGGGGTACGCCGTGAGAGCTCAAAAAACGCTAGATCAAGTAACAAAGTAAAAATAACCATTGTTATACTATAACTATAGTTTTATCTATCTATTCAAGTTACATTCACATTTCCAGGGAGTACGTGAAACATAAAAGGTTGAGAACCACTGACTTAGAGAGTTAATTTTTCACATTACATTTAAATACAGTGGCAAAGAAACAGGGTCTTTAAGTCGTTTCCATTTTTTTTTTCTCTAAGAACTTTAGAAACTAATTAGGTTAGCAAAGACTCGCACGTAAAACATGTCAGTGTTAAAATTAATAGAATTGAATAATTTTAAAGGATTTAACTGTACAACTTTATCTTACTTTAAAGAGGATATGATTTGAACTTGTTTGGTTTGATTGTTGGAGGAAATTATATGGTGGAAGAGGCAGGAAATGAAGCTGGAAGGTCGTCAACTGCAATCCCATCATCGATATGTTCCACAAACAATACAGGACTAGAGATAGCAGGTTGAGCTCCAGAGGGTCCAGCTAAGCCTGCAACGTGGTATGCACAAAAAATTGAAAAGGCCGCCATCCGTCGATTTAACGTTAAAGCGTGGTTCCCTGTGCAGGAGGGTTATATCCCGTGCATGTTAAAGAACAAGCTAGATTCTCTTGCTCAGAGGCTTCCTTTGTCTCTTATCATAGTAAATAGTCTTATTCCTCTGAGCTTTTGAAATTCTTGAGCCTTTACCATTTAGCCCATTGTGTGCAGTAAAGAGTGGATCCCTTTTCTTAGCTTCCGAGCTTTTTAAATCTTGATGACTTCATCATTTATCCTCTTGTGTGCAGTAGCCAGTGGATCCCCTTTTTTCAGCATTCCGAGCTTTTCAAATTTTGATGACTTCTTCATTTATCCTCTTGTGTGCAGTAGCCAGTGGATCCCCTTTTTTCAGCATTCCGAGCTTTTCAAATCTTGATGACTTCATCATTTATCCTCTTATGTGCAGTAGCCAGTGGATCCCTTTTTTTCAGCATTCCGAGCTTTTCAAATCTTGATGACTTCTTCATTTATCCTCTTATGTGCAGTAGCCAGTGGATCCCCTTTTTTCAGCATTCCGAGCTTTTCAAATCTTGATGACTTCTTCATTTATCCTCTTATGTGCAGTAGCCAGTGGATCCCTTTTTTTCAGCATTCCGAGCCTTTCAAATCTTGATGACTTCATCATTTATCCTCTTGTGTGCAGTAGCCAGTGGATCCCCTTTTTTCAGCATTCCGAGCTTTTCAAATCTTGATGACTTCATCATTTATCCTCTTATGTGCAGTAGCCATTGGATCCCCTTTTTTCAGCATTACGAGCTTTTCAAATCTTGATGACTTCATCATTTATCCTCTTGTGTGCAGTAGCCAGTGGATCCCCTTTTTTCAGCATTCCGAGCTTTTCAAATCTTGATGACTTCATCATTTATCCTCTTGTGTGCAGTAGCCAGTGGATCCCTTTTTTTCAGCATTCCGAGCTTTTCAAATCTTGATGACTCATCATTTATCCTCTTGTGTGCAGTAGCCAATGGATCCCCTTTTTTCAGCATTCCGAGCTTTTCAAATCTTGATGACTTCATCATTTATCCTCTTGTGTGCAGTAGCCAGTGGATCCCTTTTTTTTCAGCATTCCGAGCTTTTCAAATCCTAATTACTTCATAATTTAGCCCATTATTGCAGTAAAGATTAGTTTGGACATGCTTGGGAGGGGCAGGGCCGGAAATAACACAGACGTCTCAGGGCTTTCGACTGGTTCGGGCCCAGTCATAATTTAAATTTTTAATTTTTTCTTATAATTATGAAAAAATGATTTGATAATGATCCCAAACTTTAATAATTGAAAATAAGCATCATTTTGCTTTTTCTTTTTTTAATATTTTTCTCTCATTAATGAAATGTTTTTAATGTTCAAAATAATGTTACTCAAGAATTTACAGTCTCTATGAAAGATTATTATTATTTCTACAATGAATTGCAATTTTTCGTAAATTACTTTAAAATATCAATTGTAAAGATTACCCTATTAATAGTATAGGTGCTAACTTAGTCACGAAGCATCGAGGCTCATTGACATCTATTGGGTTTACTAATAGTCTATTGGCGCGGTGTTGTTTTTCCTCTGAACGTCATTTTTTTGCCCACAATGGGCTAAATGGCGAGGTCACAAGGAACCCAAGGGCTCAGAGAAGATTGAGGAAGGGAATCGATTGGACAACTGTTTAGGAGACGGATGGAAGCCTCCCGTCAAGGCCATCCGGTGATCTTTGACATACACAGGATATGGCTATCCTGCATCGGGACCATGGCTTAAGATCCCATCCGACAGACTGTGGCCTTCCTTAGTGGCTTTCGGTGTCCCTTTTCTGACAGAAGGTAAGATCCCCACCCTACCTTTGGATATACCTAAAGGAGAAAAATCTCAACGCCGGTCCCCGTGGGACTCAAAACGTAGAAACAGCAGATTGCGAGCTGGCCCGCTAACGATTGTGGCAATCCCGGAGCAAGTGGCGCGGTGAACTTCAAGGTTAAATAGACATACCTATGTTGGCATGGTTGTTGAGTTCTCCTAGGGTCAGCTTTTTGAGCTGTACAGCGAATTAAATTCGGAATGTGTGCCCTTTCCTCCCCGTGGCTAGCTAGCGCTGGAGCTTTCACAGGTACGGTGTTGACAACTCAGTACTCTGATTTATGAAGAAGACAACAGCACAGTTATTACTATTTACAGTAACTTTGGACTTCAATGGGACGGGGTTGACTCATTCGTTAGCGCTCCAGGATATCTAAATCAGTTTCCAAGTTCGAGTCCCACCTGGTCATCGGTAAAATATTTTCTAAAATTCCGACTTTAATTACGTCACATGGGGATGTGTTGGAAATACCTTTAAAGTCTTGTAGCTAATGATCTGTAATTTTTTTCCAATAAAAGATTAAATAGTTTAAACAAGAGTAGCGAAAAATGAAGTAAATCCACTGTATATGTCTTTTTTACGGGGAAAAACGTTTTGAATTGCTCAGATATATACTTGGTAGTAGTTTGTGAGAATAATATAAGGAAAATTGTCACTAGCCGGGTAGGACTTGAACCCACGACATCCTGATAACATGTCAGGTGCTCTGACCACTGAGTACCGTCCGCCGAACAGTCATCCTATATTAATGTCCATAGAATAGGCATTTGAAATGTAGTTAACTGTAATCGAAGTCTCTCGTCCGGATGGCGCCTTCCAGTTTAGTGCATACAGCCAGCCAGCATCAAATAACATGGTATTTTTATTTTTTAAGCCAACACGCCGAGTTGGGTTGGGTTGTTTTACCTCTGAGCGGCACTTTTTTGCACACCATGGGCTAAATGGCCAGGTCACATGGACCCCGTAGGCTCAGAGAAGGTTGGGGAGGGGACCCACTGGAACAGCTATTGGGAGACAGATGGTAGCCTCCCGTCAAGGCCATCTAGCGTGTTCTTTAACGTGCACAGGGTATGGCTCTCTCGCACACGGGGCCACGGCTTAACGTCCCATCCGACGGACGGCGGCCTTTCCAAGCCCATCGGTACTGACCGTGGGCAGGGCGGGAATTTTCGGAGATAAATCTCATCGCTGACCCAGCTGGGAACTACAGATTACGATCCTGGCGCGCTACCGACTGAGCCACCCCCGCCCCCGCGCCCTCGAGAGTAAGCAATGTTGTTACAATACAACAGAGCACCTGACATGTTATCAGGAGGTCGTGAGTTCAAATCCCATCCGACTAACGACGATTTTCCTCTATATTGTTCTAATAAATATTTTGAAGCCTGTGGGGTATGAAATATCTGTGGGAAAAATACACATGACTATGAAGTGGGAAATAGATGGTATGATAATGTGGTAAAATTCGCAAGCAAACAGACCCAAACTAAGAAGAATGATGAATTATTCCCATTCCCGATACAAGAGAGAATATAGATTTAGTCTACATAAAAATCCAAACTCAATTTTCATGTAAAGGTCACATGCAAAATGCGTTAGAAACTTAAAAGCCGTTCTTGTTTATAATCCATGAATAAAATAACCTCATAAATCAACATAAAAATAAGGATCATAATCATATTAAGATAAAATATATGCTTAAAGAGAAGAAGATAAAGAATTATTCAGATACGTTAAAATACATATATTCCTGCCTGTTCTTTTCGTTTCCTTCCTGAAATGCAAACATGTCATTCGCATAGTTGTCAACATTCCCTGACTTTTATCTCTGTTCTTTAGCATATTCAAAGCAGAAGAGAATGTCGAATGCGAAAGAGTTATCCAACCAACCAGATACCTCAGCAAATCTAGACACGAAACCCATATCTCCTCCGAAGTCTGAAGATCGCGATGCCTTTGATACGAAAGGAGCTCTGCAGGACGTGGGTGGTTTTCTTGTTCTTTTGCATATCAACCAGAGATAAACTCCAATTGGTATTCCGCAGCTTCTTTCTGTCTGCGCAGGCGTTAAAGGATTGGTGCAGGTCAGCGTTTGAGATTTGACGCCGTTGTGCCTTTTCTTCTCTATATTTTGATTTGCATTGGGTTGCTGTGGTCGAAGGAAATGTAAGCGACAGCGTATTTAAAGTGACAGATCTCATGCAATTTGGAGCATGTTTTCTTAGCTGTTTTGTTGTGTCACTTTTAGAATATGTTCCGAAGAAAGACGGCTTTAAAGTCTGGGTCGCCAACTCTGTTGAATGAGGGGAAGGATGATGCGTCAAAGCTACAAAAATTACTTTGCCTTCGGAAATTTTCTGATTGGTTGTGTCTCAAATACTTGATAACTATATCCAGAGGTGGAAGAAGAGTCAAAACAGCCGCTACCACTCTTTTCCCTTTAGAGAACTTTTAAAACAGTAACGTAAGCAAAGAATGTCTATATATATACCATCCTTCGATATACACAGTAGATAAGTTCCTGGAAATTACCGTGCAAATCAAAACCAATAACTTATGAAAAAAAGGGCCATTAGTCCCGAAAAAAAAATCCTTGTTTTGAATAACACGTACATTGGAAGTTTTATTTGTACATATTTATCTCAGATTTCAGTTCCTCGGTAATAATAAATATTAATGTAATATTATTTTGTACTTTTTTGGCACTAGTTCTGGTAAGTTTAGCTGATTATTCATGCATTTTTTGTCAAGAAATATACGTATTGTTAAAGCTGACGTGCTATCAAATCTGAAGACCAAATTTGAAAGAAGAATATTTATGAGTTGAATATAAATTGGAAATTAAACTTTTGTACGAATGGTAAGTGCTTAGTTTTATACAATTAGTATATTGTAAAATATATTTCATGAAACAGAGTACTTACGAATCAAATGTATTTAACCTATATTACAGTCTACAAAATTTTATTTTCTGCTAAAAAAAAGAGAAAAAGCACAGTTTTTCCTAGCCTGAAAGAATTTTGTCTAGAAAAGTCAAATCTCTCTGCCATTCAAAACTGGTTTTATTTCATTTAGATGCAGCGAGAGACTATTATAATGGCAAGAATATAATTTTAGCGAAATAATATAAATATAACTGGTTATAGATGATGATTTCATTAATAATAGACTGTCATCACAAATTAAAAGTCAACTAAAACTATTTAGTTGTCTTTTACTTTGTGATGACAGTCTATTAATCTACCTTGACATTATACCACTGCTACTTCATAATATGTATTATACCTACATGCATAAAAAACAATCCATACCGTGTAAAATAGAATTTTTAATCGTGTAAAACAAAACTTGATGCGTTTTCTTGACCGTTTAAAACCGACGGTTTCTGCATCTAACAAATAACATCAATTTCGAAACTATTTACCATTTAGAAGTGACTTCCAAGCACAACGAGACGTCTAAAAAAAGCACAAAAAATAAAGCAGAATATTGAGCATCACAATCGCAATCGAACAAAGTAATTGAAAGGTATCATCCAAATCAAGAGGTATAAAAACCCATCCGGATTCTACGTATATTTAGACCTGAAACTTGGCAACTATTATCACAAATGGTAAGCAGGTTTAATAAGGCCGAGCCGAGACTTTTTGGCGCCTGAAGAGAGGTAAAATATCGCGCCTCTTTTATAGGCATTAATTTTGTTTCAATAATCCAAAAAAAACTATGTTAGGGTAAAATACAAGGGAAAAACAGCAATACAGGTTAAAAAAAAAACGCTGGCTCAGGTGGAACACGAAACTTAACACTACAGATTACGACCCCGGCGCGCTGTCATTTGAGTCCCCAGAAATGCCCATATAATTGAAGAGCAGGGTGTATCGCTGCATTTGTGATTGCCGAAACTAGCTGTATAGAGTTGTAGAATCAGCTGGAAAATGTGTCATGAGGTGTGACGTCCAGCACATGGTGAATTACATTGTTAGTAAGTATTCATAGGGGAAGTGCGTTTTGGGACCACTTGAAAAGGTGCTCAAGATTAGAGTTTGTTATTATATTTGTCTAATGACTTTTTGTGGGATTATCAAAAAGAGGAACTGGTTATTTAACGATATCTTTGAGCTGCTGTTGGAAGATTAAAAGTTCACCACATATTGACTCTTACATTACTGACTCTACTCATAAGCATTGGATTAGAAATTCGCACATCTGCTTAAAAATAAATGATTAAAAATGTTGCATGCGCCTCAAAGTTACGACCAATAAATATTCTTTAATTAAGGACATGGGGCGCGACACAAGAATTCAGGTACATGTGATCGGATGCATGAGACGTTCGTCTGGGTCCTCGGGATTCATGGGAGGCCTCAAAACAGTGAAAACACGATTTTTTTTACATTTTGTTTAGCAAAATATTTCATAATTATCATAATCTACAATTTAGGTATGTATTTCGTGTTTTTGCTTAAGTTAATACCAATGTAGTATCAAGACAGAATAGGCCCCCACGCACAGGGCTTTCCCCCATATGACATCACGGACCATGCCCCCTATTAATATTCATAACTGACCGCGCCCCCTTATTGATATTCATAACTGGCAACCCTTATGCGCCCCCCATAACTTCCCCCTATTAATATTCATAACTCACTAATTAATATTCATAACTCACTAATTAATTAAACACTTATCAAAAGTGCCACCCCTCATTAAAAAACTCCTACGTCCGCCATTTTGAATTCTGACTTCATCACCTTCGTGCCACAAACTTTGCCGTTCGTCCGGCATCTTATATTCTGAGGTCAATAATTTTTTTTTACCCATCCGAAGTAAAACCTTGAAATAATTCTAAGCCCCGAGCCGGCCATGTCGTTTTCTGACATCATCACACTCTCCACAAAGTCGCAAAATATTCCAAGTCCGGCTAACTGCAGCACCATCTAGTGTTTAACACATGTACTATATTTTTAAAAAAACTATTTTTCACAGCTCGTCCCAACCCTTTATCAGCTCGTTTACCCACTACGCCTATAGTACTAGGTGATCGCAACCCTTAACGGTAGATGATCTCTGTGAAGAACGAATAACAGATCATTATAAATTAACCTATGAATTTTTTTATTTCCTATAATTTAACTTACGAATAAATTATATATTTTTAAACCATATTTAACTTGGGAATAAATTATATATTTATTTCTTGTATTTTTTTTATTCCTTATAAATTAACTTACCAACAAATAATATATTTTTTGTAAATCACATTTAACTTGGGATTATTTATAAATGATTTTTTTTTTACTTCTTATAAATTAACTTACGAATTTTTTATTCCTTATTAATTTTATTCCTTATTAATTTTTTCCCCTTTTATTTTTTATTCCTTATTAATTTACGAATAAAATATATTTCTTGTAAATCACATTTAACTTGGGAATTAATTTTCACTTCTTGTAAATTTAGTTAGGAAAAACTATTTCTTGGGAATAAACATTTCCATACTATGAACCAGAAAATCCTGGCATCTGATTAATAGCATCATTTATTCCAATATTCTGGGAGATTTAAAAAATATCGGTAAAAGTGGGGTGGGAATCGTGGTCGAAATATATTTGTTAAAAAGTATGGGTTTTGATCCATGGAAAACATTATGACATCGCCATTTTTGGACCCATCTCGAAATTTCTCTAAGTCCAGAGACGTCGGATGTCACTCGCTGGCAGTATCCTGACCAAACCCGCATTGTCAACCCCCACTTCAACTCCCTTTGCTTCAGGCCATCACAGCAGATAGGGTATGGGAACAATGTTTTGGAAATAATGTTCATCCTCTTATCGAAACTTATTAATCCATCTCCCCTTTATGATAGATTAGCTATTTAGTAAATAAACAAATTACCCATTTGAAAGAAGACAATCCATTTTAAAATTTCCCTTGACGCCCCCCAAACCTCCAAGTGTTTTGTCTCTCTCATTAAAATTAGTCTCCATCTGGCTGAAGGATGATAACACCAGATATTTGTGTTCAGACATATCTGCACCCGCACTTTCCGCGTCAGAACTTGTTTTGGAACGATGAAGTGATTTTGCGTTAAATTCTTATTTCTGCCATGTTTCAATTTATTATGCTCCGTATTTTCAAGTTAATACCAAACCATTTCAAAAACCTCAACACACGAATCAGAGGTAAAAAAATTCCTTACAAATTTCAATTTCCTCCCAATTTATTAACTTATTTTCCCTTTTTAATACTAAGCCATTTCAATGATACCTTGATTGCAACAGCACAAAAATATAAAACAGAGTGATGGCAACAGCACAAATAAAACTCACCTTCCTATTTTTTATTTCAATAGTTTATTACTAAACCGGCTCAAAGAAGTCGCGATTGCATCAGCAAAACAATAACCAATAAAACTAACTTTTTTAATTTCTGTATTTCGGTTACCCGACTTGGTCTCAAGTTTAAAACTTTTTATTCCTGATGCTTATTGTCGTTGTATCTCCAATTCAACGCATGATTCACTCATGCAAAATATTACTCTTTCCTAGGAACTAACGCTACTCAGTAACAATCGATAACAAAATATTATTTCTTCTTCGGAAGAAAAATCAGGTAGTAAGGCTCCTGTCAGACCTCTGTGGCAAGCAGCTGCTTGAGGGGGTATTTATTTTTTTTATAAAATTATTTGAAAGTAAGATATCATTTTGAAAAAAAAAATCTGCGATTGTAAACATTCTTACCGTTTTAAAAATCGTCTTTCCCATCATTTACTGGCGAACGTATGATCACACCACCAATGACTATATATATTTATTTCGTGTTGCGACCCATCGTTTTTACGCGATGCGTGTTCGTTACGCTTGTTGGCAAGGTCAGGTATTTAGTTGTCTTTCATCGATAAAAAATAATTCTATAAAGAGTTTTATAGAAAGTAAGCAATGTCAAAAGTAGAAAACAATTCATACGTTGCGGGTACCCTTGCGTTTTCGCTTGCGTTGCGTAAAACATCTATCTTTAATTCTATATCCAAGCACAACATGAACCTAAGTGCATATTAATGGAGGAGGGATATTAATTTTAATATCCCTCCTCCATATTATTTATATTATTTCCCTCCTCCAATACTATAAAATACACTCATATATTAAACTACTAGGATTCATCTATAAAAAAAAAAACGCTTAATAAGCCTCTACTAGGTATATTGATAACCCTCTCAACTTACCTGAACTAACACATCAAAAAAATTTTTGCAACTGACTGATAGTCAAAATTTAACAAATACTTCAGCGATTATATCAGTATATCTATGGAACAAGATACATGAAAAAGTCTCTTCGATACGATATCGTTAAAAAAAAAATCCGCCTCACTAGAAAATTTTCAGAAATAATTTAAAACCAGAAACCTGAGCTTTGGATACTTATTACTGTTCAGTCACACCGGTGAAAAGGAATTTTGCCCTTGTGCAGAAAAGCGAAACTGATATACCTTTTATGCAAAAGGCATGTACTTGATTAATGATCGCTGACTGATGAATTTTTTCCTATTATCGCGAACTGTTGGATCAGCGAAGGATTGCCACTTCCACAGGCATGGGCGTGCAGCAGGCCAACTACATCACAGGATAGGCGAATTTTGCGCTTAATTTTCATAGTCGTCCTGCCCCAATAATGCTTTTTCACAACCTCAGTGGCATCTCGATGACTCGCACTAATGAGGGACGGAGTCGTTTGCTGAGACATATATGTTGTGACCTACCTCAGTAAAAGAATTCTTCACTTATGTCACAAAAAAATCGATGTTCTCACATAGAGCGTACATTGGATATAAGTGATAGACAAAAAACAATGTTTTTCAAACTATACTAAGAGTATTCGGAGTGAAACATTCCAAGTCCAGAAATGCCCTTTTTGAAAAATAGGAAAATTCCCTCCATATGCTCTCACACTTCTTAAAATTTAACACTCCCTCTATTAAAAGTACTGAAAACTCCTACTATCCTTCTCACTTAATCCAAAGAAATGGCAGGGAGACGCACGCGCGAATGGGAAACGCCGTCGAGTGACGAAAGCACGACTCAAAGGTCATGGGCAACTTACATACTGACCAATGGAATGGTCAGTACGTTAGTTTCCTTCGGTGGGAAAACAGATCAACCGTAACATATCTAAATCCTTTACTTATGGGAAGTGATATCCGTTTTCCATGCGGTACAAGCTTCAAGAATATTATCTTCCTCAAGGATCTTTTCAACCCTAATGGTGAAGTGAAATATTTATTCGCTTTCAATCATGACGAAATACAGTGCTCAAACGCTTTGCTGGACAGGTCAACGGAAGGTCCCGTATGCTGGCATCTTATCTTCAGTGGGAATCTTTTCGTCTTAACGACGCATTTCAACAATTTACTGCCTGCATAAGCTCCAAGCGGTCAGCTAATTTTAAAATGTCCTCTAACACTGTTCATCACAATTAAAAATGTATGTAGCAGTTACGGGAAAATATGGTTTTATCCCACCAGGAAAGGAAATAAAGTACATTAGAAAGGGAAAATCACTGTTAGAAGGAACCCAGACACAAAATTGTTAATTTAATATCATAAGAAATGTGTGTATGCTACATGTTTTAAAAAACGGTGCCGATGTAACAAAAATTCAGTGTAAAAATGGAAAAACAAGCAATGAAAGTATCGTTTAATACGAGTTTCACAGAATAATAGAATGTGTGAAAGTTTCAATCCCGGTGTGATATGAAGTTGAAGTAGTGCGAAAAGAAAGTGCAGCAGCATAAATATTAATCCCCACGTCATTTGTTAGGTGGCGATAACGTCAACATGCACCAACATCCACGGATTTTCAAATGACATTCAGGGTGTATCATTTCCGTCACTTAAGTTTCATCTTCTTTCATTTTTTACAACCAATAACAGTTTCTGCAAGACAGTCCCTTTCCGGTGGTGACTTCGATGTGAAAATGGCGCAGGGGACGATTTTTCGCACAGTAGCGAAAAAAACGTTGCTGAAAAGCAAACCTGGTCAATGAACGATGCATTTCTCATAGACAGGGTGCAATTAAGATTTGAACTAAAAAGTCATGAATGGGTGAAATTAGGAGTTTGTGGAATATTTTCATGCATGAACATGTAAAGTATAAACGTGTGTTAAAACGGTAGATTTGCACAAAGGATGTCTATATTTTTGGACCCATTCTCATACTCTTTTCAGGGTTCCGTGTGTATTTCTACAGTTGTTTTCGTTAAGAACGCGGCGGAGGAATGCTAAAAGGTGAACCATGACATTGCAACGAGAATCTCTCAGCCGCGTTCTTAACGCATTTCGTGCTCTCTCTAGGATTTTGATTTTTTTTTCTAAGTTTGAAAATTCTTGGGCTGTCGCTAGTTTCTATCGTATTTCGTGCTCTGAACAAAGCTCCGTTATGGGTTGTTTTTTCCAGGTTCTTAAACCTAAAAGCTCTCATGCCATCATCTGTATTAACAAAAACACACACGTTTTATTCGTTACGAGACATCTGACAGAAAACGAAACGTAAGACAGTCGTACGCAGAAAGATTCAAACTCGTTCAAGAAAACTCTCTATATCCGGGCCTACTAAGAGATGTTCATTTTTATTTTTGATTTTCTTATTTATTTTTCAATATGTGAAAGTTTATATCATATATGATAATTTTTCTATTTATACTTTTCTATAATTCCGTTTATTTGATCTCTACATACATTTTTTTTTTCATTTTTAAGTTGAAAATTTTATTGTAGATTGAGAACCACCTTCCCCTCACCACATGGGCAGTTGGAGGCCTCCAGGATCTTTTTGCGCCTGGGACCTTCAGATACTTTAATTCGCCACTTCCTACAATGGTATCTCCGATAAGGATTATTCACCAGATATTATAAGTTATCCTTTTGTATTTTGTCACTTGCAGTTGTTCCAAACTCACAAATAAAAACCATAGTGGTAGTTTCTGACCAAGAATACAAAATCAGAGTTGAAACAAGTTATGGGCGATCGTTTAAATAGTTAACATAAAGACCTCTACAGCTGACCACCGGATCACTAATCAAAACAGCCCTCTCCATTCATTCTTATTTAGAAAAGATATCTCCTTTGGAAAGTACTGCTTGTTCCACGAGAAGTGACTGTCGCACTAAAGGTATACGTATGTACATCGTAGTTCTGACATCATTACTAGGAAATGGTACACGGTTCTCCTTCTAGTATATACCTAGCTGCCACACACAATCTTTTAAAACGTAAGTGTAATTTCTTGTGAATATTAGGTAATTATTGTCTTAATATTTGGTCAAAGTCATTCGTAGAGACTTCAGAGAAATGCAATTTTACGCTTAGTTCCTTGATTGCTCATATCATTACATCACGTTGAATTTCGAAGAGAAAGCCAAATGCAACTCGGCAAACAGAAAACTGTTCAACTTCTTCCTCACCTACTTCATCTTCACTTCTGAAGCGAAAATAAGTCCAAGGTTTCGAGGCAATAATGAGCATGTCCGCATTATGACGTCATGTTAGGACCACGTGTTCCTACACCTCAACCTTGACAGCGCAACCAGCTGCCTCGAGCCGAGGTCACGTGGCAGGTGGTTAGCTTGTTGGCGCAGTTTCCTGGATGTTTTGAGGTTGCTGCCACGTGGGTGAGGCTTGCTCCATCCTCTAAGTGTCATAATTAAAACATGACAACTGCTACCTTTCAGTTCGCTGATTCCAACAGGAAACTGACGATGTGCAAATTTGGGTTTTTTTCCCTCTGTAATAGCTGCGGACGTTTCACAACTAACTCTAAGGTCGGTAATAAATTCTCGCAAAGGTGTGAAGATTTCTAAGCGCAAGTATTAGCAGCATCCACAAATATTTTGACCGAATACCTGAGGCTTTCTCTGTTACCACTATATCACCCGATGTTTCTCTTTATCACTCTCAGGAGCAGATACGTCGGAAGTCATTGCTCATAATTGAAAACGATGATTAGAGAAATTGATTTTGTTCTCTGATGATTTTTGTGTTTCAGCTTTCAAGTTAAAAATCTATCGATTTAAAATAACAATTGCTAAATTTCATTTTCATAATTACCAGAAATTAATAAATTACACTTTAGATCAGGCCTGGGCAAACGTTTTAGCTGAGGGTCGCACAGGAAACTTAAATGGAAGGGATGGCCGTCAAAAAATATATAATCAATAACTTATGAATAACTAAAAATTAAGAAAAAAAACATCAATAACCAAAGCAAAAATAAAAATTTAAAATGAAACATTAAACAATATAATTTTATTAAAATTAATTTATTTTATGAGAACTTGCTTCCCAGAAGTTGGACTTTTTATCTTCTTTACTTTATCTCTTTTACCAATTTAACTAATTTGTCATCCGCAGCTCCGTAATTTCCCAGGCCTGCTCTAGATCATTCTAAGCAATCTGTTGGGGACTCCTTAAGAAGAACTTCTTTTAGATTTCGGAAAGACGTTTAGAAATGTACTGCAACAGTGGTCTTCAAACTTCGTGGTGCTACGGAACACTTGAAGCTAGTATAATTTTTTTTCAGACTTTAAATTCTGATCTCTCTGTAGTAGCAGCAGATATTTTAAAAATTTCATTATCTTCTATTATTTTCTAATAAATGAAATCAATATATATATCATAAGGAGCTACTCTAAAATTCAACCACTGCAGTATGCGCAGTGTCATATTGTTAAGTATATTATGAAAAAGTAGAAAAGGATAGTTTATGTGTATTCCACACTAGATATGTTACAAGTTAGAAAAAATTATGTTATCCAAACCTACAAATATTTTTTTGAAAAATGGAATTTTTTTTATCATTAGGACATTTAAGAAAGATACTCACATTTATTTCAACAGGTCTTATTTTAAATAATATTCTTGCATGTAAGACATGACTGCAGAGATACTACATACACTTAGTAAACAGATTCATTAACTATCTATCACAAAAATTTTCAATAAATAATGTAAGAAAATTTATTTAGAATATTAAAAAATAATACTTTTAAACCTACTAGAGTGTGGTGGAGTTGTTTTACCTCTGAGAGGAATTTTTTGCACACAATGGGCTAAAAGGCCAGGTCGCAAGGTTCCAAGGGATCAGAGAAGGTTGGGGGATGGGACCCACTGGACAGCTGTTAGGAGACAGGTGGTAGCCTCTCGTCAAGGCTATCCAGCATTTTCTTTAACATGCACAGGGTATGCTCTTTCCTGCACCCTGAAACATGGCTTTATGTCTCATCCAACGGACGGTGGTCTTTCCAAGTCGATAGGCATCCCCTACTGGCAGAAGCTTTTGACTGGTAATTGTGTCCTGTTTTTATGTTTATTAACCTTTCTGCTTTTTTTTTGGCTTGGAGTAATGACAAGTGAAAAATCAGTGCTAATTTTGGAAAGAACACTTTATCACTGACATTTTAGGAAGAACACTTTGTCACTGACATTTTTAGAAAGAACACTTTATCACTAACATTTTAGGAAGAACACTTTATCACTAACTCTTGTAGAAAGAATGCTCTGTCACTTACACTTCTAGATAGAACACTTTGTCACTAAACACTTTTGTGACAAAGTGTTCTTTTGGTGAAACACTTTGTCCCTAATGCTTCTTTTTTTGTGACAAAGTGACTTTTGGAAGAAACACTTTGTCCCTAATGCTTCTAAAAATAATGCTTTGTTACTAACATTTTGGAAAGAATACTTTGTCATTAACACTTCTGGAAGGTGGAACACATCGAGAAAGAACACTTCTAGAAAAACACTTTAACATTAACACTTTTTAAAGATTCCTTTGTCACTAATATTTCTTGACGGGATACTTTTACATTAACTGTTCTGGAAACAATACTTGTTAATAGCAGTTCTAAAAAACGCTTTGTCACTAACACTCTTAAGAAAAACACTTTATCACTAGTAGAAAAACGCTGTCATTAAAGCATCTTGAAAGAGCACTTTATCACTAATACTATTAGAAGGAATAATTTGTCATTAACAATTGTACCAAAAGCACTTGTCACTAACACTTCTAGAAAGGAAACTTTGTCAGTAATACTTCTGGAAGGAAACTGTTGTCACTAATACTTCTGGAAAGAATACCTTTTTATTAAAACTTCTAGAAAGACCATTTTGTCACTGAAAGACGAGAAGGAACACTTTACGATTAATATTTCTAGAAAAACACTTTGTCACTAACTGTTTTAAAAGTGCCTTTTGTCACTAACACTTTTAGAAAGAACACTTTATCACTAGCACTTCTAGAAAGAATATTTCGTCACTATAACTTTTAGAAAGAATGCTTTATCACTGACACTTCTATAAAGGACGCTTTGTCACTAATAGTTCTGGAAGGAACACTATGTCGTAACTTTTCTAAAATTAATACTTTGTCACTAACACTTCTAGAAAGAACATTTTATCATTAACACCTCTGGAAAGAGCACTTGTGGCTAACGCTTTTCAACGATCATTTTGTCACTAACACATTTAGAAGGAATGCTTAATCACTGACACTTCTAGAAAGAACAGTTTGTAACC
The DNA here is from genome assembly GCA_038380435.1 of Ryuthela nishihirai. Classification (NCBI taxonomy): domain Eukaryota; kingdom Metazoa; phylum Arthropoda; class Arachnida; order Araneae; family Heptathelidae; genus Ryuthela; species Ryuthela nishihirai. The sequence goes on from JAWZYU010000015.1 coordinate 33,763,576, forward strand.
CATCTTCAGAAAGATACACTTTTTTCACTAACGCTTCTAGGAAGATCACATGTCACTAATGCTTCTAGAAAAATTTGATGTCACTAATGCTTCTAGAAAAATTTGATGTCACTAATGCTTCTAGAAAAATTTGATGTCACTAATATTTTGGAGAGAATACTCTATTACTGACATTTTATAAAGAACACTTTGTCAATAACACTTCTGTTACGCAAACCCCTGAGTTGGAGGAGCAATAACATGTAGATAATTCTGTTGCGTTGTGTTTTCTGCCTTTCACTAACTGAAAATGATTATAATGGTTACCCATGCCCCTCCCCTTGAAGGAAGAGGTGTAGAAATTTTGTGAATGAATTCAATACTCACTCTGGTTCTGCACAAACAAAAAATGTAATGTTTAATACTTCAATTCCAATGTGCGATAAATTGCCATAATTTCGATAAATTTTAAGCACATTAATTCTCTATTTGTAGGCACTGCCAACACTTAATTTAAACTATCCTCTAATTTAGATATATGGCACTTTTAACCAGAGGAAAAGAATGAGATTTCGTACCTCGGAGACTTGCTGCTGATGTCCGTCATTAAGCTGTGGTTAGAGCACCCTGCGGTTCCTTCTGCGGGGCTGCGGGGTGGGGAAGCCATTCCTTCGCAGGTTCGAGAATCTCGGGGTCGTCGGTACCTTGGAGAAGTCGCTCTCGGCTACTCATGGCTGATAATCTCCCAATCTCGAGCACATCCGTCTCTTCCTATCTGGGTAATTTCTCCGACCACTCTAACTGACCAGCGGAACTTGTGAACTCGTGTGTGTGTGTGGAAACCCATGTGTGTCGTTCCTTTGTCTCTCTCTCGTTTGATTAATGTGATTGACGCGATTGCTGGTCTAACGTTCTCATGTTCCCCTGGCTGAGTCTTCCTCACGGGTTGGGGCAACAGCATCGGATGGCGACTAACTCGTTTAATGTCCAGCGAGCCAGCATTTCAAACTGAGCTCGCGTTATGTGTGTCCAACGGTATTTCGATACTCAGAATCGGTCATTGCCAAATCCTCTGTGAATGTCCGCCTGTGGTATAAAGGTGAATTTATTGTAGTCGCGCGGTGCTTTGTTTTGGTTAGGGACTAGGATGTGTTGGTGGTCGAGTCCTGTGTTGTTTATTCTTGGTGCCACTGGACAGTCCGAATGGGGTCTCCTTGTTGCTTCGTGCACGTGTGGAGTGGTCACCATTGCATTCCTCGTGTCAATAATACTTTTAGAACGTTTACCTATCGTTATGAATAGCTCTATCGCAGATATTGTGAGATAAAGCTGATCAATAAGACAACCCGCTACTATAAGAACGAAAGGTGCGGAGCAGAAAGAAAGAAAACAGAAATATTGTGGTCTAGAGCAGAACAATGAGAAGAGGGATATTATGGTATCAGAACAATGAGAAGAGGAATATTGTGGTCTAGAGCAAAACAATGAGAAGAGAGATATTGTGGTCTAGAGCAGAACAATCAGAAGAGGGATCATATGATCTAGAATAGAACAATGAGAAGAGGGATAATATGATCTAGAATAGAACAATGAGAAGAGAGATATTGTGGTCTAGAGCAGAACAATAAGAAGAGAGATATTGTGGTCTAGAGAGGAGAACAATGAGAAAAGGGATATTGTGGTCTAGTGTAGAACAATGAGAAGAGGGATATTATGGTCTCAGAACAATGAGAAGAGGAATATTTTGGTCTAGAGCAAAACAATGAGAATAGGGATATTGTGTCTAGAACAGAACAATGAGAAGAGAGATATTATGGTCTAGAGCAGAACAATGAGAAGAGGGATAATATGATCTAGAATAGAACAATGAGAAGAGGGATAATATGATCTAGAATAGAACAATGAGAAGAGGAATATTGTGGTCTAGAGAAGAAAAATGAGAAGAGAGATATTGTGGTCTAGAGCAGAACAATAAGAAGAGAGATATTGTGGTCTAGAGAGGAGAACAATGAGAAAAGGGATATTGTGGTCTAGTGTAGAACAATGAGAAAAAGGATATTGTGGTCTAGAAAGAGAGATATTGTGGTCTAGAAGAGAACAATGAGAATAGGGATATTGTGGTCTAGAGGAGAGCTTCTTAAACTATGGGTCGCGACCCCATATGGGGTCGCGTAACTGAATGTGGGGGTCGCGAAAAATTTGGCAACAGTCAAAGGTTTATGAACGCGCATCGACCAAAAAATTAATTCAAAATGAAACGCGTAATGAATCCGAGGTGTTTCTGGCAGCGCGACTTCACTGCAGCCTTGTTCTTAACACACAACATGCGCACTTTGAACTGCGCATGCCGTTACGCCACGCAATGTCAACGTTGCTGCCAGAAACACCTCGGCTGGGATTCGAGACTATTGTATTTTATGATTAGCATTGTTTTGTCAGTACATATAAAGTTTTCTGCTCTTATAAAAACATAATAGTTTAATTACGGAAAATAAAGACTTTTAATAATTTCCTACCGTCATTCCTCAGCATGTAAGTATCAAAATAGTATATCTTTGGATTGTATTGGATTATGGATAAGTGGCTAAATTTGGACAGAAGAGGTAAAAATGCTGATTACAATGCGGCAGTCTTCGCTACCAGGTTGTAGTACACCTAAATTGACAAGAAAATGAAAATATTTCGAATCATTTTTGCAATATGAATTTACTTCTAATAATCATGATGGTGTGGAAAAATCTCTTTGCTTAATTTGTAATTAAGTTTTGGCTGCGGAAAGCATGAAACCAGCCAAACTAAAACGACATCTTAATACCAAGCATGCAGCGTACTGCAATAAATCAAAGGAATATTTTGAACGACTTGTAAAATCTTAAAATAAAGAAAAACAATGTTTTGAGAAATTTTTTACTGTCAACGAAAAGTATTTACTTGCATCTTACGAAATTTCTTATTTAATTGCAAAAACTAACAAGCCCTAAACGATAGGAGAAGATCTCGTGTTACCTGCTACTATTAAAATATCAGAAATAGTTCATGGGAAAAAGTATGAGGATGAAATTCGTAAAAATCATTTATCGAATGATACTGTTTCCAAAATAATTCTGAAATTAGTAAAGACCAATTCCAGAAGCTTATTACAAGGCTTAAAGGCAGCCCAAAGTTTGCAATTCAGTTAGATGAAACAACTGATATTTCTAACATGATACTTGTTATTTTATGTAAGATATGTTTATGAAGGAAGCATACATGAGGAATTATTGTTTTGTCGCCCTTTGGAAGAGCACACAAAAGGGGATGATATATATCTTAAAGTCGATGAATTTTTCTCAAATGAAGGTTTACAGTGGAAAAATTGCGTTGGAGTCTGTACAGACGGTGCTGGAGCAATGATGGGCGAGACTGCTGGATTTGTAGCAAAAGTTAAAGCTGGTGAAAATGAACATATCATTTTTACTCACTGTATGATCCGTTGAGAGGCACTCGTAGCCAAAAAAATATCACCAGAGTTAGATGTTGTGCTTCGCGATACTATCAAAATCATTAACTTCATTAAAAGCCGTGCCCTTAACAGTTGTTTGTTTTCAAACCTTTGCAAAGATATGGACTCCGATTACAAAAGCTTATTACTACATGTAGTTGTAAGGTGTCTCTCAAAAGGACGAAGTTTGAAAAGATTATTGAAATTGAAAGATGAAGTTGTTATGTTTTGACTGAGCAGAAATCCGATATTGTTAATTTTTTTCATAATGACTTATGGCTTTCAAAACTGTGCTATTTGTCGGATATTTTCGTAAAACTCAATGATTTAAACATGTCGCTTCAAGGAAAAAATTGTAACCTATTTATGTTAAAAGAAAAAATAAAAGTTTTACTAAATAAGTTAACATATGGAAGAATAGGGTGGAAAATGGTTCTTTAGAAATGTTTACAGCTACAGATGATTTTATAATTGAAAATAACCTTCCCAAAGATTTAATTATAAGAGTTATAATTGATCATCTGAAGTGCCTGGAGATACAGTTTCAGAAATACTTCCCTTCAAATTTTGATTCTAAAAAACTAAGTTGGGTTCATAAACCATACTCAATTAAAATAAAAAATGTCAGTCATCTGCCTTTAAAAGGTCAAGAAGAATTTGCCGAGTTATTAAGTGACACAGGTTTAGAACTCGAGTTTCCAAAAAAATCGTTAAATGAATTTTGGCTTGGGATTAGGACAGAATTTCCAACAATTTTTGAAATGGCTCTAAACATACTTCTCCCATTTTGTACTACGTATTTATGCGAAGCGGCGTTCTCAGCATCGATGATTATAAAATCAAAATATCGATCAACTCTGAGAAACGTTGAAGATGCTCTACGTCCTGCAGTATCAAATATTCAGCCAAGATTTAATTCTTTACGTAAAAATAACCAAGCACATCCATCTCATTAGTATCCCAATTTGCTTTCGTCTTTAATAAATGATAAAATTATATGTATACCAAAGAATTGTTTTAAAATAAATTTCTTTATGATTTATTATCAGTAAATGTTTGAGTTGTATACCTATTTTACATACCTATATAACCGGGTGAGTAAACATTTCTCTGGCGAAAAGGAGTGGCGAATGGAAAAAGTTTAAGAAGTCCTGGTCTAGAGCAGAACAACGAGAAGAGGGATATTGTGGCATAAGGCAGTGTTTTCCAATCTCAGAGCATCAACAGGACACTCACTAAAACTCATGGCGAAAAATATTGAAAATCATTTTTTATACCATTTTTATTGAATTGTGGTATGAAAATTTTGAATTGAAGGTAAGAATTGAAGGAAGAAGTGAAAAAATGCTGTACTTCATTCTAAACTTAATTTCTAGAGATAAAAATCCTACAAATAAGAATAACGCTTACTTAGGTACATATGTCGATGATAAAAAAACTTTCCCAAAAACTAGGATTAATAGATTGGGATGTTATTGGAACTGAGGTTACTAATCCGGAAGACTTGTTAAAATTGATATTAGATAAAATTAACGAAATTAGAAATCAGTGTTATTTCAAAGCATCTAGAGTTAAAAAAATTCAAAAGGAAACCGAAAGAATGGATAACTGAAGGGATAATTAAGGCTATTGAAGAAAGAGATCTGGTGTGGGTTAAATATAAGAATAATATGCAAAGTACGATATTATATGATGAATATAAAAAAGTAAGGAACACTGTAAATAGTCTGATAAGGAAACAAAAATGTAATCAATAGATTCAAAGAAATAAAATCAATTTAAATAAATATAACAATAAGAAAATTTGGGAGCTGGTAAAAGATATTATTAATGACAAAAAGAAATTATCTGTTGACATGCAAATAAAACGCTATTTTGGTAAAAAATAAAGCCATGGAGTTGATAGTGGATGATTTTAACAATTACTTTGCTAGTGTTACAGGAAATTTAATCCTGAAATATTCAATAAATATAAATATAGCTGTCAACGAGATTATTACACCTTCTAATTCACATTCTATTTTTATACCTGAAGCAAATAGAGATGAGGTAGTACAGATAATTAGCAATTTAAAAACTAGTAATGCATGGGCTATGATATGGTGAAAACTTTATATATAAAAAGCAATGCAGATGTTTTTTCTGAGATCCTGCAACGTTTGATTAATTTGAGTTTGAACACTGGCATTGTTCCTAACACACTCAAAACTGCAATTGTGCGTCCTGTATTTAAAAAGGGATCACGAAATATATATAGTAATTATAGACCGATCATGATCTTCTCAGTTATTGAAAAAGTTTTAGAAAAATATGTATACAAATATGTTAATAATTTTTTAGAAAAATGTAAAATAATTACAAATAGGCAGTACGGGTTTAGGAAGAACAGAGGAACTATTGATTTATTAGAGCATTTCTCACAATACATTAATACAGCACTCATTTCTGGAAAAAAGGTTTGTGCTATATTTATGGATTTGAATAAAGCATTTGACACGGTTAACCATGACATATTGTTAAAAAAGTTATCATTGGTGGGAATTCGAGGTTCACTGAATAAATGGTTCAAAAATTACTTGTCTAATAGGACTATTTTCACTAGGATTGAAAATTGTGAGAGTAGAGATCAAATTTTAAATTCAGGTGTACCACAGGGCTCAGTTTTGGGGCCACTTTTATTTGCAATTTATATAAATGATTTAGCAGAAATAAATTTTCAGGGTAATTTGTTTATGTTTGCTGACGATACCGTTCTGCTGAATGCAGGTATGCAGGTAGAAGAAGTAGTTAGATGTGCACAGAACGACTATAATGTAGCAAATTCTTGGTTTCAGAAAAACAAACTCTTCTTAAATGAAGAAAAAACCAAATATATGATCATTCAGAGTAGGCACAAGTTAAATAACTTATGCATAACATAATTATAACTGTCAATATAAATTAATAATTAACCAAAATGCATGTTCCTGCCCAATTGTGGAAGAGGTTAATAAAATTCAATATTTGGGGACTTATATTGACCAAGATTTTAAATGGAAATCGCACATAAAATATACTTGGGATAAACTAAGGTATGCATCTTGCGAAGTGTTGAAGTTGAATACACTTATTCCATTGGATGTCATAACAATGATATATAAAGCTCTCTAAGAATCAATCATTAGATATGGTATCAGTATATATGGATGCACATATAAATCTGTTTTAAATAAAATTAAACGAATACAAAAAAGTACTCTAAATAATATTGTTAAATTCAATAAACTTGTAATTAATGAAGATCACCTTTGGAATATTTTTCATTATCTCAACATTTTACCAGTTGACTTGTTATATATTTATGTAACTATCTTTAGAAATTACTTTAAAAATGAACACAAGGAGAAAATTTTGCATGTTATCAATACAAGACGAAAGTGTGAAAATTATTTTTGTTGAACCAGTTTTTCACAATAATTATGGAAAAGCGCGGATATCTTATCAAATACCCAAAATTTTTAATTCTCTACCGAGAGATCTGTTATGCCTGAGCACGTATTCAGAAATTAAAACTAAAGTTTCGAAATGGTTATTAGATGTAAATATTTGAAAAGTGATGTTTAAAAAGTCATATCCTGTATCTGGTATCTTTTAAGCAAGTGCAATTTTAATGTGAAATGATGACTTGTACAATAGGTGATAGTTTTGTGCAAAATGTGCTGTAATCTGAAATTTTATAGGTTTATTTTATAAACGTGTTTAATTTTTCATGTCTGTGTTTTAATACGTGTTTTTTTTGTTGTTATTGTTTCAGTTTCTGCTTTTAATTATGTGTTTATTTTCCATTATACATGTCATATTCTTTAATAAACCTGTAGTGTGATTGAAAGGAATCATGCTGACAAGCCATAAGGCTTAGTGGGATAATCTATGTATATAACCATACTAAGACTTAATAAAGATATTATTATTAAACATGGAATTTTTCTTAAATAAATGTGTATAACGTTTTTTACCTACTTATAAATCTTTTTTAGTTAAACACTTATAATAAGAGTGAGCATGGGATACACCGCTCTAACCGAGCTGCGAAAACGTTTTCGGCAAACTTGTCGGACTGCGAAATCACTGACCTGGGAAATACTGTCGTAGAGGGAATTTGTTGTGTAGGAACTCCTAGCAGCCTTTGGTTGTTGGTACCTTATTGGTACCAACAACCAAAAACCACTGTAAATATCTGTTTATATTTTACTACTTCATGTGCATTTTTTTTTCCTAAATTCTATACGTTATGCTAAAATACGAATAGAACACTAAAATATTTTAGAACACTGAATAGTTGTGGATACAATGCGATGGAAATTATCAGCAATGGATATGCGAAGTATGGACGATGAATAATGAGGTTTTCTATAAATATATCTGTGCAGTGGTAGTGAAAATTTTGCCATTTTCTTTTTTATAAATTTTCCAATGATCAATATCTTTGCATATTTTTACAATAGATCGTAATACCTTTATTTTTTAAAAGTTGATCTAAGATGAACTTTCAATCTAGATGCCCTTAGACCCATATACAAACAAAAAAATAAGAAAAAATACGTACAAAAATTATAGCAGCGAGAGTAGAAAACGATAGAATTATTTTAGAATGTTAGAATTTAAAGTGATCTTAATAATTTTATACTGCTTGTAAAATAAAAATCTTTAATTTTATATTACAATATTGCTTAAACAATGATATAAATAAATGTATAAATATTAACGATGAGTGATTTTTTTTTATTAAGTTTGAATGTAGGGCACTTTTTAACAAATTTTGATACTGGTTGTTAGCTTAGGGAACCCCCAAAACGACTTTTAGCAGATGGCTTCCCACTGCTTAAATCTGCCTCTGGTTAATTGTCTGTGATCATTTCTCAAATTTTAATCATCAACTAGATATTTTGTCAGATTAGGTGGAAGCTCTTGTCCAATGCAGAATTGACTTTCACCATTCTTCGAAGAAAGACAAGCCATTTAATCTTTGATCCGGCAGAAAGGTTACTCTTTAAAGCAACATCATAAGCATTTCCATTGTAAAGCAATTACTCTGCATGTTTCATACGCATATACTGAATAGACACAGTCGCTGCCAAATGCGCAAACATTCAAAACCTCAAACTGCACATATACAATACCAGTGACCCTGACACGAGAAAGACTGAAATTAATGATACAAGATAAGCAATTGCCCTTCTTCATGCCCACCTTTTCCCGTCATAGTCTTCGTTAAATGGGTGTAATTGGCGGTTGGTGCAGCCCCTGACACCGCTGACCCACAACGGAGGAGAGTGCGGATTGAGCAACCGTCTGGGTGGCAGAATGCACGGCAGATTGCACGGCGTTCGTGCTCATCCGGGTCTGACGGTCAATATTGATAAACACATCACCACAAGGCAGCTATTTTCATGACATATTTGCTTTGCAAGATCGGAATATCAATGAAGACGATCGCCTAGCTTGCTGAGATGCTCAGTCCTCTGCTTTCGTTAAAAAATTTAAATATCTACTTAGCTTGAAATGGAAAGTCACGTCATTGATCCATCGTCTTGCTCTTTCTCCATCTCATTCCTTCTTTCCATTGCGCTTTCTGGTAATTTGACTGGGAAGTGAATTTCCAAACAAAAGACTGCCAGGCAATTCATTCCGTCTAAGTGCTCTTTAAACAAATAAATTTGAAAAGCTTGTCGTGAAGTCATTAATATTGCAGAAACCACGTGAATGCTTGCATCAATTTTTCATGAGTATTGTTTAAAATCTACCATATCTTTTAATATTAAATTACAGATTGTTTTATTACAAAAAATTATGATTCTGGGTGCCTGAAGTGGAGTCATGCATTTCAAGCTCACAACAATCATGGATATAGCACTTCCTCCTGCGGCACAAGCTTTAATCGCCGGCGAACTTCATTAATGAAAATGTACTGTTGACGGGGAGGGGGGGAGTGTTGTGCCAACACGTCCTTTGAGAGAAGGCCGTACAACTGAGAAATGACGTCAGCATGTCGTCCTAAAAATCTAGATATTTCTAATTATTTATTTCTATTATTATTACTGGTGTATTTTAATACTAATCATTATGCTATGTTTATTTACAACTATATACCTTTTTCATAAGAAATATCATTCATATTTATTACCATTATGATGACGCTAATACAGGGGAATATTATTTTTCTAAATAATATATATTTATGAATAAGCATTATTATAAAGATTAGTATTAAAATTTACCAGTAGTAATAACAGAAATAAATATCTAGATTTTTTTAGGACTACCTGGCTAAAGTCAAAACTTAGTTCTACCGCCTTCTGTTATACGAAGGGTTGGTTGGGATCAGTCGGTAGCGCTGCAGGCTCGTAATCTGCAGTTCCCAGATTCGAGTCCCGACTGGGCTATAATTGAGGGTTTGTTTGTCCGCTAATCCCGTTGTGCCATCATTGAGGAAGGAGTTAGTTTAAAAAGGCAATCGTCCGTCACATGGGACGTTAAGCGGTGGACCAATCTGCAGGAGAGCTCATGCCAGGCCCGCCTAGTAGATACAGCGGGTTAGAAGATCAGTTGAATAAAAGGAAGGAAATCTAAAATACGTAAAGATTTAAGGGATTTATACTCTTACATTTACTACTATTTTATTAAAATTAATAACCAACTTTTTAAAAATAAATAGCTACCAGTTAAATTTTAAGAGATAGAAATTTAATTGTCATGCAGCAGGCTTCATCTTATCCGTCTCTTACGGGACCGGACCCTTGGTCGGGTGAATGAATGGCCGCTAATCCGAAAATTGTGTCAGAAAATAAATAAAAACGGCAAATGACAAAAATACTAACTGTATTGTATTTTAATTAATAATTTGTTTTACAATATTAAAAAATTACTCACACTCACTTGAAAAAGTCCGTAATTTTTTTTGTTTCTTTGAACTTAACACTTTTTTACCTGCAAAGTCTGCACATCAATCGCAGATGAGGCCTGTTTTTGTTCAATGTATCTTAGTGCAACATCAAAAGCTTCATTTCCCTCAATATGGCTAACTTCCCCTTCTTCCTCTTCTTCATTCTCGACTTCTTCTCCGTTCCCTTCTTGGCAGACTGCATTAATTTCGTCATCGTTCAGTTTCGTCATGTTTTATTTTCCAACTGTTCATCACCCCTTTAACCATTTTTCAAAGTCATCTTCTTTAAGTGTGTCACATACAGGCAGCAGTTTAAAGTCATTAAGCAGCGAAATATTGTCCTTATCCGTATCTTCGGCAGACTCATTCGATACTTTCGTGTTGTCGTCTTTGTACTTTCTACACAGTTTTCAATTTCGTGCCAAAGTTTTCTCCATGACTTCACAAACGTTGTACGAGGCATTTCTTCAAAAGCTCTTGCCAACATGTAAATCGCATCCTTGATATTTATTGTTTTCAAAGCATTGAAAAGTCCTATTCCGTCATTTTCGGTTCGCTATAGAATTTCTGAAAGAAGCTTTCTCCTGTATCGCCTTTTCAAACTTACAAGCACGCCTTGATCCATTGGTTGCACTAAAGATGTTACATTAGGTGGCAAAAACGTGGCTTTTATGTTTTCACAAATGAGTTCGCTTGGGTGTGTTGGGGCATTGTAGAGAATGAGTAGGGCCTTTACAGACATTTTAAGACTTGTCAAGTGTTTTTTTTACTTTTGTAACAAATTTTGTAAAGAACCACTCTTTAAACAAATACGAGTCTATCCAAGCAGACTTTTGAGCTTTGTAGTAAACTGGCAGAGCAGCTAAATTGAAATACTTGAATGCTCGAGGTTTTGCTGATTTCCCAATTGCAAAAAGAGTAAGTTTGTGCGTACCTGCTGCATTTGTACACACAGCTACAATGATTCTTTCTTTGTTTGTTTTAAATCTTGATGCTGAAGTTTCTTGAGCTGTCACAAACGTTTTCGTTCGAAGAAGTTTAAAATTTAACCCAGTCTCATCTACATTGCAAATTTGTTCTGCGCATAGGCCTTCTTCTTCAATAAGCACTAAAAGTTTTTCCAAAAATTCCTTTGCTGCTAAAGGGTCAGTTGACAATTTCTCACCACACACACCAAGGTAATGAACACCACGCCGTTTTTTTCAGCGAGAAAGCATAACCCTCGCTTGCTGAAAAATCTCCCCCATTATCGATTTTAGAATCAAGAATTAATGCTTTTTCTTTCAAGATTGGCGTTCCTTTTCGACGCTCTTGCATGAACCTTAACTAAAAAGTGCATCATCGACAATTTCATTTTTCGGTTTTTTAAGAGTGCACTGAGAATAAAGCGTTTTTTCAGACTCGACTTAAGTGCAAAAATATTGCAAAGAATTTCTATTCCTTCTCCAGTCATTTACCGTGCTTTTACCAACACCTAGTTCATCACAAATATGCTTTACTGGATCTCCTTTGTCAATACGTTCTAACGCTTTAATTTCATCTTCATCGTAACGACATTACGCTTACGTTTGCACCTACTCATTTTGTACCACACAATAATTAATAGATCACAACACATACTCCTGTATATGCGCAGTACATTGTACACTGTAATATTCACAAAGAGGAACTGAAGCAAATATGTACTGTACTATAAACAAAACACGTGGCGACTTGCTTCCCCTTCTTGGAACTGAAGCAAATAAACAAAACAAGCGGCGACTTGCTTCCGCTTCTTGGAACGACAGGTTAAAGCTGAGACCGGTTGAGCCAAGACCGGATAAGAGAGAATCTACTGTAAATGCATATTATAAATTAATTCTAATGTTAGTGCACAATCCTGGGCTGGTATAATATAGGCTGCTGTGAACGTTAAAGAAAACACTGAATTTCTTCGGTAGCGCGCCAGGTCGTAATCTGTAGTTCGCAGGTTCGAGTCCCAGCTGGGTCAGCGTTGAGATTTATCTCCGCAAAATTCCCCGCCCTGCCCACGGTCAGTAGGGGACACCGATGGGCATGGAAAGGCCGCCGTCCGTCGGATGGGACGTTAAGCCGTGGCTCCGTGTACGGGAGAGCCATACCCTACGCACGTTAAAGAACACGCTGGATGGCTTTGACGGGAGGCTACCATCTGTCTCCCAACAGCTGTTCCAGTGGGTCCCCTCCCCCCAACCTTCTCTGAGCCTTCAGGGTCCATGTGACCTGGCCATTTAGCCCATGGTGTGCAAAAAAGTGCCGCTCAGAGGTAAAACAACCCAACCCAACCTGAATTTCTTTGACGGAAACTCTCATCTGTATCTTGACAACCTTTCTTCAACCATCTATGAACCCTTGGGGTCCTTGTAACCTGGCTATTTAATCTATTCTGCGCATAAAAAGTGCAACTCAGAGGTAAAACAACCCAACTGTTGATCGGCAGTCCTATGTTAAATTGCAAGTGAAGACTGTTGACCCCATCTACTGGCTCCCCTCCCATCTACTGGCTTTTAAAAGTTAATTTTTCTATTTTCACAACAAGTAGAAGCAATTAAATTTTTATGAAACCATTTCAAATTAATAAATTTCTCCCAGATATTAGCAGTAAAGTCCACGAATCAATTTCTGTTGTCTCGGTTAACTTTAATCTTTTCATAGTGTCATATGTCTCCTTAATGTCATAAAGAAACGACCTTAAAAACAAGGAAATATTCGAAAATGAACTGCGTTTTATTATCGTAAATTGGAACTCTTACTTCTTAGTTTAATATGGCCCAGAAATTCCAAAGCAATCCAGACTCCAGAAATGTTCAATCTACTCCATATAATCCAAAAATGGGAAATATTTTATAGAGAATAAGCTAAACAAACATTTTGAGGTCATCGGGTTCAGATAAACGTAACTTTTGATAGGCTCTTAGAAAAAAAATGAAAAGGTTTCCCTCTCAATGGCCTCACTATTGAGAAAAAACGCTTTACTCTAAAATAGCTTGTTGACTCAGTCAGTAGCGAGCCAAGCTCAAAATCTTATTTTCTCAGGTTCGATTCCCATAGGGATGCGTTGAGATTTTTTCGCTAACTCCAGCCCTGTCCTCCGGTGGGAAAGAGAACACCCATGGACTTAGTCTGCCTTTCGTTGGATGAACGGTTAAGCCCATTTCAGGAAAGCCATACTCTATGCACATTAACGAACACACTGGGTGATCTTGACCCGAAGCTCCTAACTACTTCTTAACAGTTGTCCAGTGAGTAAACTTATTTTAAAAATTTCCGATAATTCCATGATTTGGGATCCTTTGATCTGGCCGTTTAGCCCATTGAATGCACAAAAATGTTACTTAAAAGGTAAAACAGCTAAAAAATATCTTTGTTTTGCTACAAGGATATCGCTCCAGGAATTATTTTACACACGTTTTCACTGGAGTATTTTTTATGGATTTCTTTTTTTTTTTGAAAGTAAAAAAATTAACCGAGAAATTTTTGCATCAGTTTCATTAAAAAATAGATTCAACTAACCAAGCTTAACTAATGTGTCTAAATCACCATTATTAGCATCATCATTTATATTTTCGATGATTACTATTATGACAAGATATGTCTCAGGAGCGCCAGGCTCGTAATCTGTAGTTCCCAGGCTCGAGTCCCAGCTGGGTCAGCGTTGAGATTTATCTCCGCAAAATTCCCCGCCCTGCCCACGGTCAGTAGGGGACACCGATGGGCTTGGAAAGGCCGCCGTCCGTCGGATGGGACGTTAAGCAGTGGCCCCGTGTGCGGGAGAGCCATACCCTGTGCACGTTAAAGAACACGCTGGATGGCCTTGACGGGAAGCTACCATCTGTCTCCCAACAGCTGTTCCAGTGGGTCCCCTCCCCCAACCTTCTCTGAGCTTTCGGGGTCCATGTGACCTGGCCATTTAGCCCATGGTGTGCAAAAAAGTGCCGCTCAGAGGTAAAACAACCCAACCCAATGTATCTCAGGATATTTCTGATGTCTAAAAAAAACACACCTGAGCTTAACAAGTGAATTAATTCTAATTAACTTCTTCAACTTTTTCAAATGAACTTTTAAGGTGCTGGTAATTAAGTTCAAGTGCCTACTGAAAACAGAAATGAACTCTTTTTAATAGCGCCACAAATTCGTAACCTAAATTTTGAAGAAAAACTCAAAAACTGCAAGGGCAAAGATTTTATTCGCATGTTAATGGAAAGAGAAAGATCGAAAGAACTTCCAATTCGTAACGTTACCATCCTTTCTATAGGATATTAGGCCCTGGATCCATGTGCAAAACAACGCTACTCTGGAGTACCCAGGGGGGTGGGAGAGTATGGGGTTAAATTCTTCCTCCTTAAGAGCTTGAATAGCATGCATTTTCTAAGTCATATCAATCAATTATCATTGAACTTTCTGGGTACGCCAGTGACCTGGTGCATAGCCAAAACATAGTCTATGTCTTTGTTGAAAGAGTTTAGTCTGCATTTTAGCAGTTATCCGTTTTCATTTCTGCACAGATATCAGAATTGTTTTGAGACTTACCAAAATTTTGAGCAAGATTAGAAACCTTGTGATCTTTTCATATTTATGAGCACACAGTGAGAATCCTTATTGTTAGGCTATGGCTTTGAACATGTTCTCGCATCCTTCTGACCTGGTCATATATCTGAGAGGAAAGATTTACCATCTTTGTGACCTGATCATAGGTACGTGAAGGAACGAGAAGAAATATTTAGCATACTTCTTACTTGGCTATAGATAAGAGAAGAAAGATTTGGCATCTTTGTGACCTGGTTATACGTCTGAGAAGTAAGATTTAAGATCTTTTTGACCTGGCCATGGGACTGAACAGAAAATTTTAGCATCTTTGTGGTCTGGTCATTGGTCTGAGATAAATATTTAGCATCTTTTTGACCTAGTCATAGGTCTGGTCATTAGTCTGGTCATAAGGTCTGAGAAGAAAGATTTAAGATCTTTGTGACCGGGCCATAGGTCTGAGAAGAAAGATTTAAGATCTTTGTGACCGGGCCATAGGTCTGAGGAGAAAGATTTAAGATCTTTGTGACCGGGCCATAGGTCTGAGAAGAAAGATTTCGCTACTTTGTGCCTCTGGCCATTGCCATGAGACTGCACAGTTCTGAGATATGCGCTGGTTTACTATTTATTATTAAGAATGAGTGATCATTAAATGAGGTCTCACCTCTCTTGATCACAATTAATTTTTAATGTGCAGTTGTAAAACGTGGCTAAGCATTTCAATATCTTTTTATGCTATTCAATATCAACAAATCATTATTTCGTTCGTAAGTTGTGTGTTATTTCAATATCAACTAATGACCCGAAAAATAAATCTTAATTTTTAGAAATATCCTATTTTAAGAATCAGACTCTAACCATTCGGAAACAACATTTAATCTTGTAAGTAAAGCTGAAGTTAGGTCTGAAACATCCAAACATTGCTGAATCTTCGCGATTCAACCATCAGCAGAGAGTTAGTTACGTTGGGTTGTTTTTACCTATGAGCTGTACTTTTTTTTTGTGTTACTTTTAAATAGTCAGGTTCGAAGCTTAATAGTCAGGTCCCAAGCAAAATAGTCAGGTCCCAAGAAAAGGTTTGCTTGAGTTGTTTTACCCCCGAGCTGCACTTTTTCGCACACAATGGACTAAATGGCCAGGTCATAAAGACTTCGAGGACTCAGAGAGGATTGGGGAGGGACAGCTGTTGGGAGACAGATGGTGGCCTCTCGTCAAGGCCATCAGATGTGTTCTTCAGCGTGCGTAGAGTATGGCTCCCCCCACACCCGGAACCACAGCTTAACGTCCTATACTACGAACAACTGCCTTTCCAAGCCCATCGGTGTCGCCTAATGACCGAGAGAAGGGTGGGGAGTTTCGTAGAAATAAATCTAAACACTGACCCAGGCGGGACTCAACCTGGAAATTGCATTTTACTGGGCGGGAATAACTGAGTCGGTAGTGCACCAGGCTCGTAATCTGCAGTTCCCACTTTGAGTCCCAGCTGGGTCAGTGTTGAAATTTATCTCCAGAAAACTCTCTACCCTGCCTCGGTCAGTAGGGGACAGCGATTTTTTTGGGAGACTACCGTTCGCCGGATGAGGCGTTACACCGTGGTTCCGTGTGCGGGAGAGCCATCCCCTGTGCACTTTGAAGATCACGCTTAATGGCCTTGACGGGAGGTCGCCATCTGTTTCCCAACAGCTGTTCCAGTGGGTCCCCTACCTTCTCTGAGCCTTCGGTGTACTTGCGGCCTGGCCATTTAGCCCATTGTGTGCCAAAAAATGCCCTCAGAGGTAAAACTACCGAATCCAATTTCAGATTATGAGTCTGGACGCTTTACCGGGGGAATGATCCTCTCTCGCTCAAAAAAGGTTGAAGAAGAGTATCCACGAAACATGTTACGAGACTGATGGAAACATTTTGTTTAACATATCAGAGTGTAGGGCTCTTCGTCACAGGGGATCATGGCTTAACATGCCATCTGATGATGGCGGTCATTTCAAACCGTCGATATTTTTGTTTCATCGAGGGTGTAGTGGGATTGGGTGACTAAATCTCATCACATCCAAAGTTGGGATTCGAATTTGGAAACATCACATCCTACGTGTGGCAAAGGCAGGGTTGACTCACTCAGTATCGTGCCAGTCCCATAACCTGCACTTCTCAGGTTCGAGTCCTAACTGTGCCTGCATTGAGATTTATCTCACTAACCTCCGTCCTGCTCTCGATAAGAAAGGGGACACTGATGTGCTTGGAAAGGCAGCCGTCCGTTGGATGAGACATTAAGCCGTGTTCCCGAGTGCAAGACAGCAATACCCTTGCACTTTAATGAACATGCTTGATTATCTTGACCATATGCCTTCATCTATCTCCTAAAAGATTTCCTGAGCTCGTATCTGAGCCCTTGGGGTCCATGTGACCTGGCCATATAGTCAGTGCGTGAAAAAGTCCCTATCAGAGGTAAAGCAACCCAAAACCCTACTCGAGTCTGAAACTTTATAGCCTAAACCAATCCCCATCCACAGACACATAGATATCTGATTATTATGCTAGTAAGTAATCACTTACTCCAAACTTACCCACTATTTATTCTTACTTTGTTAGTAACACCAACATATAAAACCACTCAGACTGTATTTATGTGCCTCTCTATTTGCTTTAGAATTTGCTACATCAGATGACTGCTCAGTACCCCTTTCAACTCCATCTCCTTTCTACTCTGTGGACAATTGGGCACCGCAATCTCCATTCAGCTTGTCTCTCGCTGAAGACATCCTAACGATGTAGTGTATCTAAAGCCAAGGAGGATCCAACCAGTACACGGCAGAATTACTGAAGCTCCTCCACCGTTGACAGCGTTACATTTCACCGTAACCAAGTTAGCAAGGAGGCGTAAATCACCGGAATACAACGCGGCTACTCTCTCTCCCATCACTGTGCCGTCATCCATGTGTGTGAGCCTGTGTGGAAGTCCGGGGCAAGGGAGGAAGAGAAAGCTACGGAAGAGGCTGAAGCATCACTGCTGGTGCTCCTCCACTAATTCCGGAAATGGCGTAATGTCTTCGGGGCGGTCGTGTGTCATGTGCGGAATATGTTTCGGGCAGAATCCCTCGGCTAGCAGGAGGAGACAGCTGGATAAGTGGATTGGACAAACCTCAAATATTTCTTCATTAACTGAGTTGGGAGCAGAACTGGAAGCTGTATGTGTTTCCAAATGTGGACGTTTGGTCTCACTATCGACCTTATAACGAAACTCCAGAAATGATCACTTTCTGCAGGAAGCCGAACCTCTGGTATCTCGTTCCCATGACAACCCTTGCTTCCCCCGTCTGTCTCCTGTCGCGCATGCACACGTATAAGATGTGTACTCATCTTAGTTATGTGAAGCTGTCAAATTTTCTGTTTTTTTTCTCCCCACTGATGTTGTGAAATAAAACGGGAATCTGCTGTGGAGCAGTGCGAATTATCCCTTGCTCCTAAAAGTAAATAATTTTAAGTCGTTAAACTTGATTATACGCTTCTATTAAGGGATGAAAAAATATTAAATTTTTAGATGTATAACGCAGTACTTAAATTAGCGTTAAATTAGATTTTATGATGAATGAAGAAATGCCGAAAGAAATCTAATATAGTAATTAACAGAGAAAATGTTGGATTGTTTATTAAAAATTGAATGTATTGTAAATAACTTTTTGTGAATATAATGGGTGGCCCAATCACAAGGGCCCAGATAACATTGGAAATACATTGGATAGATGTTATGAAACAGATTAAAGTCTCTACTCAAGGTTATTTAGTTTACACGTGATCTTGAGAGAACACTTCCATCGGATATTTTGGGCCTCAGATTAACACTCTTTTGTACACAGGACACAGAGTAATATTTTACTGTATACGGGGCAACAGCTAACACTCTACATAGGACCACAGCTGGTACTCTATACAGGGCCACAATTCACACTCTACTTTATACGAGGTCACAGCTGACACTCTACTGTTTTACGAGTCCACAGATTGACACTCTCCTGTATAAGGGACACAGTTTACATTCCTTTACATATGTGGCTACGGATTGACACTCTCCTGTGTACGAGGCCACAGAGTAACATATAGACATTCTGAGGGCCACAGATAGACATTCTCCTGTATACAGGGCATAGATCGACACTCTCTTGTATACAGAGCCATAAATCGACATTCTCCTGTATACAGAGCCACAGATAGACACTCTCCTGTATACAGGGTCACAGATAGATACTCTCTTGTATGCAGGGCCATAGATCGACACTCTCCTGTATACAGGGCCATAGATCGACACTCTCCTGTATACAGGGCCTCAGATAGATACTCTCTTGTTTGCAGGGCCATAGATCGACACTCTCCTGTATACAAAGCCATAAATCGACACTCTCTTGTATACAGAGCCATAAATCTACATTCTCATGTATATAGGGCCACAGATAAACATTCTCCTGTATACAGAGCCACATATAGACACTCTCCTGTATACAGGGTCACAGATAGATACTCTCTTGTATGCAGGGCCATAGATCGACACTCTCCTGTATACAGGGCCTCAGATAGATACTCTCTTGTTTGCAGGGCCATAGATCGACACTCTCCTGTATACAGAGCCATAAATCGACATTCTCTTGTATACAGAGCCATAAATCTACATTCTCATGTATATAGGGCCACAGATAAACATTCTCCTGTATACAGGGCCCACAGATAGACAGTCTCCTGTATACAGGGCCCACAGATAGACAGTCTCCTGTATACAGGGCCCACAGATAGACAGTCTCCTGTATACAGGGCCACAGATCCTGTATACAGAGGCACAGATTGACACTCTCCTCCATAATTCGTAGAGAGTCACAGATTGACACTCTCCTCTATATTTCGTAGAGAGACAGATTGACTCTCTCCTCTATATTTCGTAGAGAGTCACAGATTGACACTCTCCTCTATATTTCGTAGAAAGTCACAGACAGGCAAAACCTATCCTGTATACGTCGCACAGACCACAGATCAACACTCTTCTGTATACAGGTTCACAGATCGTCCCTCTTCATATCAGGCCACAGGTTGAGACTTTCCTATATAGAAAAGTCTCAACCTGTGGCCCGATATGAAAGGTTGGCCTAGTCAGTAGTGTAGAACACTCATCATCATCATCATCATCATCATCCTCAAGCAGCCATGGGCTACGGAGGTCCAACCAGACCGTGCAATTTAATTCTCCAAGCAAGTCTATCCTGAGCAACATCTACTGCATCTGGCCACTGCACACCAATTCTAACAAGGTCCTGTTTGACATTGTCTGCCCACCGCATCCTAGGTCTCCCCTTCTTTCTGAGGCCTTTAGGCACACTGTTCATAACCCTATTCGCCAATCTATAATTATTCATACGGGCAACATGGCCAAACCAACGGAGTCTCTCTCTGCACAATATGCTGCTTAAAGGAGGTTGCAAACTCCTTTTCCTAATCTCATCATTAGTTACAAAGTTGAACCACCTAATGCCCAAGATACTGCGTAAGCATCTGGAATCAAAAGCATCTAGTTTCCTGTTATCTTGTTTACAAAGTGTCCAAGTTTCACTACCATAACTAACCCTAGAAAGAACCAAACTATTATAAAGTCTAATTTTAGTCTTTAGGTGTATATGCCTATTTCTCCACACTCTCCATAGATTCTTAAAAGTCCCAGCAGCAATCCCTATTCGTCTGTTAATCTCATGCCGCACATCACCATTATCAGTTACATAGCTCCCAAGATAATTAAACTGTGACACCTGCTCAAGACTGCAACCATTCAGATTAACTGAATCACAGCCTGCCTGACCAATTTTCATCACTTTAGTTTTCTCTCTGTTTATAACCAAACCTACTCTATTACCAGTCTCATCCACAGCTTGAATGAAAGAGTTCATCTCATCAACATCATTTGCCAAAAGGGCTAAATCATCAGCATAATCTAAATCAGAAATTTTCGTATCTCCAGCCCATTTAAGGCCAAAATCTTTCCCTTGAAGTGAATTTCGCATAACATAATCAATAACCAAGCTAAAGAGAAAAGGAGACAAAATGCACCCTTGTCGAACACCAGAAGTAATGCTAAACCAATTGCTACAAGCCTTACCAACTCTCACACACGACTCAGTGTTATTATAGAGAGCTTTCATAATGTTAACTAACTTGTCTGGTATACCATATGATCTCACAATCAACCACAAATTATGACGATCAACAGAGTCGAAAGCCTTTTTGAAATCAACAAAGCTAGCAACCAAAGGTTTCTGAAACTCTAAACATTTCTCAAGAATCTGCCTAAGTGAAAATATTTGATCTACACATCCCCTACCACTTCTGAATCCACATTGCTCATCACGCAATTGCCTGTCAACCAGATTCTTAATTCTATTAAGCACAATCATGGAAAGAACTTTACCTGGAACAGAGAGTAGGCTGATACCCCTATAGTTATCACAAGAACTGCGATCACCTTTTTTGAAAATAGGGATAACAATAGCTCTGGTAAAATCCTTAGGAACCATGCCTTTATCATAAAAGAGATTCAGAATTTCAGTCATCCAAGTGGTAACCGAAACATTCCCAGCTCTAAGCATTTCCGTAGTAATTTCATCTACCCCTGGGGATTTATGAAGTTTAAGTTTAGAAACAGCCAAAATAACTTCAGATTGTGTTATAGGGCCAACATTAAAGCCACCAATGCATCTATCATCATTGCAAACAATGGGAGTAGAACAAACTACATTGTTTAGAACATCACTGAAATGCTCAGCCCACCTAGCCATGACAGAATCCTCCCCTTCTATAACCTTACCTTGTTTATCCTTCAATCCTTGTATGCCTGTCCGTTTTCTACCACACAAAACATTAACTATCTGGTACAGCTCTCTGCTGTTGTGCTGTCTAACTGCTTCCTCGGCTTTGTCAGCCAAACCATCAAGCCAAAGATTCTTATCAGCAGCTAACTGATCCTTTACAAGTTTATTAAGGTTTCTGTAATGCTTTCTATTAGGACTAGTAGGGTATTGATTAAGGGCATTCCTGCAGTTCTTTCTTTCCGAAATAAGCTCAAGTGCCTTATCACTCAGATAATTTTGCCTCTTCTGCTCCTTTTTTCCTAAAAGAGTACTGTTAGTGTCCAAAAAAGCCTGTTTAAAATGATCCCA
Organism: Ryuthela nishihirai; assembly: GCA_038380435.1. Taxonomy (NCBI): domain Eukaryota; kingdom Metazoa; phylum Arthropoda; class Arachnida; order Araneae; family Heptathelidae; genus Ryuthela; species Ryuthela nishihirai. Next base: position 33,785,684 of record JAWZYU010000015.1, read on the forward strand.
TTCTTCCTCAACTTCAGTAGTAAGCAAACCATGACTGTCATAATGACTAAGTAACCTATCATGGTAAGCTTTGGCTATAACTGGATCTTTCAGAGCTTCAGTATTAAAAGTAAATTTTTTAACCCTAGCACAACACTTTTTAAGTTTAAGTTGCAACACACTTTTAACAAGGTAATGGTTAGATCCAATTTCAGCTCCCCTATATGCCCTGGTATTCCTAACAGAACTAGTCCATTTGCTGTTAATTAATATGTAATCAATCATATTCTTATGCAGCCCATCAGGTGAAACCCATGTGTACTTATGTATGTCGCGGTGTTTGTAATAAGTGTTAGTTATTCTGAATCCATTGAGTTTACTTACCTGTAGGAGACGTTGCCCATTGCTATTGCAGCTACCAATACCAAAAGGGCCTATTACTCCTCCCCAAAGGTCAGAGTCAGTACCAACTTTGGCATTGAAGTCACCAAGAACAAGGGCAATATCTCCTTTCTTGACAGAATTCAAAATATCCTGAAGTTGTTCATAAAACCTATCCTTCTCATCCTCATCGGCATCCTCAGTGGGGGCATAACAGCAGATAACATTCAAGTCTTTAACGCTTGACTGAAATTTTGCTGTAAGAAACCTTTCATTAATGCACTCATATCCTAGAAGAGCATCGCTAGCGTGTCTGCTGAGAAGCAGACCCACGCCTTGGTGATGCTTTTTGTCGTCCCTCCCTGAAAAGAGAAATTTAAGATTATTTTTAAGAATCTGACCTTTATCTGTCCATCTGGTCTCTTGCAAGCCGAGAATATCTAAATTATAACGGTGGAATTCTTGTGTGAGGACATCAAGAGAAAAAGCTCTGTGCAGAGTCCTCACATTCCAACTACCTATGGAGAGAAAATGGTTAGTGGGATGTTTAAAGAAACTATGTTTATTGAGAGAGGGAATGCCGACAATATCAAACAGCCCCCTAATCTCAGACATGGGGCAAAGACCCGTTCCCCCACTACAAAAGGCTGAAGCCATCTACACTGGAAGACTTCCTCCAATGTAGAATTTGACGATGCCAATAGAAGCAAAGAGTTCAGGTGCCTGCGATGACTTCTGCTCAGGATTATCCACCAGCTGATAAACATATCCTGTGGATCTATTCACTTGGGGCTGTCAACCCACAAACAAAAAGAAAACACAGCGGAAGATTTTCCCTCCACAGAAGCCCACCAGTGCAGCAAAATCAGGATCCATAATCAAGCTCAGAGCCATATATCTGTCCAGTCCAGTAGGTTTATATGGTCAGCACCAGGACCCTGTGTGGTTGACCACTCCTCAGCAGGGTAGAAAAAAAAGAAAAGTAGCCATAGTTGTCCAGATCAGTAGGCCACACTAATCTGGCAGCCCTCCCCTTCCGTTCACTTCCACAAGATAGTATCTCTTTTGAAAGTTACTAACGGTCCGCACCACGAGAAGGCGGGGTTGGACATTAGGAGCTAGGCCTGGCCGGTTCTATGCATCCTCACAGGGGATTGGTGCATAGCTCTCCTTCCAGTGACTACCTAGCTACCATTTACAGACCAAGATGACCTAGAACATAGACCTAGAACACTAATGACATACAACTAGATTCCTACAGATCTACACTCTTTTATATGCACGACCAAAGATCGGAACACTCCTGTATACAGGCCCATAGAACGAAACTTTCCTGTATACAGGGCCATAGAGCGAAACTCTCCTGTATACAGGGCGACAGACGAAGCTATCCTGTTTACAGGGCTACAGATCGTCATGCTTCTTCATATCCGGCAACAGATTCTTGTGTGTGTGCGCTACAAATTGACAGCTTGTTGTATATGGGTCTACAGATCGACACTCTCTTGTATATGGGGCCACAAATCGGGACTCTCATATACAAGGTGTCCCTAAATTCATGGCCCAAACCTGAGGGGATGGTATTACACACTGAATCCACCAATATTCGTCATAGAATATGCGGCCACAAACGCAGCCCATTGCCGGTAGGGAGTGCAGACAAGGTAACACGGCTTAAAAGCGCTGGATCAGCCAAACCCCAGCATTCTCAGTGTCGACAGGATTATGACACGAGATGGAGCAGTTTACTAACGCAGAGAAAGCTGATATGCACCTAATGTACGGTGCAGCCAAGAGCACCTCTCTTTATTTCATGGTTTTCCCCATGGGAAAAGCACGTATTCCATCTCACGACACTACTTGGCAAGAGGAGCCTTGTGCTTGGCAAGAGAAGCCTGAAAGTAAAAGATGAAGATTGTCTCAGGGGAGACCAGTAGGGACTTGGAGTGCGGGTGGTTTTAAAGGGGGTGCAGAGTGTAGCCCAGGTAGAAAGTGGAAAATAAGTAGGACAGCAAAAGCAGCTCTGAACTCAAAGTAGAGAGTCCCTGAGCTGGCAGACGAGCCAGCCCATGTCCCTCAGAAGTGCCCTGACATGGGCACTCCCGATGGACACCATGACCGCCCCACCTGCTACCTCATTGATCGTGTGGGGGTTCCGGAATTCGTTAGCAAACCCTTCCGTAATCGGGCACCTGAGGATATAGTGCCCGATATCAGCATCTGGAGCCCCACAGCCGCAGTGGTAAGTGATGTGATGTAAGTGTGTGGGTAGTGATCTTAAAACGCTCCAGATATTTTGGGAAACTCCTGTGTCCCATCTGGACCTACGTCAAATAATGGTCAGAGGACACCGGGGATAGACTGACCCTTTTCAAGAATGTCTTTGTTTGAAGACCATTCTCAGTCGTATCCCAGAGCCTCTGCCACTCATCGATTTCCCTTCGACATAGTATAGACTTCAGGGTAATTTTAGAAGTCTTGACAGCTAACACAGGTTGAGTATTATTACCTGCGGAGCAGGCCAAATGGTCTGCCCACTCATTCCCCTCATGACCTACATGTGCCTTCATCTCTGATGGCGAGCAGCTCCGCTTGGAAGGCTGAGCCATTATTAGAAACCTTCCTATTATAATCATACACTTTGGCTCCTTGATTGTAGAGAGTGTAGGCTAGGCCCACACCATCCTCGCTCTTGGAACCGTCAGTGTATATCTCAAATCCTAATACTGATGGTAACTCCATGGACCATGACACACTCAGTCTACTAATGGGATGAATATCCCACTTAGCGGTATTTGTCTCATAATCCTCGGGGTCATACTGGACTCCAAGGAATGTTGCTTTCTCCCTAGCTTGCAGGACTCTGAAAATGGTTGCTTCTTTACCGACCATCAAAAGTAGCGGAGGTATCCCTGCTAGCACCAGGAAGGCATCCGTAAATGTAGTCCGATAAGGATATATATATATATCCTTATCGGATATATTTATATATATCCCGTCAGTGTATATCTCAAATCCTAATACTGATGGTAACTCCATGGACCATGGCACACTCAGTCTACTAGTGGGATGAATATCCCACTTAGAGGTATTTGTCTCATAATCCTCGGGGTCATACTGGACTCCAAGGAATGTTGCTTTCTCCTTAGCTTGCAGGACTCTGAAAATGGTCGCTTCTTTACCGACCATCAAAAGTAGCGGAGGGATCCCTGCTAGCACCAGTAAGGCATCCGTAGATGTAATCCTATAAGCCCTGGTGATTCGCAATAAAGCTGGTCGTTGGGCTGCAAGCATCGCAACGTCCGGCTGCAAGTCCATCGTACTGTAGAGAGTGAAGTGTGCTTTCGCAACAACTTCAACTCTCTACAGTACGATGGACAGATGCTGTCCATCGTACTGTAGAGAGATGGACAGATGCTGTCCATCGCACTGTGGCCAAAGTCATACTTGGCCCCGTGTTCCTTATTGGTATTTTTACACACTATGCATCTTGGCTTGGGCTTCTTACACTCCCTGTACGAGTGTTTGCCCGCGCATTGAGAGCACCGTTGCATCTTAAGAGTACAATCCTTTTGCATGTGCCCAAATACATAGTACTTATAGCATCTGAACACATGAATATACTCTTTGATAATACAACGCGACCAACTCACGTTTATCTTACCTACTTCAATTAACTTTCTGCGGGAGGCGCTACTGGCTTCCATAACCCAGTGGATGATATTCTCAACTCGTCCTTTTAGAGAGAACCGCGGAGTTAGATCCGCGTGTTCTTCAGTTAGTCCATTCTGGGTCTGGATGACCCTCTGAAGGTCCTCACGGCAGATGTCTTTGTCGATTCCGTAGACTATGAGCTTTGGCCTTAGCCACTTGGCTGACTTGGCCTCAAGTACATCCTTTAGCGCGTCATGGCTGTCCACTGCCTATTTTAGGCAGTCCATGTCACTCTGCATGCTACACTCAATGATGATGCCGTTTTTTCTCATCGGCTTAACTGTCATCACCCCGAGGTTTAACTCGGAAGGGTTGGTGTTACTCTTCAGGCTTTCCCTAACTTCTATGGCTGTCTTCTATTTATCCTTTGAGAAGATCAGCAGGATATGCCTCTGCTTAGGGGGGGTAAGCATTTTAGCTACCACCAAACCTCCCTTCTCTAACCCTTGACCACCGATAGCATTTGCATAAGTCGGTGGCTTCCCCTTAGATACTGGGGACATGCAGCTCTCTCAGTGTTGCGCCCACTCATAGTCGCTATCTGGAGCTCTTGATCACATACTATGGTGTGCAGCTTTCTTGCTGCACCCATTGCTTTATCTGGGAGTTCTTTTTCCACCTTTGACTGAAACATCGCCACCACGAGTTCTTCCAGAAGGCTAGCAGCAGTGGCCAACCTCCCTGAACCCATCTCATTTCCGTTGGGTTCCACCTCTTTAACCAGGGCCGTCTTACTAATTTGGCACCCTATATCAATTCCTTTACTATGGTCCTCTGAGCTTGTTGGAGGCCCTTCTCTATCACCATCATTATTTGTGGTGGGAGGGGGAGTCTCTGGGACTTCCTGCACCACTTCAAGATCAACAGCCTCCTCTGTTGTTTTTTCTCTCTGTCCGTCGCAGTTGCGTATTACCTGATTCCGTCGTTAAATTCGTCGGTTTCATAGTTGTTTATAAGGTATTCCACCCAGGCGGTCTCAACCCACTACTGAGCCCAACAAGGGGAGGCCTCAGAGTTAACATTGTCACTCGAGGTGCCTCAGAGCTACGCCCAGGTTATACCCAGACTTCAGATTTCCCCTCTGACCAGAGCATGATCCAGGTCAAGACCCGGACTAGTCCGGGTCCTGGTCTGGACCCAACCCCTATCATCGGGAATCACTTCCACCCAGTTGGCTCCCACAACCGCTCCTGTCCCATCTTGGACATGTAGGTAGGACAGGGGATGCCTCACAAACCAATTGATCTGAGTGAGCCAGCTCAGACCGCCCGTTTTATTGAAGCAGGGGCCAAGAACGGTGTATTGGGGTACCAGCTTTCCTGACCCTCAACCACCAGGATCCCCTTTTCCACGTTACGGGTCTCCACCGACAGTAAACTCTTGGGCCACTCATAGGCATGGCAACCATGATAAAACTCCCTCCTGCCCAATATGGGCCCATCCTAACCTGTTCAACTGGCCAGCCATTTCCCTACTAGATACGTTGCTCAATTTCAGCAGCAAAATGCCAGTAACCTTCCTTGAGTCTAGCTATTGGAGGTGAGGCCCACACCCATGAACGTATAGGGTGCAGTTTCCGGGTTAAGTCCGTGGGAGAAACCACCCGGAAACGGGAAATTGGTGAAGTAAAAAAAGAGCAATGGTAGAGAGGCGCAAAGACTCTACTGTGAGCGATATCCTATGTGCCGTGGTGCCCGATCATAAAATGTTTGCGAGACTGCACCGCTAGCTGTCTGAGGCAGTCACCTTCAACGTCAATCGATATGATGCCGGACAAGCACAGATGGTCAGAACTACAGCTATGAGCGAGGACATCTTGCTTATGGTGATAGATAACCCAGGTACAAGCACATGATCCGCCGCCCAGAGCCTGGGTGTGCATTGGAAGAGTGTCTGTCGAGTACTGCATGAAGAAGGGCTACACTCCTATCACTTGCAGCGAGTGCAGACATTGACAGCTGTTGATTATCCACTGCACATGGATTTCGCCCAGTGGTTCCTGCAGCAAAGTGCTGCACATCTCGATTTCCCCATGCATGTGCTCTTTACGGATGAATCAACATTCTCACGTGAAGGCTTAGTGAATGTCCATAATGCGCATTTGTGGGCGGCCCAGAACCCCATGGTACACGTCGAAATTCGAACCAGCAACGGTTCGCCGTCAACGTCTGGGCGGGGATTGTGCATGACTACTTAATTGGACTCTACCTACTGACGGACTGCCTCAATCAGCGAACGTACCATATTTTTCTACAATAGGTTTTGCCGGAATTGCTTCAGGATGTTCCAGCTGCAATCCTCCCCCGTATGTGGTTCCAGAACGATGGGGCACCCGCCCATTTCAGCAAGGACGTGCGTCAGCATCGTCATACCCCATTTGGGAACCGATGAATTGGACACGGTGGTCCCATCTCTTGGCCCCACAGATCGTACGATCTTTCTTGTATCAATTTTTTTCTGTGGGGACATTTGAAGAGTGTCGTGTACGAGACACCCGTGCAGTCCACAGAGGATCTGGTAGCCCGACTGTCCGTCGCAGCCGCCGATGTGCGCGACAAGCCCGGTGTTTATGAGCAGGTACGCTGACCACTACTCCGCCGTTGTGCCACCTATATCACCCTTGGTGGGTGGACGTTTGAGCATTTGTTGTAATTATCTCCAATAAATATCACTCTGGAAACCTCTGTGGCTGTTCTTCATTTGCGACTCCTCACTGTGTTTGCGGCCACATATTCTATGACGAATAGTGGGTTCGGTGTGTACTATCATCCCCTCACGTTTGGGCCATGAATTCAGGGACACCCTGTATACGGAGCCATAGACTAAGACTATCCTATATACAGGGCCACAGATCGACACTTTCCTACAGACAGGCCATATACTAACACCCCATCCGATGGTGCCGATCTTTCCAAGCCCACTGTTTCCATTTTCTCATCATGGATATAATGGGGCCAATATTAACACAGTCACAGTGGGACTCGAACCTACAGTTTCCTGAATATAGGACCACATTTTGCCACTCATAAGGGAACAAAAATTGTCATTAGTGTTCTTCACTACTGACTAAGCCAACCTTTCCCTAATGACAAATACCCAGCAAGAGTTACAACTAAAAAACTGTGGATATTGACACGATTGACCTAAATCCGATTAAACGATTTCTGTTCATTAAATCTTCACTTTCTGGAACTCAGTAAGCCTAATGCAAGTTATTAAACTCCCAAGTATTTTTTCTTAATGTTTTAACGATTATGGCATATAATTTTGGTCACTTTATACACTCCTTCATTAATGGCATTCTCAGCTAGATTGTAAGGTCTGCCCATATTGTGTCCCTAAGCTTAATGAGAAGTAAGATAGCCAACATTATTAGGAATAGTAGATTTCAGTTCCTCCTCATTGTATTTTTTAACTTGTTGAAAGCATGGTTCTCCTCTTTAGGGGATCGCGATTCAATATTCTATCAAACGGACGTCAGATATTTTTAACTTATCCTTCTTCCTTTCAGGATGGCTGTGCAAAACCTATCGAAATCTCTTTGTTTTGCCAAAAAACGTTTGTTTTAAACCCATTGTTGTTTTCTTTCTTAATACACTGAAAGACAGTCGTGCAAATTTATTGTTGTTTTCTTTCTTAGAAATGAAAGGTGGCAGCACAAAACTTATCATTCTCGTCTCTCTACACGGTGAAGAGTGGACGCTTTAATAATATTATTGTCTTTTATCTTCCGAGTAAAGGGAGGCTATTTAAAATCTATCGCTGCATTTTTTTTTTCTTATAGAAAGAAACGCCGTTGTTCTAATCCTATTTTTGGTTTGTTTCTGGCACAATGAATGATGCTAAAAATATCATTGCCTTCTTTCCTCCAGGACGAAAGGTGACCTTTCTAATACTTAATTGTCTACATTCTTGTTTTTCAAAATGTATCACTTTTTCCTTGTACGACGGAGGCATTTATAAATCAGCCGCTCTTTTTCCTTAATGAGAAAGGGGTAGCCTATGAGCTTGGATTGATGATTGATGGAAGGAATATACAAATATTGTCTGATGGAAATGATGATTGGTGATTGGATTGATGAATGAATATGATGATTGGAAAGATTGTCTTTTATACGATGAGACATTAAGCCGTGGTTCCGTGCACAGAGGAGTTATACTCTGTTCACTTTACAGAACACGATGGATGGCCTTGAATATTCCCAGCTATCCAGTAGATTCCCTTTCCCTTTGGGTGAGGATTGCCCCAATCCATAGCGCTCAGCCTCGATTCCTAACTGTGTCAGTGTTGATATTTAAAATAAAATAAATAAATACCCCCTCAAGCAGCTTCTTGCCACAGAGGTCTGATAGGAGCCTGTCAGTTTTATTTATCTCCACTAAATCCTCACCGTTCCTTCTGTCAGAAAGGTAGACAACGATGGGCTTGCAACGGCCGCGTCAGGCAGATGAGATATTAAGTCGTGCCTCTGTGTGCATGTGAGCGGTACCCTATGCACATTAAGGAACAAGCTGGATGGCCTTGATAGGAGAATGGATTTATTCCATCAGCTGTCCGATGGGTCCCCACCCGCTAACCAACTCTGAGTCCTTGAGATACTTCTAACGTATCCATTTAGCGACCGCAAACAAAAAAAGTGCTACTTGGAGGTAAAACAATCCAACCTAATGATTTTGGAGCAAACGAATGTTTGTGGCTGAATTACAACAATTGTATTCCTAGATGCAAGTGTTAGAAAAAGGTCGTCTTTAGTTAAAACAATCATCCAAATGATATGCTAATCCTACAAGATTTTCATTTCTTCTTTCTTTAATTCTCCGATTAGAGACCGAAATACCATTTTTTCTATCATACTACTCTCTTCTTTCAATATCCTTAGCAAAAGAAAAAGTCAGAATTGATTAAATCGGACTTTCCTACCTATTGCCAAAACACTTGTATAATTTCCAAGTTTCAACCATTTACAAAACCAGCTTTATTTCTTTTTCGGAGAGAAAAATGAAAAAAAAACTATTTATTACGGGGGTTCATTAATGTTCAACAATTGTTTTTCATCAATGTATTTAAAATGCATACGAACATTTTTTCTGGAAATATTATTAATTTTTGATCATTTGCATTAAAATTTTTTGATTAATTAATCAATAGTTAAGATGTACTGATTATTCAAACCACCGGCTATTAGTATCAGCAAAAATTTAAAATGACATAAAAATCGAATAGTAATATTTTTTTACTTCAGCAACCAGAACATTCTATTGCATAAAGTCTTACTTTGGCGAAACGTAATTTTTTTGTAGCGGAAACAATTATGAACTGCAGTACTAAACTAAATCGAAACGACGTTCCGGTACTCAATGTTTCCGAATCATTGAACAGGAACGTCGTTCCGGTACCTGATGTTCACGAACCGTTGAGTGAAAATAGTTCTATGCTTTTAAAATTAAATATTAGTGTTATATGTATAGTATAGTAACGAGGGGAGGGGTAGATTGAGAATACACTCTTCCCGTCATTGAGGAAAGTTTTTTAAAGAAACTGTTCATTAGCATGGCTGTGGCCAAGTGGTTAACCTGTTTGGCTACTAATGTTATGAACCTAGGTTCAAATCCCGGATAAAAGGCGTATATGTTTTTTTCTGCTGAGATCTTGCCTTTCTCGCAAATCTTCTCTGTGTTCTAAATTATACTGACAGGCTCCTGTCAGATTTCTGTTGGCAAACAGCTGTTCGAGGGGGGATTTGTTTATTTATTTGTCCATTATTTGTTCATTAACTGGTAGTAATGAAAACGTTAACAAAATTTTTGGAAACCCCCCATACTTTCAAATATTTTGCAAATATTCGCTACGCCACTGATTGCATATGAAACATTCATAAATTTTGTTCTTGCTATTTTCTATCTAATTGTCTATGTGTGAGTGTGCTCTTGAATAATGACATTATTGCTATTTAAAATACAGTACAATTTCTCCTTCCAATGCTGAATTCTACATATGGTATGAAGGCCATATCTCCTACCAAGCTTTTTCGTTCATTAAAGCTGGGAATGTTTCGGTTACCACTTGGATGACTGAAGTTTTGAATATTTTTTTTGATAAAGGCATAGTCCTTTAAGATTTTACCAGAGCTATTATTAACCCTATTTTCAAAAAAACGTGATTGCAGTTCTTATGATAACTACAGGGGTATCAGCCTACTCTCTATTCCAGGTAAAGTTCTTTCCATGATTGTGCTTAATAGAATTAAGAATCTGGTTGACACTCAATTGCGTGATGAGCAATGTGGATTCAGAAGTAGTAGGGGATGTGCAGATCAGATATTTTCACTTAGACATATTCTTGAGAAACGTTTAGAGTTTCAGAAACCTTTGGTTGCTAGCTTCGTTGATTTCAAAAAGGCTTTCGACTCTGTTGATCGTCATAATTTGTGGTTGATTGTGAAATCATATGGTATACCTGACAAGTTAGTTAACATAATGAAAGCTCTCTATAATAACACTGAGTCGTGTGTGAGAGTTGGTAAGGCTTGTAGCAATTGGTTTAGCATTACTTCTGGTGTTCGACAAGGGTGCATTTTGTCTCCTTTTCTCTTTAGCTTGGTTATTGATTATGTTATGCGAAATTCACTTCAGGGGAAAGATTTTGACCTTAAATGGGCTGGAGATACTAAAATTTCTGATTTAGATTATGCTGATGATTTAGCCCTTTTGGCAAATGATGTTGATGAGATGAACTCTTTCATTCGAGCTGTTGATGAAACTGGTAGTAGAGTAGGTTTGGTTATAAACAGAGAGAAAACTAAAGGGATGAAAATTGGTCAGGCAGGCTGTGATTCAGTTACTCTGAATGCTTGCAGTCTTGAGCAGGTGTCACAGTTTAATTATCTTGGGAGCTATGTAACAGATACTGGTGATGTACGGCACGAGATTAACAGGCGAATAGGGATTTCCTCTGGGACTTTTAGGAATCTATGGAGAGTGTGGAGAAATAGGCGTATACACCTAAAGACTAAAATTAGACTGTATAATAATTTGGTTCTTTCTAGGGATAGTTATGATAGTGAAACTTGGACACTTTGTAAACAAGATAACAGGAAACTAGATGCTTTTGATTCCAGATGCTTACGCAGTATCTTGGGCATTAGGTGGTTCAACTTTGTAACTAATGATGAGGTTAGGCAAAGGAGTTTGCAACCTCCTTTAAGCAGCATATTGTGCAGAGAGAGACTCCGTTGGTTTGGCCATGTTCCCCGTATGAATAATTATAGATTGGCGAATAGGGTTATGAACAGTGTGCCTAAAGGTCTCAGAAAGAAGGGGAGACCTAGGATGCGGTGGGCAGACAATATCAAACAGGACCTTGTTAGAATTGGTGTGCAGTGGCCAGATGCAGTAGATGTTGCTCAGGATAGACTTGCTTGGAGAACTAAATTGCACGGTCTGGTTGGACCTCCGTAGCCCATGGCTGCTTGATGATGATGACGGCGACGACGACGACGACGACGACGATGATGATGATGATGATGATGATGATGATGATGATGAATGTCTTTTGAATATCCAGTGACAAAATTAATCAAATTGTACCCTTTTTGGAAACGTGACAGTATTTCTTATATGAACTATTTTAAACTTTCCTGCCATTTCGATATTTCGGTCCTTTATTTCTGGATTCGCATTTATAATTTGCATCTAATTTAAACTGATTTCAAGTTCGAACCAGTATTCTATTAAAGGTAAATAGTTGGATTTTTAAGACAGTACGATATGGCTTATGCTAACCGATGAGTTCCTGGAAACTATCGGTAGAAGCAAACCTTGTTTGAATAGGAAATGTAGAATACTCCAGTTCTACCATTATGTCTCTAAGTTTTAAAAAATTGCTAATTAAATAACTATCGCCCAGTTATTAATAAAATTCATAGCATATTCGAGTTCCAAATTTCCGGAATCTTCATATGCCTCTAATACAGTTCAAAATTTTCAGTGCATCTAATTTATTTACTATTTGAATGTAGCACAATACAGTCGGTACCCGCTTAATGCCATTAATTTGTTCTTTGAGACCTAAAGTCAAGCGAAACAACATTAAATTATCTCTAGTTATTACGGGTGATGAAGTTATAAATCAGTTCACCAAAGGTGCATCGTAACAATTAGGCTTTGAGGTATCTGGACACAAAAGGATACGATTACGTTCGCCGGCAGAATGCAACTAGAAAAATATTCATATATAATTTGAAATGTGAAAGCCGGACATAGGAAAATAAAAAAAAAATAAATACCCTCTCAAGCAGCTGCATGCTACAGAGGTCGGACAGGAGCCTGTCAGTTTATATGCCAAAGTAGAAGGTCTGAGAGGATGGCAGGACCTTAGTAGAAAAACGACACAAACAGCCATGCCTTACCCCAAGCTCGAACCCAGGTCCCTTAGATCAGTAGCCAAGAGCTCTAACCACTCGGCCAAGTAAAGGAAAAAAAGGATATCGTCTCGTTTTCTAAAAAAATTAGTACAAATGATGACATCTACCTTCGATGAACCACTTGTATCCTAAGTGTGACACTGTCGATAAATGGTTGCAACCAATGACAGAGCGAACAGTCTGCCTCTAGCTGGTTAGTGAGAAAGGTGTGAAATATACGCAATACTACGAAGAGGCCATATAAGTAGCTTCCGCAAGAGAAATTTCTGCTGGTTGAATATGGAAAAGGGAACTTCCGCTATGCGATTATGATAACCAATGCAGTAGCAATCATGAGAGGATTTTCATACACTCCTAGCTCGACTAGCCTGGACAAATTGGCGCTCAATTTATTATACAATGCAATTTAACAGGGAAATTAGAACAATATTATATAAATGTAAAATTTATATTAGAATAAACTTATTAAAGTTCTGAAAATGCTTTTACTTTTATTTCGAAACCTTTTTACATTTACATATTTTTTAAATGTTTATTAAAATTTTAAGGGAAACATGCTTCCTTGCTTCCATGGACGCTTCACCACTGATAATGTTATGTTTGCAGTGGGCCAATGCTTAGTGCCGGCAGCAGAAATTTCTTCACAGAAGGGCAAGAATCTTTGAAAGAGCATCACTGGAATTTTTTGAGATAACTGTAAATCTTTCAGTTTTCTTATAACTGAAAAAATATATATATTTCGAGATTTACAAAGGAAGAGGAAATGTCTTCCCTTCCCCTGCAAACGCTCATGTCAATGCTGTATAATATTACGTTTGCTGTTGGCCAAATAAATATATAAATTTCTTTATTACACTTTACTTGTCGTATGTTTAAGTATCGATACAAAATAATGAGAAAAAATTAAACATTAATATTAATATTATTTTAACGTCAAAACTTAAGTTGGCTTGTCGAAGCAGTGCGTGAAAGATGGGAATGGATCACAGAAATGATCTGCTGAACATTCGGCTGTTAATTAGACGTTGTAACTAGTTGTGTGTTATTCATATTTTCGTCTTCGTCATTTTTAAACACCATTCACTTTAGTAGAGCCAGATTAAAAAACAATTGTTTTACACTTTGAAAATTTTAGGCTGGCCGGATAAAATTATTAAAAAGACCGCAGTTTGTGCACTCCTGGTTCAAAGGTTGTTCATTCTCCAACACTTTTCCTACTGCTGAAGGAGGAAGGATGTGCTTTTCAAACTACAAAGAGATTCGGAAAGACCAAATTATAATACTTCGTCAATTCCTGTCCAACCCAAAGATTTTTTTTGTTTAGCTTTAAAAGCAAAAAAGTAAAATTCCTGTAAAGAGACGGACGAAGCCAAAACGAAAATAAGAAAGCTTTCTTTTTGTGAAAACGTATTAAAAGCAACTGGCTGCAGAAAATTCATCTTCACTCATATTGTTTTTATATTCCATCATCTAAATCTTCCTCACCCCACCCACCCCATCTCCACAATCCATCTTTCCTTAATAATTGTTTTTTGCTGATTTACCCTCCTCTGACCTACCCTGGCTAACATCTGAATCTTAAGGGTCATTGAATTTAATAGTTAGAAGGAGTAAAGGAAAGGTGACATTCAGATTCATGACTAATCCACCTAAGAAAAAAGAGAAAAAAAAAACGAAACAAAAATCGAATTAAAAAAAGGTAAAAAAGTTATGTTTGTAAAAGTTGTGCATTGTTTCGAAAGCATCGAAACAATTCGCCAATGCAACAATAGGAGATTATTTCTCGATCAACAGAGAACGTATTTTTCAAACAATAGCGGAATTGTTACAAAAGCATAACTTTTGTTGCAAAATTGTCAGTTGAAATAGACAGCATCTTTTATCGTAGAGGGAGGGTTGAATTTTTTTAGCTCTGAGAAGAGCTTTTTCTGCGTTGCAAATAATCAAAATATTTAGGTCGCGAAGACCCTTAAAATTAGGAAAGGAAGCTAAGTTTTTAGGGGGAATGTGCAAGCCACCCATTATGACCATCCAGAAAGATTATTTCTTGTCCCTGTGTGCAGAAAGTGTCATTCCGTGGAGTGAAGCTTTCTCTCACACAGGACCACGACTTAAAGTCAGATCAATGGTCAGTGGCATTTCTAATGGAAAAGTCTTTTTTTTTAATCATCGGCAGTTGGGTGTGGGCAAGTAGCTAGACTGGAGACTCATCATTTAGGTAAGGAGTTTTTCTTTTGTTTTCAATTTTATTTTCCATTTTCAACATCCCATGAAAATCAAAATTCCAAGGTGCTGCCCACTTTGGGACCATTCATCCCGGTAAATGAACAGCGGTGTTCCCTGGTCGCTCGCCACTAGTGTCTGAAACAATACATAAGTGTGTTGGGTCACACCTTTGCCAAAAAGCGAAGGTGCATCAAGGGGGCCTGCTGTCACTGGGAGCGGATGGGAACAAGATCTAATCTTTTTGTTGTTTCTAATCTTTTATTGTTTCTTTTCAATTAGATCTTGTACAAGATGCTACAAATATTTCCATTAAATTCTCTCAATCGATACTGATTGACTATTTAATGGAACTTTGTGATGTCTTGATCCCTCTTTTTCCTTCCACACTAACTGCCTATGTGTGGAGGGGTTTTCTCCAGGTTAGAGCAAAACACTCTGACACGGATGGTGCCTTGACGTGGCGTCAGAGCTTTTCACTAAACCATCTGGCAGGCTTCTCTTTTCGCAGCATACTTGTTAATCTTTGTAAACCTTCAATTTATTGAACAACTGAACAGATATTTGTGTAACTAACATTGTAATACCCAATCCTCTTAAAATTGTTAATTCAAACTAATGAATGATTGGCAAAAGTGTAAAGAGCAATAACAAATACTTTATTAGCAACTTTAAAAAGTGAAGAAGTTATCATCATCTGTTAAAAGGAAAAAGTTGTGCTTTGTTGTCGCTGTCAGTGTAAACCACGTGTTCTTGACCCTCTCACTCCACCAAAAAAATAAAAATTCCTGCTTAAATAAATCAATTGAAATATCTGTTTCAAATTCAGACTTTTTTCAAATTTTTACACCGTTAGAGGAAGCTATTTAAAATAATGATTGATTCGGGAAATGCGAATACTAACATTTCGTCAATAGATATCCTGGGGCAACAGCCTGTTTCTTGACTGCATGGAGATCTACCAACTCTCCGGGGTCAAGGTCAGCCCTTGTGACTCGACCCTTTCTCCCCCATAGTGGGGAAGTACTACTGTTCAACTGATAGCTATCCTGGGTCAACAGCCTGTTTCTTGACTGCATGGAGATCAACCGACCCTCCGGGGTCAAGGTCAGCCCTTGTGACTCGACCCTTTCTCCCCCATAGTGGGGAAGTACTACTGTTCAACTGATAGCTATCCTGGGTCAACAGCCTGTTTCTTGACTGCATGGAGATCTACCGACCCTCCGGGGTCAAGGTCAGCCCTTGTGACTCGACCCTTTCTCCCCCATAGTGGGGAAGTACTACTGTTCAACTGATAGCTATCCTGGGTCAACAGCCTGTTTCTTGACTGCATGGAGATCTACCGACCCTCCGGGGTCAAGGTCAGCCCTTGTGACTCGACCCTTTCTCCCCCATAGTGGGGAAGTATTACTGTTCAACTGAGTTACAGATATCCTGCAGTTTTGTCCAAAGGAAGTTTACCCCTAAAACGTTCCACGAAGTGAAATAAATGAACCCAAAAAGAATCTTTCGTTTATCTCTAAAAACAAAAAAAAAGTTGAATACTAACAATCGGACATACAGATGACAAAGTGAATCTAGAAGAATAAAATACCGCTTCTGGCAACTACGGGATGCCCTATACAACAAAAAAATGATTTCTCATTTATCCTTTACAATGAAAAAGTTGCATTTTCTCATTGCCTCGCGTTGAGGCCAAATCAGTCAGTACACATAAAATAAAATAATTTATTTCTATTACCCTATAAAATATTGTCGAAAATTTTAAAATGAAGCACTAACCTTTAATTTGTTCTTCGAGATCTAAAGTTAAGAGAAACAACATTAAATTATCTCTAGTTGTATTACGGATATAAAGATTACGGATGATGAAGTTATAAATCAGCTCACCAAAGGTGCATCGTATCAATTAGGCTTTGAGGTATCTGAACACAAAAGAGCATGATTATGTTCGCTGGCAGAATGCTACTAGAAAAATATTCATATAAAATCTGAAATGTGAAAGCCGGACGTAGGAAAAGAAAGGAAAAATAAGGATTTCAGCCTCGTTTTCTAAAAAAATTAGTACAAATGATGACATCTACCTTCGATAAACCACTTGTATCCTAAGTGTGACACTATCGATAAATGGTGCAACCAATTACAGAGCAAACAGTCTGCCTCTAGCTGGTTAATAAGAAAAGTGTGAAATATACGCAATACTACGAAGAGGCCATATAAGTAGCTTCCGCAAGAGAAATTTCTGCTGGTTGAATATGGAAAAGGGAACTTCCGCTATGTGATTATGATAACCAATTGAGTAGAAATGATGAGAGGATTTTCATACACTCCTAGCTCGACTAGCCTGGAAAAATTGCCGCTTCTATTTATTATACAATAAATATATATAATATAACAGGAAAATTCGAACAATAATATAAAAATGTAAAATTTATGTTAAAATAAACTTATTAAAGTTCTGAAAATACTTTTACTTTTATTTCAAAACCTTTTAAATAAATATATTTTTAATGTTTATTAGATGTTTAAGGATTATTAGATTTTTAAGATTTTTTCCCTTGCTTCCATGGACGCTTCACCACTGATATGGAATTAAGATATGGGGAGGTGATCCAAAAAATATCTTAAGTAGTTTAACAGTATTGCAAAAATACTGTATATATATATATAAAATTTTAACCAATGTGCAAAAACTGCAAATTCCCAATTTTCAATTTTAAGAGTTTTACCATTTTAAAAATTGTACTCGTTTAAATAAACAGAGGCTGTATATTGTCAGTTGAATCAATTCCAGATAAAGAAATTCTATTTTTCTTCGCGATGCAGTGAACGAAGATTATTAGTATTACGCATAAATAAAAAAGTACTATTATTAACACCAGCTATATTGGGACGAAGAATATGCATTGACATTCCAGAAGAACTAAGGACAATTCGCCCATTGCATATTTTCAAAAGAGAACTGTACAAATGGATTGCAACAAAATAGTGCAGATAATTTTATTTCTTGTTGTCTTAATGCCACTTTTGCTTATTACATTATTACCGTTGTGAATCCAGCACACAAGTTTCGACTTATGCTGGATGTTAATTTCTCAGATTGATGTATTAGTAATTATTTCTTAATAAAATGAATTCAATTAACATTTATGCAATAAATTTTTTATTAACTTCTTACGCTGAAACTGTTGAAGGACTACAGGAAGGCAGGCAGACAACAAAGCCTCTCTTCTTCACTGATCTAAAAAACTGATTTTTCGCAATTCTGAGGCAGCGGGCCCGCACAGCTTGTAATAACTACGAAGACACTCGACAGTCGCTTTACTCACTCATTATTTGCTCAACTGTAAGCAATTCGGGATCGATATTGTATTCTAGGAAGCTGCTGAACTTCTTGAAATCGTAGCTGACGTCATCTCTGGGAAATTTTCGAAACTGGTTTCGTGGAGTTTTCCAGAAACCCATGCACTTAATGTTGCATTATCTACAGAACATGATAGTTTAAGCTTGCTATAAGAATATATCAAACTGTTTGTAAATCCAGTAAACAACTTGTCAATTTTCATCATAGGGATTCACAGAAAATTGTTTTGGAGGTTAAGCACAACTTTCCATACTCCTACACGTATATTACATAAGCAAAAACATTAATACAGGTTTCGGATTATATGATTTATGATTTACATGAATGGCTCTTTGGAAATCGCCCCTCCCCCTCTCCCAAATTCTATACGCACCTGATTTTCATTTACATATGAAGTAACTTTGTCGCTGTAAATCAGATTACATCATACAAAAAACTACACTTTACCAATATAAGCAAGAAATTATTGACTACCCTTATGACATTTATGTTGCTGTGCTTATCTTATTCTATCAATTTAAAGTTATTTGCAATCTTAAATAATTTGACTTTTCCAAACGGAAACCTTCTAAGGTATCATAACCGAATTTTGCTTGATGGTACCTGAGGTCAAAGGGAAAGTTTCCGTCTGTATTTGGCTGGTGTCTAAAAATATCTTATTTCTGCCCCAAAAAGGGAAACTTACCTACATAATAAGCGTTAGTGTATAACTTTCTATTATCGTAACGTAAAGAATCTTAAGGATTTAGCCCCTGGGACTATATCTCCTTCACAAAAACAGCCCCCTGAAACACGAAAGGACTACTCCTAAACGGTAACAGTTAAGACCAACGAATTAGATATACAGTTCCTTCTTATCATAACTTTAAGTATTGTGTATACTTAAACTTATTATAATTGCATTATACAATAATCATATACTATATAATATATAACAGAGAAAGCCATCCACTGGCCGAATCTTCACTTATCTCAAAAAAAGCTTTACCTGTAGACTCAGTTCTCATACTTTTTAAATCTTTTTATGCAGAAAATTTTGAATCTACTTTAAATATCTACACAGATGGATCGGTTATACAAGAAACAGGATCATCTACTGCTGCTTTCTTTTGTCCATCCCATAATTTTTCTAAATCTTTTAGATTCCCAAATAATACTCCAATTCTCCAAGCTGAATTAATTGCCATTCATGAAACTTTTAAATGGATTTTAGATAACTTAATTAATCAAAACATTGTAATTTTCTCAGACTCTAAAGGTGCTCTTCAAGTTTTGAAACAAGAAATTTCCTCCTCAAACTTCAATTACTATATTTCTAATATTTTAACTTTAAATCAGTCAAATATTACACTTAAAAATAATATAATAAATTTACAGTGGATCCCTAGTCACATTGGAATCAAGGAAAATGAAAAAGTTGATTCAATAGCCAAAAAAGCCCATGAACTTAGAGAAATTTCCCCTGTATATAATTTTTTTATGCTTTCAAACAAGAACTTAATAAAGTAGAATTCACTATCACAGAAAAATATTTCGAAGCTCAGGCAATTTGCAAAAATAATTTCAGATATTTTTTATCAAATAAAATTAATTATATAGAAAAACTTCCCTTCTCCCGAAAGGAAAACAAAATAATTTACAGACTGAAAACTGATACTGTTAATCTTAATAAACAAAAATTTCAATTCAAACTCTCAAACTCTCCTAATTGCTCAAATTGTGACTTGCCAGAGAACTCTATACATATTTTATTAAATTGTTCTTTATACTCTAAACAAAGAGAAAATCTTTTCTTGGAATTAAGTAAAATTGGAATTGAGGACTTTAACATTCAAAATTTATTAGATTACCCTAAATTTGAAAAAAAAATTGTAATTTATAAACTTATTATACAGTTCATTTTATCTACTCCATTATGGAATAGAATTTAACATACAAACTTAAAATATTGGAGAACAAAATAAAAAATTAGAAAAAAAAAATCACGAAAAAAAAATTATATATTGGATTCAGAAAAATAATATTCAGAAAAAAAAACCTGAAAAATTACAAAAAAGAAAAAGAGTAAATATATATATATAAAAAAAGAGAAAATATAAAAAAGAAATAAAAGAAAAAACAAAAAAAAATATATAATTCATGAAATATTTATAAAAAAAAAGAAAACTGTTTAAAATTAATTTTCGTTTAATTTTTTTTTTCAAGTTTGCTTTTTGTTTTTTGCACAAAACCTTATTGGGAAAGCCTGAATAAGGACATCCCATGTTTTCTTGTAACGTTGATCTATCTATCTAACTGGCCGAGTGGTTAGCGCGCTTGGCTATTGACCCAAGGGACCTGGGATCGAGCCTCGGGTAAGGCATTATTTCTCTTGCTTTCTGCTAAGTTTCCGCCATCCTCACAGACCTTCTACTATGGCGTATAAACTGACAGGATCTTGTCAGACCTCTGTGGCAAGCAGCTGCTTGAGGAGGTGTTTATTTATTATAACAGAGAAAATATTTCTCGTAAAATTTCAAAAACTAAGATTCCAAAAATCCTTATGCAATATTCTCCTATCGTAACTAACAAGGTAAAGGTTTGGATTCCAAATGTTCTTCCCCTTCCTAAAAGAAATCCACCCCTAATAAAGTGAAAATTTCTAAATGAATTGAATCTCAATTGAAAGTTTCTGACATGGTAAATATCATGGATTTTCTCAAATTCTGTCCCCTCGTTTCTGCCCTCCTCTCCAATACAAAAACTGCAGAGAAATTTCACGGGGGTTGATCATAACGAATTGTAAAATGCAAGTTTTCAATATGGGGAGTTTCGTATACTATATATATTCAGAGAAAGCAGTCTGATTCATTTAAAGACTCGAAAAACGTCGATCTATCTACTGTACTACAAATTTTTGTTTGAAACAAAGTAGTAAAAATTATTGCACATATCGAAGTGTATTCAAGTTTAATATGACAGCATATGTAAAATCTGTTATCGCTTTATCTGTTACATATAAATTACCAGAATTTCCTATTTGAGCAAAGTATTTCATTTTGGTAAAATTCATACTAGGACAAAAGGATCATAGGACCGCCGATTGACGACATTAGTCGTTTTTTCACCATATTTTGGTTCAAAATGTTTTCGTTGCATCCTTATGTATTTTGCATACGAACATTCAAAGCATATTTCAATAAATTATAGATTGAAAATTCAATACTAAAAATTTCATATGAATGTGAAATAAAATAAATAAGAAAAATGTTAATTTTTTAACGCCTTTCCTTTATACTTTCTCCGAAATATAAAGCATATAATATCATACTTGTGGATCCCTTTAAAATATGAATTATGGAATTATGAAAAATTAAAAGTTAAATAATGATTAGAATAAAACATTTCAAACAGCGTTAGCTTTTATTCATACGAGACTAAAAGACCAATTGCATTTAACCATTGCATTTAATAGAAACCGAGGAGGGGAGGCCAAAGACACAACAATCGAGACGAAAAAATTTAAAGGGGAGGGGGGGACAACAATCGAGACGAAAAATTTTAAAGGGGAAAATTTAAGGAGGTGGCCAAGAGACTGATTTTTTTATGCAGTGTAACATTTTCTCCTCCTTTTCAAAGGCTCTTAAAAATTTCTTGCAAAATGCATTAAATTTAAATACGTTTAATCATTTTTTGCTTCCATTATCCTCACTTCTGATTTTAGTGGACACCAATGTATATCAGTATCTTAATTTTTAACAATAATCGTTCAACATTAAATGAGTTATGAAAGTTAAATATTTAACAATAGCAATGCCAGCCACAAAGACGGACTTCGGAAGTTAATTAAAACTTAGCAATAAATATTACATCGAAGGGTTTAATAAAATAAGTGTGTACTTTAGAAGTTTGTGTAAAGAATTCTCTCACTCATCATCAGTTTTGTATTAGTTTATTAAGACTGGCATTGCTATTGGTAAATATTCAAACGTCCACAAGTCATTAAATACTGAACGAATATTGATATATCTGATTGAAATCTTTAGTTGCTATAACATTTTTCAAAACAAAAAACACCTCTTAAAAGTTATAGACTATGACGTCAGCTTTCCATTGATTTAACATACGGTTGTTCCTTAATTTATGGAAACTACTATATGCAAGATTGCTGTGCAGGCCCGAATGTGGAAAAAACAAAAGGGGTGGGAAAGGGCAAGGGACTCGATTGAACCTGAAGAAACTATAATAGGGGGAGGGGGATACTATAATAAGGGGAGGGGGATAATATAAGAGGGGGAGGGGATACTATAATAGGGGGAGGGGGATAATATAAGAGGGGGAGGGGATACTATAATAGGGGGAGGGGGATACTATAATAGGGGAGGGGATACTATAATAGGGGGAGGGGGATACTATAATAGGGGGAGGGTGATACTAAACCGGCAAGCACGTGGATTTCTATTTTATTATTACATTTTACCCTCCGTTTTAGGGGTCTTTAAAAATTTCTTGAAAAATGGGTGAATTATGCATCGTTTAATAATTTTTGGCTCCTTTACCTTTACTAGCATTCTCAAAAAGAGGGGGGAACATGATCCCCCCACGCTTAATCTGGCACTGTTGCTGTAAATGCAACTGAACTCATTAATGAAGGGCTCGGCCAAAATATTTTTATCTAGAAGCAATGATTTGTTTTTGCTTTCCTCCCCTGAAAAAATCCCTGCCGACACCCATGGTTCATCTTTTGTTTCAAATTGCTGACAAAATGTTGGCTCTTGCCAGAGTTGAATTAAATTTTTTTTTTTAGTTGTCAGTTGAATAAGATTTTTTACCATGCGTTAATGAGATGAAAGATAAGGGCACAAGGAACAGACCACTTGGGCATACATTAAGAAAGTAAAGAATACGAAAATTCTCAAAACTTGTCAAAAGCTACGGAGGTGTATTCAGATTGGATAATTTTATTCCCGAAATATCTATTTTAATTAAAATTCAAAACAGACATGGTGGGAGAATGCATTTGAATTGCGCACCAGTTCTGAATAAGGGTTTGTCTGACGTTATCTACAAGCCTCATTGTTTATTCTATATACTTCGAAAGGATGCTCTTCATCCGAAGGGAAGATTAAGCGTGCTACTCTGTTCGTTCAAAAGAAAATATGGATAGCCTTCACTGGAAATTTCCATCTTCTAACCGTTCTCTAGTTGATCCCTTTCCCTTCCCCGACCTTCTCTGAGTCCTTGAGACTTTATGGCCTGTCCATTTAGCCCATTGTGTGGAAAATAAGTGGATCGCAGATAAAACAATCCAGCTAGATGGCGAAGGTGCAGATAATAAAGTATTCTAGCCTATACCCGCCAAAAGTTTGGCGCGCCTTCCCATTGATAACGTTTCCCTTCGATAACGTACTGCTTCATTCACAAGGAGGCGTACAGTCGCTCAAAAAAGTATCCGAACGCTATGGTTGATTACAGAATTCAGAAAAACTATCTGGTAACAATTTTTTTATAAATTAGTGATCTGGCAACCTTCGTGTATGTACACGAAGGTTGCCAGATCACTAATTGTAAAAAAATCAGTGCCAGATATTTTTCTGAATTCTGCAATCAACCATAGCTTTCGGATACTTTTTTGAGCGACTGTACACGTACTCGGTCACGTACCTGTGGAATTACAGGTAGTCGAAACTTCTGACCCCAGCGACATCATCGCGGAGGTAAAAGAAATCGTGTCCACTGACCCATTCGCCCACTCGTTCTCAATATGCTTATTATATAATATTACTTACAAATATACTTTTACTTCAAAAAGAGAAAAAAATTAGGTGAAACTGAATTATAGTTTTTTAATATTTCCTTAAATTAAAAAGAAATAATATTTTGTTCTTAAAAACCGACAAAATATTAAAACGCTTTTAAAGTCATTAGGTGCAGGAAATATTTTCGGGATTTTTTTTGGCCTTATTCTCCTAAACAAACGTATAATTTTATTAGAAATTAAACCGTCCTTCGGCACCTCTTGATTTCTGTCCTGTCACTCAGATTCCTATATTACCTCGAATGCGACACCGGATCTAAAACTCCCTCTCATTTCTGAGTTCTACCACTAGAAATAGCCCTATTCCACTAATTTTTAACTCTCAAGCAACGGTATGTCGGAATTTGACCTTCTATTTCGAAGGACCCGTCGCATCTGAATTTTGGCTTAATATTTCAGATCCACGACTCAAAATACCCTCCAGGCACCAATTTTTAGCCCTCTACCACTGGCAAATCTGTATTTGACCTTTGATCTCAAAGGACTCATCACGTCCAGAATTTCACATTTCCGATATTTATGCCCAATATCACCCCTAGAACCAATTTTTTGCTCTCTAGCATCGATAGATCTAAATTTGACCTTTGACCCTTGACGGACTCTTCAGATCCGAAATTTCGTAACGTTTCCGAGATCTACAACCCGAAACACCCCAAGACACCAATTTTCATGATTCTAAAACTCGTAAATCATCGTTTGACCTTTAAATGCCCTGTATTTGACCTTGAAAGGCATGACGAAGGTCAGATTTCGGATTTTTCCCGATATCTACGATCCGGATTACCCCTAGGTGCAAATTTTCAGAGCTCTGCTATTTCTGCATCATAGTTAGAATTAGGGTGATCTCCTGTCCGCCGTCAGCCAACCGTCGGTCAATAATCACTCACAAACGCTACATATATTAGATGTCAATTTTCAATATAGAACCAATTTTCAAATTTCACCAATTTATATGCAGGTAAACACTTTAATATTGTTAATTGCTTTTCTATTCTCCTTTTTTAATTGCGCATTATAAGTATATTTTAAACCATGGATAAAGAGTGCTTTTTTTGTCCATGAGTTTTATTTTTTGGAAACTACTATGTAATACCGTAATTCAACTAAGGATGACCGAAAACAAAACGAAGAAATTGAAAGCTTATTATTCAAAATATATATAAAAATATTTTTCATATTAATAAATAAAAATAAATAGTAAGCTTCCGAAAACAAAAGGTCAAAAATTCAGATCATACTCGTTAAGAAACAACACCTGTATTATTCAACATGAAGTATTCGGATCGATTTTTCCATCGAGGTGAGTGTCCCTCTCTCCCAGCCTTGCCGACTTTAATGTCATGAACTTTCGTGTTTCATTTTAATTGCAAACTGGATATTAATAAAACGAGAGACCAATCAGTTGCTGAACTAATGAGCACCGGAAAACTTCACTAGGCAAGTTGAAAAAAGTATGCTCTTTGTAATATCACGAGTCAGTTTCGTTTGTCGATCACCAGACGTCTCATTGCTCAATATTACAGAAAGGTCAAGAAATTTTTATCCACTTGATCAGTCTCGTAAGCTTTTACAACGAGGGAAGTGAATAGCAGTTATCCTGAGGATCGACTGGAAAAGACTGCAGTCACAAAGCGATTGTAACTAGACGTTAAATAAGTTGCGGAATGTTTCCTTATAGAGAGGCGAACTCTTTTACTTTAGAGTGCATTCAAATAAAATTTACAGCCAGTATGCAAGAGTCTGGAGAAACGTTTACAAATGAGCTGGTTTCGTGTTTTAGCGCTATGGTTGTTACTAAAAAAACATTTTAATACAAAAACTATATGTATATTCTGAATTAAAATTTATTACGAATACAAATCTTTTTAAGCATTTCTAGTATCATTAGTTGATCTTGAGTTATATGAAAAGTAATAAATAATTGGTCAGACTTTCCAATTTTTTTTTGCATTCGTATGTTTTGGACTTATTTTTATAATCAGGCACTTTATGAGCTAATCATATCATTCGAGAGGAGTTTTCTGCTCCGAATTCATCACAAAAATTTATTTTTGCAAAAAACTTTTTTTTTAATGATTTTGAAAAATGCTGCTTCTTTGTAACAACTCTCACAACATTGCAATAGTTGTAAGTCCTAGTTCTATAACATAATAACAAAAGGAGAGGGGGGGGGGAAATGACGCAATCGACTCGGAAAGAAATAAAATCCAAGAGACTATATTTTCGTTAGAGTATAACATTTCCTCTTCTGTTTTAGATGGTAAAAAAATATTAAATTTTAATTTAATTTTATTTTTTTTAATTTTCCAGAAAAATGCGTGAAATAAGTATGCACCATTTTAATGATTTTTTTTTGTCTTTTGTCTCCATTTTCTTTAATATCATTCTCAAAAGGTAAGGGGAGAATTTTCCTCCTCTCCCTAACCTAGATACCGCCATAGTAAATGGTAAAGCCTTAGGTTTGGATTCTGTTGTAAAAACTGTATTTCTTAATTTTTTTAAATTGGAAGCATTTACCAGGTAGTATTTTCCATTATTAAGCATAATATTATATACCATACATCATTTCATAGAGGATTTTATGCTATATTTAATGATTCATAAAAATATGCACAACAACGAATATTATTAGCTCAAAGCAGAAAGAATAACTTTTCCAAAAGTATTGAAACTCTTCGCAATTAGTGTAATGTTTGCTCATCGTTAAAGAGAAATCGTGCATTGCTAGATGATGAAGGGAAATATTGTAAGAAAAAAATTGCATAATGAAGTCCAACTGAAAGCTTCTTTCAAATCGCATGATTAGCTCAAAAGTTACAAATATCCAATACCATGTAATGCAGAAATGAAGAGTCACAGCCACATTTGATTTCTTTGCCTGTAACCTAAGACTTCTTTATTATCATAGATATGTTGAAATATGATTTGAATTCAGCAACAACATTCAATGAGAATCAGCCTCGAATCTAGAAAAATATAGTGCGTGTGTTTGGAAGAGGGGGGAAATAACACGATCGAGTCGGGGAGGAAAACAAATAGGGAAGCCAAGAGACAAGTTTTCCATTGCAGTATTTCCCACTGCAGTATATTTTAGAGACTCGAAAAATTTCTTGGAAAATATATGAACTATGGATAAATTCAATAATATTTTGCTCTGTTACCCTTACTAGCTAGCTTACTTGCATTCTCAATTAGGAGAGGAACTCCTTCGCTCCCCCCTCCCTAGATCCAGCCCTGTTGAGACTACATACAATTTGGTGTATTGCAATGATTTTTGTTTTATTTCACACAAAAAAATACCCCCTCAAGCAGCTGCTTGCCACAGAGGTCTGACAGGAGCCTGTCAGTTTATACGCCATAGTAGAAGGTCTGTGAGGATGTCAGGACCTCAGCAGAAAAACGACACATACATCCATCCATGCCTTACCCGGGGATCGAACACAGGTCCCTTAGATCAATAGCCAAGCGTACTAACCACTCGGCCATGGGACGGCTATTTCACACAAATGTGAAACAAAATAAAGTATTCTTTAAAGATACCTGAAGACTTGGAATTATCTGATATTTTTTACAACCGTTGTTTTATCTAATATACATATATGTACTGCATTCCCAAAGTAATTAATGTGTTTTCATCCTATTTCATCGAAAATAAAATTTTGAAAATCCACATTTTTAAAAACGAAAATAAAAAATATCAAATAAAGCCAGATATAAATTCAAGACCTAAATCAAATTTATCTAAATCTTGTTGTTTGACAAAGTTCCTAGAGTTTTTAAAGAATTTGAATGTTGGGTTATTTCTATATTTACACATTTCCGTCAAGAGAATTTTTCTCATATGTATTAAATGGAAATTAAATATTAATTGCTGTTTCCAACAATAAGTATAGTTTTAAAAAACATGTACTTTTTATTTAAGATTTGTCAAGTTTTAAGAAAATCTCTTTGGTTTTCCAAAGTTACTCGTAAATATACCAGGCGCTATATTGTACCTCTTGTAGTATTTCGATTCTTCTATAATTCTTCAAACACTGAGCTATAGTTGAATATGTAGATTCAGAGAGATTTGGTTTAAAAATTTAACTCCAACCTACGCTTTTCGCATTTCAGACACAATTGAATTCTCAGATACAATAAATCGAAGAATAGGTATTGCCGCTGATAGAATAAATATCAATAGAAGAATATAGAAGAATAGGTATTGCCGTATATTTCTATTCATTGAATTCATGGCTGTCTTAGAATAGTTATTTATTTATAAGGGTCTTTCAAATGAGTTGGGTTGTTTTACCTCTGAGTGGCACTTTTTTTGCACACCATGCGCTAAATGGCCAGGTCACATGGACCCCGAAGGCTCAGAGAAGGTTGGGTGAGGGGACCCACTGGAACAGCTGTTGGGAGACAGATGGTAGGCTCCCGTCAAGGCCATCCAGCGTGTTCTTTAACGTGCACAGGGTATGGCTCTCCCGTACACGGGGCCACGGCCTAACGTCCCATCAGACGGACGGCGGCCTTTCCAAGCCCATCGGTGTCCCCTACTGACCGTGGGCAGGGCGGGGAATTTTGCGGAGATAAATTTCAACGCTGACCCAGCTGGGACTCGAACCTGGGAACTACAGATTACGAGCCTGGCGCGCTACCGACTGAGCCACCCCCGCCCCTCTTTCAAATGAAAAGTAATCAGTAGGAAATAAAGCTTAAATTGATTATTTATTTGTTCAAATTCGCCATGTCTATTAAAACATTTGGCTTAACATGAAATTAGCGCATGATAGCTCTTTCCTGAGCCGTCCCGTGGCCGAGTGGTTAGCACGCTTGGCTATTGATCTAAGGGACCCGGGTTCGAATCCCGGGTAAGGGATGGATGTATGTGTCGTTTTTCTGCTGAGGTCCTGCCATCCTCTCAGACCTTCTCCTGTGGCATATAAACTGGCAGGCTCCTGTCCAGACCTCTGTGGCAAGCAGCTGCTTGAGGGGGTATTTATTTCTATTTTTATTAGCAGCTCTTTCCTAGAGTGATTTTGGCTGTTGCATGACGAAGTCTGTGTGACAATGGACTGGACATATTCGTCTGACTTCTATGTCCTTCTTTTCATGTTGATTTTAGAAGTCTACAAATGCGAAAATATAATAGGAAAGATGTTAAGATTATAGGGAAGATGTACCAGATATTCTCAACCTAAAGTGTTCAATATTGGGTAGTTTATTAGTTTAACTCAAAAGTCCCGGACACTTCGATTGCCTTCAAAACCTGAGAAAGAAACTTGAGTAGGCTTTTCCAATTGCTAAAATACTCCACTGGACAAGAAAGGTTAAAATGATATTTTATATGGCATAAAAATTATATATATATTAATCTGTTTTTAGTGTCAGGAATATAATATGGGCTAAAATACAATTTTTTAAAGACATCTGTTTTTGATTTCAAAACAGGTAGAGAAGTTCGAGATTTCGTATAAGACGACGGAATTTTTTTTGGGGGGGGACCCCTGAGTACGTCCTTGCATGGGGAGCTACTTTAAAAAAAAATAATTAATTAAGCGATTCATAATAAAACAACAAAAATTAAATTTTTATAAAGCCAAACCCGTGACGCCATTCCAAAAGAGTACAAATGCAAAATAAGATGCAAACAAAATATGAAATGAAAAACATTTTATGGTTACAGATTAAATTTGAACGAAGAAAAACGACTCTTCAACTATCAATGAAAATATTTTTATGTTCACATGCACAACGTAGGAAAGTGTAAAAATATTCTACAATCCACCTCTTACGTATACATAAGATACGCTCCTACATTGAAGCTTGGACAAGTACTAATCATGAAGAAATGATAGGCAATAACCCATCATAGTGTTAATATCGTTTTCTGCTGATAGATGGCGGTAGCTTTCTAGCCAACAATAGATTTGAAACCGTCGCAAAGTCTACAGATGAAGATGCGAAGGAAGAAATATAGATTGTTGTCTAGACATTCGTCCTTCTCTGGCGTTGATTCTGTCTCCTTTCATTCTCATCTCGAGCAGCAAATGATCTCCTTTTCGCTTTCTGACTCCACTTTCCGTCTCTATGCTTGTTTATAGATCTCTGTCGCTATTTCTTCTATCCTAAGTTGTCCCCATTTTCTCCCTCTGCTCTCCATGTATGTATGACCTTGACGAGGAGTAGGCGCTCATGGCACTTTCGCCTTTTATGGTTGAAATCGTTGAGCACACCAGCGTCAGATGACTGAGAGTATCTGTGACCTTCACGTAATGTGTCGAGTTTCCCCACTTAGCCTCTCTGCCTCCCCCAACACACTCTCTCCACCGAAAGCAGAACATAAAGGGGAAGTGGATGAATCGGGATCGGGAGAGGAAGAAAATAAAAATTTGATATTTAATGGGGAAAAAAATATTTAATGGAGAAAAAATAACGCAGTTTTTGTAAATGGTCATCAATAACAAACTCGTCATACGACGTTATTTAAAAATTTACGTCTTTTAAAAAAATTAGATTCTGCGAGAATCGTAATTGAGTATACACAATTACTGCGAAATGCGGAAATTTGGAGAATAAGAGATAAAAGGTGATGTTTTTCCGCACGTCACGTCAAATGAATGTCGTTCAGAGACGATGAGGCAAAATTTGCTGGATAGAGAGTGTCATTAGAGGGTTATAACATATTTATTTGGTGGAACAGATTATCGAACGAGTCAGTAAACTGGTAACTTTGAACAGTGATAATTCAATCTTTTTTTACACGAAGAATGAATGAATTATTGTCATCGTTATGACAATAATAAATTATTTCTTATTCATAAGAATGTATATATATCACAAAATACATGGGACCCACAAAGCTAAATAGTTTATCTGTATGCAGGCCCGGATCTAGAAAAAAAAAATGGAGCACAATTTAGCCGAAAAAATGTAAAAGGAATATTCCTTTTACATTACAGGAATATTCCATGCAATAATTATTCCAATGCAGTATAACATTCCCCTTCCATTTAACTGGTCATTTAAATATTTCTTGAAAAATGCATTAATTATGAATAAGCGTAATAATTTTTGCCTCTATTACCATTGTTAGCATTCTGAAATTCTGAAAGGCGAGAGCATGGCCCCCTTGCACCTCCCCCCCTCCTAGATCCGGCCCTGTCTGTAGGTAATTGAATAATACATTCAAAATACGTATACATATGTCTCTCAAGATATACAGGGTGAATCTGAAAAAGTGGGCAAAACTTTACGGGGTGGTAGAACGCAGCTATACGAGCAATATTCGTCATAGAAAGTATGGACGGAACGCAAACGGCGAGCCGCTAGGTGGCGTTGGAAATGGTATAAAAGGGTCGGTCCTCTCACCCAACGGCATTTCTACCGTGGATTGCCGAGAAAATGGCTGGTTATACTAACCACGAAATGGCGGATATGCACTTTGTGTACGGTGCGGTGGACGGGAATGCAAGTTACATTCCTGTTAATAAAATGTTTTCTGAAGTATCTCCTCTCCTTCTTGTGTTCATTCTTTAAATGTGACAGTGGAAAACTACCTTTTAACTTCTCACCGCTTGCGTTCCGACCATACATTCTATGACGAATATTGCTCGTATAGCTGAGTTCTACCACCCCGTAAAGTTTTGCCCACTTTTTCAGATTCACTATGTATATATGAAATGCGAAGCTCACGAAAATTTACCAAAATTTAATAGAGGTATTTGCCATGAGTGGGATTCGAACCCACGTCTCCAGGAAACATGCCTGTTATGCTTGACCACTACACCATCAATGGCTAACTTTTTTTCAGCTGAGTGACCTTATAAGCTTTCTGGATTTTATTTATTTGATTCGCACTAGTGGCGCCATCTATCCAGGAAGTGGAAAACTCTGTTGCCTCTTTAGAGATGGAATAAATATTTGTCACTCACGCTCAGGGCGTTAAATCAATAAATCAGTAGTAAAGAATCACAGGATAAGTCCTGTAGACATGGAACTCATGAAACGACGAGCCGAAAAAAATGTTTTTCGGCTCATCATTTCATGAGTTCCATGTCTACAGGACTTATCCTGTGATTATTTAACACTAATTAATAGAGGTATATTATTTTATCTAAGATATTTTTTCAAATTTATTTTTAATCTGTTATAACAGTTTACACTTATAAATTATTGTGGAATTAAAATTAAAAATTGTTACAAATATGCAATTTAATTTCACCACAAAACATTTATGCTCAGTTGCACGGGCACCGGTAGAAATGTTTCCATGGGGAGTGGGGAGGGGGGGGAGTTGTTTCAGGGAGGGAGAGCATATTTCTATCGGGAGGCAAGAAAACAAATCAATGTTTCAAGACAGTAATATTTTGTGGAGCTGTTCATCACTTAGTGCAGTTGCAAATAAGGAATGATACATATATTATAAAAATTTAACTAAGGATGCCAAAAAATGACCAAGAAAATGGAATTTATTATTGAAAATATGCGTAAAAAACGTTTGTTTCATAACATTAAATAAAAATAAATAAAATACTTCTGATATCAAAAGAAAACGTAAAGGAACAAGATTTGCATTTCTTTAAAGAAAAAAGAAATAATTCTTTGGTTCACCTAATATTATTTACCATAAATTGATTTTTCCATCAGATTTTCCATAAGATTTTGGCCTTAAATGGTTTAAAAAAAAATTCCCCCTCAAGCAGCTGCTTGCCACAGAGGTCTGACAGGAGCCTGTCAGTTTATATGCCATAGTAGAAGGTCTGAGAGGATGGCAAGACCTCAACAGAAAAACAACACATACATCCAGGCCTTACCCGGGGCTCGATTAGAGATTTCAAAATTTCTGATTTAGATTATGCAGATGATTTGGTCCTGTTGGCTAATGGTGTTGATGAGATGAATTCTTTCATTAGGGCTGTTCATGAGACTGGTAATAGAGTAAGTTTGGTGATAAACAGAGAAAAAACTAAAGTGATGAAAATTGGTCAAGCAGTTAGTGCTTCAGTTGCTTTGAATGGCTGCACTCTTGAGCAAGTATCTCAGTTTAATTATTTTGGGAGCTATGTAACAGATGCTGATGACTTGCGGCATGAGATAAATAGAAGAATAGGGATTGCCCCTATTCTTCTATTTATCTCGACTTTTAAAAAAATTTATTTTATTCGACTTTTAAAAATCTATGAAGAGTGTGTGAAAAATTGGCATGTACACCTAAAGACTAAAATTAAGCTGTATAATAATTTGGTTCTTTCTTAGTTATGGTACCGAAACATGGACCCTTTGTAAGCAGGATAACAAGAAACTTGATGCCTTTGATTCTAGATACTTACGCAATATCTTGGGCGTTAGTGGTTTGACTTTGTAAATAATGATGAGGTGATTATTTCATGAGTTCCATTATGTTTTGAGCAGCATATTGTGCAGAGAGAGACTGCGTTGGTTTGGCCATGTTGCTCGTATGCATTTGGAGCATGGTTTTATTGCTATTACAATAAATAAATATTTTCCCCTAAAAATATGGAAAATGAAAAAAAAAAACTGAATGGAATAAATAAAAAACATCCCGGTTGTAAACGTTTCACAAGTTCCCATATACAATATATTGCAAAAAGTGTCCGGACACTTTCATGTTAAGTGAACAAACAGTCACATTAAAATCTACCTAACTTTGAAAATAAGCTTTTTACGGAAAAAGTCACTAAACGTAAATTGAAGATCTCGGTCAGAGCTCTCTAAATCTCTATTTTCTGTAGTATTAATCTATTATTTAAAGAGTTATGGAATCTATAATATTTATAATATTTAACAACAGATGTTATCACACACCACACTTCCAAAACATTTCCCCTCAAATTGATGAAAACTTCAAAAATCCTTACCCAAAATTCAAATATCGCATTTATATTGCGAACAACTTGTTATAACAGTTGTGATTTAACTGTTTGAAGTAAATTTTGAAAACTAGAAGTTTCACTTAAATGTTTCAACTTCTATAACTCTTTAAATATTATATTAATACTGTAGAAAATAGAGATTTTGATAGCTCTGACCGAGATCTTCAATTTATGTCAACTGACCTTTTTCCGTAAAAAGCTTATTTTCAAAGTTAGGTAGATTTGAATGTGGCTAATCGTTCACTTAACATGAAAGTATCTGGACACTTTTTGCAATATACTGTAGGATACAATATTCGAAAAGATATTTTAACAATTTTGTTTCGATTAAAAATAGTTTTCATGTTAGTATTCCCATATGGGCACATAGGGACTGAAAGAGTTAAAGAAATATATACTTTTAAGTAACTAATATAATGCTGGTCTGTAAATCTAGGCGTAACTGGAAGATCTGTGAACCAATCCCCTGTGATGAATCACGGAACCGGCCAGGACTAGCACCTAAGGTCCTACCCCGCTCTTGGTGCAGGCTGTTAGTATCTTTCTCTTGTGGTTAGATATTCTCTTGTGCATTGTGTCTGACGTAATGATTCCCAGTTTAATTATCTCGGTACCTATGTAATTTATACTGGTGATATGTGTCATGAGACAAACAGAAGAATAGGTATCGCTCTTGTAAATTTAATAATTTAGGGAAAGTATGGGAAAATAAGCGTATACACTTAAAGACTAAAATTAGATTATACAATAGTTTAGGTCATTGGATTGGATTGTTTTACCTCTGAGCGGCACTTTTTTGCACACAATGGGCTAAATGGCCAGGCCACAAGGACCCCGAAGGCTCAGAGAAGGTTGGGGGAGGGGACCCACTGGAACAGCTGTTGGGAGACAGATGGTAGCCTCCCGTCAAGGCCATCCAGCGTGTTCTTTAACGTGCACAGGGTATTGCTCTCCCGCACACGGGGCCACGGCTTAACGTCCCATCCGATGGACGGCGGCCTTTTCAAGCCCATCGGTGTCCCCTACTGACCGTGGGCAGGGCGGGGAATTTTGCGGAGATAAATCTCAACGCTGACCCAGCTGGGACTCGAACCTGGGAACTACAGATTACGAGCCTGGCGCGCTACCGACTGAGCCACCCCAGCCCCAAAATTTATACCAGCTTCAAGTGTTCCGTAGCACCACGAAGTTTGAAGACCACTGTTGCAGTACATTTATAGTTTAGGTCATTTCTGAAGTTAGTTAAGGTAGCGAAACATGGACCCTTTGTAAACAAGATAACAGGAAACGTGATGCCTTTGATTCTAGATGCTTATGCAGTATCTCGGGAATTGCATGTTTTGACCTTGTTCGCCATGTACAAAACTATAGATTAGGAAATAGGGTTATGAGCAGTGTGTTTAAAGGCCTCAGAAAAAGCGAAAGACTTAGGACACGGTGGGTAGATAATGTGAAAGGATCTCGTCAAAATTGGCCACAGTAGGCTGTAGCTCAGGATAGACAGGTTTGAAGAATTATATTTCACACACCGGACCTCCTGAGTCCACGGCTGCTTGAGGATTCTGTATATGTGTATTGTATGTATGTATGTATGTATAAAACATTTAAAAATATATATCATACTTTTGTATGATTAAAATAATAAAACTCTACTCTCATTTTCATACTTTAATAATATTTTTACATCTTCTATTTCGCCTCTTGAAATTCTATACTAGAATTTTTCAGCTTTGTTATTTTTTGGTCGATATTTTCGGAGAATTTCTTAAAAGACATCAAATTTTTTTCTCTGATCTCCGTCACTTCCATTGTTCTCATGTTTTACTATGAAAATACTGAAACAGACAAAGTAGCCGAGGAAAAAAAAAAGTTTTAACTGTATGAGTCAATACATTTAAAGAAATACAACGAGAGAGACTCAGTTAAAAATCGCTTGAGATGTGGCACTGGAAAAATAAAGAAAAATAAAGACACTTGTTCTGGTAGGTAGAGTAAAAGACAGAGCTCAAACCCAGCGAAATGAGCTGCCAGTGAAGCAGAGTGAGCATGTTTGGAGAAAGGTATTGCAAAAAAAATGAAATACAGTTCCGTGTTTTCGGATGATCGACACAGCTGTTCTTTTGAAACTTTATAAAGTCTGCACTTTACCGTATTATAAAGTCCGAAGTACATTGCTGTATGTATGATGCCGAGTTCATGTCTCTGGGTGCCTTTCTGCACAGGCGAGAAAATCTCATATCAGAGAATTCATGTTTTTCTTCCGACAGAAGAGGTAAAGCGGGAGAAAGGTTGGTAGCTCTGAACGCAATAGAGTCATTTCTGCCTTTCTCGTTTTCTCTGCAAATATACGGAGAGATCAATCACGAACCCATATCGTATGTCGAATTTAAAGCGGAATCACAGAAAGAAGGAGACGCAAGCTTGTTCAAGGTCTTGTCTTGGCTTCACCAGATGGGAGAACTTTCTGTGTGTGAACAAACAACGACGTAACACTATCCGAGGATGTTTCTTTCAGTTCTCGAAGCTATTTCTCTCTTCATCATGAAAAAATAACGGCATCTTTCAGAAATCTGCTAGCGAGTATGAAGTGATCGTTTTGCGCTGTATTTGCTGGCTGAAACCATATGGGAATCGAATCGGGAGCTTTTGGTTTATGAAAGATGAACTAACTGATTGCAACTTCATATGGTCAATAATCTTCAATGACATTTTCTTTGTGTGACTCATGATCGAAGTTTCAGAGAATGCAATCTGTGCGCTATGAGAATCACGATAGATGTTACTTTGCACGAAAATGGCCACGGTTACGGTGAATCGTAATAATGTTTAGGGAACACTACGGACAATTCAAATATTGGAGTCCCTAGTCTCCTAATTGTGAATTTTGTTAAAATGGAGCCATATACACAAACTGAAGGCGAGGGAGATTGCATTTAATTATTTGTTTATAATATAGCACATACGATATTAGCATTTTAATTTTAAACGTAAAAGTTTGTCACAATAATTCCCAAACACGATCACATTTTGGATTCTTATTTAAGTAGAGTAATATCTTTTGCCTAGGCGGTTATTGCCGTAAGAAAACTTTTTTTTTTTTTTATTTGCTTTTTCGATATCTAAGCTAATGTACATTGCCTCAAAAAAATATTACAAACCCTTAACTAATACTTCGTCGCATGCATCATAGTCAGTTCCAGAAATTTCAAAGTTTTCTGTCCTCCACGCATAATCTCACTGAAATGGGTTTCGAAATACTGCTAGTGGTAATCTCTCTCTGCTGACGAATTGCAGCAGCTCTCTTTTGCAGTACAGCATGTGCCAACAAACTGTCTGAGCATGTGTCAACTTTCTGTCTGAGCCTTTTTCCTTCGGTACTTGCCACAATTGACGAACGTTTTTTAAAGACCGTTGCCATTATGCACACACTTGGGATGTTGTGCCGCGTGTTTTTTCGGCTGAATTCCATCACCTTCGTTAAGTGTTCCTGCCCATCGGGCTCCAATGATGAGCCTCCTTTCAAAGTCAATCAGATCATCTTTTTTACACATGTTTCACTTGACTTTGCTTTCCACCTTGCCTTTACGGATTTTATAGGACTTCTCAGTGACGTAGAATACTAACGTCAGTAAGAAAGTTTGCATACATCGTCATGTTTCACAGAACTTCACACACGATGTAGGGTTCATAACACTTTGTCAGGTAGTGTATATAACATACACTGGCGTAAATTGACAAAAAGAACACCATTAACAATTGAAGCGCAATCTATGAGATTTATTTAATAGAAACAGCTTGTTGAGAAAGGACAGTGATCACACGTGTGAAGTGATTTAATGTTTGTTTTACCTGTTGATGAGTTTACAGAAGGCGCATTTTAATAAGGTGTTGAACCTCCTCGAGCAGTAATACAAACTTCCAATATGGCACACAATCTGTTGTACAAATCCTGGATATCACGCTGGGGGAATACCATTCCATGCGCTTTCAACTTGAACGCGTAATTCAGCGATGGTCGTTGCCTACCGCGGTTCGCGGAACAATCTTTGTACGATCCAGTTCCAGACAAGCTCGATTGGAGACAAGTCCGGAAAGCGTGCTGGCCAAGGGAGTTGGTACACTGCCTGAAGAGTATGTTGAGTTGCCGGGGAGAGTATGGGCATGCATTTTCCTGCTGGAATATCGCATTTGGGATTACACTCAAATATGGCAGGACGACCGCCTGTACGATGTTGCTGTACAAACACCAGACATGTACGAGAGTGATAGCTAATCGCTCCCCACACCATGATGCCAGGCGTGGGCCTGTGTGTTGCTGTCGGATGCACGATGGAAGAAGCCGCTCACCTTGTCACCTTTGGACGCGTAAAAGATCATCAGACGCTCCTAAGCAGAATCAGCTTTCATCACTGAAGACCATAGACTGCCATTTTTCCCTCCAACGAACTCATTCTTAACTCCACTGCAAAAGTGCTCAGCAGTGACGAGGTGACAGTGGTAACTGTGCTAGCGGCATGAGTGCCTGTAGTCCTGCTTCCAAAATACGATTGCATGTCGTTCTTGTAGACACCCTTGGTACGACAGAGGATCGAATTTGTGACGCCGTAGCTGTCTGCTCTGCCACTGCCGCCCTCCTGATACAACGATCCTCTTGTGCGTCTGTAACTCTGTGTTGCCCGGAACCATGTCTGCGAGTATGCGAATGCTCTTCTGACCATCGACGCCACCTTCGTACCACTGCCAATACCTCTCGTCCAACGCGGTGTGCAATTTGACAAAATGACCAATCTGCTTCCCGCAGACCCACTATACGATCTCAATCAAACTCCGCTAACTGAATAAATAATGTTAAGTGCTTTCGTCGTCCAGGCATTGTAGCTTCTTCAAAGAGCACTGAAAAACACGACACAAGATGAATAACTTCTTTCTTCACGCCCTAGTCCTTAAATACGAACGACATATATTTGCATGTTGTCGTCCTCAGTGAAGTCATTATTTCATCCAATGACTTTCAATCTTAGATCTCGGTTTCTGCTACTCTTAACTATTAACGTAGTATAATATGACGTTCCTAAAGGAATTCCTTCTGGGTACTTTTTTTTGTCAATTTCCGCCAGTGTAATATATGGATAGACTACTTAAACCCACGCCAAAAGATTGCGACGAAACGTATGTCCATTAAAACTCTTACTTCAATCCCACCTTTCCACACATACTCTTCACAACGCC
The DNA here is from genome assembly GCA_038380435.1 of Ryuthela nishihirai. Lineage (NCBI taxonomy): Eukaryota > Metazoa > Arthropoda > Arachnida > Araneae > Heptathelidae > Ryuthela > Ryuthela nishihirai. The sequence goes on from JAWZYU010000015.1 coordinate 33,824,675, forward strand.
ACTCCATTTACAAGGAGGCGACGGTAGCATCCCCAGACATTTCAGGCGCTTTTCGAGAGATCATTTCGACCCATGATAGCTAGGAATCCGATCTATTACCCCAGCAGGGCTAGAACTGTAGTGTAATGGGATTAACACACCGAATTTGGGGCCGATCGCTCGAAGTTCTCGGGGAACCTCAGGGAAAACGGCAATTTCTATCTCCAATGACATCAATTTCGGTTATTATATAACATGATAATTGGAAACCGGCCACTGGTTCAGATAATGTAAAGTGGATCAAAATTTATCACAATGCTGGATTATTTACAAACACTGCAAGAGAACGAAGATCTTGACCTTTCATTGTCCGCAGCGATTCCAAAGCAGTAATGCCTGAGATGTATCCAAAGCGTTTCAATGGAGTAGTATGTGTGTGGAGGGGAAATCAAGTCTAATGGGAAAGAGAAGGTTGATAACATTGAATTTCTAGTATTCTCGGGCTTCCTTTTAACAAAATATGTTTCTCGACTTCAAAGAGAAGAAAGAAGGATTATAACTCCATAACTCATCCCCGAGTACGGCTTTGAAAAAAAAATACTACAGGATATACTCTGATCCAAGTTTATAAGTTATACGAAAAAGCATAATGTACTTACTCAGAATTCTAGTACGTAACAAACAAACATGCAAAGATATTAATGAAGTACTACACTTTAACGATCACCACGGCTTAAAGTTCCCATTCGATCTTTTCCAACCCATCAGTGTCGCTTTCTCACCGAGATTAGAGTGAAAATTAGTAGAGAAAATTTCATTCAGGGTCTCAAGCAGGATCAATAGGGTCTCAAAAAAAGACCCGATCTGGAGGGAAACTGGACCTTACCTCCCCACCTTTGAAAATGCCAGTAGGGAATAAATCAGAGAAGACAAAACATTATTAAACTTATGTATACAGAAAAAAATGTTAAACAGAAATAGAATTCCAGTCTCTTTTCCCCCAACCCCTTTTACAGGTTCTATCGCATCCCACCCCATTCTTATCATATTTTTATCTCTAGATCGGGCCTGGTCTCGAATATTGGACCATTAAATAATTAGTTGAAAAACATTGGTTGTCCTGACTCAAATTCGAAACCATGTCTCCCAGAAGTATACCAGGCGTCATAACCACTACACCACCAAGAGCAAATCATTTTTCTAACAAAGCGACATATAAGCATTCCAGCAATTTTTTTGTTGATTCGCCAGTGCAACACCTATTGTCAGGAATCTGGCAGCCAAGCCGCTACGCATGATAATAGCAATATTTGTCTCTCACGCTCACAGCGTTATATAAAAAGCAGTAATAAAGTACTTTATTCATCATCATCATTCTCAAGCAGCCATGAGCTACGGAGGTCCAACCAGACCGTTCAATTTAATTCTCCAAGCATATATCTGTCCTGACCTATTCTAACAAAGTCCTGTTTTACACCAATTCTAATAAGGTCCTGTTTGACATTGTCTGCCCACCGCATCCTAGGTTTCCCCCTCTTTCTCAGGCCTCTAGGCACACTGTTCATAAACCTATTCACCAATCTATAATTATCCATACGAGCAACATGGCCAAACCAACAGAGTCTCTCTCTGCACAATATGATGCTTAAAGGAGGTTGCCGACTCCTTTGCCTAACCTCTTCGTTACCTACAAAGATGAACCACCTAATACCCAAGATACTGTGCAAGCATCTAGAATCAAAAGCATCAAGTTTCTTCTTATCTCGTTTACAAAGCATCCACGTTTCACTACCATAACTAACCCTAGAAAGAAACAAACAATTATACAGTCCAATTTTAGTCTTTAGGTGTTTATGCCTATTTCTCCACACTCTCCACAGATTCCTAAAAGTCCCAGAGGCAATCCCTATTCGCCTATTAATCTCATGCCGCACGTCATCAGTATCGGTCACATAACTCCCAAGATAATTAAACTGAGACACTTGCTCAAGGGTGCAACCATTCAGAGCGACTGAGGCACCAACTGCCTGACCCACCTTCAGTTTAGTTTTATCTGTGTTTATCATCAGTTTAGTTTTATCTGTGTTTATCACCAAACCAACTATATTAACAGTCTCGTCAACAGCCTTAATGAAAGAATTCATCTCATCAATATCATTAGCCAACAAGGCCAAATCATCTGCATAATCTAAATTAGAAATTTTTAAATCTCTAGACCATTTAAGGTTAAAACCAAAAAATCTTTTAAAGCCAAACCAAAGGAATCTCTCTCTGCACAATGTGCTGCTTAAAGGAGGTTGCCGACTCCTTTGTCTAACCTCACCATTACTTTCAAAGATGAACCATCTAATGCCCAAGATACTGCGTAAGCATCAAGTTTTCTGTTATTTTGTTTGCATAGCGTCCACGTTTCACTACCATAACTAACCCTAGAAAGAACCAAATTATTTTGCAGTCTAATTTTAGTGTTTAGGTGTTTACGCCTATTTCTCCACACTCTCCATAGATTCTTAAAAATCCTGGCAGCAATCTCTATTCATCTGTTAATCTCATACCGCACATCACCAGTATCTGTTACATAGCTCCCAAGATAATTAAACTACGACACCTACTTAAGACTGCAACCATTCAGGGTAACTGAATCAGAGCCTGCCTGACTAATTTTCATCACTTTAGTTTTCTTTCTGTTTATACCAAACATACTCTACTACCAGTCTGATCAACAGCTCGAATGAAAGAGTTCATCTCATCTACATCATTTGCCAAAAGGGTTATATCATCAGCATAATCTAAATCAGAAATTTTCCGATTTCCAGACCATTTAAGGCCAATATCTTTCCCTTGTACTAACAAAACTACAGAGAAAAGGAGATAAAATGCACTTTTGTCGAACACCAGAAGCAATGCTAAAAAAGTAAGGTTTGCAACAATTGGTTTAATTGCTGCAAACCTTACCAACTCTCACACACGATTTAGTGTCATTATAGAGAACTTTCATTATGTTAACTAACTTGTGTTGTACACCGTACGATCTCACAATCAACCATAAACTATGGCGATAAACAGAGTCAAAAATCTTTTGAAATCAACAAAGCTAGTAACACAAATTTGTGAAACTCTTAAACATTTCTCAAGAAGATTCTTGAGAAATGTTTAAAAGTTAGCCGAATGAAAACATCTGTTCTATACATCCCCTACCACTTCTGAATCCACAGTTCCACACTGAATCCACAAAACACGCAATTGCGTGTCAATAAGATTTTTAATTCTATTAAGAAAAATCATGCAAAGAACTTTACCTAGAACTGAAAGTAAGCTGATACCTCTATAGTTTTCAAAAAACTGTGATCACCTTTTGTAACAATAGGGATAATAATAGCTTTGGTAAAATCCTTAGGAACCATGCCATTTTCATAAAAGATATTCAAAATTTCAATCAACAACGTAGTAACTGAAACATTCCCAGCTCTAAGCATTTCAATAACAATTTTATCTACCCTTGAGAATTTATGTAGTTTAAGTTTAGAAATAGCCAAAATAACTTCAGACTGTGTTACAAGGCCAACATTAAAGCCAATAATGATCTATCATCATTACGAACAAGGGGAGTAGAACTAACTACATTGTTTAGAACATCACTAAAATGCTCAGCCCACCTATCCATGACAGAATCTTTACCTTCTATAACCTTACCTTGTTCATCCTTCAATCCCTGTATAACTATCCGTTTTCTACCACACAAAACATTTACTATCTGGTACAGCTCTTTGCTGTAGCAGAGAATCCTCGGCTTTGTCAGCCAAACCATCAATCCAAAGATTATTATCCGCAGTTAGCTGATCCTTTACACGTTTATTAAGCTCTCTGTAATGCTTTCTATAAGGACTAGTAGGATATTGATTAAGGCACTTCTTTCTTTCTCAAATAAGCTCAAGTGCCTCATCACTAAAATAATTCTATCTCCTCTGTTCTTTTTTTCCTAAAAGAGTACTGTTAGTTTCCAAAATAGTCTGTTTAAAACGGTCCCATTCTTCCTCAACTTCAGTAGTAAGCAAACCATGACTGTCATAATGACTAAATCTTCTATCACGGTAAGCTTTAGCTATAACTGGGTCTTTTAAAACTTCAGAATTAAAGGTAACTTTTTTTACCTTAGCACAACACTTCTTAAGTTTAAGTTGCAAGACACTTTTAACAAGGTACTGATCAGATCCAATTTTAGCTCCCCTATATGACATGGTATTCCTAACAGAAATAGACGTTTTGCTGTTAATTAATATGTAAGCAATCATATTTTTATGCTGCCAATCTGGTGAAACCCATGCATGTGTTTGTAATAAGTGTTAGTTATTCTAAAACCATTAAATTTACTTACCTGTAAGAGACATTGGTCATTACCATTGCCAAAATGCAAAACTAATACCAAACGGACCTATCACCCCTCTCCAAAGGTCAGGGTCAGTACCAACTTTGGTATTAAAGTCGCCTAGAACAAGGGTAATAAGTACTCCATTCTTGACAGAATTCAAAATATCCTGAAGTTGTCCGTAAAACCTATCTTTCTCATCCTCATCCTTAATCCGGCATAACAACAGATAACATTGAAGTCTTTAATGCTTGTCTGAGATTTTGCTGTAAGAAACCTTTCATTAACGCACTCATATCCTAGAAGAGCATCACTAGCGTGTGATAGGTCGCAGATCTATTGATTTTAATAATTTTAATTTTTTTATTTCATTTCTATCCTGATGCAATCACTTAGTGTCTGACGGAGACATCTTCGGAGGTTAATGGGTGCAAGATCTTGTTTGCGAATATCATTCAGGGTTCGGTTTCATTTGTTTACATTGATGATCGTCGAGAAAAAACTTAGCTCGTATGAAATGACAAGGAAGTATCGTGTGGAACCATTTCGGCTTGCCCAAAAGCAGACATTGACCTTTGGAAGAATGCTGAGTGCTGGCCACAAGACTCCGTTCCACTTGTGAAATATGGAAGTGGAGTTGTGCCCGGGGCTTGCTTCTGATTGGCCATAGGGTTGGAGAATTCCCGGGGTTGCCAGAAAGATATTGTCACTCTCCACCCGGAGAAGCAGTTCGGTGTGGGTTGATCAGGCTAACAGACCAGGGTTCGGTCTTTTTACATATCTTTCTTTTGCTCTCTTCGCTAAGTCCGATTTTAGTGGAAATCACTGGACTTCTTTCTATTTAGGCCATATTTCAGAAAGGGAGATTTTAAATTAGACATCTCTTAATTATTGAGATGGTAAAGTTTTACTTAAATGAGTCAGGAGAAATTTAAAGAAATTTGCTTTGCTTGGGGAAAAACCACGATCAGAGAAATCTGGAGTGGGTGCTTCATGAAATTTATTCCGAGTGCACATTACAATAGCATAGCAGAATACAGTTCTCGTTGCCGAGAAACTTCAAACATGGTATAGTTATTTTAATTTAACATATTATGCTTGTTGTCACTTTCACTTTTAATTTTTACTTTCATTTTTTAATTTTGAATGTTGTTTGAAATTAAGCTTATTTAAGTGGAGTGAGTCACTTAATCAATTAATTGTAATGTAACTCCGTCCACCTTTATAAGCCAGTGGTGGAATTTGTTGATTCTGAAATTTAAATAAATTTAAATTTTTTTATTATTGTTCAAACAAAATTTGCATCATGGTCAATCATTCGAAATCTCTACTCGTCGCAACTACAGTTAGAGAATACGGGACTGCGTATTGCTAGCTTGTAGATTGTTTCTGGTTCGAATCTAAAATCTTTTTTCCGTCACTCTTTCAAAAATATTTGTTAGAAGGCATTATTTTCGAAGTCAGATCATCAAGTCATTGACATGCAGTTCTAGATAAGATTATTATTTTAGTAAACGCTGAACATTTTTAGTTCATATCGCATGTCTCGAAGAGGAAAAAGTTGTGGGTGACACGTATATGCTGAGAAGCAGAGCTACCCCTCGCTGAAAAGAGAAATTTAAGATTATTTTTAAGAATTTGACCTCTTTCTGTCCATCTGGTCTCTTGCAAGCCGAGAATATCTAAATTATAACGGCGGAATTCTTGTGTGAGGGCATCAAGAGAAAAAGCTTTGCTCAAAGTCCTCACATTCCAATTTCCTATGGAGAGAAAATGGTTAGTGAGATGTTTAAAGAAACTATGTTGAATGAGAGAGGGAATGCCGACATACCAAACAGCCCCTAATCTCAGGCATGGGGCAAAGACCCGTTCCCCCATCACTAAAGGCTGAAGCCATCAACACTGGAAGACATCCTCCAATGTAGAATTTGACGATGCCCGTATAAGCAATAGTTCAGGTGTCTGCGATAACCTCTGCTCAGGATTATTCACCAGCTCATAAAACATATCCTGTGAATCTATTCACTTGGGGCTGTCAACCCACAAACAAACAGAAAACACAGCGGAAGATTTTTCCCTCTACAGAAGCCCCACCAGTGCAGCAAAATCAGGATTCATAATCAAGCTCAGAGCCATAATTCCGTTCAGGTTGGTATATATGGTCAGCATCAGGACCCTATGTGGTTGAACACTCCTCAGCAGGGTAGAAAAAAAGAAAAGTAGCCATAGTTGTCCAGATTAGTAGGCCACACTAATCTGGCAGCCGTCCACTTCCGTTCACTTTCACAAGAAAGTATCTCTTTCGAAAGGTACTAACGGTCTGCACCACGAGAAGGCGGGGTCGGATATTAGGTGCTAGACCTGGCCGAGTCTGTGCATCATCACAAAGGATTGTTTCAAAGCTCACCTTCCAGTGACTACCTAGCTACCATTTACAGACATTACAGACATTACATCAATTTCTTTTCCAAGAAGGCAAACCCCTGTCGCCTTCAATACCCCTATATGAAGGCAAATGTAAGGACATAAAGGATTTTGTACTCCAGAAATGACACTTTTCACTACAAAATCCTTCGTATGTCCCAAATCCTTCGTATGTCCCTAAAAGGATAGAACCTTATGACCACCCCTGGCCTTGATAGAATTGGTGTGCAGTAGCTAGATGCAGCAGATGTAGCTCAGGGCAGATATGTTTGGAGAATTAAATTGCACAGTCTGGTGGGACCTCCGTAGCTCATAGCTGCTTGAGGATGATGACGATGAATAAAGCACTTTTTTTACCCCTTATTATATAACGCTGTGACCGTGAGGTACAAATATTACTATCATCATGTGTGGCGGTTTTGCTGCCCGATTCCTGACAATAGATGGCACCACTGTGAATCAACAAAAAAATGCAGGAATGCTTATATGTCACTTTGTTAGAGAAATGGTTAGCTCTTGGTGGTCTAGGGGCTATGACTCCTGGGAGACTGGGTTGGAATAGCAGTCAGAACAATCAATTTCTTTCAGCTAATTTTTTCAAGTGTTTCTGTACAGGGCGTTTTCCTGTGATACGACGATGCTTCCAAAGTTATTGGAACATTAAGTTACGAACCTGATGGTGCTACTACCATCTGAGCTTATACCGCTGAATAAAGTCAGCTGTCTGAGGAGCAATCTATTTCTTTACCACTGTTGTCTGAAGTTCAAAAGTTGTTCATGCCCTGTTTTTCTAAGATGCGAACATTTGTCTGCCGTCTTGCTGACAGCTGTTCATGCATTTGATTGTTTACTGCTTTGATTGTATCTTGTCAGTAAGGGTTGGGTTGTTTTACCTCTGAGCGTCACTTTTTTTGCACACCATGGGCTAAATGGCCAGGTCACATGGACCCCGAAGGCTCTGAGAAGGTTGGGGGAGGGGACCCACTGGAACAGCTGTTGGGAAACAGATGGTAGCCTCCCGTCAAGGCCATCCAGCGTGTTCTTTAACGTGCACAGGGTATGACTCTCCCGCACACTGGGCCACAGCTTAACGTCCCATCCGACGGACGGCGGCCTTTCCAAGCCCATCAGTGTCCCCTACTGACCGTAGGCAGGGCGGGGAATTTTGCGGAGATAAATCTCAACGCTGACCCAGCTGGGACTTGAACCTGGGAACTACAGATTACGAGCCTGGCGCACTACCGACTGAGCCACCCCCGCCCCTTTGTCAGTAAGGAATATGATTCAATTTATTTACACTTTCGTACGATCTGCGGACGCAGTTTAAACTTCTCTGCAAAGGAAGATAAAGAATTCATAATTACTTCCCTGATTCTTTACCTCGTGCCCTTCAGACGGCCTGTTTTGTTCTGTTTCTCTTGTATTAGTGCGACCTTGGACGTTTCTGCGTAGGTTTTTAATGAGAGTAGAATGCCACATATCATTCGTCTTCCATTTACATATAATGTTGTTTTTCCGGACGTAGAATCAATGATTTCGCAGCTACAAAATTGGAAATCTTCAGAAATTAAATTTTTTTATCTTTCGTGTGTGTGTGTTGAAGTGTAAAAGGAATGATACAAATGTTTTTCGACGAGAAATGTGGAATTCGCTAAATTATACTTGTCAACATTCGTAGGAGAATTATAACTAAAAAAAATGCGAGTTTCTTTATTGAGTTGAATTCAGGTTGGATCAGTGGAGTAGAATCAGTTTGAATCAGTGGAGTAGCGTGGGTTTGGAAATTTGTAAAATTTAGCTTGTCAGTAAGCAGCCTTTTTTTACGACGCTAGTGGGCGTGCCTTGTCTTTTGAAAGCTGTTTTTAAAAATATTTCCATCTAAACAATCATTTTTGAGCATTTTTCTCACTTTTCATAATTCTACACTTCATGTCTTGAAAAAATACACAAATAATATATTATAGTGTCGGAGTGGGGTTGGACGTTCCAGTTTTCAAATAAATCACGCATCCGTTTATAGAAGTTTTACATATCTTGCAATGTAAAAACATTTCGGCATTTGGAAACATAAATGTTATTAAGTATGTAGCAAGTCATTCAATCCAGGATCGCAAAACGAAAACAAACGGTCAGTTCCTCATGTATCGCATTCAGAACTGTTTACTCCTTGCAATAAAAAAAAACTAAAATGCGATATATCATGGAAGTAAGCCAATGAATTATATTTGGCTGAAATATTCCCGAATTACATGGTTAATTTCCGCTTTCCATGGGATATATATCTGAAGAATAAATCTGTTATATTATCAGGTTTAAAAAATCAAGCTTTTCAAAAACAGAAGAGAGTGACACGTTATATTCAATCTCTCCCTCCTTAATTTCGAAACATATTTGCTAGATTGGCATTGCCCTCTCCCGCCAACCCCAACTATTAGCATTGCTCCCCTCCCCTGCAGCAGACAAAACAAACTATTAGTTTGGTTCTGATACAGTATAATTATTCTAGAAACGTTATCTTTACTTAGTAGAGTGTGATGAATAAATAATAATAAAAAATAAATACCCCCTCAAGCAGCTGCTTGCCACAGAGGTCTGACAGGAGCCTGTCAGTTTATATGCCACAGTAAGAGATCTGAGAGGATGGCAGGACCTCAGCAGAAAAACGACACACACATCCATGCCTAATCCGGGGCTCGAACCCAGGTCCCTTAGATCAGTATCCAAGAGTGCTAACCACTCGGCCATGGGAACAAGGGTTTATATTGATGTCTGCTTTCTCGCTCAACAGAACTCAGAGGAAAAACGGTCACAGCGACCCTCAAGGGCTCAGAAACATTTGGGATAAGGAGACGCTGTACAACTGTTAGGAAACAGGTGACAGCCTCTCCCCGTCAAGACTACGTAAAGTTTTCTTTAACGTGAATACGGTACGGCTCTTTTGCATACGGAACCAGAGGCGTACTTAGAGGGGGTCCGGAACTCCCCCCCCCGAAAATCCTGTCGTCTTACACTAAAACCTGTCTACCTGCTTTGAAATCCAAAATAGTTGTCTTTGTACAATTTTATTTTAGCCCATATTTTATGTATATTCGACGCTAAGAAAATAGATTTAAAAAAAAATCTCATTCTGTTTGGTGGAATATTTTAGTAATTGGGAAATGGCGTCCTTTCCAAGTTTATTAATGTATCCTTGAACGAGAGCACTGTGGGTTTTAGCGGAGAAAAATCTCAACTGTGACACAGTTGTAACTCGAACATGGGAAACATAGATTACGAACCTTGGGCTAAATTTAAGAATTTTTTCGAGCTTGAGTTATTGATTCTAGATTAGACTCGACCTGGAAATCCTGAGTTCGCACGTCCCTAAGAAATAATATATTTAATAACATTCAATATTTTAAAAAAGAATGCTTTCCAGATCAACGTCGATTTTCAGCAATTAAAAATGAAGATTTCTACTCATTACGTAGCCTCATCCCATCGTTAGAACCGCCGCTGCCCAACGTTTATTCTTTCTAATTCCAAACATCAGTTAAGCTACTCCTGTCTTTATTCATCGGAGGAAATACATGCTTGCATATCTAAATAGAAATAACAACACGTTCGCGGCTCCGACAGCGATTTGCGTCGAACCTCCCTTTGTTCCTTCCTATTCGGACAGATTCAAACATTGACATGGGAATCTCTCTCCCTGTCTCACGTGGAGAAACAGTCTTTCGCCGTGTAACAGCCACAGCAGCTATTACTTCCGTTACAGGGAGAAAGTGGGAACAGATAAAGAATATTGATCAGTTGCCTCCTGCATAAATTTCCCATTTAAAATGTAAAAGGAGGTAGTCGAAACAGATTCTGCTGCTTCGCTCCTGTTTCCCTTTATGCCCTTTTCTCAGCTCCAGGCGAGATGGGAAAGAAAAGAGAACTGGGAAAAGAAAAAAAATGCAACAACAGAGAAATATAAAGAGAAAAAGAAGTTGATACATATAAACTGTGTTCAACACGAAGATTTTTTTTTTTGCCTTTTTTTTTTCTCTCCATGTCTTATTTTTTTAGCTCTCCTTCGACTTCAGCCACTCGGAAACCCTGTTTCTTGCCAGCGATAAACCCGACCTTTGCGAAAGAAAGAAGAGTTCCAAGAGACCGAGTGAGAGAGAGCATCAAAATATTTGAATTTACTCGAGCAAACAATAAAGAAGAGCGCGAGGCAAAAAGATAAAGAACTGCGCGGATTTGAAACACATTTAACACCGGCTTCTCGTGATAGCGGTTGCCAAGGCAACGCTTTCATAGCCCACTTGACTCCGCGCGCTTCGCACGAGACGAAGGACCCACCAATAATGCGTCGCGGAGAAGCGAACGACAGTATGTGCCTGGATGCCCGAGCCGACGCGGAGGGCAATTGCATAGACTATTAAACGTCCGTCTTTTGTCTATATCCGTTAACTCAAGGAAAAGGAAGGTTTTAAGCTTAATTACAAAACTCAGGGAGTAGGGACATTAAAGGACAAAAATGCCATTTTGGCTTGAAAGTGAAGACTCCGACGCGAATCAAACTAATGCCGCTGAGGTATTCTTTTAAATATGGCGGATTTTTTGCTCTTGTTGCAAAGTTTCTCTTTTTGTCCTTTACACAAGAAAAGCAATTCTTTAAAGTTTTTTTAAGTTCCAAACAAAGACTACAAAGGGTGAAACGACATCTAAGCAGCGAGGTTTTAAGAAGTTTTCTTTTTTTCGCTTGATTCATTTAACACATACGACAATGTTATCGTCAGGAATGTGGTGCAAGCACTTTAAGTTGAAGTTAACGTGTTCAAACATCTAAATACTTTCTCCACCTCGTCTCTCCTTTCCAAAAATGCAGACAATGACAGGCTCATAGAGACGAACGTCCAAAGGATAAGAGAATACTAATTTTTTTATTTCCATTTTTTGTATATAACATTTATATAGGACAGAGAAATTTCCTTTTATATTCAGTTAATAATACTCTTGGCATTTATAGGCTCGCTTATACAAGGACATGCGTTACCAAGACAAAAGTTACTGCTGACCACTGCCTCAGTTAGAGTTAACAGAACGCACGAAGTTTGCCTTGCTGGAACAGTCGCTAGATCCCTAACCGCTATACCAGTTAAGGCTATTTTTCAATATATGGATGTAACCTTAGTTAGTGTAATATAAGTTACATAAAATAGAAAAAAAGGAATATTCAGTTAAAAAACTCAATATTGAATTTGACAAGACTGAGTACTGTAATTAAATTATATTAAATGTGTGGCAAATATTAATATAACTTTGCAACATACAAAGATTTTAAGCATTAAAAGGTGCTAGTTCGTACAAGTAGCTAACAAACTACTTTTGAAAGCAGAATACTCTTCAGTTTTTTTTAGATTATTATCTATTTCATTCCAAACCTGGACACCTACTAGAAAAGTTAGTGATGCCTGTCCATAATTTATTCTACAAAATGGTAGTTTTTGATCAAGAAGGTGCCTACTTGGATCATGATAGCACTTCCTTTGGAAACTAATACTTTATTTTTTTAATCTAAAATAATGGCACGAAACACAAATAATGATATTGTTAAACTCTATAGCTCTGGATGTTGCAGAATTCTTGTTTCTTTTAAAAAAATATTCCTTAGTATGTTCATTGAAGTTTAAATGATGCAGAATTCAAATAAACGTTTTTGAAGATATAATAGTTTATTCTGATTATTCGTACTATTCATATTTAAAAGGAATTTTGCACATGAGGATAAATAATGGAATTTCATAAATGTAATTTAGTTTGAAAAGGGAACATGCATCTATAGCATCTAATACGACCAATGTTTCTTTAAAATTTTCCTTAGTGTGCATAATGTATTCATTACATTTTAAGTAATAAGCCATACTCTAAGAACTTCATTTTGTAAACCCTTTCAATAACATTTTCCTTGAAAGGATATTTTCATTTAGGTAAAAATTTACAGTTTTTACAGTTGTACCAAATAAGACATATTTAGTATTTCTAGCATTTAAAGTAAGTTTACTAGCTAAAAACAAATTTACATGATTTTTAACTCATTATTGTGATGTCAATGAAATTATTAATAGTTTCACCTGCATAAAAGATACTAATATTTTCTGGAAATAAAATCGGAGAAGAATCACTTGAAATATTAATAATATCGTTAACATAAAGGAGAAAAAAGTAGTGATCCTAGATTAGAACCGAGGTACATCACTTTTAAAGTTACAAGTCTCCGATACATCATAATTATAAACAGCAACTTGTTTTATATTGGAGATGTAATTTTCAAACCTTTTCTAAACAATGCCTCAAAAACCATAATTCTATAGCTTGAACAAAAACAATTCGTGACAGAATCGAATGCTTTCGATAAGTCTAGAAAAATGTCTATAGAACAGTTGTTTTCAGTATTTTTATACAGGGATCCGGTTATATTAGTTAAAGCTTTTTCTGTTGAATTTCCAGGTAAAAAATAAAATTGGTTTTTATACAAAATGTTGTAGCTGAAAACAAAATCCAGCACTCTTTTATAATTTTATTTACATGACTTTGCCAAAAAAAGAACTAATATCATTTGGCAATTTTATGAATCATTTTTATCCCCAGATTTATAAACAGCTATTATACGGGCAATTTTCATTACTTCAGGAACAATCCTTTCTCCATTAAAGCATTTAAAATAATAGCTAGTGGTGCATCAATTAAAGTAGCAACAAATTTAATGGGTTTCGCATGAATACCGTCAATTCCATAACTTTACTTAATTAATTTTAATAATTCATAATCTACTTCGTTTATGGAAGTGACAACGAAAAAGAGACAGTACAACTCTTATCTTTTAAAAACGTTTTAAAATTTTTGCATTATTTGAATAGTAGTGGCTTATATTACTTGTTCCTAAAGTTGAAAAATACTTAGTTAAATAATTAATCTTTTCAGACACAGTTTCTGTATCCTTACTTTCTACTCTCATTACATCAGGGAAAGCAATGTTTTTCCTACTTAAAAGACAATTAATCCATTTACCATGTAGTTTTTGGGTTAACATTAGTAATAAAAATATTTTGATAATACATATTTTTCGCTATGGTTCATTTCTAAGTTTATTTGCTTTCTGTAATTTTTCAAAGAATTCCAGGATTTTATATTTTTTACATTGAAAAATGTTTTAAATATTTTGTTTTTATTTCATTTAAAATATCAGTAATTATCCAAGGTTTTCACTCTTTTCGCTGTTTTTTAAATGTTTGCAGAGGAAAGCATGTATCATAACATACAATTAACAAGCTGATAAATTTATTATACATTTCATTAGGGTCATTGCATATTATGACATCATCGCAGCATATATTACTGATTTCAATATAAAATTTAATCATATTATCATTCGAAAAAATGTCGAAAAATAGTCGAAGTATTTAATTTTCCTGGACCTGGGTTCGAGCCCCAGGTAAGGCATGGATGTTCGTGTTGTTTTTCTGCTGAGGTCCTGCCATCCTCACAGACCTTCTACTATGGCATATAAACTTACAGGCTCTTGTCAGACCTCTGTGGCAAGCAGCTGCTTGAGGGGGTATTTATTATTTCATTTAGTAATTATATTGGAACAAAATGCAAATATAGGAAAATGATCATTTATGCTAATGGGGGAAACAACTTCAGTTGCAGATGATACATCAGTGATATACAGCCATGAGTGTTGAGCTAGTATATGTGACTCTCGTAGGTAATTGAATTACATTCTAAATCCATAAATTCAAACCGCCGAGGGATTGGCGAGAGCCACCGGGAGGAATATATTCGGATGAGGCAGTACCTACCAGAGGAATATATTCGGATGAGGCAGTACCTACCAGAGGAATATATTCGGATGAGGCAGTACCTACAGTACCTATCAGTGGGAATATGGTGCGTTCAGTTCTGAAAGTAAATCCATCCTAGTACGGATCCATACCACCATTATCAGTGGTCGTTACATCCAGGGCATTTTACAGTCAATAACTCCGTACTTATAGACTGTCACATACGCCATATTTCAGCAGGACAATGCAAGACATCATGCAGAAGTTACTACTATTGAATACCTGAGGCAAAACAATGTGCATAGTCATCTGTGGACCGCTAGATCACCTGATTTGTCTCCTATCGAAAACGTATGGCATATGCCCCTACCTGGCCTAGTGGTTTCGAGTGCCTGAGTACTAAGACCAGCGGGCATGTCCTTATGCAAGCGTTAAGTATTTATGTTGTGTGAGAAACCAGGACAAGCTAGTAAAGCTTCTAGGTTATCTCCGTCCATTGTGTACGGAAGTACTTTCTTCTCTTTTTAGATAATATAAAATAATTTATGTGGTCAAACAAAAGTTGCGGCAATACCAGAATATCCTGGCAAATGTACACGAACTGTGGGCACGGGTGCATAGTGCTACTTGAAAGGTGCTACAATCCAGCATTACTCCATGTTCTCGCCGCGTACAGCAAGTCATACAATCAAGGAGTGGACAATAGTCATTACTAAACAACTCAGTTCAATTTTCAACAATTATCGTTCAGCATCTAATGCGTTATAGACATTTGAATATTCAAAAATAATAATACTAGTCGCAAAAATTTGACCGGTTGCTAAGTGAAGCTTAGTGATAAGCAGGCTTGATTGCCTCTCTTATTAGTGATAAGCAGGACCTTAATATAATCCATTTTTAGTGATAAGCAGGGCCGGATCTGTAAAAGAATAGGGGAAGGAGGAGTGCAAGAAACACAACTGAGTCGGAAAAATGTGAAAGGCGGGGGGGGGGGGGGGGAGAGACTGAATTGCCAATGCAGTATAATATTTCCCCGTCCGCTTTTACAGGTCTTTAAAAAGTTTCTTGCAAACTGCATGAAATATAAATAAGTTTTATAATTTTTTGTGTCTGTTACCATTACTAACATTCTGAATAGGGGGGTGATATAAAATCTTGAGGGCTCCCTCCCCCTCTCAAAGATCCGGCTCTGGTGTTAAGTATTGTATCAAAGTGTTTCTTAAATAAGTATGTATTTTAGAAATTTGTGAAATAATTCTTTCACTATTCATCAATTTTGTGTAAGTTTCTTAAGACTGCCATTGCAATTGTTAAATTTTCAAACTTCCATAATTCATTACATACTGAACGAATATTGTTGAAAATCCAGATATTAATATATTTGATGGAAATCTTTATCTGCTATCGCAGTTTTCAATAAACTATATATATTAGACGTCATAGAGCAGCTTCCCATTGACATAACATAGGATTTTACCTTAATTTATGGGAACAAGTGTACATTATTCCATTTCGTATATATTTGTTTTCAGATCAAGCACTTCTGATTTGAAGGCTTTTCTTTTCAGTCTGAAAAGCTTTTTTATTTTCACCATTTTTACAAGTTTTATACATTTTTTCATTAGTGATTTTATACACGTTTTATACAATTTTCCACCCGTATGTTTTTATATATTTTATATGCCTTAACTGGCATAGTGGTTAGGCAGCTGTTCCTAAGGTACTGTTCCAGAAAGGCAAACTTTGTGTGTTGTGTTAGCTCTAACTAAAGCAGTGGTCAGCAGTGACTTCGGTAGTAGTAGGGCATGTCCTTGTATGAGAAGGCCTGTAAAAGCTAGGAGTAGCTTCTAGGATTCTTCTCTGTCCTATATGTCGCAAATCAAAAAAATCAATCAAAAAATCAAATTTTTAAATTCATTTAGAAATATATCATATGTATTACGATGAAAGGAAGTTTATGTTTTTTTGGATTACTCCAATTACAGAATTATTTTTATGAGTGACAGCTGAGAAGAGAGCCATTTTAAACCTCTCTGTAATTGCAGAGTAGGATTATCCTTTTCCAGAGGTAATAAAGTAGTATTTTGTCGGTTAGATTCATTGGCTTTGATGATCGTGCTTAATCGCATTGCTGTGAAAGATCGTCAATAGGTAATATTTTAGAAAAGGAGATTCCGTTACTATTATCGCTGGTTAAAGTAGGCAAATTATTGCCTCGTGAATATTTCTATTTGATGTGAGAAATTTCCGTTAACTCTTTGGAATTTGTATTGTCACCACTGTCACAAGAAGCGCGAAAATAATTTGCATATTCTCCAGTACACTGTAAATTTTCTGAAAATTTTCTGAAGAATTTGAATATTTCTTTTGGTAAGCAATGCACATTGAAGAAACTGAAACATGCAGTGTTTATTTTCTTCCGGGAACGATGGACAGATCACTTTACAAGTCAGCAAGCTCTTTGCTGCATGCAGAACTGTTTCATTTGTGCGCTTGCGCATGCCCATTGATGTGGCGATTGTTCAACATTAGAAGTAACGAAGCAGAACAAACAGAGAATTGTCCTTTTTCTAGGCTTAACTTTATTCAAATTAATGTCAGTACATGATGAAATAATGATGAAATTTAAACAAAAATCACTACAAAAGGAGCAGCAATATTTGAAATTTTTAATTGTATAAAATGCTTACCAGACACTAAGATCTTTCACAGCGAAATACATATAAAGCTATCAGATCTAACAGTAACCAATTCGCTCATTGACCATTGACAATGTTGCCACTATTATATAGTTATAAATTTAATGGATGGAAACTGAGCGTGAGTTCAAACAGAATAATTAGCAACAATTATTCTAAAATAAGGTAATTTATTACAAAAGTATGAACAAAAATATTTATATAAACTACATTCAACCAACAGAAATCCTAATCTTCATCATTATGAAAATAAACCATCAGAAGAATATTTCGCCTTTCATTATTGCTATAAAGAGCATTTTTTTATAATTCTCATAACCTCCACTCAAAGCATAAAATAAAACTTTTTACAATTTTCGATTAGTGGCACAATCCTATTTTCGAATAAACCTGTAAACTACCAGAATAATCTTACCAATTTCTTAAACAAATTAAATATAACTTTACACCAAATGACATCCATAAAATCCTGCGATGTCTGGTCAATGCCCCTGGTTTGTAACCAATAGACAATTGCGTAAAGATCTGGGCACTGATCATATTTACACATATCTTAAGTTTGTCTCGCGAGGTTTCTACGAGTCAGTGCAGAGAGACCCGCACGAGATTATATCCTGCCTTCTGGACTACGATCATGAAGTCCTTAACAGATACAAGAGGACTAAGATGATGGCTTTCGCTAAAGAAAGTTATCCATTTTAGGTCTCTTGTGCATCATTACTTCTCTTTTGTTTTATGTTCTTTTGCTCTTTGGAGCCCACCATTGTGTGATTTCTTTTGTTTGTTTTTTCAAACTGATGCCAATTAGGCATATTTCCAGATGAAGAAGGTTATGGGTATTATTGCACCTGGTACTCCATTTTATGATGTAACGATCTACGATCTACTACCAAATGACTTCGTTTTAGAATTTTAGTTATCAAGTACTCCAAAACTGCAACGAAGTATATTGGTCTCTCAGAACCAATTCTTTTCAGATGTTGATCACCACGCATCATACGACGAATTCTTACCTTTCTTGCAAATCCAATAGGGGAAAACAAAAACATAAACACTTTAACACTCCCGCTTACACTCTAAAAAAATTTCTCCTTTAGACTATCTCCCACAAAGTCAAGGACAATTCACTTTCTGCTTTACACAGATTCTTCCGAATAATATTAAATTTCGAGTTCAACTGTTCTAATCCTCTGGTGATGAAAGTCTCATTTCTGAAATACACGTGAGCATACAGCCCATCACGTAAAATCCCTTACATAAAATCATACAGCCCATCACGGTTTCATTGTGCTCGTTCATCTGTCGTAACAATATATAAAAAAAATGATCTTCAGCAGCTATTTGCCATAGAGGTCTGATTAGAACCTGTCTGTTTAATATACCATAGAGATGATCTGTGAGGAAGAAGAGACTTAAATAGAAAAACAATAGAAATAAAGAAACATCCTTATCTTACCAGGGGCTCAAACTAGGACTCTTTGATCAGTAGTCATGAAAAAGTCGCTTGATCACCGGAAGAATAATACCTGTTGTGTCCATCGCCTGATTAATTTTTCTTATTGATAATTGTATTGTGCAGAGTTTTGGAGTTGGGTTGTTTCACTTCGCAGTAGCACTTTTTTTGCACATAATAGTTAAAATGGTCGGGTAAGGAGAAGAGAACTGAATGGACAGCTGTTTGGAAGCAGATGAAAACCGTCAAGAATATCCATTGTGATATTTAATATGCGCGGGATATCGCTCACAGGAGAGCCTATCCTATGCAATAAAGAATACTTTAGATAGTCTTGACGGGACGTTTTATCTTTCTCCTAACAGCAGTCCAGTTGTCCTGAGCCCTTGTGACTTGGACCTTTAGCTCATTGGCTGTGTGAGGCTATTTTTACCTCTGAATGCCACTTTTTTCCGCAGAATGGGCTAAATGACCAGGTCACAAGAACCCCCAAGGCTTCAAAGGAGGTTGGGGAAAGGATGCCCGCTGGAGAGCTGTTAGAAGACAGATGGTAACTTCCATTAAGGTCATCCTGCTTGTTCTTTAACGTACACAATATATGGTTCTCCTTCACAAGGAGCAACGGCTTATGTCACATCTGATCAGTTATAAGGGAGCTTTTACTGTATTTTCTGCATTTGCATACATAAATATATTTTTAAATTTTTATGTATTTATATACATAAAGATTATTTTACTCTATTTACATTCGTAAAGATTTTATATACTCTCTCCTCCTGAAAGAGAAATACCATATTCAAAATTCTATTCCTCCAAAAAATAATATTTTCCCCTTCTTTTTCACGAAACATTTTACCTTATTGTGAAATTGTATATACTCCTGAAAGAAAAACACTTACCGTTTTGAGAATTTTTATCAAAAATAATACTTCCTTCTCCCTTTTCAAGAAATAAATGCAATTTTAAAGGATTAATAATAAATTTGTATACTTTCACTTCCTGAAATAAAAATACTTACCATCTTGGAATTCTACTTCTCTATCTGCAGCTCTATCCTAAAAATTTAACATTTTTTTCTTTTCCTCCTTGAAGGAAAAAAAAAAACATATAATAAGGAATAATAACATCTCCTCGAAAGTAAAATACAGTTTTGAGAATTCTGTTTTCCTCTTCTAAAAAATTATTACTTTCTTCTCTTCCTCCTTGAAGAAAAAGGAAAACATAACTAAGATTAATAATATATCCTCTAAACTAAAATACTTTCCGTTTTGGGAATTCTGTTCTTCTATCCCCACCCACAAAACATTCCTCTAAAGTAAAATACATAATCTCTTGAGAATTCTATTTCTCTATCCTTAAAATAATATTTGCTTCGTCTCTATGAAAAAAGAAAAAACATCCTATCTTAAGGTGGAATGAATGTTAATTAATAATTTAAGCACTCTCAATTCCTTCTTACAGTCTTGAATATTCCATTTTCCTCTCCTAAATAAAATGCCTTTTTTACTCCCCTATCGTAAGGATCAAATGTTAATTAATAATAAAATTACATGCTTTCCTTTTTTACACTCTTTTTGAAAGATAAACAGTTACGTTTTTGAAAATTCTATTTCTCTATTCCTAAAATAAATACTTTATTCGCTTCCTTTAAGAAAAAAATCCTGCCTTAAAGATTATAAACTCTCCCCTCCTGAAAGAAAAAATACTGTCTTGAGAATTCTTTTTCTCTATTCTAAAAAATACTTTCTTCGCCTTTTCATAAAGAAAAATTCCTATATAATGATTAACTCCCTCCTCATTAAAGAAAAATTTTAACGTCTAAAGAATATATCCCATCGTAAGAAAACGTAAATTAATAATTAATTTTTATCACTAAAAATTAATTTATATCTCTCATAGAAAAAATACCTTCTTAAAAATTAAATACCATCTCAAGGAGTAAACTTTAACAAACAAAAATGCCATTATTTATTATAATTAACTGCATGAATTTCTGCAAAAGTTCCATTATATGTACACTTATACAAAATGTTAATAGTCACTGTCCTTCTTGTTCAATAAGTTTCTTCGTAATTTCAGAACATTTGATTAACACACTGCTCTTCATTCATTTATACATTGAAATTGATTTTCTTCTTTGGATAGAATATTTTAATATCGTAATCTTTGATTTTAAAAGGAGAGATCGGATTTATTATTTTATTATTTTTAATATCAATCCATTAATAGTTAATCAATTTAGCCAACCATCAATTTTTCATCGGTAAATTGAGAGAAGAAGAGAACGTGTTAACTCTTTTTTTCGCACTTCTTAAATAAAAATCTTAATAAAATGTAATCTTTTACCTGATAACATACTACTATATTGGAAGGTTCAGATGAAGGAAACGATAAAATATAATTAATTGATCATTAACAATAATAAAGAAATAGCGAGGAGAGGCAAATGTGCTTTATTTTTTCTAAATTATTCTAGTCTTTTTCAGAACAATTAGTACGAAATTTGAGGATATAGATTTCTTTAATGTAGAGTGTGTAATAACTGTAACAAAGAAAGTAAAATTTAAGAGTAGAGAGCTGCAAAGATTTCGGGATTAAAATATTGAAAGATAATATTTGCATCATACTCTCAAAAGGCAATATTCACAAGATATAGATTGTTCACCATTTATAACAGAGACGAGCATTAGATCGCGAAAGTTATAGATATGATCGTGACAGTATGGAAAAAGGAAATGTTTCTGCCAAAGAATGAAATGCAGCATTGCAAACATTAGATGATTCACCAAACACTCATTTATAATACCGATAGAAATAACGATCTGAATTTCACGCGAAATATAAATAAAATATAAAATTTATTTTTCTTTCAGTTGTTAATAACTGTTAATAAGCTCAGCAGCTTCTTAAATAACCTTTATTTAGGAAATGATTTACTTTACTATATAAGTGCTTAAAACGTGAAAATTAGTGCCGAGGAGTGAATCGGGTTGTAGATCTCAAACATTACTCACTTTCGGATATGTCTTCCTTCGAGGTCAAGGACAAAATGTCGATCTAGCGGTGCTAAAGGGTTAAGAAATCTTTGTCTATGAGTAAATTTGGGTCATAGATCTCGGATTCGGGATCCGGCAGGTCTTTCAAGGTCAATGGTCAGATTTAAAATATTGGTGCCTAGGGATATGTCGGATCCTTCATCTCAGAAACGTTATGAGATTCCGGATTCAAAGTTCATCAAGGTCAGAATTCAGATTCGATCCATATGCGCTTCGAGTATGAAAATTGGTTCCTGGGATCAAATTTCGACCTGTGCTAGAAAGATAAGACTTAATGCAAAGGGATATTTCGGTTGTAGATCTCAGAAACATTAAGAAATTTGAGAACCAGTGTCGCATTCGAGGTCAAATAGAGGTCGAAGTGAGGGTAAAGAAATCAAGAGGCACAGCGGGCATCTGCTGATTTCTCGTACGAACAGGACTGGATTTAAACCTCAAATTTAAGCTTGGTGGTATTCTTGTTCTCCGCAACTCTGAACGAATGCATTTTGCAAGGTCAAGCACCCCTAGGCACATGAAGCGTCACTGCACCCCTTTGGTAAGTATGTTTTTAATTCCTTATAAAAAACTATATATAATAAAAACCAGTCGGTCCCTTCAGCACCTCTTGATTTCTAGACCGTCACTTCGACATCTATTTCAGCCTTTAATGCTGCTCCAGATCTGAAAATCCTTTTTATTTCTGAGTTCTACTGCCTAAAAAAGCCCTGGTCACATTTTTTTAATTCTCCAGCACAGTGTATATTGGATTTAACATTCAATCTCATAGGACCCATCGCATCGAAAATTGGACAAAACTTCCGAAATCTACATCTCCAAATACTTCCATGAACCAATACTTCGCTCTCTAGCACCGGTATAGCTATATTTTACCTTTTGCCTCAAAAGACCTGTTACGTATAAAATTTCACCGCATTTCTGAAATCTACGACTCAAAATACCTCCAGGAACAAATATTTTACATATATAGCATCAGTAATTCTAAATTTGACCTTTGATGTCGAAGGACCTTCCGGATATAAAATTTCATAACGTTGCCCATACCCTTATGAGGGGCGATTGAAAAGTTCTTGACATGCATCTGCAGAAAACATCCACTTCCCTTACTTCAATAAAACTTTTACTGTCCTTCAAATCACTTCCCTCTAGCGTCAATGCCAAGTTGCAGAGGTCTACACCAGTTCTGGAACGCTTGGTGGTATTCCTGTTGGAGTATACTCTGCAACTCTGAATGAACGCATTTTGCAAGGTCTTGCACCCTTGAAAAAGGCTTACATGTAAGTTCCTTTTTAATTTTTAGAAACAATTAAAAATCGCATGTTGCAAGATCGGTTAATATGCAGGATGGGGTTAGCAGTTTGATCGGCTCCAGGCAGGCCGTAACTTGTCGGGTTTTGTGAGCACTGGCATTGTCATGAAGAAGAACCGTTAACACACCTGTTGTTAGATCTGCTCCTTCATCTCCTTAACCATTTTGGGCAAAACAATATTGGTGTAGTATTGACCATCTATAATCATTTTTTCAGGTAAGCTGACCACGCTACCACTCCTTGGGAATCGAAAAAAACTGTAGATATCCTCTTCCTTGCGCGAGAGTCTTGTCGGATGATTTGGGATTGTGATTCAATCTTCTGCAACCCGAACATAGTTGTAGATCTTTCTGGTTGTTGTATGGTAATAACATACATTTCATCACCTGTGATAGTGTATGCTAACCGTTTGGGGCCATCTGGTTAAAACATTGCCAGATTATATTTGCAGGATTTGACTCTAGCCCTTTTTGGTTGATCTGTTAGTTTGCAGGATATCCATTTGACACAGATCTTTCGGAGCTTTAAATGTTGATGAATAACACTCTGCAACAATTTTTTATAAACGTCATGGCTCTGAGATAAAAGCAGCCATTTCTTAAAGATTTCAAGGTGCTGAACACGGATATGACAACGAAAATGCAAAATTGGCTACGATTTCAGAGAAATCCGCAATAGTTTCTTATATAATAGAGTAATATGTACATATGACATGTATCGGTAAAATTCCGCTTCTACTTACGATGTCGCTTTGCCCGTCGCTTGTACAGCTGCTCAGGATCATCTCTGGCGAGCGTTAAACAGTAGTCAGACAACATTGAAGTGGACCAGTTTCCCTGGTGTCATTTCTGCATCGTTCCAATGTCTTGGTGAAAACGTTCACTGTGCTCATCACTAACTATGCCGCAGTTGTCGGGGAAGAAATCTAAGTGGGAATGGAGAAAGTGGATCTTTAGGGACATATTGCAGCCAAGTTTGTGATACAGAGACAACATATTCTTAACCAGTTTCTTGTAGTTGTCTGCCCTGACATTCCCGAAGAATTTAGTTGACACCAGACGAAATGCGCCCCAAGAATTTTTTTTCGTGACCCTGAAGCAGGTTGTCGAACTTCTGGTCTCTGAACAGCTCGCGGATCTGAGGACCCACAAAATTTTCTCTTTAATTTTTGCTTCGCTGAGTCGAGGGAATTTATCAGCCAAGCATTTGAAAGCTGATGCAGTGCGGTCCATGATTTTTACGTTTTACGAAGTTTTTCATCACACCAAGTTTGATGTGTAGGGACGATAGCAGGATTTTGTACGTTTCTGCCACTGCTGGGTTTTCCACATTCTTTTCTCCAACCTTCAGAGATTTCCTCTGAGGCCAGTTTCTCTTCACGTAGTGCAAAGTCTTTGCTCGGCTGTCTCATTCACATAAGAAACAGCAGTACTTCGTATATCCCAGCTGCAGACCCATCAACAGAGTCACTACCTTCAAGTCACAACAGAAATGCCAGCTATACTTTTTGTATTGAAGACTGTACAACAGTTGTTTTAGGTTGTCGTAGGTGTCTTTTATGTAGACAGTGTGGATTTGGTGTAGGTGTCTTTTATGTAGACGACCGGAATGGATTGAAGTCGATTTCCATTATGCAGCAACACCGCCTTGAGACTCAATTTCAAGGAGTCTATGAATAGTCGCCATTCTTGAGGGTCATGTTTGATTCCAAGGGCATTCATTCATCAGGCCATCTACATCGGAGCAGAACACAAGGTCATCTTCCTTTCCGAAAGGCACAAACTGCTCATGACGAGTTCGAAACGAAGTTACTTGGACATTTTCCTTGAGAAGATTCCATTGTTTAAGTCTTGATCCAAGTAACTTTGCTTTTTGGCCTTGGACAACTGCAGATCGCGAACAAGATCGTTCATTTCGTCATCGGTGAGAATGTGTGGCGAAGATGACGCTCTGTGGCAGACGTATGGATCATTATTAGACACCAAAGGCTGCGGAAAACCCAATGCAGGATCGCGTCCCTCCTCATCGTCTGAATCGATGGAAAATTCTTTTGGAGGTTCGGGAACAGGAAGGCCTTCACAGTTACAGAACTGGCCGAAGAGCACATTGTATATTTGGGTACACTACTGTCCACTTCTTTTTCCCTGTGATACCTCCAGAAACAGGTGGAACCATGCAGAAGTAGCAGTTATTTGCGAGATTGCTTGGCTCTCTCCAAACCATAGGAACAGCAAACAGCATCGCCATTTTTTCGCCTTTCAGCCATTTCGGAAGATTTCTTGCACACATACTGCAGCGTATGTGTGGGGCCCAGGTCTTGTCCTGATCCAGATCTTGCATCCGAAATAAAACTCTTATGCCGCTTTCACTGTTGGAGTGATGACCTTTTTCTGGCTTTCAAACGTCACTTCCCCGCAAATGTAATAAAATGTATCTGCACTACTAACACAGTTTCGAGGCATCACTACAGCTGGATTAAAACTGCAAGGATCATTTGTGTTGTACTTATGACTCAGGGATAAATGGGAGTCGCTCAAAATCTTGCTCACCCTACGAGACGTCGCTTACAACTAACGATTGCATCATCTTTTGTCCGCGATCGTAAAGCCAATATGTCATAACTCAACTACACTGCATTAGACAATGATGAAATACCTCCAGGAATTGTGTGTGTGGCGGGCTGATGCAATACAACGCAATATGTTGCAATCTGGAGTTTAAAATACAACGTTGCGAAATGGTTACCTATGTACTCAATGTGGACTGAGTTGTTTATACGTGGCCATCTCTGTCTCTCCTAAACAAGAGCCAATCGACAAATTTTATTATCATTTTCTTGTTCAACACCTCGAAATTAGTAAAGATTGGCTATTTTCATTTCAAAGCCTTTTTGTGTGTTGCCTAGTGTAATTATTTCCACGCTGCCAATCGATACACTGCCATCTAAGCGTATTATCTGAACAGTAATGTGTTGGTTTTCTTTATTGAGTTCACGAACAGCAGCAATGGTTCTGTCATTCACGGCCTCCTTCGGTCTTCCTGCATGAGTGTGGTCTACGAAATTCTGCTGTCCTCCGAATTTGCACATCCATTCCATAACAATGCCATATGAACAGGATGATTCTCATGTACTTGGGATAAATCGGCATGAATTTTCTTCTCATCGTCCCCAAGCTGAATCCCTGAGAAAATATAAAATCTTTCCCAGTAGTCAGTAGGCTCCATAGCAACAATGCACAAATTTCCCACACCGAAATTTACACGCCGCCAGCGAAGAGAGAAATGAAGATAAAGACTTTGTTTTTAACACGTAATGACAAATTTGGACAAGATTTCAAGGAGTCGTAGCTCATTAACGTCGGAGGAATGAGTGAAAATCTACAGACGCGTGTCAAGAACTTTTTGAACGCCTCCGTAACAAAGAAACGTGGAAAGGTTCAAATATTATTTAAATGATTATGAAGTCATTGAAGACTCCATCACCTATTTCCAAAATCCAAAACATTTGTAGTTGAACATTTGAAACACAATTTGTTTTTAAAGGTTTTAGATTCAATACTAAAATGAAGATTTATCTATGTTACTTAATGATATCACAGTTATATATCAGTATAACTGTAAGTTGGACACTAGTAACAAGAATCTAACGAATTTATATTGTCATGTTAGCCTTTTGGATATTACTGGACACTAGGATTCTTGTGCCTCTGTGGGAAAACTAGTCTCAGAACTCTGAGACCACGTGGACCATATTCAAATGTTTGGGAGCCTCCTATTGGCATCGATATTTGTGAATGCAACTATTTGGCCCGTAGTGAATGCAACTATTTTAACCACCAAAAAAAGGAAAATAAACTCTCAGCAAAATAAAAGTCCGAGATAGATTTTAGTATAAAAAAAGAGAAAAGCATTCAGAGAAAAGTCAGAGTGACCGTTTAGAAAAAGCTTAAGTTGCTGTCGTCATCGCGGTGAGCTCTGTCGTGATGATCAAGACAATCAGCCGCCCATCAGTGTGCTCTGACTGTGTGCTGTCAATCCTCTAGTCTGCCTGAGCCTGCTCCTATCGCTGTAAACTCTAAACAACCACTCATGTCACTAAATTTTCGCTCATGTTACAAAGACGGTGACAAGCGAAATCCTGCTGCAGGCCACAACCAGCAAACGTCTGCTCCCTTCCTGCAGCTGTAGATGCCGTGAGACGGTTCTCGCCTCCGTTTTTGAGTAATCGCCGGATTCTGATGTTGGACGCTACCTAACCGTCTCTTCAGTCTCCAGTTTGCGAGCGATGTTCCTCGGCTTCTCGATATCCTGCTCCTCTGATGCCTACAAACCATCAAGACAGAAGTGGTAAGAATCAAGTCAACAAAAAATTGTACCAGTAATCTGCTTAGATTTAGATTGTGAGCCTCATGATCCAAACTAATCCAATTCGCAGTTACTGGCAAAATTAATTGAACTATTTGTTTAAATATCAGAGACAGCGTGACTCTCACCTCCAGCAGAGTAAGGTAAAATTCTACTCTTAGAACTTTCTCCCTAGTTGTATAATTGCAATGCATAATAAACGGCTTCTGTTAGTTATTATATGTGCTCGCTTTACTGCTGCTACTAAGTGTTTTATTTTTGTTACAAAGGAAGGAATATTAACACAAATGTAGTGGACCAAACTTATCGAGCCAAAATTATTTCTAGGATCACAACGTAGTGTTAATTATATAATAAATGGTATTGGAAATCACTAATTAACATTACCCACTCAACATCTACCAAGAAATGTTTCAAAAGTAGATAAATATGGTTATATGTTTAAAATAACAGGAATTCAGAAACCAAATAATTGAAATTATCACGAAAAATTTTAATGCTAACCATTTTTCAAGGGAAATTCAGTTATTTGCAAATATAATATTTAACATCGTTACTTTTTAATTTTTATTAAACTAATGTTCTAAGGTCTGTAAATGGTAGCTAGGCATAAACTGGAAGGAGAGTTGTGTATCAATCCCCAATGATGATGAACAGAACAGGCCAGATCTGGCACCTAATGTCTGACTTGGTCTTCTCATGGTACAGACCGTTAGTACCTTTCAAAAGAGATTGGATTGGATTGTTTTACCTCTGAGCGGCACTTTTTTGCACACCATGGGCTAAATGGCCAGGCCACAAGGACCCCGAAGGCTCAGAGAAGGTTGGGGGAGGGGACCCACTGGAACAGCTGTTGGGAGACAGATGGTAGCCTCCCGTCAAGGCCATCCAGCGTGTTCTTTAACGTGCACAGGGTATGGCTCTCCCGCACACGGGGCCACGGCTTAACGTCCCATCCGACGGACGGCGGCCTTTTCAAGCCCATCGGTGTCCCCTACTGACCGTGGGCAAGGCGGGGAAATTTTGCGGAGATAAATCTCAACGCTGACCCAGCTGGGACTCGAACCTGGGAACTACAGATTACGAGCCTGGCGCGCTACCGACTGAGCCACCCCCGCCCCCCTTTCAAAAGAGATATTCTCTTTTGAACCTACTAGCTGGACTGGCTTACTCATTTCTACCTACTAGACTGGACTGGTTTACGGCTTTGAGCTTCATTATGATCCTGTACTTGCTGCACTGGTGGGCCTCTGTTGAGGAAGAATCTACTGCTGTGTTTTCTGTTTGCTTGTGGATTGCCAGCCCTAAGTGAACAGAGGCACGGGATACCTTATATCAGTTGGTGGATAAATCTGATCAGAGGCCATCGCAGGTACCTGAACCCTTCCTTAGCTAGTTGGCCACCGCCAATCCTAAACTGGAATAATGTGTCTCAGTCAGGTTTTATGGGTCTTGAAAAAGTGGTCCCTGTCAGGTTTTGATTCGATATATGGATATAATTTTGTCATTTCAAGTATATATTTGTATATGATCTTGCATTGTAATCCTTTATGTTAAACTATTTCCTTTCTCCCACCACTGACTAAGCTGTTTATAGTTAATGTGTCTTGCTGTAATCAGCAAGACAGGTTTATGGTACCTGATCGTCAGTGATCGGTCGCCTTTCCGACCCAGGTCCTTTGATCAAGGAGCACAGGTCAAATGACAATCCCTTGGGACAGGAAGATCAGCGCCGAATGTTGCACAGCCCGTGAGAAGGTCAGGCAGTTCTGAGTTAGTAACTGGCTGAAGCAAACATAGACGAGGGCTGCTCAGTGAATTGATAATTCATGTGGTGAGAGGTTCTCCTCTATTAGGTGCGTAGAGTCGCAACCTGCTAAGCAATCTGAATATGATTGTTTGTAACCAACTTAGCCATTAACTAATGTCAGTACTCTGGGAGACTCTGTAATATTTTCCGTAATAAATATTTCGTTACAGTTTTGAACTTGGAGTTGGTTATCATTCTGCAATTCTCAAAACGTCAAAAGCCTAATAGAGAACGAACCAAAATCTTACTTCTTTACCTGTGGGCGCCGTGGATCAAATTACATTTTACCAACCCCAGGAACCGACAGTACCTGAAGTTCCTACCATCAACTGAATATACACTGCAAAATATTTTGAATCCCAATAATTCTTCTAAATTAGTCATCTTCCAACTCTTAATTGGTTTCCTTCGGGAATTAATGATATATAATAGAGTATAAGTATAAATCTGGACTTCGATTTCGTTTTTATGTCTAAAGGATATAAATATCTGATTCAGCCAAAGAAAATTTTCTAATTTTCTGTCATATATACATATAAGAATTTTTTTCCTTGGTATATTTTTGTCATATACGCAAGATTTTTTTTCACATTGTGTATTTTTCTAAGTGTATCTGTAATGTTATTATTGCATTAACATTTTCTAAGTATTTCAGTTTTTTTAATTGCTTTGGGGTAGAAGAGTTCAACTAAACACCCCAGAGGCGTGTAATGTTAAACAAATAAATAAAATCGATTGGTTGGGAATTGCTAGTGAAGTTAGACAAGTATATATTTTGTCCTTTTTTCTCTTTAGTTTGGTTATTGATAATGTTATGCGAAATTCTTTGCAAGGGAAAAATTTTGTCCTTTGATTGGTCTAGAGATTTGAAAATTTCTGATTTAGATTATGCAGATGATTTGGCCCTTTGGCTAATGATGTTGCGAGATAAATTCGTTCATTAGTGCTGTTGATGAGACTGGTAATAGAGTAGGCTTGATCATAAACAGAGAAGAAATTAAAGTGGTGAAAATTATTTTAGTTTCTTCTCTGTCGTCAGGCAGATGGTGCTTCAGTTGCTTTGAATGGCTGCACTCTTAAGCAAGTGTCTCAGTTTAATTATCTTGGTAGCTTTGTAAGAGATACTGGTGATGTGCAAGAATAGGGATTTCCCCTGGGACTTTTAAAAATCTATGAAGAGTGTGGAAAAATAGGCGTATACACCTAAAGACTAAAATTTGTTTGGTTGTCTCTAAGGTTAATTATGGTAGCGAAAAGTGGACTCTTTAGCAGGACGTAAGCAGGATCTCTTTTATTCTAGTTGATCTCTTTGATTCTAGATGCTTGAGCGGTATCTTGTGCATTAGGGGTTTGTCTTTGTAAGTAATGATGAGATTAGAAGAAGTAGTCATCAACTTCCTTTGAATAACATTTTGGGTATAGAGAGATTGCGTTGGTTTGGCCATGTTGCCCATATGTGCAGCTGTAGATTGGCAAACAAGATTATGAACAATGTGCCTAGGATGCAATGGGCAGACAAACAGGACCTTGCTAGAATTAACCTACAGTGGGAAAATGCAGCAGCTGTAGCTCAGAACAGACACGTCTGGAGAGGAAAATTATACAGTCTGGGGGGACCTCCATAGCTCATGGCTGTATGAGGATTTATATGTATGTATGTATGTATGTATGTATGTATGTATGTATGTATGTATGTATGTATGTATGTATGTGATGCTTTTTCAAATTTTACCGAAGTAGATTACTTTGCAGGGGAACTTTGTGCGATATGCTATTTGTACCACACACTCTGAGATAATTAAAGCACCTCGCCTAGAAGAAGCTGAATGAATTGGTATAAAATTTAACATGTGAGCTCAGTGTGGAAATGTAAACAAATTATCACATTTTCAGGATGCATAAGTGCAAAACTTTCTACATGCTGTGGTCGAATATAGGCAACTATGGAAGGCAAATCGAAATTAGGCAGTGTTGAAAAACGTGGTACCATATTCCAGGACGTCACCAACCGGACTAGTTAGAGTGAGGATGAATCACAGGACTGTGTGAGGGTAGATGGCTCTCCTGCCAAATCACTGCACATATGGACTATTATGCAAGAACAATCAGTTGTTACTGGCAACGGGTCCAAGACGACATGCAAACTCTTGTTATTTCAAGCATCATTAGACCATGGTCCTCCAATACGGGAGGATCACCTGATACCATGACAGGGTTGGGTTGGGTTGTTTTACCTCTGAGCGGCACTTTTTTGCACACCATGGGCTAAATGGCCAGGTCACATGGACCCCGAAGGCTCAGAGAAGGTTGGGGGAGGGGACCCACTGGAACAGCTGTTGGGAGACAGATGGTAGCCTCCCGTCAAGGCCATCCAGCGTGTTCTTTAACATGCACAGGGTATGGCTCTCCCGCACACGGGGCCACGGCTTAACGTCCCATCCGACGGACGGCGGCCTTTCCAAGCCCATCGGTGTCCCCTACTGACCGTGGCAGGGCGGGGAATTTTTACGGAGATAAATCTCAACGCTGACCCAGCTGGGACTCGAACCTGGGAACTACAGATTACGAGCCTGGCGCGCTATCGACTGAGCCACCCCCGCCCCCCTTGACAGGCGATAATAACTTAAATTGAGATGTTATCAACCATTCGACAGACTGCAATGGATACTGTGGGATGCTCCATTAGCCACAGTCAATTTGCAGTCCAAGTCAAATTGCAGATACAAGCTCGTTGTTCACTGTCCATTACACCAGTTGTCTTTTCATCCATTGTGCCAGTTGCCTATGGACTGCACATCAAATACGAATCAACTGATTTCAGTGTAAGAAACTGTTTACAAGAAATGTTATCATGTCATCTTCAAGAACTAGTTTCAGTTATATATGTAGTATATATAGATGGGTTATATCAATCATTCACGTGTAGAGACAATGTGGCCACAGGTCGGATCCCTCCACCATTCTTGAATGACACATGTTATCCATAAGTTACCACAGCTAATCACTTCTGGTAGATATTAGCGGTAGTTTGAATGCCAGTAATATGTATGACACCCTAGATCTTGTTGCACTATTGTTCTCTCTACGTGTGCTGGATACTATGTTCCAATGGGTTTATTGCCCCATTATATACTGCTACTATCTCCAGGAGATAAAATTAAAATTAAAAATGCCATATTATGGCTTGGCAATATAGGTTACGAGATATTCCACTAACATAACATGTTTGGGACATTATAAGATGTCGTCTGCAAGATCATTCTTAATCGACACATAATTTGAACTTCTTGCCATTATGGAGGTGCATGAAGGTCAAGTGCATGAAGAGGGGTGGCACACACTCATTAAACAATATCAAAGATGCCTATGACACTCTGTGCAGACGTGTAACTGCATTTATGTATTGTCAGTTTTGTCGGTTAATGATGTGGTGATAATGCGTCCATTGCATTGTTTTCTAAGAGAATGAATTCTTGTATTCTTCTCTAAATGGCATGCTTCACAGTCTTTCGACCACCTGCTTTTGGCCGGTTCTGCATACTTATCTTTCGACTGCTTCTGGGTGAAACAATTTCGTAGTCATAGCGTGCGTATACGAACCACAAGTATCCTTCTTTCCGGGGTTATATCAATCGCATTTCTTCATTTTTGATCCATTATTGAATAACGTGATTATAAGTTCATGCTAAATAATAGTAAAACAAATCTGAGTAAAACTTTCGGTTTGAAAGAATCCTATTTCAATTTATGTTATAGGTCACATTTAGTACTTTAGTGTTATAAGGAATGTGAGCTATTTTGTTTTCCACTAGGGAAATATCACTACAAGTTTTGTATATGAATAGAAGAATTTAACGCACACGGCCAGAGGTTGTTCTGTGGGCATTTCATCGATATTTAATGAATTTGGTTTGCATTTTACATTACGTTTCGTTAAATAACTTAGGAAGGGTATAATAATAGTTTCTATGCAGAAGCAGAATATATACATATTTATCGGAATGCCTCAATCGGTAGCACACCAGGCTCGCAATCTACAATTCCAAGTTCTGCATACGTATCCGTGCAATGGACCAGTCAGAGATCAGCCCCCAGCTCTTTCCTTCGCAAAACCCCAGGTCAGCACGGGACACCGATTTTTTTGGAATTTCCTAAGAAAATATTATTCAAGATCTCAAGACGAGGAGAGGGGTTATAACTCATCTACCTGTCTAACATAACAATTGTGTACCCCCCACATGGTTAAGCAATTGCATTTAAAGGGCTCGCTGGGTGGCCTTGACGGAAGGCTATCATTTTGCCTCCTAACAGTTGCGCAGTGGGTCGTCTTCCCCAAAACTTTTTGGTGTCCTTGTGACTTAGCCATTTAGTCCACTGTGTGCATAAAAATGTTGTTCAGAGGTAAACAACCCAATATATATTTGGTCAGTTGATTTACCATAGGGCTGCTTGTAGTAGTTAGAGTAATTATTTTTATCGGTACCGCGCCAGGCTCGTAATCTGTAATTCCCAGGTTCGAGTCCCAGCTGAGTTAAGCCGCGGTCCCGTGTGTGGGAGAGCCATACCCTGTGCACGTTAAAGAACACGCTGGATGGCTTCGACGGGAGGCTACCATCTGCCTCCCAACAGCTGTTCCGGTGGGTCCTCTCCCCCAACCTTCTCCGAGCCTTCGGGGTCCATGTGACCCTGCCATTTACCCATGGTGTGCAAAAAAGTGCTGCTCAGAGGTAAAACAACCCAACGTACATTTTTAAGGGTAGGAGGTACTCCAAAATTACATTTTTAGTTTCAAACTGTAATGACATTTGAACGAAAAGACATGCTGGTAAATTATTTTCTGAATATAAAGGAATTTTTTTTTATGTTTTATTTGCATGAACTATCTTTTTGTATTTGTTCAGGTTTTTTCAATAGACGAATAACAATTTTCTTTAAACATGAATTATCGTCAGAAAATAAATCATAGGGCATTCGGTCTCTTTTATAACAGAAATCAAGTACATTAAAAACAGTTTCCAGAATTTTCTTCAACAGTCTCCGGAATTATTGATGTTAGTCAGGAATGGACCAGTGTTTCTCAAACATTTTTTATGGAAACTCTATGAATCTCTTTTGTTGCAATCTTATGCAACCACGGCAATTCCCGGTTCCGCTTGTACAGCACTACCTGGTTATGAAAAGCCATGACCATCTAGAGCCGGGGGCAAGGAATACGCCCTATAGGCGCACCTCAACCCCAGCCTCACATGGCAGCAGTCCTATAGAAGGAAAGCTGACCACCGGAAGAAACCTTACTTTAATCTATTCCCCGGTTTGCAAATGTGCAAGGATATATAGATCCAAGCTCGATCGGCACCCGGGGTGGAGACTCTTAGTAAGACCCAGACTTTTTGGACAGCTCGTGCCTACAAGGCGGGCTCAGACCTTTCAGCAGAGCCGTCGAACAGACCACACAGGTCTCCTGAGAGGTGAGGTCTCCGACGCCGTCACCATCCGACCGGCAATCAAGCCGGCCAGCAGCATCTTCAACCTCGGTTGGCCTTAGCCATGTCCAACCGGGACGCCAATCCGGTCGGCACCCAGACTTTTTGGACAGCTCGTGCCTACAAGGCGGGCTCAGACCTTTCGGCAGAGCCGTCGAACAGACCACACAGGTCTCCTGAGAGGTGAGGTCTCCGACGCCGTCACCATCCGACCGGCAATCAAGCCGGCCAGCAGCATCTTCAACCTCGGTTGGCCTTAGCCATGTCCAACCGGGACGCCAATCCGGTCGGCACAGCCTTCAGCCGGGTTGCTGGGCCCTAGCCCCCCCCCCCACCACCACCACCACGACAAGGTGGTCCCCTGTCGAGTCTTCCGTTTCTTCAACACCCCTAGCAGTTAAAGTTTATAACTTTTAAAGCAGTGCTTCAAAACTCTCTTTTCAGTTCCGCCACCCATTTTTCGTCTAATTATCTTCATGTCACCTTTAAAAAAATGAAATCCTTCACATCCAGATACATGCCCAGGCTGGTCAGTGTTGCGGATGAATTTTTTTCCTGTTATACATAGTTCCCCACACTAAAAATGCCGGGAATTACTATTTCATTGAGTGGAATTTCGCCTAATTGGTATAATCTGAAACTTCATCTGATTTTTATAATTTCTAATGCAACCAAATATTTAAAATATTCAATTTCAGCTAATTTTTATCGTGCCCCATTTAATTCAATCAGAGCTAAATTGTTGAATTCTTTCTTGCTACATGTCGAAATGACGAAATACATTGCTACATGTCGATTAAAAGTTTGTTAGAGGCACCTTGCAATACTCAAAATAATGGAAGCAAACAACACTTTCGTAATAGTTTTTCTCTTTTGATTGATGCAGTCTTGGGAAGTAATTCCTTTTTTTTGGGGGGGGGGGGAATCTCGTAAAATGGGTCCACTTGTTGGCAATATTCCGAATTTTTCCGACTTTTATAACGCAACTGCTTCTGATAATTGCAAGATTCGTAAAAACAATCTCTGCAAGCACTCTGAAATGGCTTATCTGTTAGCTGTCGAACGGAAACTGACACCTTACGCCATCTATTGATAGAGAAGCTCAAATCCATCACTGCTCAAACGTCTCAGAGACTTTTATGTATGAATGGATTTCATCATATCGTATAACGTTAAAGACGTGAGAGATGTTAATGTAAGCCAAAGGTTTAAATACATGCATTGTATATCCTCTGTTATGAAGAAGTCAAGTAAATCAATTCCCTCCAAAGTTTTCCTTCTTGCCAGGCTTGCACTCTTTCAAGTGTCTTCCAGTTTTGGCCTTCATTTTTTTACGTCTTCTTGAATATATTCTCTTCATGACTTTCTAGACTTTCGTTCAGGTATTTTTGGCATTTGTTTGGCAGAGATTTTATTCACTCATTGACAGGGATGAACCCAGAATTTTTTTTAGGGGGTGACGGGGGGTGGTTGAGATTTCAGTTTCGAGGAGGGCTCGAGAATTTAATTTAGTTTCGTGGGAGGGGTCTGAGAATAAGACATGATTAGATTTTCCCAATTACTAAAATATTTTATCGGACAGAAAAGATTAAAATTACATTTTATATGGAATAAGATTTAATAGTATTTTTGTCCATTTTAAGTGTCGGACATAAAATGTGGGGCTAAAATAAAGTTATGCAAACACTATTTTTTAAACACAAACCTGGATTTGAAAGCAGGAAGATAAGTTTAAGATTTCTTATAAGACGACCGAATACCGATTATTTTGGGGGCAACCCCCCCCCCTCCCTGGGTACATCTCTGATCCATAAGGTACATATCTGAAATCCTGTAGTAAATACTTCAAGGTTAAATATAAATGTTTACGGAATGAAAAATAATATACTACGGAAGGCTATCACAAATACAACGATCTTGTTCGGTAATTTTCTGCATCTTCGCGAATTTCATTTCTTGAAAGTTTTTCTATTGATTGCCGAAATTGATACGAATTGCAAATTTGTACAGAAACAAATGATTTATTCGTGTTAATTTCATTTCGACGAATTATTTTTAAGCTAATTTTTCTAGTAATTTAAGAGAAAACATAACATAGATGTTCTTCGAATCCCGATGGGGGTGGCTCAGTCGGTAGCGCGCCAGGCTCGCAATCTGTAGTTCCCAGGTTCGAGTTCCAGCTGGGTTAGCGTTGAGATTTAACTCCGCAAAAATTCCCCGCCCTGCCCACGGTCAGTAGGGGACACCGATGGGCTTGGAAAGGCCGCCGTCCGTCGGATGGGACGTTAAGCCGTGGTCCCGTGGACACGTTAAGAAACACGCTGGATGGCTTCGACGGGAGGCTACCATCTGTCTCCCAACAGCTGTTCCAGTGGGTCCCCTTCCCCAACCTTCTCTGAGCCTTCGGGGTCCATGTGACCTGGCCATTTAGCCCATGGTGTGCAAAAAAGTGCCGCTCAGAGGTAAAACAACCCAACGAATCCCGATATTTTGTTTTACACAAAAAAGATAATGTGCCTTTTTCCGTAGAACACAACAAATGATACATTAATTGTTTCATTATTTGAAATAAATATTGTGATGATTAATGGGGGTATATTGTGATTTAAAACAACTGTTCTCAGTCTGTGGTCCGCGAAGGTAGTAAAGGGGTCCGCGAGCAATTTTCAACATTTCAAAAAAGCTCTAATGCAAATGGTACATTTAGCGAGATTACATAAAAGCGTTAAATATTATTGCTTTTGGCTGGAATGATGTCAGTTTATTATGGCAACACTGGCTCTCTCTCATGCTGATCAGGAGGTGAAATTGGCTGTTGACATCAGAGGTTCTGAAGCATCGAATTTCTCCACTCAGATGCTTAGATTCATATTACAAAATAGCCAACAAATGAATAGCAGATAAATAACTAAAGACATATAACCCATTCAGGGAACTGCTCCGGAGTCCTGTTGCGAGGATCTATATTTGAGTTAAAAAGTATCAGGTGATGAAGTGAAGAGGGTTTGCATAAGGAGTTAAAGTTGAAAGGGGGTCAGCAGAAATAGTGAGAATTCGTAGAGGGTTCGTGACGCTGAAAAGATATGAAATCACTGAATTAAAACCTATCTGTCTTAGAGGTTTTTATGCAGATTCAGCTCTAAGCTG
Organism: Ryuthela nishihirai; assembly: GCA_038380435.1. Lineage (NCBI taxonomy): Eukaryota > Metazoa > Arthropoda > Arachnida > Araneae > Heptathelidae > Ryuthela > Ryuthela nishihirai. Next base: position 33,862,584 of record JAWZYU010000015.1, read on the forward strand.
GGAACTAAGCAAATAACGCAGCGGACGGAAAACAAAATTGCACCGAAATTTTAAGGGTGTTTCTGAAATTGTTAATTTGCAACAGGGATGTTATCAGAAAATATGTCCATATAAGCATAAAAACTAGAAAATTTTGGCTTTCAAATTTATTTCTGTAGGTTGGTCATATGTACTTATATAAGAAATGTACTTTTTTTGGAGAGGGTGAGTAGAGAACTTTAGAACGATTCTAATGTACATTGCATAAGGATCCAATTATACCTAGTTCGTTCCTGGGTTTGCGTCTTAGGCTGCGGAGCAAAGAGGCTTGGGTTCGAATCCCCATTCAATAAGGAGAAAGCTTTATTGTTCTTTTTCAAGGTTGTCTTCTTTCTTAGAGGTCTAACTAACCAGGATTCCTCACAGGTCTATTCCTATGACTGAGGAAGTTAACATTTTTAATTATTTTCAAATTTTAAGAGAGATATAAGAAGTCTGAGGGTTAATAAAACATTTTAAAAAAAAGCCCGAATATCAAAGCAAATTATGAAATGGAAACAGGCACTAGCCGTCTAGTCTTTTAGTGTGTTGAATAAAGCATTACCCACTCTAAGCATTTTCAACAAATATCCCCACTGGCTAGCCCCTTTAGTGTAGTTGGTTAAGGTGCTATTCACTATCACCATTTGTCGAAATACATTACCAGTGCAGTTGGTTAAGGCACAGTTCACCAGCGGCATTTGTCGGCTTCTAGAGTTCATCAGTTTGAGACGTAGAAGACTTCTCACCTTGGCAAAATGCTTGCCCGATGACTGTAACTACAAATACATGGAATTAGTTCAGAAGTGATGTTTGGGTGTTCATATAAGTTCTTTTATATTAATTCCCAATATCAAACATATAGATTAATTCGTGCAAGTTAATTAAGAGAATAAATAAGTTGATTATTCAGGTGTTAGTTCCCTGACTTGTACCTAGCTGGCAGCACCTCCTAAGGAAAAAAAAAAGTTGACATATAAGGAGAAAAAGTTATGAAAACTGATTAAAGATGGAATAAAGGATAAGTGTAAATGATTATATGTAGAAAGATAAATGAGACTGAGAAAGAAAGTGGTATATGGGGGAAGATTAGCAGACGCAGAGTTTTTCTTTACACTATGTGTTTTTAATTAGGGTTGGCTACTTTAACTCCTAAGTGGCATTTATTTTACTGAACTCCAAATAAATAGAGGGGCGGGGTGTCTCAGTCGGTAGCGCGCCAAGCTCATAATCTTCAGTTTCCATTCGAGTCCCAGCTGGGTCAGAGTTGAGATTTATCTCTGCAAAATTCCCTGCCGTGCTCTCTCTCAGTAGGGGACACCAATGGGCTTGGATAGGCTGCTGTCAGTCGGATGGGACATTAAGCCGTACCCCTTTGTGCGGAAGAACCATACCCTGCGCATATTAAAAAATGCTGGATGGCCTTGACGGAAGGCTACCATCTGTCTCCAAAGAGTCCCCTCCTCTAACTTCTCCGACACTTCGGGGTCCTTGTGACCTGAATATTTAGCACATTGTGTTCAAAAAGGTGACGCTCAGAGGTAAAACAATCCAACCAAAATTTTTCATATTTATGACATAGTGGACATTAATTCCTTTCCCCCCTAAAAATACTGAGTTTTTAATATCTTCTCTAAAGATAAATTAATAAACCAAACTTCAAAATCATTTAAAAAATTTTTAGGTTACTAAACGTTCAATCTATCATTTTGTTTGCCTTCGTTAAAAAACACAAAGTGAGAAAAGAAATTTTCAGTTCTTTAACAAAAAGGACAACTCTGAAAGGAAAAGAATAAAACAAACTGTTTATTACATGGCAATTTCTAAGACAAGCAGAACTTCAAAAAACGTTCAATATTTACGACAGAATTTTACTTGTGTTGCGCAAAAAAATCTGTTCTTAATAAAGAAAGTAACCAAAAACTTTCTTGTTTAAAAGAAAAAACTCGCGCACACATACACGAAAAAAAAAATCCCATTTTTTTATTTACAGTGACTGATGTCATTGCATAACAACTTCAACCACAAATCTCATAAAACGCAAAGAAAAGGAACGAGTAAACTGTACCTCAACACATGTGGGAGAGCAAAAAACGCTTCATTCGCACACCATAGTGTGGAGGTGTCTTAATAAACCATCTCTGAGCTGGATCGTTCAGCCTCGGCTTAGGCATCAGCGCACCCAAGCCAGATCAATAGCCACACACCCACGGCATGCATGGAAGTGTGGATCTATGCCCGTGTGCCCGTTTCTCCACGTTATTGCCTCTTCTCTCTCAACTCCAATAAAGCTTCGGGTGCGAGAGTATCACACAGCGACCTCTAGGTGCTGGAGTCGATTGAGTAAATACCTCCGGAGCAGGCACGACCAGAGAGATTATATAATGGTCTCGTAAAAGCGTAGTGCACTCGTGGCTTCCCCAGTTAACACGCTTGTCAACATCATACACTGCTCAACTTCCTTTGTCACCCGTAACATCAACTGCGACCTCTCCAGGGGTTGTTTCCAAGTTGTTGTCCGAAGCACTGCTTTGTTTCTCCTGAAGATAAGAGATTTATGTTCCATTATCAACCATAAGTGTGTAGAGAGATGAGACATTGCTCTAAATGTTTACGGAGAAAAGTACTTTTATAATTTTAAAAAAATTCGTTCACTAATACTGTAATTCTTTGTTTTTAAAAAATTTATTTTTTCGCCTCTAATTTACGTAGGTTTAAAAAATAGTCTTAGATCTCTAGTGCGCCGAGTACCTAAGGTTCAACTGCGAAAAACTACATTTTATTAATCGCTTCGAATGATTTGTCAGTTTTTCAGTCCTTTATTTGTGGTCTACATGTCGCGTTATAATGCGAAAATAATGTTAAAATACTAATATTTTAAAGAAATTAGTTAGTAAGAATAAACCAGAGATAACAGCTTTATCGGGTAAGATCACGAATAACATTTACGTAAAGTTTAAAAGAGGCAATTATTACTATACTTTTAAGTTTGGTTGGTTTTTTAACATCTAAGAGGCACTTTTTTTGTACTAAATGATCTAGATTGCCAGGTCACAAAGGCTCATAGAAGGTTGAGGATGGGGATCCACTGGATAGCTCTTTGGGGACCAATGGAAACTTCCCGTCAGGGGCCATTCAGCATGTTCATTAACGTGCACATGGTATGGCTCTCCTGCACAAGCTCTCACAGTTTAAAGTCCCATCCGACGGAAGGCGTCCTTTCTAAGATCATCAGTGTCCCTTTTCTCATCGAGGGGAGGGTGTGGAAATAGGGGAGATAAATCTCAATACCGGCACAGTTGGAACTCGAACTTGAAACTGCAGATTACGAGCCTGGCGCGCGAACCAATCACCTACCCTAAGTTTCAGTGTTTTATCCCTGAACAGCATTTTTATATGCAATGGATTATATGGCCAAGTCACAAGGATCCCAAGGGTCAGAGCTGAGCAGGCGAATGAGATCATGGACAACTCTTCGGAGAGAGATGGAAGTTTCTTGTCAAAGTAATCCATCATGTTCTTTAATGGATACAGGGTACGGCTCTCCGGACCTGTATCCAATTTAATTTTCCTGGACCTGGGTTCGAGCCCCGGATAAGGCATGAATGTTCGTGTTGTTTTTCTGCTGAGGTTCTGCCATCCTCTCAGATCTTCTACTGTGGCATATACACTGACAGGCTCCTGTCAGACCTCTGTGGCAAGCAGCTGCTTGAGGGGGTATTTATATCATAAACAAAGAGATTCCTTCCGTAACTGAATATTTTTGCTATCGCAAACATAATCTAATTTTAACTTGTTTATACCTGATTTTCGTCCATTATGTTCTTCATCAATCAAGAAAGTATCTTAATTATATCACTTTATTATTAGCTGTACATCGAAACTCAAATTAAAAGAAATTAATAAAAATATTTCTTTTAAAATAGAACACTTTCTACGGAAGTCTAACCAGAGCCTTTCAATAAATGTAGGCTATATATATATATGCCATGGAGAAGATCTCTGAGGAATGCGAAATATCAGTTCACTTAGGGCTCGAATTTTAAGTCTCTTTGCTTTGATCTTAAGTGGAATGGTTAAGAATAATTAATTTAAATAATGCAGATGTTATAAGAAAACAAAAACTTTCCGAAGCTAGTATAAATGAAGGACTGCAGTTTTGTTTCTAAATGTTTTTGTTTTTTCTAAATGTTTTTGATTTTCCCATTCCATTGTTTTTTTCCATTGATTTTCCATTGATTCCATTGATTTTCCATTGTTTCTAAATGTTTTTGTTTCTAAATGTTTTGTAGTTTGCCTATAAGTAAATATTATAACTCCATTAGGGAAAATTTGTACTGTTATAAACACAAGATAAACAAGTTAAAGATTCTAATTTAAGAATCTTCTTATTTTACAAATAAGTTTAAATATGTTTGAAAGAGAATGAAAAGGAATTAAATTATTCACACAATTATTCATTTATTTACTTTTTTTTTGAGAGAAAAAAATCATTTGATGAAGAAAAAGTGAATAGTAGTTTAATATATGATTATTGAACAGCTTAGGGATGATCTTGCTGATATTTTGTTCAACATTTGAACAAAATTTAACATTTTAGCAAACGTTTTTGTTAATTTTATTGGATTACCTCTGAGTTTTTTTTTCAGACAATGGACTAAATAGACAAGTTATGAGAATCCCAAAATATTAAAATTGTGTAGCGGAAAATAATTCTCTAGACTAGGGGGTTCTCAATGTGGGGTACGCGGTAAAATTTTTTGGGGTACGCCGTGAGAGCTACTAGATCTAGCGCCGTGAGAGTCACTAGATCTAGTAGCAAAGTCGCCATGATAAAAAAAATTTTTTGGGGTACGCCGTGAGAGCTCAAAAGTCACTAGATCTAGTAGCAAAGTCGCCATGATAAAAAAATTTTTTTGGGGTACGCCGTGAGAGCTCAAAAGTCACTAGATCTAGTAGCAAAGTCGCCATGATAAAAAAAATTTTTTGGGGTACGCCGTGAGAGCTCAAAAGTCACTAGATCTAGTAGCAAAGTCGCCATGATAAAAAAAATTTTTTGGGGTACGCCGTGAGAGCTCAAAAGTCACTAGATCTAGTAGCAAAGTCGCCATGATAAAAAAAATTTTTTGGGGTACGCCGTGAGAGCTCAAAAGTCACTAGATCTAGTAGCAAAGTCGCCATGATAAAAAAAATTCTTTCTGGGAAAACGGAATTAAAAAGAACAGCTGCAACCAATTTCAACAACTAGATTCATTTCTTAAAGAAAATGAACAAACATTTGCAGACTTTGAAGACAACAGACAACAAATAATCGTTCACTTGAGCACTCTTAAAACTCTTTTAAGGCAATATTTTCCACCCCCTGATGAAACGCAAGAACGGATTCGAAACTCCTTCACATTTGATTTGGAAAAATGTAAGCTTCCATTGTCGAATAAAGAAGAATTGATTGAGATATCTTTGACAATAGTTTAAAAAGCATTCATTCCAAAAAGCCATTGATTAGTTTTTGGATTGGAGAAGGAATATCCGACTTTGTCAAGAATTGCAATCAAATATGTGTTACCTTTCACAATAACTTATTTATGTGAAATTGGTTTTTCATCTTTAACTGCTTTAAAAAGTAAATATAGGAACAGACTGGATGTTGAAGATGACTTGCGACTCTACCTTAGCAAAATAATCCTAACCACTGATGAACTGTGCAAGTGTAAACAAGCGCAACCATTTCACTGATTACCCAGTAAAATGTTTATAAGATTTGTTAATTGTTTATGTCATTTTTGTGTTTATCGATATATGTAATTTATGAATACAAAATTTAATGTGTATATAATATATGTTTTATTTTATTTCCATTGTTATACTATAACTATAGTTTTTTTATCTATCTATACCGATGGTGGCTTTTCAAAGACCATCGATGGCCTTTTTCTCACTATTGATATGATCAAACTGAATAGAGGCAGAATACCCAAAATAGCATCTGTTTAAAATATGTATATTTCTCGACCCATTCGTTGTTAGGGTTGGGTTGTTTCATCTCTGAACGGCATTTTTTTTTTGCACACAATGGGTTAAATGGCCAGGTCACAAGGACCCGGAAGGCTCAGAGAAAGTTGGGGGAAGGGACTCAATGGAACAGCTGTTAGGAGAGAGATGGTAGCCTCCCGTCAAGGTCCTCCAGCGTTTTCTTTAACCTGTACAGGGTATGGCTCTCCCGCACACGATTTGACGTCCCATCCGACAGATGGCGGCTATCCCTATCCCGTCGGTGTCCCCTACTGACCGATGGCAGGGCGAGGAGTTTTGCGGAGATAAATTTCAACACTGGCTGGGACTCGAACCTGGGAACTACAGATTACGAGCCTGGTGCACTACCGAATTAGCTGCTCCAGTTCTTTGTTAAGTCGCGAATTTCATAAGACAGTAGTCTAATATAAGAGGACGTAATAACCCCTAAGTAGCAGCGTAAATGATAACGCATAATAAACCGTTTTCCACTATCTCTATTGGTATTGGAATAATTAACTAAACGCATTTCTTGATGCTCGTTCTATATGACGCTCAGTAACTGTAGCCACATTTTCTTTTCCGAATGGCAGATTTACTTTGTCTGTCCCCTTATAACATGCTTTTAAAGGAAATATACTCTTCCAAAATGTCAAATGATTGAGGGAATCGTTGTAAAATCTATATAATGAAACTCACAAAAAATATACAAATGTCTAATAGAATTTGAGGTAGTGCCAAGGACGTGATCTGCAGTTCCCAAATTCGAGTCCCAACTGGGCCAACGTTGAGACCACTCTTCTAAATCACACCATGTCCTCTATGAGAAAGGGAACACCTATGGGATTTGAAATGCCGTCGTCCGTCGTATGGGAAGTTAAACTGTGGGTCCTGTGCAGGAAAGCAATTCCACGTGCGCTTTGAAGAATACGCTCAATGGCCTTAACAGGAAGCTACCATGTCTCCTAAGAGCTGCGCAGTGGGTTTCCTTCTTCCAACCTTCTCTGAGCCCTTGGAAATCTTGTGATATATCCAATTAGTCCATTGTGTGCAAAAAAAGCTCCGATCGAAAGAAAAATAGGAAACAAAGCCGAATAAAGATAAAACGGGGGGGGGGGGGTGAGAGAAGAGATTGGATTTCCATTGTAATGTATCGTTTTTCCCTCTTCGTTTAAGAGGTTTAAAAAAATCTTAAAAATGCGTGAAATATGCAGATATTTCTTAATATTTGGCTTTCATTACCCTCATTGGCTTCCTCGTGGGGGGGGTGCCTTCATCCCCAGATCCGGGCCTACTGATCTCTAAGGTTTTTGCAAAAATATTTTATCAAAAAAGTCTGTGTCTACTCTGATCTCTTAGTTTTAAGGGGGGAAAAATCCTGATACCTACAGTGATATCTAGATTTTTACAAAGAAGAACTTTAATAATAAAATATTAAATAATAATCGAAAGCTAAAAAGTCGTTAAATCTTCATCAAATAGCAAAAAAGTTAAAGTTCTACACATTTTGTTTTCTATACGACGTATTATTTTTATCTAATTCTTAGACTTTTTCTTTGTTAATCAGCAAGCTATAAAACAATTTCTTTAAATTGAACTGAGCATTTTTTTAAAATATAGGAAAGGGCAATGTCTTTTTTTTATCATTACGCACTTACCCTCATTTACCAAAGCACACGAGAACACTGATACCAAAACTAAAACTACTCTGCGAGTCAGAAGTAGGAGGTAACGGAAACTCGTGACCAATGACAGCTAAGAGGAATGTTCTCCCACCAATTATAGAAATTGACCAGAAGCCACAGAAGGTAAAGGTCTGTTCGAGGAATAAAGAGAGAACATAAATTTCGTACAATCTCATCGGATCCCCAGTAGTATAACCTCATCAGATCCCCTAGCAGTTCCACTGATTGTCTGCCACTAGAGATTCTTTCCCCTTCTCCCACTACCACGGCTATCGCTCCCCATGTACCATGTTAACACGTCTTCTGTGAGCCTCTTATGGCCGTTCGGCTTGGAAATCCGTCCCCGTTGCCCCCGACGACCAGCTCGCTCCTGCCACTTGCCAAAACTGTTGACCAAGAGTGGTTGTTCCACTTACGATGGGATTAAAGGGCCGTAAAGTTTTACTGGAGGTATATATATGGCCGCTCGGCGTTTTATTTCTTATCCCACATCACTACGTGTGCTCGTCCTCTTTTGTGTGTAGTGTTCTTCAAACGTACGTTCAACTTTGAGACGACATATGCATACAATACAGTGGGTTGGGTAGTTTTACCTCTGAGCGGCAATTTTTTGCACACTATTTGATAAATGGCCAGGTCACATGGACCCCGCAAGGCTCAGAGAAGGTTGGGGGAGGGGACCCACTGGAACAGCTGTTGGGAGACAGATGGTAGTCTCCCGTCAAGGCCATCCAGCGTGTTCTTTAACGTGCACAGGGTATGGCTCTCCCGCACACTGAGTCACGACTTAACGTCCATCGGTGTTCCCTACTGATCGTGGACAGGGCGGGGAATTTTACGGAGATAAATCTCAACGCTGACCAGTTGGGACTCGACCCTGGGAACTACAGATTACGAGCCTGACGCGCTACCAACTGAGCCACCCCCGCCCCTATACAATACGGACTAAAAGGTTTGTCTTTTGGAATGGCTTACGTTATACAGTGTGATCCAAAATAAGAGTTTGATTTTGGAATGATATCTGTAATAGAGTGTGGTCTGAAGCAAACGCTCGACTTTGGAATCGCAATTGCACAGAGTATATCCTACAGTGCTAGATTGTACAGTGTGGCCCAAAACAAATGTTTCCTACAGTGTGGCTCAAAGCAAATGCTTCACTGAATCGTACAGTATGCTTAATCATGTGCTTGATTGGATCGTACAGTGTAGGTCAAAACAGATGCTTGACTGGATTGTATAGTGTGTCTCAATTAAATGTTTGACTGTATCATATCGTGTGGCTCAAAACAAATGCTTTACTGGATAGTACAGTGTTGTTCAATCAAATGATTCACTGGATCATTCAGTATGGATAAAAACAAATACTTTACTGGATCACAGATTGGCTCAATTAAATGCTTTACTGGATCATAGGGTGGCTGAAACAAATGCTTCACTGGATCGTATGGTGTGGTTTAAAACAAATGCTTCATTCAAAACAAATGCTGCATCATTCAGTGTGACTCAATCATATGCTTGAGAGGATCAAGTGGCTAGAATAAATGTGGTTCAAAATAAATGCTTGACTGGATCATGCAGTGTGGCTCAGAACAAACACTTGACTCTGACATAGCATCTGAAGAAAGATGGATAAAAATAAATGCTTGACTGGAATCTTAAGCAATATAGTTCCGAACAAATGTTCCACTCTGGAATGATATCTGTTTAGATTAGGAGGTCTCAAACACGTGACCAGCAAAGTCTCTTTGCAGCACCCACGCATATGCTCTACCATAACATGAAGCGAACTGTGGCTTACTAGCTTGGCGATTGCGATGATCTCACTCGAATATAGAATATATGGTCGAGTTCAGCGGAAAATGAAGCCACTACAAATGAAATTTAGATTTATGACTTGGTATTAAAAGTAAATAACCTTTGAATAATAAAATAACAATATAAGAAATAATGTTTTTCTTATAATAAACTACAGTTTGCCATATATCGAGAAGTAACTGATTTGGCCCCTATATGATTTTGAGTTTGAAACTTCTGGTAAAGAGTATGTCCTAAAATAAACGTTTGACTGAATTGGCATATATAAACAATGTGTTTCTAAACAAACTCTTTAATTGGCAATGACATCTGCTTATAGGGACCCAAATTGAACTCTTGATTTTTGGAATGGCTTATCTATAGAGAAAGGGTACACAATTCAAACGTGGACGGGGACCAGTATTGACTTCTAAAGAAATGAAGCGAGTCAACGACATTTTTTCTTTATTTTTTTGCTTCATTTATTTATTTATTTTTGAAATTTTTTTCACAAAATAATGAACCAATTTTTTTCTTTCTCTGTTCTAGTTTTATTTTTTTAAATCTTACAAAATATATGCAATATATAATTACCGATTATTTTCACATCAGTTCCTATTATAAGAATAATCCAGGGAGATAAGTATTCTTCCCATTTAAAATCGGCGCTTTCGCCGCAACAACAGAAAACAGTCATCTTCTGTAATCTCATAATAAAAACATTCTAAAGGGTGTAATCGTAATAAATTCACTTAAATATTACTCTCTTGGCCGAGTGGTTAGCGTGTTTGGCTACTGATCAAGGGATCTGGGTTACAGCCCGAGTAAGGCAAAGATGTTTCTTTATTTGTATTCTCTTTCTGCTGAGATCTCTCCTCCTTCATAGATATTCCCTACGACGTATTAAACTGTCACCTCTGTGGCAAGCAGCTGCTTGAGGGAATTTTCTTTCTTAGCAACATTAAAAAGTATGTGAGCAATAACGTTGCAAATGATGGAACTGTCTGGTAATCCACTGAAAATAGATAAAAACGCTTCCCAGTGGTACCAGATGCATATGTATCGATCTTTTAAACTTCAATAAAATTGCAATCCGTAGGTGTCGTGAATATTTCCGAGTTCAAAATTTCCAAGAGAAACTTATTTAAAATTCCGTTCTGAACTCCTCAAAAAAAAATTCCAACAAATTAAGTTTGAAGATTCGGAAAATGATTAGTTACACTTACTTTCACAAAAGAATGGAGTGCTAAATCTCCATGAAAGAGTTTCTTGTCCAACCGTGGGTTTTTACATTTAACCACGAAAGCCAATGAAACAAGATTCGACGCTTGAAAACTTATCAAACGTCAACTGTCTTTGTGTGTAGTTTCCATAGCTGTTCACATAAAGGGATTAGGAACCTTGAAATTTGGCAGAAGACTACCACGAGGTTGTGCAGTTAAAATTTTAATTCGATAGGTTCAATTATAAAAAAATTCATTTTGGTTGAAACTTATTTCTCGTGCTTTCTCCATGCGTAGTTTCTTCATTCGCAATTTCTAATCAAGAAACCACCAACCATTCATTAGCAGATACCTCACATTACAACATACATTTATGTTAGTGTTCCATTATAAGTTTGAACCTAATTTTTCACCCCTATCAGAGTGCGCTGACGTTAACCTGAGCAACATTGGCAATTCTTACAATCTAATATACCCGTGAAAAAGAAATTATGCTTCACTGCGCACTTCATAATATTCCGGAATAAAAAAGATAATTTTCAATTGTCCCCCTTCCTTAAATTATACATAATAATCATGATGTCTTAGAAAAATGACTCATTTCTCGCATAAGGTGTGGAACTATTTGCTCTGTCAGAGTATTACATCTGCGAGTTGTTCTTGCTGGAACTTATGTAGGTGTATCATCTTTTCATTGGTTGTTGCCTTCTTTAATCTTACGATTTTTATGCTCCTTTCTTTATTTGAAACGCACTATAGGTCATTTTAGCCGTCCCATGGCCGAGTGGTTAGCGCGCTTGGCTACTGATCTGAGGGACCTGGGTTCGAGCCCCGGATAAGGCATGGTTGTATGTGTTGTTTTTCTGCTGAGGTCCTGCCATCCTCTCAGACCTTCTACTATGGCATATAAACTGACAGGCTCCTGTCAGACCTCTGTGGCAAGCAGCTGCTTGAGGGGGTATTTTTTTTTATAGGTCATTTTACGGCAGAAAACGAAAATTGTTCGTTAAAACCAAGAAAAGTTTCTCGTGGGAAAATTTTCTTTATGACAAAGTCACGGCTTGAACGTGATAGATGTTGTGCAGATTTCAGACTAATTCCACATGGAAGCATCCAAAGTTGAACAGTATGTCGCATGCTGACGTTTTAATTGGAATATAAGGGTCCACTATTGAGTGAGTTCCTGGACTGTGGTGACATCATCAACTCGCGACGATATTGCGGAACTATGGGGCTTTGGCCACAAGCAATAAATTAGAAGCGCTCAGGATTTGAGTAAGAAGATTGCATTGTTCCATGAGAACTTTCGCTCCCATCTGCCCAAATAACAATAACAACGTTGAATAGGTAATGTTTGGATGCCTGAAACATATCTCCCAGGACAGGATCTAGAAAAAAAATCGAGGGGGGGAGCAAGCGACTGCATTTCCAATGCAGTATAACGTTTTCCCCTCTGTGTTACAGGTCTTTAAAAATTTCTTGAAAAAATGCATTAAGTATAAAAAATATTAACAACTTTTGCCTCTATTTCTAGATGGACATGGAATTTTTCCCTTCCGCCTAGGCCCTGGTCCCTAAAATCTTAGCATCTCCTCTCTTAGATTTTCATATTTCTGGACCTCTTAAAACCGCATGAAACTAAGGAAGTAGAAATCGAATTAAGATGTGCAATACATTGTCGTACAATTCGTCATTCAGCAGCCAAAATCACTCTAGGAAAGAGATATCATGTTACCAATTGCATGTTGCTCAATAAATCTCAATAGACATAGGGAATTTGAACAGAAAAATAAATGAATAACGCTTCATTTCCGACTTGTCCACCTTCCGTTTCAATGACCTTCACAATCTCTATGATTTTCAAATAAATAAGATATTATATATAGAGAGAGAGTTTCGTAGAAGTAAGAATTCATCTTAAAAGAAAAAATACTAAAAGTTCAGAAATAATAATAATTACGGCAAAAAAATAATTCTCGTCATGAAATAAATATCACTTTTGATATTTCTTTTGCTCACGGAGATTTGATAAAAATGATAAATAAACCAAAGAATTTAAATCATTACGGACGAGATGTGAGACAACAGATCATTAGTGCGAATGCAACCTAAATATTCATGCCATACCGGGTCAGCAATTCGGACCACCTGCACCTGCCAAATAGGCAGTTTGACCAGTTAAACAAGTCAATGTGAATCGGCATAAACAAGTCCGTGAGGGTGGCCCTTCTTCAGCAAGAGTGCAACGCAAACATCCATCCCTTATCTGGTATTCCAACTCAACCATTCTCACCTGAGGAGTTCGTCTGTTTATTACCTTTAGGAATGCCAGACCACTGCAAACTGCCATGAAACAGACTATGCCTTCGTAAAGAGTTTTCACCAGGAATGCAAAGTAAAGCTAATGCTTCTTACTCCATTCTAACGTAGACTATAAATTCTTACATTTATTATGCTGAGGATTAAAGAAAATGGTGGATGTTGATTTAATTTTTAGCGGTTTCTCGTTTTATGTGTAAGAAAGAATTGCACTGGACTCAACACGCTCAAATGATAGAATGTTCTAAAGAAGGAATGCCAAACTTCCTCCCTCCCTCCCAAGTAAAAAAACCTCTATCTTCAAATTATTAAAACAATAATGGCTGCTTACCATAATGTTCCCTCAATCAATGTTAACTATGAAAATGCCGCAGCGTTCAAACGTTTTGATTTCTCTCTATAATGATCATCAAATTTTTACTAAACCTTCAAAATGTGTAAAATAAAAAAAGGATTTAGCTAACAGACATACGAAAAAATTAGAAAAAAATAATTAATCCATTCACAAAGCTGAACAACCCAATCAAAATTCTTTCATGTTCATACCAAACAAATCAAGATCATGAGAAATATGTATAATATAAATTAAAAAATCTGACAATAGCATAATTGTTACATTACTTTTTGCACAAAGGAACTCTAAAGAAATATCGTTTCTTCATAACATTTCTTTGTAGATTAGAATTAACTAACTGAATCAGTTTAATACATTCAGTATAATTATTCAAAACTTTAGGAAAAAAACATTAAACGTAATATATTCCTCCATTTTTTTCAATGACGAAACTGCAAATATATCAATAAGTAATTTAGTTGAAATATCATGAATGTTGGCCCCAACAGATTTAAAATATAAATTTGCCAAAAATTATTCCGAACCTTTTCTAAATCATTTTGACAAATATTACAATAAGGATTCCACGTTATTGATCCATACTCTAATTTTGATCGAACTAATGAATTAAATGATACAGTGATGGAGTTAATATTTATAAAATTCTTAGTCTTCCTAATAAACCTTAAATTTTGATAGGCTTTTCTTATGATATCTTGAACATAAGAACTGAAACAAAAATTTAGAATTATATTTGATATAAAAATTAAAAATTGAATGGACAAATTATTGTATACACCTACCGAATAGCCTGTTGTTCCGCCTTTTGCCCTCACAACAGCAGACAGACGTCTTAGTAAGAGACTCAATAAAGTGTTCAAAACACGGAAAGGGGGGGGGGCACTCAGTCGGTACCGGGCCAAGCTCGTAATCTGTACTTCACAGGTTCGAGTCCCGGCTGGGTGAGTGTTGATATTTATTTCCGCAAAACTCCCCGCCCTGCCCACGATCAGTAGGAGACACCAATGGGCTTGGAAAAACCTTTGGATGGGACGTTAAGCAGCAGCCTTGTAGGTGGTAGAACCTTACCCTGTGCCCGTTAAAGAACACACTGTATAGCCTTGATGGCTACCATCTGTCTCACAACAGCTGTTTCAGTGGGCCCCCAGCCCCAACCATCTCTGAGTCTTCGGGGTCCTTGTGATCTGGTCATTTAGACCGTTGTGCGCAAAAAATTGCTGCTCAGGGGTTAAACAACCAACAACCAACCAACACAAAGGTGATATTGCCGCCCATGAAGCGAGTATCGCCTGTCGTATAGCATCCACAGTCGCAGATGGAGGTTGTCGGGCTCGAACAGATAATTCAATTCGTCCCACAAATTCTTAATGGGGTTGAGATCCGGCGATCGAGGGGTTCATTCGAGTGTGGTAAACTCGCTTGAATGCTCCTAGAGCCAATTGTTGCGGCGTTGTCCTGTTGAAAGATAGCGTCATGGTGTGGAAAGAGAATCTTTACGAACGGATGCAGATGGTCTGTGAGGATATTCACATACCTTGGCAAGGCGACGGAGGTCTCGACGGGTAAGAGGGGCCCCAAGGAAGCCCATGTAATCACACCCCAAACTGTTACACCGTCTCCACTTGTCTCTATAACCCCAACTTGGAAAGCTGGATCCATCGCTTCGTGTGGTTTACACCACACATTCACCCTCCGTTCGGCGTGATAGAGGTGGAACCGTGATTCGTCAGACCAGATGACGTGTTTCCAGTCCTTCACACTGCAGTTGCAATAGGCTTTCTCAAACCGCAGCCTAATCTTTCGGTACCTTGCAGTCAACAAGGAGACACAATGTGGACGTCGACTTCCATAGCCTATTTTTCCCATACTACGATGGAGTCTTTGTGCATAAGCTTGTGGACACGCCCTCATTCAATTCCGATGTTATCTGCTGCACGGTAGCCGTGTGATTCGTTGCTGCACTCACCTCGAGAGTCAATTGCACGTTTACTTCATAAAAAAAAGCTTTTTATGCTGCATTGCTGTTTCATCGTCGCTAATTAATTTGTTATGGTTAAAAACTATTAATAAAACCACTCACAGTGTAAACAAGCACGTTGAAAAACAAAATACATTCGAACCAGTGTTCCCTCTATTTTTTTAACTTGCTGTGCGGAATAAAATATTTCTGCGCGGCAAAGTTTTAACAGTTTTGAAGAAAGCTTCAGATTTTCTAAAGTTCGGTCGGGTTTACCGTTGCCAGTTAGTTCTCGAAAAATTTCTTTTGTAGTTTTATAGCATGTAATATTATGCCATAATATTGAAAAATAGCCTTTTTAAAGCCCCCACAAGGTAATTTAACACCATAATTATACAAATTTTAATAAAATAAACGTAAAATAAAATCATCACACTGAATTTCTGGGAACAGTTGACTACAATAGTCTAAATGTTTTAAATATAAATATTAGAAGTTTAAGATCCAATTTTGAACTTTTCAAATTGTTTATAAACTCTGTAGATTATAAATTTGATTGCATGATATTGACAGAAATCTGGATTAAGGAAGATGAGGTTGATATTTATCAGATTAAAGGCTATACAACATATTGCAACTGTAGACAATATAATAAAGCTGGTGGTGTAATGATATATGTTAAATCTCATATAAATGTTAAAACAATAGACCATAGCCAAATACAAACAGCAGAGTTACTCCACATAGAGCTTTCATTATGTGAAATATCAGTAATTGCAATCTACCATTCCCACATTTATTCACCATCTGATTTTATGAATGAATTAGAGCATATTATGCAGGGGTTAAACACAAGAAATATTATATAACTGGTGATATAAATATAGATTTGTTAGCGAATACTTCTGACCTTGTAAATGAATATCTAAATCTGACTGCTATGTATGGATAT
This sequence comes from Ryuthela nishihirai, assembly GCA_038380435.1. Lineage (NCBI taxonomy): Eukaryota > Metazoa > Arthropoda > Arachnida > Araneae > Heptathelidae > Ryuthela > Ryuthela nishihirai. The sequence continues at coordinate 33,878,899 of JAWZYU010000015.1, forward strand.
GAGTTAATGATAAATATTGCTACCAGAGAGGTCCATAATACCCAGTCTTGTTTGCACCATGTACTTGTTAAAATTAACAATAGAATTAATGTACAAGCTGCAGTGAATAAAATGCCGATTACGGATCATTACTCCATAGTAGTTAAAATTAGGCATAAGGAAAATAAAACTTTTGACAAAAGAAATTATAATATTAAAGATTACATGCTCAGAATTAATTATGAACTAATAAATGATAAATTAAAAGATTATAAATGGGAGGAGATAACACAGGAAACTAATGTTAATAATGCGTACAAAAAATTTTCAGAGATTTTGTGTAAAATAATTAAGGATTCATCTTACTATGGTAAAAGAAACATTCAGAAACTGAAAAAGCCTTGGATCACAAATGAAATATGTGATAAGATTAAGCATAGAGATAAACTATTTAAAATTTTTAAAAAATATCCATATAACGAGGACCATGAGAAGCAATTTTTAGAACTTAGGAATAACTTACGATCAAAAATTTAGGAGGCCAAGAACAAATATTACATGGAATAATTTTTAAAATGTAATGGTGATATAAAAAAAAGGAAGTTCGTAAATAATTTTAATGGGAATAACTCAAAAGATGAAATTCTACCGGATAAAATGAATAATATTGAGGACTGTAATACTGACGAAATTAGAGATGCAGCAAATGAATTTAAAACTTATTTTGTCGATTTACCTAGCAAAATACTTAATGACAAACCTACTGAATATGAATGTTATAAAAATTATTATAAAACAGAGAGCTCTTTCTTTTTTACTCCTATAACCGTACAAGAATTAGATAAGATCATTACAAATCTGATAGAAGGCAAATGCCAAGGAATCGATGAAATTTCAGTAACTACGGTAAAAAAATGTGAAAATTTCATTATTCATATCTTAGTCTATATCTTTAACCTTTTTTTTTCCAAACTGGGATTTTTCCAGACGATCTCAAAACTTCTATTGTATTTCCGATTTATAAGAAGGGAAATAAAAACTGCCTTTCAAACTACAGACCGATCTTGCTTTTGCTTGTTTTTCCCAAAATATTTGAAAAACTAGTAAAATTCAGAGTATTGAGTTATTTAAAAATAAAATAAATTTCTTTTCGTCAAATCAGTTTGGCTTCATCATGCGTTATTGTCATTTACTAATGTTATTCATAAATCAATTGACCAAGAAAATTTAACTGTATCAGTTTTTCTAGATCTTGAAAAAGCTTTTGACACCGTAACACATTCATTGCTTTTGAAAAAACTGGAGCATTTGGATATGAGAGAGATTGCTCTAGAATGGTTTATCTGTTACTTAACAAATAGAACTCAATTAGTTAAATTAAAAAACTGCCTCGGCAATCCTAAACAACTGGTCTGTAAGTTAACAACTGGACCCACTGGACAACTACTGGAAGACCGATGGAAGCCTCCCGTCAAAGCCATCTAGCGTGTTATTTACATGCACTCTCTCCTGTCCACCAAGCCACGGATTAACGTTCCATCCGACTGACAGCGACCTTTCCAAGCCTACAAGTCCCCTTTCTAACAACATCTACAACAAGTGTCACCTTTCTAACTAAGTATAGAATGGGCATTAATTGAGATAAATCACAACCTGAGAACTACAGATTACGAGCATGGCGCGCCACGGACTGAGCCAACCTTTCCGCATGTTACAGTTTCTAAAGAGAAACAGAAAAGGAAGAAGCTTTCGGTTCCAACCCTGAGTTTTCTTTATGAACTTAATCTTTCAACTGGTGTTAATGAATAGTTAGGTATACTTATCCTTAACTCTGCATGCTAATTATTTTATAAGCAGCTAAAGCTATTAAATTTCCTTATTATTCTGGTCTTAAATCTACTCTATTTAACTATTAATAGCGTTTATACAGCTGAAGTTGTCTATGTGAGAAATTAGACATGGATTCAAGTCCATCTCAAGATTCCCTATGAATATACATGTAAAGCTCTATTGGTAGGGGCGGGGGTGGCTCAGTCGGTAGCGCGCCAGGCTCGTAATCTGTAGTTCCCAGGTTCGAGTCCCAGCTGGGTCAGCGTTTGAGATTTATCTCCGCAAAATTTCCACGGTCAGTAGGGGACACCGATGGGCTTGGAAAGGCCGTCGTCCGTCGAATGGGACGTTAAGCCGTGACCCCGTGTGCGGGAGACCCATACCCTGTGCACGTTAAAGAACACGCTGGATGGCCTTGACGGGAGGCTACCATCTGTCTCCCAACAGCTGTTCCAGTGGGTCCCCTCCCCCAACCTTCTCTGAGCCTTCGGGGTCCATGTGACCTGGCCATTTAGCCCATGGTGTGCAAAAAAGTGCCGCTCACAGGTAAAACAACTCAATCCAACCTATTGGCGTCAAAGAGTATTCATACGATTTTTCTTGTTACGTAAAGCCCATGAGCTTGTAGCTTATCGTCCGACTAGTAATTGGTCTAAAAGCTCCGGTGTGTTTACATGTTTAAGATAATGTACAGAGCAATTTTCTCGGATTATATTCTACTGATAACAATCTCTTGAGAGTGTCTCCTTGATTTTAACTTCTTTCCTAGGCTACAAATGGTGAATAAAGTAGGAGCAACGTCCCTCACTATCTCATTTTCCTCCCATCTGCTGTTTAAATTTAACCGTGCCACTCCTAAATGGTAGAAAATTTTAACTAGAGCCCCAAGTACGTTAGTCTGCTTACGTTAACTGCGGTCACATTCGTTATTATATTATTCACACTGTGGCCTCAAGGATTTTTTAAATTTATTTTTATTCCTTTTGTTTGCTAATGATGAAAATTAATTCAGCAAATGTTATACGACTGATGTTGCCGACACTGTTTTCTATGTTAGGAATAAATTATTTATGAAACGCTACCATGAATCTAAAACTCGTCCGGTAAGTGAATGGTTTCATTTAACTTTTAGAATTGTATCTACTGCTGCGTGTACTCTGGCACCCCTGCTTGGCGGGTTCCGTTTTTCACGGGGTCATCAAACGCAAACGATCTTTTCACTGGAGACTTTCTGCTTTTTTTTTTTGCAACAGTTTCGCCCTTTGGCACTGGCTGCTAACTCGCTCGTTGGATTCGGGAATGATTTTGTCCTGCTGACTCTGTCTTCTGTGCTAAATGAGTCAGAGTTGGATTATTTAACCTTAAGTTGGAATAATATATATACCCTAACCTAGAGTTGGATTATTTTAACCTAAGGGGTATTTTTTTGGAACACAACGGGATAAAAGTCCAGGTTACAAGGACCAAGAGCTCAGAGAAGGTTGGGGAAAGGCGACCCACTGGTGAGCTGTTAGGAGACAAATGATAATTTTCTGTCAAGACCATCCAGCGTGCTCTTTAACATGGACAGAGTATGGTTCTCTTACATAAGGAGCCACGGCTTAACGTCCCATCCGACGGGCATTTCCAATCATCCAGTCGCCTGGGTCATCTTGAGCACACTGGATGACTGGAATGATCAATCCAGTCGTCTGGAACATTCCAATCATCTAGTGTCATCAATGTTCTTGTAAAGGTTTTTGTAAAGGTAATTTGTTACGGAGCAGTGCGCTGTGTTATGGAACATTGCGTTCTGTTATGGAATAATGCGCTGTAAATTCGCTTGTTAAATAGCATTGGTTTGGTGTTTCCCTGTACCTATATTTTGTACCTATCGATCATTGACTTAATTTAACCAGGAATTTTTTTATTAGCCACCAGATGCCCAGGCATTTAGTGCCTAATAGGTCTCTCAGGGCCATCCAGCGTGATTTTAGAAATATGTAGAAATTCGCTGTTAACCAGTATACCTTAATGTACCTATAAGTTCTGTTCTCGACCATGCCAGAGAAGAATAACCCTTTCTTTTTCTCACTCTAGCCAAGCGTATTTTTTTCTCATAATTATTCTCGATGTTTTCTCAAAACTCTGTTATTTTTGACACCGCTGATTAGCCCCGTTTTTTGTGGTTTCTATGACAACCTAAATACATACCACGTTCCACACGTAAAAGAATGCTCTTTCTGTGTTGCATAGTTTCACTAATGCACAATATGATCAGCTGACCCATCTGCTTGTGTTTTTCTTGTTTCCGCAGGGCGTTGTATCCCAACTCATGAATATCATTGTCTCTTAACGTAAAAACTCCAGATTCAATATCTAACATTGTGCATATCATGTGACAATACCAAACAAAACATTAATGTAGTGAAAATCTCATATTCATATTATCTTTAATTTTCGCGTCTTAATAATAATAATCTTAATTTTTCGCGCTAGCGTGAGAAAAGGAAAGGGTTATTCTTCTCTGGCATGGTCGAGAACAGAACTTATAGGTACATTAAGGTATACTGGTTAACAGCGAATTTCTACATATTTCTAAAATCACGCTGGATGGCCCTGAGAGACCTATTAGGCACTAAATGCCTGGGCATCTGGTGGCTAATAAAAAAATTCCCGGTTAAATTAAGTCAATGATCGATAGGTACAAAATATAGGTACAGGGAAACACCAAACCAATGCTATTTAACAAGCGAATTTACTTTCCGTTTCAATAACTCATTATCTAAATAGTTAATTAATTAAATAAATGCCATGTCAAAAATACCTGGGATCTTATCCCTTTCTTCGAAGGCCCTAATAGTTGTCTGCTTCAGAGAGCAAGCATATACAAAAAGTACAGGGAAAATACCTCAATAAAACTTGGAAACCCTTCGAACTCAATGCTGAGATCGTGTTACATTGTTATAGCAGTTATTAATGTGCGCATTTCTTTGTATTCAAACTTTTTCGTCTGTCTACGCCATCTTCTTACGACAACCTAAAGAATGTCATGTTTCGCTTGTAACAGAACACTCTTTCTGTGTTGAACAGTTTCACTGTTGCACAATTCAAAAAGCGAGTGGGACATCTGCCCTGACCAAAATTCAAACTTAGAGTGCAAAAAATTTTTGCCCTGAGAGTGAACATCTGACCTTGTTTCCCAAGGCTCAAATTCGGCTTGGTATATGTATATATAATAGTATTAGTGATGTAGCCGTAAAAAATCATAAGGGTCAGTCGCTTAGGCACAAGGATGGGCCCACACAGACACATATATGTAGATAACAAACAAGTGTTTTGAATATGGTAAAAAATGTTAGAATTAGAGTAGGAAACTACAACTCACCTATTTCCTCTATGTAAATACCGTAAACAATGGTGTTTCCTTAAAACGAGCTGTCTTTGAAATTTATGTGGGGGGGGGGGTGATCAGTCGGTAGCTGTCATGTCCCTCGAATTTTATATTTATTTATTTATTTATTTATTGTATATTTTTGTCGTATTTTATTGTTGTATATATTTTTATGTGTTCTTGAAAATATTTGTGCTGGGATGACTCACTGTTGTTGTTTTCGAATCTGAAGCTTGCTTCTTGTTGAAGGAATCAAGGCCAGAAGTTGTTTATGGGCGTAAATGAGTAGCCTAGGGGCGCTAGTGCAGCGACGAGGCTAGGAGGTAGATTTAAAACATTAGTCTGTGCGTAGCTGTCAAGCAAAGAGGTCGCTTGGACATGCGTCAAAGGGACACCCATCTTTCTCAAAGTAACCCTTGAAGTGAGGGTGTGATTCCAAGAGGGAATCGAGATTCTTGGAGAATCTGTCTTTTTTTTTTGTGGATTCAGAGGAACCACAGTGTAGGCAAAATTTGGTTATCCTTTCGCCGAGTTTGAGGTTTGTAAAGTGAGAACTTGGAGAGTGTGCGATTCTCCACCTCATTATTAATATTTGCAGCAGCAAAGCAGCAAAGGTCCACGGAGTGGAGCTCATTCCCAGCACGTAGCTGTATATATTGTGAATAAAAACTGTGTCGTCCCTATCTACTCTCATGCAGTTAATTGATGGACAGTTCCTATTCTTCATTCAACCCAGTAAAGTTGAGGCGTACAGTGACACGGGCTTAAAAACCCGAGAACCTGTAATTTTCACCGAAGTGAGGGTGAAGTAATTATTATTAAGCAACAATCGCATTGTCCTCCGGCGGCCACGACGTTTGGCTCAGTCTACATAGATCTGAGAAGGGAGGCCATCACAGTAGTGTACTAAGCTTGTGATACGTAGTTCTCAGTTTCGAGTCTCCCTGTGCCTTCCCTAAACTCTGGTTCTGCCCTCAGTGAGAAAAAGGACACTAATGGGCTTCGAAAGGTCGCCGTCCGTCGGATGGAACGTAAAGCCATGATACCCTATGAAGGAGACCATACACCATGCATGTTGAAGAACATGCTAGATGGCCTTCAAAGAGGCTGCCATCTATTTTTAACAGCTCTCCGGCTGGTTCCCTTCTTCCGATCTTATCCAAGCCCTTGACGTCCTCATGACTTGGCCATATATCCTATTGTGTGCAAAAAAATTGTCGTGCAGAGGTAAAACAAAACAACCCATAAACAATGCTGTAAAGATCAAATTCCTGCAAGTTACCGTTCCAAAAAACAAGTTACCCTATTCGTCAAAAAACGCCAGAAGCCTCGTGAAGATGAACAGATGCATACTCTTAAACAGAATAATAAAACTATGCCTGTGACAGGTAGGCCCTGATCAATATTGCTCTATGCGATCGGAACTCTCCTTATTCCTTCTTTTGCACTTTGAATTTGTATTGGATGGAGGGTCAACGATCCTTCCAGGAATAGATAATCGGCTTGGAAAGATGTTTCCAGCTAGGGCCGGTATTAGCCAGATTTGCGTGCTGTAAAACATGTAGCCTGACAACTAGAACACTGCCCTGATTAACTGCGAGACCCCTAGTGGGAAGTCGAAATTACATATTTATAGGCAAACATTGTAGTTGTAAATAAAGCCTGTTGTATATTGTCATGTACAGGCTTGCGTGAGCTGCATTCACCCACGCAGTTTTGTTGAAATTTCCTGCCTGAATAATAAATTTGCCAGTATAAATACGTACCTTTTCAATGTTGTTCAGCACCCACGGGATCAAAATTTCGAAGTCATTTGTGTAACGTGGTGTGATCAGTGAAAGGCATTCTTGACAGATTGGTGTCAGTAAAGTGCTCCTTAAAAACGCTCTCCCGGAACTGAATACAAAATGTCTTGTTTTCGTATCTCATACTATACTTGAGCAATGAATTACTACATCTACGATCATTATATACAAGCTTTCACGGCATGCGTAAGCAAGAATTACAAGAGGTGTGCTGCCAATCAATTAACGAGATGCTCGCCAATCATTGCAATAAAATGGGCCCGCTATATCCAAATCAAACTGAGTGAAGGCATAAATGAACATACCTAATAAGTATCGTTTTGGGTCGAAAATTCACCATTTACACTCATGGACCAGATCATTATGACCTGAATCTGTCCCCACAAGTGGACACATCCCACAGGACGTAAGTGTGACGTCATTGATTGGTCACTGATAATACACTGCGTCACTGATAATACACTGCTCGTATAGAAAATGCCACACCGTGAAGGAATGCCAGAAATTACACGAAATTTACCACATACATAGACAAATTGGTGAAAAAGAAGTGATTTAATTTCTGAGGAATTGCATGAATGCAATGTACGAGGAGACAGTATAATGTGGCCTGAGTCAGTAGGTCACATGACCGTCATGCTGGGCTACACATTTGGCTGCACGGCATGGAATCAAGTGGAGAAGTCCCCGGATGGTGTGCTGGGGTATCACAGACCATGCGTCTTTGACCTGTGTCCATAATTCACCAACATTATGAGGTCGTGTAGAGGCGTCAAGTCATGTGACACAGGATATCCCACACTTTCTCTATTGGGAAGAAGTCTGGGGATCGCTCTGGCCAAGGCAGCACCTAGATTCCTTGTAGGCACTGTCTGCTGATATTGGAAGTGTGCGGGCTGGCGTTGTGTTGAAACTGGGCATCAGGGATACCACAGAGATATGGCAACTAAACGGGCTGCAGCACATCATCGACGTGCTATGCGTACATGCTATGCTACCCACTATGCGTACGAGTGGTGAAAGCTGTTGAAACTGATAGCACCCCAAACCTAACACCTGGCTGAGAAGCCTTATGACACTCACGGATGGCAGAAAGATCAGTCCAGGCACTCCATCTTCTCCAGACTCTCAATCGGCGATCATCGGCACTGAGACAGAAGCAGGACTCGTCGCTGAATACGACATGTTTCCATTCATCCCACTATGCAAATCTGTTATGGCACCACTAGAACCTTGCACGACGATGTGCTGCAGTGAGTGGCGGTCATCACAATGGCTGGCAAGAGCACAAACCTGCTTCAGCTAATATGCGATTCACAGTCCGTGTTGATACAGGGATGTCCGTAAGTCCGTAGCTGCCGTGCCGATAAAGGGATGTCCGTAGCTGCCTGTACATTGCGTCGAATGTTCTGCTGTGTATTGTGGGACTGCTGTGGCTTGTCATCGAATGCAGCGATCGAGGCGTTCGGACATCCTCCTATGTACACCACTCCCACTAAGGTGGCACACGCTACCTTCCTTCAACCACTGTCACCAAATTCGGCTGCAAGTTGTTGCATCCCGATACATTTCCGCCAAGATGCGACAGAAGGACTCATAGCCATATTAACCCTATGATGGAGCCTCTGGTAAAGGTATCTGTGTGGTGGTAGGATTCTGATAATGTCTCCCAAGCTTTCTCAATCCTTACTCGTGCTTTCTCCACCGAGATCACTCTGATGCAGTGGTCCACACGCCGATGTGAGAACGACCAAACTTAGCTACGCCGAGTCAATTTGCCTTGTTATCTCCCTCACCTATCACGTAATTGGTTCACAACTGCACTCATTTCCATAGCCCGACTCTCGACATATACTCGCCTATTTGTATGGCGCTCCACAAATACTTCCTGGTGTGGCATTTTCTATGTCGAGAGGTGTATATATATATAGGCAACATGGGCAGGGCATGTCATTTCATCAGTAGGAAGCCCATACAATGGGAGAATGGGAAGGACTTGTTGGAGTTTGAAAGGGAAATGATTATCGATTCGAGGAAGGCGAAGAGGGGCCAACATCTCAGCACCTTCAGGCATTGTTGGCTGTTTGAGGGATGCCATAGTGACGGTGTGGTGTACACACAAGCCATTTATGAGCACATAATCCAGCAATGGTTGGTCTACATGAATGCAATCCATGCATTCATGTAGACCAACCATCATCGACAGTCATGCCTGCAGTGGGCGCATGTGGTGGGCGATGTAGTAGGTCCAGACGACTTCTTGAGAGGGGTATGTATGCTAAGAGACCAATGGTTAGCCTCCCTCTCACACCCTCTGAAAGAAGAGCTCTAAGGACTTGGTGTAGGCAGTGCTCTCCATGGATGAGTCCCGTTTCTGTCTGCATACGTATTCCCAATGTGTTTGCATCTGGAGAGAACGTGGAATATGCAACCATCCCTACAACATCTGGGAACGAGACCACTATGGAGCAGGAGATGTTCTGCTGTGGGGAGGCATAATGCTCGATGGTTGCACTCCACTCCACGTGTTTCAGGGTGGCACCGTGCATGCATTAGACCTACGGATCTTAATCCTATTGAACATGTCTGGGATGCTCTGGGGAGACGAATTGGTGCTCTTCAGTATTGACATAATATTCTTTCAGCTGAAAATTTCGACATTTATTAATATGCTCTCTTTACTAAACATTTTACCTTTTTCATTTATAATATTTCAAAATAACATTGGGATTTACATAATTTGTTGGTAAGCAATAATATTAATTATCTAATTTTTAAATAAAAAACTGTTTAATTCGTGTTTTAATTCTCTGAAAGAATTTATGGCTAGAGCTGCGATCTGTATTAATGGAACAATGAACAATGGCGTTTATTGCCATTCGGCATCTTCCGTCATCTTGCCGCCACCATGCATGATCGTTTTGCAAGATAATCAGTGGGCAGGGGCGATCGTCTTCCCTATAGATCACTGGAACAACGCATTTCTGTTACACATCGAAGGACTTTTTTTTTACGCTCGAGCATTACTCCTGGCCATCCCTTCCTATGCATCTCGTTTCCTTATGTCCTTTATCGTGGTGTTATGTATCTCTGACCTAAATTTCATAATCGTCTCTCGAGCCGTTGTATTCCTATATCAACGTTTATGTTTGTAACTGAACTTTTGTCCCACCAGTATATACACTGGTTTCCATAAATTTAGGAAAATCCCTATGTTAAGTCAATGGGAAGCTAAACGTCAAAGCTCTATCTCTGTCTAAAAAAGCTTTTAAAATAATTTTTTTTTTGTTTAGAAAATTTTGATTGCAGATAAAGATCTCAATCAAATAAATCAATATCTCGATTTTCAACAATATTCGTTCAGTATTTAATGAGTTATGGAAGTTTGAATATTTAACAGCAGCAATGCCACACACAAAAATTGACTTCTGAAGTTAATTAAATCTTAGTAATAAGTATTGTATCAGAGTGTTTAATAAAATAAGTTTGTATTTCAGAACTTTATATAAAGAATTATTTCACTATTCTTGAGTTTTATATAAGTTTCTTAACACTGGCATTGCTGTTGTTATATATTCAAACTTCCATAAGTCATTAAATACTGAACGAATATTGTTGAAAATCGAGATATTGATTTATTTGATTGAGAACTTTATTTGCAATCACATTTTAAAAAAAACTTATTTTACAAGTTACAGAGCTTTGACTTTAACTTCCCATTTACTCAACATAGGGATTTTCCTTAATTTATGGACACCAGTGTATTTTGCTTTTTCCTTAGCGTATGCTACAAATGCTGTTCATTAGAAAATCTCTTTAACCTTAAAGTGTTCACAGAATTTATTACAGGCATTTTTCATTTGCTTTTCATGTATAGCAATTTCAGGAAGTAGTATATCTTGAAAATATTATACATTGGGGGGGGGGAGTTGCTTTTTAAAAGAATTTAAATATAGGTAATCAATAACTAAAAATCAAAAAAAGCAACTTATTTTAAGCGTATATATTTGAGAGGGGATTGAATTCCCAAAACTTCTTCCTTAACAACGTCCCTGATTTCAGACATTTATTTGTCGATTTCTGCTCAAATAATGCCTTTCTCAAATAATGCAATAATGCTTATGTGTGTTGTTTGCAATGACAAAAACTCATCATTTGCAGCTATAAAGAGTATAGTCGCTCAAAAAAATATCCGAACACTAAGGTTGATTACAGAATTCAGAAAAAATATCTTTCAACGATTGTTTTAGAAATTAGTGATCTGGCAACTTTCGTGTGTAGAGTTCTATTGTACATTAATAGCATTTGATATAAAACAGGCCAAGGCTAGACAAACAAAAGAGGGCACTTTCCTACAATGGAATGCGGAAAAAAATATGTGTTTGGTAGATGTAGGAAAGGTGTGGGTAGTATTTTGTTATTCATAAGTGGCCCCTGGCTCTTCACTCTATTTTTTTCCCTTTACTTTTAATGGAAAGACCAAGCCTGTCCGCTATGACAGAAAACAGGGTAGACGTTTTGAGGAAATAAATATCAACGCTGGCCCAGGTGGGACTGGAACCTCGGAACCGCAGATTACGAGTCTGGCGCGCAATTTCTGAGATAAATTCTTATTATGCATTGCTGTTCTGAAGTATTCTAGCTGCCATAACACTTTAAATAGTGAACGAATGTTGTTAAAAATCGATATTAAGATAGAATTGATTTTGATCTTTAATTTATCTTCCGTCACGTTTTCAAATTAAATGCATATTTTAGAAGTTATAGAGCTTTGAAGTTAGTTACCCATTTACATCCTATATAAACTCTAATGTTTTGGTAGGGCATTGCATAATATGCTATTATATTTTTTCGTCTTTGTTCCATCGTTATTCTCAATTTCTCCACAGAGGAACTGTCTTTACCCTCCTCTGGGTTCAGATCCAGTCTTAGAAGAAAAGTATTCTACGATACCACATAATTTAATTGCAAAGCCTTAAAAACCATCATCCCGTTTCCTTGTGAAGCTCTCCGCATTTGTATTTAAGGTCTCGCAACAAAATCATTTTTTGAATTCTTAGCTCTAGTCGAGTTTAAACTTTCTATCCGAGTGTCAAACAGACTACTCTTGCGCAATTTTGACGTCCTTCGGCGAAAGATGACAAAGAGAAAAAAACGAAAAAGAAAAAAGGAAAGAGCAGAACAAAGAAAGAGGAGCTCAGAAGATAAAGCATTTGCGTCTCTCCAGCGCTCTCGCCGTATAAATCAACTTTGTTTTTCGCTTCTGCGCTTTGGTCTCTCTGCTTTCCGTTATAGTTTCCTTTCAAACTGTTTCACGAAAACATTACCTCAAAGGATAGGAGAAAGGCTTGGTGACCAGAAGAAGAAAAAGCACCTGGTATTAAGAGAGAGACCAGCTGAAGAAACTGTGACGTCCGTGGAGGACTCCTCTTTGAGATCAGAAGGAACAAAATAACAATCCTATTTGCTCTGCACTGGAAATGGAGCGTTCGGAACTCATTTGGTCGGAAGAAATTTACACCATCTCCGTTGTCAAGGAAACTGCCACGCATCTTCGGAAGCCAGACACAAATCGTGAAACTTGAGCCTATCCACATGTTAGGAGCTACATCAATGCTTAGTGGCAGTTTATTTTGTCCTAAGTAGGAGCATTGGATTGAATTCGTACAAACCAGTTGGATTTTATTTAAAGACTGAATGAAAATATGTTGTTGTTTTACAGGTAATTTAGGATTTTGTGCTATGGATCTTATAAAATTTCATTGTTGCGCATCGAAATATAAAGTCATAAAGTAGAATAAAATAAAATTTTAAATCAAAGAATACGTTGGGAAGAAATGACATTATTTAATGCGTTGTTGTTTCAACTTTTATTTTATTTACACGGTTGGGTTGGGTTGTTTTACCTCTGAGTTGCACTTTTTTTGCTCACAATGACTAAATGGCCAGATCATATGGATTCCAAGGGCTCAGAGAAGGTTGGGGAAGGGAACTCATTGAACAGCTGTTAGGAGCCAGATAGAAGCCTCTCTGTCAAAGGCATCCAGCGTGTTCTTTAACGAGCTCAGGGTGTGGTTCACCCGCACACGGTGCCGCGGCTTGTCCGACGGACGGCGGCCTTTCCAAGCACATAGGTGTTGTCTACTGATCGAGGGCAGAATGGGGAGTTTATCTACAGGGTAGGGACATGTAGTAAATAATGAAAAGGTTTGGGGGAACATTGAGACTAACATTTCATTATAGTGTAAACAAAGATATAACGCAGTAAATGTAGATTTTATAATGTACCAGATAAAATTTGTTTCAAATTGATTTTATCATTTTTATAAAACATTCGCGACATTTAAAGTGTTTTGTGTGGAACAATGAAACGTTTTTCGCGCCGCATCTTTTAATTGCCCTAGGAACACCGTTTTAAAAATGCTGATTTAATATGAAATGACCCAGTTGAATATTTTTGGTAACAGCCTCAAATGAACCCCAAAGCATCGGAAAATTAATAATAGATTATTCGTTTAATGTATTGTAAATGGTATTGCAGGAGTTAATATGCTCATTTTCGAAATTTGATTTTCTTTTGAAAGAGAAATCAATATTAACTCACCTTGCATAGATAAATACTACGAATACTAAATGCAATCTGGAACGAAAAACATTAGAAATAGTAGTAAAAATTGAAATTTCGCAATTAACGCGAAATTTCAATTTTATCTAAATCCGTTTTATCCTGCTTTATGACTTCATTATAACGAAAAGAACCATTCAGTTTTTACATATAGAGAGACTATATAAGAAAAATACGCAACATGGTGCTTATTTTTATTCACTGAAAACTGATGAAAAAAGGAGAAATTATAATAAAAAAATATTTTATTTTCTTGCTTATTTTTTTCATAAGTGCAAGAAATATTTGAAATTTATGTTATCCTGAGCTTTTCGTCCCCGCCTAAGCGCGAAGTTTTCTCTGCTATTTTGAGCCTGAACCTGCCTGACCCCAAACTCATTCATTCATTCTATTCATTCTACGTTACGACACAAATGAGAAATCCTTACTCAGGCTATCTGAAAAATATTTTAGGAGGAACAGAAAAAAACAAAAAAATTCAGTAAAGATTAAAAAGTAGTTTAGGCAAGAGTTTTTTTTTTTTTGTTTTTTACTTTTTTTTATAATATATATATTTATTTTTATTAATATATATTTTTTTTAATTTTGTTCCACAGAAGAGTTGAAAGAATGTAGTCAAAGAGGAGGGAATAAACTTTAAAGATTTCTGAGTCCTTTTTAAAGGGACCACCACGAACTCATCTCTAGTCTCCAGTTTTAAGCATGACACATTTATGAAATATTCTCTATAGTTCGAAAATTTCATTAATATAAACTTTACAAATGAAATTAGTAAAAAGATTCAAGGATTATCAAATCGATATCATTGTTGCCGTATCCTTAGCTGCAGATTGGCAAACAGGATTATGAGTTGGGTTGGGTTGTTTTACCTCTGAGCGGCACTTTTTTGCACACCATAAAAATTATCTAAATGGCCAGGTCACATGGACCCCGAAGGCTCAGAGAAGGTTGGGGGAGGGGACCCACTGGAACAGCTGTTGGAAGACAGATGGTAGCCTCCCGTCAAGGCCATCCAGCGTGTTCTTTAACGTGCACAGGGTGTGGCTCTACCGCACACGGGGCCACGGCTTAACGTCCCATCCGACGGACGGCGGCCTTTCCAAGCCCATCGGTGCCCCCTACTGACCGCGGGCAGGGCGGGGAATTTTGCGGAGATAAATCTCAACGCTGACCCAGCTGGGACCGAACCTGGGAACTACAGATTACGAGCCTGGCGAGCTACCGACTGAGCCACACCCGCCCCAAAGGATTATGAACAGCGTTATGAACAGCGTGCCTAAAGGCTTCAGGAAAAGTGGCAGACAATGTCAAACAGAACATTGCTAGAATTGGTCTACCGTAGACAAATGCAGCAGATGCAGCTCAGAAGAGACATGTTTTTGGAGAGGAAAATTACACAGTCTGGTAAGACCTCCATATCCCATAGCTGCACCAGAACTTTGTATGTATGTATGTATGTATGTATGTATGATTATACGTACGCAGAGCGTTAAAAAATTCTTGACAGTGTCTGTAGATCTGCACTCGTTCCTCCGAAGTTAACGAGCTACGATGTGTTTGAAAGCTTGTCGAAACTTGTCATTTAGTGTTCATTAATTTCTTCGCTGGCGGCGCGTCAAGTTTGGTCTGCGAAATCTGAGTTGTTACTAAAGAGCCTATTAACACCGGGAAAGATTTTACATTTTCGCAAGGATGCAGCTTGGGGACAAAGAGAAAAAAAAATCTATACAGATTTATCAGAAATATATGAGAATCATGCCTGTTCATATGGCACTGTTACGGGGAAGATGTGCAAATTTGGAAAAGGATGGCAGAATCTGGAGAACGATGGCAGAGCTTCTGCCATCCTTCTCCAGATTTTTCAGAAAATGCATATATTACATCGCTTAAGAATCTTCTAGAATTTTGATCTCAAATGCCAATAAGCGCAAATGAGTAAATTTTTATGAATGCTCGATAATTATTGATTTAGTTGAGCAGTTCATAAATCCATTTTATCCGCTATATGCCATTGAGTTTTTAAATGGGCCAAAACAGCTAATTTCTTTCTTTTTTTAGTCCCTGGAAACAAGATTCTAAGATTCCTAGATACTGAACAAAAGATCCAAGGATATTCTAGTTACTAGAGACAATATCCTAGGATTCCTAGATCTTAGACACAAAAGATTTTAGGCTATTTTAAATCCTAGCTCGCATAGCCCTATATATGTCCCAGAGTCTGTCTACAGAAAATAGAGTTAAGTCATCCAAAAAACGACTAAGCCAATGCATCCCAACCGTAACCGGCACACTATTGTGCCGTGAAAAAGCTTCAGGTATGCCGCGAAATATTTGCTTACACAAAATTTTCGTTCTCTATTCTTCCATTGTAAATTATATTTTTGTTATCTAGGAAGTCGAAAGCAGAAATATTTCGCCATTTATTTCATTGAGACAAAGCAAAAGTCCTTTGTGAAAAAAATATGTTTCATGGCATCAGGTAGCTATGAGTCGCTTGCTTACCTCAAATTCAAACCAATAAAGTAAATTATTATATAAAGATAGCTATGGGTATTTTTTTTCCTGCTGTGACGCCACAATTTCAATTCTCAAAAGTGTGCCATGGAGTCGAAAAGGTTGAGACTGTGTAGTTTTACCTCTGAGTGAAACTTTTCGACAAGAGTGGACTGGTCACAAGGACGCTAAGGGGATCAGAGAAGGTTGGTGAGAACGAGACCTACTGGACGACGGTGAGGAGACAGACGGTAGGCTTCCGTTAAGACCATCCAACGTGTTTTTCAACGTGTGCAGGGTATGGGCTCTGCTTCACACGGGGCCACAGCTTAATGTCCAATCGGACGGATTGCGGTCTTTCCAAGACCATCAGTGTCCCCTTTCACCGAGTGCAGGGTATGGATTAGCGGGGATAAATTCAATGCCGGCACAGATGGGACTGAAATCTTAGAACCGCAGATTACGAGCTTGGCGCGCTACCGATTATTATGCCCCCAAATATTTTGGTAAATACTGACCTAAGCAACAAGGTGGTCATCAATCAGGATGATATTTTGTTGACACATGATGAAGAATAAGTTCGACTTCTGAAGTGGTGAAGTTCAGGATTCTAATGATAAAAATCACGATGCTGAAAATGAGAAAAATCATTCCAAAAAGCGCAGATTATTTTAAAAAAAATAAAAAAAGCGAAGATTATTTTAAGAAGTTTCACGATTGCATATTTCGTAGAATATATTCCCTGTATTCAAAGTCATCTTTATTCTTAAAATTTTCTAGTGAAATTGCTGCACAGCTTATTTACTTGGCAATTAATTGTAGTGCCATTGATTTCCTAAGAGATCTTCTACATTTCCTTTCTATTTGTTGTCGTCAGAATCAACTACCTTTTCAGCATTAAACCACAATTTAATCTAAATCTGATCTGTCCCAATTATTTCAACGTTAAATATTTAAAGCGTCGATCGGAACATCCAGACCTGCTATAAAAAACGCGAAACTTATTGAAACACGGAAAGAAACCTCCCCTTATCACCAGTTACATGAGAGAAAATGGCAGTTGCATTTTTGTGAACAGCCCCTTTCTCCGCACCCGCTGACCATGAGGACGATAACGTAATAGCGTACCCCCGATAGGCGGTTCTTGGCGAAGGTAATTTGGAGTGCACGCGGTACGCCAAGTCTCAGCAACAGCAGCCAATCACAACAGGGTCGACCGTAACGTCGGCAGGGATGCGAAGAAAGTGGGGAAGTTTCGGGGGGGAGACACCTCTTTGTAGGAACAGCCGGGTCGATAGCATCGAGGAGCTGCCGGCAACGTTAAAGAGCAGCCAAGGGATTCAACAGATGCATGTCTTGTGACTCTCCCTCTTTCCTCTGCCTCTTCCCACGTCTGAAAAGATTCCGAGAAGATAAGGAAAACATTGGTTGCCTGGGATGCGGAGAGCAAAGGATGGAGAAGCGAAAGGGAGGGAATTCACGTTAAGTTCTCTGTAATTACCGACCGATGAAATGTAAAGACAGGCTTAAGGACTAAGAGGAACATCAATGCCAGCCACAGGTGGTGGAAAAGTAGTAGCTTTTTGCCTCTTTTAATGCCATTTATTTTATTATCATTTCTGTTACCTTTCTGAGTGACGAAGAAGGATATAAATAAACTAGAACTGTTAAAATTTAGGGTTATTCGTTTAATGTTATCCGTCTGATTATGATGATCGTTTTACGATCCCATTTACATTCTGAATTAAATTGTGATACACTGTTAAATGAAATCGTAATTTATTAATGGCTTGATTTTCAGTTCAATTGTAATTACTGTGCGCAACGTAATCTATTCATCTGAAATAGTTTCGTTAAATAATTAATGTTCATATTAATTAATGATATGGCCTTTTGGAGTTGAGTGTTACAGTAATGAGAACTTTTCACAGCTTTAGTATAAAGCGATCGAGTTTAATTTGCGTTCTGTAGAACTCTAGTGTTTCCGCGGGTGGCCTTCTTCAGTGGTGGACATATTTTTAATCCACCATTTCTCTTTTGCTGTATAATATTCTTGCGGCTATAAACGAAATTACCCTTGCCACAAATATCTGACAGGAGATTGTCAGTACAATGCGTGATAGAGAATATCTGTGAGGAAGGCAAAACATCAGCAGTACTGCTATATGGAAATAGAAATGTAATATAAAAGGTTACCAAGTTTAGTGATTGTATGATGTTGCATTTACAACTATAAGGTGACTTCCAAGTTAAATGTATATTATATATATTGATATCTTATAATGTTATTTTGTTCTTTTAAAGCTACACAATAAAATAATGATTCTTGATTACCATACAATTGGTTTACTCGTGATGTTGTGGATTTATTTTATTCATTACTCAGTGTGAAAGCTGAGATTCCCATTCTGGTTATCATTATGATGGACGAAACTGTACCAAAATATTAAAAAATACAAAGAAATATATTTTTATAACTATTAGAGTATTATTCATAAAATTTTCCAAAGAACTAATATTTCATAAAAGTGTTAAGTGCGAAGTAATAAGTCAGAATTTCTTTGTTAACATTATAAATTGTCAACATTATAACTCGTAACATTAATAAAAATTATCCAGGCTTGTTGTTTAGCAGCAATGGTGTAGCGTTTGTGACCTGGACAGGATCTAGGGGGAGTGTGTGCAAGGAGGGCATGACCCCCCCTCAGTTTCGAGAATTTTTTTAAACTTCTAAAACGAAGGGGGGAAATGTTACACTGCAACGAAAATTAAGTCTTTTGCCCCCCATTTTACTTTTTTTTTGTCTGGATTGTGTCACTTGCCCCCCCCCCCCCCCCTCACTTATTTTTTTTAGATCCGGGCCTGTTTGTGATAACTGGTGATTCTAAGGATTATAAGACTACGAAGTTCTACAGCTCATTAGAGCGTCTGTTTTTGATTTTTGATATCCGACAGCTGTCTCATAGTGTCCCTAGATTATTTTGAATTCCTTCTTGCACCTCGCTACTATTTAACTTTAGTTAAAACCATACGGTTACGCAGAAGGGACATTGCTACTCTGATCCAATTAAGTTCAACCGTTGCAGATAGGAAATATATTTTCAAGAAAGTTCTTTAACCAATAAATTTAAATCACTGAAAACTATTTGCTGCTCTCTATTGTTTCATTACACCAAATAAACGGGAAAAGTAGGATTTCATTAACATTTGTGATAACTCTGCCACCCCGTCAAATATTAAACCATTCACAAATAACATGTCATCCTCTTTAGCTTGATTGATTTATCAGGCAGATGAGAACTATGCGAATTGACCATAAGAAGAATTTCTGCAGACTAGACAAAAATATGAAAATGGGAAGAATCTCACAAATGATTGGGAAAAGCTTACATTAAAAGTTAGAAAATTAGTATTTAAAAATGATTAATTTTTTATCTAAAGCACTTTTATTTTCTCTCTTCTGTACCCTTTGCAAGTAGGATAACAAGAAACGTGATGCATTTGATTCTTGATGTGGTTAGATGGTTTGCTACTTTACTAATAATGAGGTTAGACGACGTAGTCATCAACCATCTTTGAGTAGCACCTTGTGTAGGGAAAGACCCCGTTGGTTTGACGATGTTGACTACTTTGCAGGACCGAAGATTAGAGAATTAAGTTATGATCAGTGCGCCTAAATGCTCCGGAAAAAGAGGGAGATCTAGAATGCAATGGGTTGACAATCTCGGGAGAAGCATGTATATATGAAGAACTAATTAGAGCAGTCTGGTTGGACTTTCGAATCCCATGGCTGCTTGAGGATTATGAATGTATATGTGTGTATATATGTATGAAAAACCCTCAGTGGATGTCAAGAAGGTTCTTGGCGAGTGATAAGGTGCATCCTCCTGTTTCTTGCTACCGACTGAGGGTCCCACTTTCAGTGTTCTGAAATGGAAGCATCGATGGAAATGTACTAGGTCTCCAGTTTCGAAAAATAGAACATCCTATCAGAAAAATCTGTTGTTCAGTAAAATTCCTTTTACTGAGGACTTTATTATGAGGAACGGGAGCGACTCAGTAGGTAGCGCGTCAGGCTCGTAATCTTCAGTTCCAAGGTTCAAGTCCCAATTATCATTGAGATTTATTTCCCTAAAACCCACGGTAAGAAATGGGACAACGATGGGTTTATAGAGGCCGCTTCCGTCGGATGGAACGTAAAACGGTGGCCCCCACCTGCAGGAGAGCCAAACCCTGTACTCCTTAAAGAATACGCTGGATTGCCTTGATGAGAGGTTTCTGTCTTCTAACACTTGTACAGTGGGTCTCCTACCTCAACCTTTTCTGAGCCCTCGGGGTTCTTGTGACTTGGACATTTAGCCCATTATATGCAAAAAACATGCCTCAGAAATAAAACAACAGAACGTGCATCATGAATTATGGGAAATGAAGGAGAGGGAGAGAGTTAACAAATGAAAATTTAGCGATTTTCTGGGACAGAAAATTCATCTTTTTTTTTTCTACGTACGTGTACGATTAAACTTATTTTGCAATAGAAATGAGTATCATGAAAATAAAAAAGGATTATCTCCGAAGTACATAACATATAAAAGCTTCTGTTACATGCCCATCAAAGAGAACACAGAGACTAAATGTCATCATTCTCTAATTTCTAAAATGTTTCGTTTCGAAAACCAAGGTAATTGCATGTCTCATACTACAAAATTCTCTTAAGAGACATACACTAATTGACTTGCTTTACAACTGTTAAAGTGGTTGATTACCTTAAAAAGCACACAAGAAATACCTCGATATAAGAAAAAAAAAGGCGTTTCTGGAACTTCGTGCGTACATTGAAACTTCATGTATTGAATAATATTAGTACTTTCGTAATTCTTTCCCAGCAATAATGATCATTCCTCACTATAAACACTTCATAACCTATTAGTCATATTGCAAAGAAAGTGAAACTGGGGATCCTGTGTGCAGGAGAGCTACATTCTGTGCATGTTAAAAAACACAATGGTGGGCTTCCATCTGTCTCATAAAGCTATTCAGTGGATAACCTTACCCTACGGAACTCTGAACCTCTTTGTTCCTTGTCTTCATCCCGTTTGGTCCATTGTGAGCTAATAAATGCTACTCAGAGGTAAAACAATCCAGTCCAAAAGGAAGATAAGATGTGGTAAAGAATACAAGTTTCTATCTAAAAGGATGCTAACATAGGATATGGAATGAAAAGATCTAAAAGGATGCTAAGATGTGGTATAGATAGAATCGAAAGAGCTTTAAAGGATGCAAAGATGAGGTCTAGAATGGATGATCTAAAAGGATACTAAGATGGTATAGAATGGAAGTATCCAAAAGAATGTTAACATAGGATATGGAATGAAAAGATCTAAAAAGATGCTAAGATGTCGTATAGAATGAAAGGACCTAAAAGGATGCTAAGATGTGGTATAGAATGAAAGGACCTAAAAGGATGCTAAGGTATGGTATAGAATGAAAGGACCTAAAAAGATAAAATCCAGAATGGAAAGATCTAAATGGATTATAAGATGTAAATAGAATTGAAGAACCTAAAAGGATGTTAACGTAGGATCTAAAATGGAAATATCTAAAAGGCCTCTAAGATGTGGTATAGAATGGAAGGATTTTAAAGAATGCTGCACGCTTGGCTACTGATCGATGCTAAGATGTAAATAGAATTGAAGGATCTAAAATAATCTAGAACGGTAACATAAAATCTAGAATGCAAATAACTAAAATGATGTTAAGATATGGTATGGAATGGAAGGGTCTGAAAGGATGCTAACATGGAAAGATCTAAAGGGATGCTAAGATGTGGTATAAAATGGAAGGATCTAAAAGGATATTAAACCAGGATATAGAAAGGAAAGATATAAAATAATGGTAAAGATATAGTATAGAATGGAATGACCTAAAAGATGCTAAGATTTGTTATTGAATGAAATGACTTAGAAGGATGCTAGATATGGTGTTGAATGAAATAATCTGAAAGGATGCTAAGTTGTGGGCAAGAACGGAAGGATCTACTGTATAAGGATGCTAAGATGTGATCTAGAATGAAAGAATCTAAACGGATGCTAAGATGTGGTATTGAATGAAGGGACCCAAAAGAGATCTAAGGTGTGTTCGAGAATGTAAGGATCTAAAAGGATGCCAAGATGTTTTATAGAATGGAAGAACCTATAAGGTTGCAAAAAATGTGGTCTAGAATGGAAGGATATTAAGGGATGCTAAGATATGGTATAGAATGAAAGGATGTAAAAGAATGCTAATATATGGTGTAGAATGGAAGGACCTAAAAGGATGCTGAGATGTGATGTAGAATGGAAAGGTCAAAAAAGATGATTAGATGTGGCATAGAATGGAAGGATGTAAAAGAATACTAACATAGGCTCTGGAATGGAAAGATCTAAAAGAATGCTAAGATGTGGTATAGAATAGAACGATCTATGGTAGTATCTAAAAGGATACTAGCACAGGATGTAGAATTGAAAGATGTAAAACGGTGCTAGGATATGGTATAGAATTGAAGGACCTACAATGACGCTAAGATGTCGAATTAAATGAAAGCATCTGAAAGGATGTTAAAATGTGATATGAATGAAAGAATCCAAGAGGATGCTGAGTTGGGCTCTAGAATGGAAAGATTTATAAAGATGCTAAGATGTGGTCTAGAATGGAATGATCGCAAAGGATATTAAGATGTGGTATTGAATGAAATGACCTTAAAGGATGCTAAGATGTACTCTAGAATAGAAGAATTAAAAAGAATGCTAAGATGTAATATAGAAGCAAATATCTAAAAGAATGCAAACACAGGATCTAGAATGGAAAGATCTAAAAGAATGCTAAGATGTGGTATTGAATGAAAAGATCTACAAGTATGCTAAGATGTGGTATTGAATGAAAGAACCTTAAAGGATACTAAGATTTTCTCCAAAATGGAAAGATCTATAAAGATACTAAGATGTAGTTTAGAATGGAAAGATCGTAAAGGATGCTAAGATGTGGTATTGAATGAAAGGACCTAAAAAGATGCTAAGATATGCTCTAGAAGGATAGGATCTAAAATGATGCTAAGATGTGATATAGATTAGGACGATCTAAAAGGATACTAATACAGGATCTAGAATGGAAATATCTAAAAGGATACTAATACAGGATCTAGAATGGAAATATCTAAAAGGATACTAAGATGTGGTAATGAATGGAAGGACCTAAAATGATGCTAAGATGTGGTCTAGAATGAAAAGATCTATAAAGATGCTAAAATGTGATATTAAATGGAAAGATCTAAAAGGATGCTAACATAGGATTTAAAAAGGAAAGATCGAAAGGAATGCTAAGATGTGGTATAGAATTGAAGGATATAGAAAGATGCTAACACAGAATCTAGAATGGAAATATCTAAAAGGATGCTAAGATATGATATAGGATGGAACCCCTAAAAGAATTCTAAGATGTGGTATTGAGTGAAAGAATCTTAAATGATGCTAAGATGTGCTCGAGAATGGAAGGCTCTAAAAGGATGCTAAGATGTGTTATGGAATGGAATGATCTGTAAGGATGCTAATATATGGTCTAGAGTGATAAAATATAAAAGGATGATAGCATAGAGTCTAAATTGAAAGGATGTATAAGGATGTTAATGTAGGATCTAAAATGGAAAGATGCAAAATGATGCTAAGATATGGTGTAGAATGGAAGGACAGTCACTTGTTATATTAAAAAAAATTCAACTTTATGACCATGGAAAAAGATTAAAGAAAACTCACGAAAATGTCACTTAGAAGTAAAAAACCTAGAATTTAAGAAAACTCTGAAAGTTGTTGTTTGGGTTGTTTTACCTCTGAGCGGCACTTTTTTGCACACCATGGGCTAAATGGCCAGGTCACATGGACCCCGAAGGCTCAGAGAAAGTTGGGGGAGGGGACCCACTGGAACAGCTGTTGGGAGATAGATGGTAGCCTCCCGTCAAGGCCATCCAGCGTGTTCTTTAACGTGCACAGAGTATGACTCTCCCGCACACGGGGCCACGGCTTAACGTCCCATCCGACGGACGGCGGTTTTTCCAAGCCCATCGGTGTCCCCTACTGACCGTGGGCAGGGCGGGGAAATTTTGCGGAGATAAATCTCAACGCTGACCCAGCTGGGACTCGAACCCGGGAACTACAGATTACGAGCCTGGCGCGCTACCGACTGAGCCACCCCCGCCCCACTCTGAAAGTTGTTTACACTTTTCGCGACTTGCATCTGCCATTTGCTGGGTTCATGCTGGTTAATGTTTGAAGTATGACTGCTCTATTTTTCAGAAGTGATTGAGATTTTTACGAACAGTACTAATGCCACAAGACGATAGGTTTGCAAAAAAGTCCCAAATTATCTGACAACAGCTATCATCAGTGTTACTTGTGTAATTCACATTTACATTTCTTTTCTTTTCTTTTGAGTCTCCGTCTACCAAATTTTGAAAAGAATATCAGTGGATAACAACGGCCGAACTTGTTATTTTGAAAACGATAGAGAAGTTTACAAGTCGATTTCAAAAAAGGCGAAAAAGATTTTTGTGTTTATCATCATTTAGTTTAACTGTATTATTTTTCCTTTGCAACTGTCATTTGGAAAATGCCTAACGAAGGAATGAAACGACGCATTCGGACGTCACAATCTTCAATTTTAATAACAAATTTCAAGTTATTTTGTTTACTAGAGAGGAGAAAAATATATATATACTAGATATGATGGTCTCACTGGTAAAAGTTATAGTAGTAAGTTAAATAGTTATCCTTTATTTTAACCTATCATGCTGCAAAAATAATCTCAGAGACTCAACACGCTCAGAACCATATGCTTGCCATAAATCAACACTTCTTTAAACATGCATGGCTTGTTTACTTGAAACAGAATCAGAACAGTTACGAATTGTTATTCAAAAGTTTAAGAACGAGCCTGAAAAATAAACTTTAACTTTCCAAAATTTCTAGTACTGAATCCTTAAAAAAAAGCGCCACTTTCTTCCAATATAATACCAAAGCTAAAAACAAAATCGTCGTGTTTCTTATCTTAGGATCACATCACACCCGGTTTGAGATTACAATTCTAATTCAGAATACAGACAACCCCTGATACTGTCTCCATCGCCAGAAAGTGCTCGGCGTCTCCACCTTAGTCGTGTTTGATAGATGAAACCACTAAGTTTTATCACTCTTACTGCCTCTCATCACAGCGAAGTGATCTCTTGCAATGACAAAAAGGAATAGGAGAATCTCAGCCAATAGGAAATGACAATAATGTTTTGGTACGGGGAAGAATGGACGGCCATTTCCCTCTGGTGTGTGCAGCAGCGCATGGTCTTTCGCCAGATTGCAAACGCGGACACGTGATATATGGATGCTGCGCGTGGTGTTAATTACATCCTAATTACTCGTGTCCCACCTCTGCTTGGCAACTTACTCTTCATTACCATTCAAGCGCCCTCCAACGGCAGGGTTTACAAGTAGTCGTTAGGGGCTGTTCATAAAGTGAACAGATAAGAATAGAAGAGCACGTTTTATTACGCTTGGCAATTGGTTTGGCAACAGAGCTTATACGTATTGACAGTGGTGCAAAAATTCCCTCATATGACGAGAGCAAATGAACTTTTGAATGGTTTACGAGAGGATGAAATTTTATTTGCTCTTCAGTGATAGACGTTCAGAAAACGATTGGAGGTTGACGAGTGATTTTTATTTTTCCTCTTGAGAACTAATCGTCAGCAGCATTTTATGAAAACTAACGGATGACGCCTGACACCAGTGTGAAACATTTATGTAGATATAGATAAGAAATGGGAAGGAATGAGATGTTAAAAATGAATGAATGGGTTGTGTTGTTTTACCTCTGAGCTGCACTTTTTTGCACACTATGGGCTAAATGGCCAGGTCACATGGACTCCGAAGGCTCAGAGAAGGTTGGGGGAGGGGACCCACTGGAATAGCTGTTGGGAGACATATGGCAGCCTCCCGTCAAGGCTATCCAGCGTGTTCTTTAACGTGCAGAGTGTATGTCTCTCCCGCACACGGGGCACGGCTTAACGTCCCATCCGACGGACGGCGGCCTATTTTCAAGCCCATCGGTATCCCCTGCTGACCGTGGGCAGGGCGGGGGATTTTGCGAAGATAAATCTCAACGCTGATCCAGCTGGGACTCGAACCTGGGAACTGCAGATTACGAGCCTGGCGCGCTACCGATTGAACCACCCCCGCCCCATGAATGAATGGCGTTAATATAACTAGTGAGAACAGTTAAGTTTTGGCAAACGGTTAGCTCTGTCTTTCTATTCACCTTCTTCACTGATCTTTTCTATCTGTAAATGGTGCTAGGTAGTCACTGGAAGGAGAGCTATGCACCAATCCCCTGTGATGATGCATAGAACCGGCCAGGCCTAGCACCTAATGTCCGACCCCTCCTTCTCGTGGTGCGGACCGTTAGTAACTTTCAAAAGAGATACTCTCTTGTGGAAGTGAACGGAAGAGGAGGGCTGCCAGATTAGTGTGGCCTACTGATCTGGACAACTATGGCTACTTTTCTTTTTTTTCTACCCTGCTGAGGAGTGGTCAACCACACAGGGTCCTGGTGCTGACCATATAAACCCACTGGACTGGACAGATATATGGCTCTGAGCTTGATTATGGATCCTGATTTTGCTGCACTGGTGGGCTTCTGTGGAGGGAAAATCTTCCGCTGTGTTTTCTGTTTGTTTGTGGGCTGACAGCCCCAAGTGAATAGATTCACAGGATATGTTTATCAGCTGGTGGATAATCCTGAGCAGAAGTCATCGCAGACACCTGAACTCTTTGCTTCTATTGGCATCGTCAAATTTTACATTGGAGGAAGTCTTCCAGTGTAGATGGCTTCAGCCTTTAGTAGTGGGGGAACGGGTCTTTGCCCCATGTCTGTGATTAGGGGGCTGTTTGATATTGTCGGCATTCCCTCTCTCAATAAACATAGTTTCTTTAAACATCCCACTAACCATTTTCTCTTCATAGGTAGTTGGAATGTGAGGAGTCTGCACAGAGCTTTTTCTCTTGATGTCCTCACACAAGAATTCCACCGTTATAATTTAGATATTCTCGGCTTGCAAGAGACCAGATGGACAGATAAAGGTCAGATTCTTAAAAATAATCTTAAATTTCTCTTTTCAGGGAGGGACGACAATAAGCATCACCAAGGCGTGGGTCTGCTTCTCAGCAGACACGCTAGCGATGCTCTTCTAGGATATGAGTGCATTAATGAAAGGTTTCTTACAGCAAAATTTCAGACAAGCATTAAAGACTTGAATGTTATCTGCTGTTATGCCCCCACTGAGGATGCCAATGAGGATGAGAAGGATAGGTTTTATGAACAACTTCAGGATATTTTGAATTCTGTCAAGAAAGGAGATATTACCCTTGTTCTTGATGACTTCAATGCCAAAGTTGATACTGACTCTGACCTTTGGGGAGGAGTAATAGGCCCTTTTGGTATTGGTAGCTGCAATGGCAATGGGCAACGTCTACTACAGGTAAGTAAACTCAATGGATTTAGAATAACTAACACTTATTACAAGCACCGCGACATACATAAGTACACATGGGTTTCACCTGATGGGCTGCATAAGAATATGATTGATTACATATTAATTAACAGCAAATGGGCTAGTTCTGTTAGGAATACCAGGGCATAAATGGGGGCTGAAATTGGATCTGACCATTACCTTGTTAAAAGTGTGTTGCAACTTAAACTTAAAAAGTGTTGTGCTAGGGTTAAAAAATTTACTTTTAATACTGAAGCTCTGAAAGATCCAGTTATAGCCAAAGCTTACCATGATAGGTTACTTAGTCATTATGACAGTCATGGTTTGCTTACTACTGAAGTTGAGGAAGAATGGGATCATTTTAAACAGGCTTTTTTGGACACTAACACTACTCTTTTAGGAAAAAAGGAGCAGAAGAGGCAAAATTATCTGAGTGATAAGGCACTTGAGCTTATTTCGGAAAAAAAGAACTGCAGGAATGCCCTTAATCAATACCCTACTAGTCCTAATAGAAAGCATTACAGAGAACTTAATAAACGTGTAAAAGATCAGTTAGCTGCTGATAAGAATCTTTGGCTTGATGGTTTGGCTGACAAAGCCGAGGAAGCAGTTAGACAGCACAACAGCAGAGAGCTGTACCAGATAGTTAATGTTTTGTGTGGTAGAAAACGGACAGGTATACAGGGATTGAAGGATAAACAAGGTAAGGTTATAGAAGGTGAGGATTCTGTCATGTCTAGTTGGGCTGAGCATTTCAGTGATGTTCTAAACAATGTAGTTAGTTCTACTCCCATTGTTTGCAATGATGATAGATGCATTGGTGGCTTTAATGTTGGCCCTATAACACAATCTGTAGTTATTTTGGCTGTTTCTAAACTTAAACTTCATAAATCCCCAGGGGTAGATGAAATTACTACGGAAATGCTTAGAGCTGGGAATGTTTCGGTTACCACTTGGATGACTGAAATTCTGAATATCTTTTATGATAAAGGCATGGTTTCTAAGTATTTTACCAGAGCTATTGTTATCCCTATTTTCAAAAAAGGTGATCGCAGTTCTTGTGATAACTATAGGGGTATCAGCCTACTCTCTGTTCCAGGTAAAGTTCTTTCCATGATTGTGCTTAATAGAATTAAGAATCTGGTTGACAGTCAATTGCGTGATGAGCAATGTGGATTCAGAAGTGGTAGGGGATGTGTGGATCAGATATTTTCACTTAGGCAGATTCTTGAGAAATGTTTAGAGTTTCAGAAACCTTTGGTTGCTAGCTTTGTTGATTTCAAAAAGGCTTTCGACTCTGTTGATCGTCATAATTTGTGGTTGATTGTGAGATCATATGGTATACCAGGCAAGTTAGTTAACATTATGAAAGCTCTCTAAATAACACTGAGTCGTGTGTGAGAGTTGGTAAGGCTTGTAGCAATTGGTTTAGCATTACTTCCGGTGTTCGACAAGGGTGCATTTTGTCTCCTTTTCTCTTTAGCTTGGTTATTGATTATGTTATGCGAAATTCACTTCAAGGGAAAGATTTTGGCCTTAAATGGGCTGGAGATACGAAAATTTCTGATTTAGATTATGCTGATGATTTAGTCCTTTTGGCAAATGATGTTGATGAGATGAACTCTTTCATTCGAGCTGTTGATGAGACTGGTAGTAGAGTAGGTTTGGTTATAAACAGAGAGAAAACTAAAGTGATGAAAATTGGTCAGGCAGGCTGTGATTCAGTTAATCTGAATGGTTGCAGTCTTGAGCAGGTGTCACAGTTTAATTATCTTGGGAGCTATGTAACAGATAATGGTGATGTGCAGCATGAGATTAACAGACGAATAGGGATTGCTGCCGGGACTTTTAAGAACCTATGGAGAGTGTGGAGAAATAGGCGTATACACCTAAAGACTAAAATTAGACTGTATAATAGTTTGGTTCTTTCTAGGGTTAGTTATGGTAGTGAAACTTGGACACTTTGTAAACAAGATAACAGGAAACTAGATGCTTTTGATTCCAGATGCTTACGCAGTATCTTGGGCATTAGGTGGTTCAACTTTGTAACTAATGATGAGATTAGGGAAAGGAGTTTGCAACCTCCTTTAAGCAGCATATTGTGCAGAGAGAGACTCCGTTGGTTTGGCCATGTTGCCCGTATGAATAATTATAGATTGGCGAATAGGGTTATGAACAGTGTGCCTAAAGGCCTCAGAAAGAAGGGGAGACCTAGGATGCGGTGGGCAGACAATGTCAAACAGGACCTTGTTAGAATTGGTGTGCAGTGGCCAGATGCAGTAAATGCAGCTCAGGATAGACTTGCTTGGAGAACTAAATTGCACGGTCTGGTTGGACCTCCGTAGCCCATGGCTGCTTGAGGATGATGATGATGTCTTTCTACTGAGGTGTCGCTTTAACTCACAGGTCTTCAATATGGCGTGTTACATTAACTGGTTTCTCTCAGACCTACATGTGTTGTCTTCCTGCTGAAATCTCGCTTCCCTTACAGATAATCTCTGACTTATATTGTACTTATATATATTTGATATATCTATATGTAGATACTGGATATAGAAAAAATAAAAGGGGAATAGGGGAGAGAAAACTACGCAATCGAAACAGAAAAAAAGCTAAAAAAGGCCGTTCAAAAAAGTATGCGAATACTATGGTTAATTACAGAATTCAGCAAAAATATCTGCCAACGGCTATTTTTTTTAGAAATTAGTGATCTGGCAACTTCGTGTACTGTACACAAAGGTTTTTTATCTTCTTTTCTTTAGAAATTAGTGATCTGGCAACCTTCGTGTCACGTGACACGAAGGTTGCCAGATCACTAATTTCTAAAGAAAAGAAAAAAATCCTTTGTGTACAAAAGAAAAAAAACCTTTGTGTACAGTACACGAAGGTTGTCAGATCACTAATTTCTGAAAAAAACCGTTGCCAGATATTTTTTCTGAATTCTGTAATCAATCATACTGTTCGGATATTTTTTTGAGTGACTGTACATGGTACTCGATTTACACGGTCAAGAAAATGCAACCAATTTCGCTTTACACGATTATAGACTCTGTTTTACACTATACGAATATTGATATTTATATATAAAAGTATAATACATGTTATGAAATAGCAGTGGCGTAGCATCAAGGTAGACTATTAGACTGTCATCCCAAAGTAAAAATAAGCTAAATGGTTTTATTTGATTCAATAATAAATAGATAATAGTATATTCCTAAATTTTTAAATCGTCATCTGTAACAAGTTATATTTATATTCTTTCTCTAAAATTGTATTTCTGCCATTGTAAAGGAATCTGTCTCGCAACATCTCAAAGAAATAAAACCTGTTTGGAACTGGTAGCGAGATCTAAATTTTCTAGGCTGAATTTTTCAGACTAATGGAAACTGTTTTATGTCATTTTTCGCAAAAAGTTTAACTATGTAGAGATTAATGCTGATTCGTAAGATACGTACTGATTTTGAAAAATAAATCAATAAGTGATGGTACAGATGCTTAATTTCTAATCTATATTCAATTCATAAATATCCTTGTTTAAAATTTCGTCTTCGAATTCCATAGTGTACATCTACACTGAGTATTTTTCTGAAAAAAGAAGTACAAGAAATTAATCTAAACTTTTCTGAATTAGTGGAAATAAAGTACAAAATAATTTTACATTAATGCTTATTTATTGCTGCTGAACTGGAGTTTGAGATAATAGGTATAAATAAAAATTTCAGTGTACGTTTTATTCATAACAAGGATTTTTTCGGAACCTATCCCTTTTAATTCCATAAGTTGCTAATTTTGATTTGCACGGTTTTGATTTACACTGTGATTTTTCAGAACCTATCTGTGGGGTAAATTCGAGTTGTATATCGTATATTGACATACTATACTATATTTTCAGGTTTCTGTTATGCTCCTGGTAAGTGGGCCTCTAAGGAGAAATGTAATTTAATTTTTAGGCTACCTAATAAAAAAAATTTTTTTTTTACTTCTGTGCAGTGCAGGTTCAAGTAAGAGCGCCCTACCACCATCCAAAAATGAAACTGCCTTTAAAGAACTGGCATACTTTACTGATCATAGAAATATTAGTTTGAAGCTTTTGCAGGTCAATATATTTGTGTAATATTCATTGTCTGATTGAGAACTGTGATGGTCTGTCTCCGATCCTGTTGGACTGCACCAAATGTGATGGACTCCTCTGCTCCGTCATGGGCTGAGACAAATGTCGTGACCGCCAGAGGACGATGAATTTTTCTCTTAATTACCTTCGCCCTTACTTCGGTGAAATGACAGGTTTGCGGGTTGTTACACCAGTACCGACGTATGCCTCAGACTTGCTGCGCCAAATGATGTATAAAAATATGTCCAACAATTCACGCACGAGAGTTTTATAACGATGCACAGTTTATTTACAGTTATATACAATCACATGCTGGGGATGCTCTCAACTCCGTAGGCCTTTGCTGCTTTGCTGCTGAAAACAACTACGTAATGAGGTGGAGAACCGCACACTTTGCAGATTCTCGCTTTACCGACCTCAAACTCAGCGAAAGGATAATTAACCTTTGCCTACAATGTGGTTCACACAGAATCCACAGAACTGTTTCAGATTCACCAAGAATCTCGATTCTCACTTAGAATCGAACCCTCTCCTTATGGGTTTTCTTTTTTTTGAGAAAGAGGCGCATTAAACGTCCTTCCAGTTTGACAGCAACACTCAGACTGTTGTTTTCTTAACGCTCGGCTCCTCCGCCATGTCGACCTCGCGCCCCAGGCTAGTTGCAAAACGGCTATAAAAGGCTTCTCGGACACGTCACCCACGTAGGCAGCCAGCTCAGACCCGAAACAACATATATGAGTCACATCCCCATAATAGCATTTCCAAGAACACACTTAATACATAAAAATATTTACAATAACAATAATACAATAAAATGCATCAATAAATAAAAATAAATAAATTAGAGGGACATGACAGGAATTATTCGCTGTTTTTTCATTTTATCTCCCCAAGAGACCAAGTGCGGCCAATTATGTCAATGTTTGTTTACGTGATCTCTACCCATAGCTTCCATTGTTAATGATGAGTAGGTGATAATCACCGAACTTACAACATCCTTTGCAAATTAATTAAAAGAATTACTCCTCATGTAGCCCACTTACCACAGAGATCTTCCAGGATCCTCTCAGTATAATAAGTCATTGGAAAGATCTGTGGGGAGAGCAACACCTCAACAAAAAGACAACATATGTTTCTGAGAGAAAAAATCCATGCTTTATGTAGGATGATAACTAGGTCATTTTGCTTCACTATCAAGCACTTTAACCACTCTGATACAAAAACTAATACACTGAAGTACTATTGAATTAGGGATAGGAGACGTATCCAAATTCAGCACTGCAAGTCCCGCATTTGAGCGCATGCGTAGCTGAAACTCTGGTCATATATAACTGTCAGCTTTGGCTTCCCCAAGCATTCGTCATGAGAAGCGTAATGGGAAAAGCCATGGAATTTATATGCATTTGACAGAGGACAGATCGTAGGTGCCCGACGGATGGGATACTCGATCTCCGAAATTGTCAACGAACTTGGATTTTCTCATACAACTGTTTCAAGAGTGTTTCGAGAATATGAAAATTCCGACAAATAAACAAGGACCCAGATAAACTGCAAAGAACAACCAGACGTGAATGATCGTAGGCTTTGCCATCTGTCCCGCATCGTACGGACTGATAGGGGCCAGACATTACCTCCCATTTGAACATGGGTTCCAGACGGGAAGTCAGTGCATGGACCATGCAACTCTCACTTCGTAGCCTTGGCTTCAGGAGCCACCGATCCGTGACAGTCCCATTTCTAATGGCATGACACTGGGCTCAACACCTTACCTGGGCTAAAGAACATCAAAATGGACCATCGAAAATTGGAAATGGATAGCCTGGGTGATGAATCCCGATTTAAACTTCATCACACCGATGGGAGATTGAGGGTATGTTGCCAAACCTATGAAACCATGGATCCTGCATGTCAGGTTGGAACAATAGAAGCTGGTAGTGGCTCAGTGATGGATTCGGGTGTCTTCAGTTGGACGTCTATGGAACTTTCGGTACGTGTACCAACGACTCTCAATGCAAGTAGTATAGTAAATGAGAGTTCTGGAACAATGTTAAAGTATAGAGAATCCCATGTTAACCTATGGGACACTTTTGGGGAAATGAGCGTTGACGTGGTTTTTGGGAAGACGTTCTGTGTGAAACACAGAACATGAGGGGGGTTTTGTTGGAAAAATGTTGCAGTTATCAACACTTCACTGAATTATTGTACTGTTGGGGTGTAAAATTCGGTACAATAGGAGAAATCGAAAAAAGCAAGACAGTTTGGGAAATTAGTTTAAACAAATATGACAGTTCAAAATCAACAGGTAAAATGAGGTTTTCGAGGGCTGTAGGAGAAAAATATGACGGAAAAAATAGATTTTTGGGTGCTATCTGTGAATGTATGGATTTTTTACGTTCCAGTAAGAATGAGGACTAATTACACTTTTTAAGTTAATTAGACATTAGTAGGAAAAAGCCCCCCCCCCCCCCCCTGTTGTCGCTCAAGAGGGTCCATCTCATTTTTTTTCCTATCCACAGGGTCTATTGCAGTATCGATGTAGGCTGTTGTTTTCAGTATACATTGCAGAGGGGGTCACCGACTTCAGGCATGAGGTCTGCAGGAAGTATTATTAATAAGGTCTGCTGAAAAGGTTACTGCTCCAAACATGTTTGCGTTGCCGTGACACTGGTTCTGACTGAAGCTCTGTTAGAAACCTCTTTGTATTAATTAATAAAGACTTAAAAAATCACTCAGGCATTGAGGAAAAAAACGAGCTGAATTCATATGGGAGAGTTTCTAAACTCTTCATTTCTTTCTCTCCCCCCCCCCCGTTTCTCTTCCATTGTATCTATTCTCTTTATATACACTTATTTCGTGTGCAGCATTTGTGGGTCATTGCCACTGTGAAAGCGATTCTTCGCTTATGATAGCGATGCTCCCTGTTCAAATCTCGCAATATGACGTAATGAATGTATTCTGAGAGACTTCTTGTTGACGCTAACGGAAATGCAATCTTGTTTGGCTCTGAGCAATGGTTGGCTCACTCTGTTCAAAAAGGAGATAAAGATTTGAAAGTAATATTGGGATGTATCTCTTCGCAAAGCAATTCCATTTGTGATTACTCAATTGTGGGCTATTGCCATCACAAGCGTGATGCTTGCTTAGTATTCGTCAGAATCATTTTCTGCAAAACTTGACTTATTTTACCAGTGCCAGAAATAACACCATGACCCGACCTCTTCCGGTGTAATGGCGTATATCTGCAATAATCATCTCGTTTGGCTTAACATTCATGATTTCTAAATAAAAAAAGTATTGTTGTATAAAGTGTTGGGGAACTTTTGTTTTTGGTAGAGAGGCAATTATTAGTGGTAAGTTTTCTTATTAATTTTGCTATTTCTATAATTGCTATTTCTATAATGGCAGATTTATTATATGGATAGAACTGAAACTGCAAATATTTATGGTTTCTAAAAAATCAACAATATCGTTGAATAATATTTTATGTTCTTTTTTGTCAATGATATCGTTTCTTAGCAAAATATCCAAAATTTCAACAATTTCGTTTACAACTTCTGTACTAGCATTTCCAGCTCGTTTACTGTCAACCAAAACTGATAATTTTTCACAAATATCGTCGAAATTCTGGTATAATCCCGAACCGGATTTTTGACTTTCTATTACTCTTAGTATCATTTTTAAATATTTTCTAAGTGCGTCAATGTGATTTTCGATAATTTGGTATTTCTCAGTAGTTCTACCAGAACGTTTCGTTTCAGTAGCCTTATTGCCCCCTAGTTTCTGAAAATGGCCGATTGTTTTATAAATCATTTCTTTCAGTTCAGGAGTGGGATTGCTCGCCTGTAAGATTTCACTCGGAAGTTTTAATTTATATTGGTTTAATATTTCATCTTGCAAGTTGGAATCTGGATTATACATGAACGATTTTTCGTGCATCTCGGTTTGCTCTTCTGGTTCTAAAGTTTTTACGGCTTCTTGTATGTTTTCCATGGTTTTTTCACGGACTGTTTCCAAATTTTTTAATTTTTCTACCACCGGTTTGTGAAATTTTTCGAGCGTTTCCTTAACTTGCTCTTCTTCCAAAACATTACCTTCAATTTTTGATTTTGTGATGGCTCTCGATTTCAATATTTCGCCTATAATATTATGTAATTGTTTAATATCATATCTAAAGTTTTTACGGCTTCTTGTATGTTTTCCATGGTCTTTTCACGGACTGTTTCCAAATTTTTTAATTTTTCTACCACCGGTTTGTAAAATTTTTCGAGCGTTTCCTTAACTTGCTCTTCTTCCAAAACATTACCTTCAATTTTTGATTTTGTGATGGCTCTCGATTTCAATATTTCGCCTATAATATTATGTAATTGTTTAATATCATATCTAAAGTTTTTACGGCTTCTTGTATGTTTTCCATGGTCTTTTCACGGACTGTTTCCAAATTTTTGAATTTTTCTACCACCGGTTTGTGAAATTTTTCGAGCGTTTCCTTAACTTGCTCTTCTTCCAAAACATTACCTTCAATTTTTGATTTTGTGATGGCTCTCGATTTCAATATTTCGCCTATAATATTATGTAATTGTTTAATATCATATCTAAAGTTTTTACGGCTTCTTGTATGTTTTCCATGGTCTTTTCACGGACTGTTTCCAAATTTTTTAATTTTTCTACCACCGGTTTGTGAAATTTTTCGAGCGTTTCCTTAACTTGCTCTTCTTCCAAAACATTACCTTCAATTTTTGATTTTGTGATGGCTCTCGATTTCAATATTTCGCCTATAATATTATGTAATTGTTTAATATCATATCTAAAGTTTTTACGGCTTCTTGTATGTTTTCCATGGTCTTTTCACGGACTGTTTCCAAATTTTTTAATTTTTCTACCACCGGTTTGTGAAATTTTTCGAGCGTTTCCTTAACTTGCTCTTCTTCCAAAATATTACCTTCAATTTTTGATTTTGTGATGGCTCTCGATTTCAATATTTCGCCTATAATATTATGTAATTGTTTAATATCATTCATCTTTATTCATATGAAATAAAAACATATACCCAGTGATGAAAGTCGGAAACAAGATCTCCAGGTACCTTTCTTCTTCCTTTTGGATCTGGATAGTGTCTAGCAAATGCAACACTAATCTTGCTGCCCCTGTCAAATTTCTTGTTTACTGGAATAACAGAAAAAAATTGCTGAAGTTCGGGTTTTACTAGTTCAATGAATTTTTGATCGTTCAAGTTGATACTATAATTTATACTAAAAGAGGGATTTGTTTTGCGGCAGATTTACTTTGCTTATATATCCATTAGAAATACATAAATGGTAATTATCTTTGAAAATGGGTGGCGTTAGTAGGTCGAATTTTGTGTTTATCTGTATAATTGGATGAGACTGCACTTCTTTCACTTCTTTATCTCCGTAGGTTAGGCAAATTAGAGTAATTTTTTCAACGTATAGTATTGTAGCAGCATCATTGTTTTTAATTGGGGTGCCAACATTCGTAATTCGTTTTCCATTTGCATCGCCATTGAAACTGTTTCCACTTGATGCAAAGAGTCCATTTTCATTTCTCAATAGAGAATTGGATGGGTTAGGATCTAACTTTGTCAAGCCATCAACGTAACTTTTTGTTATCGCATTTGTGTTATGCCTAGGTTCCCCGAGGTTTCCTATTCTCTTATTGTTCGCATTAAAGACATCCTTACCAGTTAATGCGACTTTTTCCAAATATCCCTTAGTTACAGCAGCAGAATCAGACTCGGGATCGGCAATATCAAGCTTAGTCTATAGCAATGGCTGTAACATGGTAGGTTTCCTGTAGGCATCGGAGTGTTTTTTTTTCTGCATTGAAACGGTGCCCGTCGAATGGAATGCTGCGCGGAACGTAAAGCCCACCTTTATTTCTCATCAAAATATTCATTGGACTATTTTGAACAGTGGTCAAGTTGTCGACGTAGTGTTTCGTAGTGGCATTGGATGAATCGGTCGGGTGTACAAGATCTTTAATGCGTTTATTACTTGCATCGTAATTGTCACCGTCATTGCAAAGTGCTCTTTTTTCCAAATATCGTTTTGTAACTACTCCAGAATCTGCATCCGGTTCAGTGACATTGATTATTTGTTTGTTTCGCGCATCGTAGCTGTTGTTCCGAAAAACATTAAATTAACGTATTGAATGGTAGCGGCATCTCCATTTTCTATAGGTCTGCCTATATTTCATATTCTTTTAGTATTTGCATTATAATTTCCTATGCGATTCAGTGTTATAGATTCTTGTTGTAGATACTGTTTTGTCACAGAAA
Organism: Ryuthela nishihirai; assembly: GCA_038380435.1. NCBI lineage: Eukaryota > Metazoa > Arthropoda > Arachnida > Araneae > Heptathelidae > Ryuthela > Ryuthela nishihirai. The sequence continues at coordinate 33,916,973 of JAWZYU010000015.1, forward strand.
CCGAACTCTCTTCGGGATTGGCTACATTTCTCAATTTTTTATTACTCATGTCGTAGTCCCCATCTTGTGTCAATTTAAAACCGACACCTGGAATTCCCGCTGGTCCTCTTTCGGAACCGGTCTCTGAGTTGATGACGCCAAACTTTGTCAATAAGTATCATCTTTATTTACCAAAGATGAATTACTTGATCTTTGTCAATCAAGTAATTCATCTTTATTTACCAAAGTTTTTGCTGTACTTCAGAGGCATGTTCTAGGTTCTTTTACCGATTAATAAGAAAGTGTGGTTTTGAAACTGCATAAAAATATCTTTCCTGATTTCTGTTGCGTGATCCATTTGTATCTGCAACATTTCTCTCTTGTTCTGCATATTAAGGAATATAAAATAATTACACTGTAGTCAAATGTCTTTTGGAGTCGAAAAATAACTCTGTGTCAGGTAAATCAATGATATGTTCTTTTTCTTTCCTCTGACGAATAATTCTTCGATGAGTTTTTGATCTCTTTCCGTTACGAAATCGTCGAAAACAATTACATTTTGCATTTCGGGATCCAGTTCGTTGACCTTGATGATATCTTCTTTACTGGAAGAAAAAGTTGCAACTGGGATTTTTTCGCCAAACGTTTTCTCCAGAATTTCGTGCAAATCATTGAATATTTCTTGCATAAACTGATATTTCGGCTCAGTTAAATCTTTGGCATATAAAAATATTTTATTATAGTAAAGATGGTTAAATATTAAGTTCAACAAAAGATTTGTCTTCCCTGAACCTGATGGACCACAGATTAAAAGTCTAAATGGCCAGAGTGGTGCTAATACGTTTCTGTTTAAAAAATTGTTGTCTTCTTCAAAGTCGAAATTTTGAATTTCCATTTACTTTATTTTAAAAAGAGATCTTCTTTTATACAGGAATTAAACGTGTTATCATAACCAAATCATTTAACGTAATATTCTTTTTTATTCTTTCTCACTCTAGTTTTCAGAATGATTTCTACTTTGTAAATATCGTCTGGTTTTTCGTATTTTACCATTTCTTGGGTATAAAAACTGCCGACGATAGGCTCCCCTTTCAAATCTTTTATCTTATAAGGTACGGGATCTGTGTTTAGTATTTGCGCAATTTCAAAAATTTCTTCTGTGAAATTAGGCAGATATCCCTTTCTGAAAGTTGTCTTGTACTTGGCGATTCTCACTCTGTCGCCGATTTTAAATTTTGGTTTCGTAAGAGATTTAATTTTTTTACCAAACAGATTTAAATTCACGATATTTTTGTTTTTCTTTAAACTTGCCTCGTCTGGAGTCATTTTTATTGATCTGTGATAAGAATTATTGTAATTCTTAAAAAGTTTCGGAAGAACATCGATCCATTTTCTCGTATTATTGGCAGTGAAATATTTCCACATTTTTGTCTTTAGAGTCCTATTGAAACGTTCAACTATCGGCGCTTTGGTTACATTTCCGGTGGCGAACCATTTCACTCTGCGTTGGCTAAACAGCGCTTGTGTTTCTCTATTAATAAACTCAGTTCCCTTATCTGTTTGCAACTTGGATGGCTTGCGCTGTTGAAATAATTTGACGAACGTCTTTGTAATCTCGCTACCAGTTTTCTTTTTAGTTTTTTTTTTCCCAAGCGAATTTACTGAAAATGTCAATCACTGTTAAAATATAATTCGTGTTGTTATTATGTAATTGAAATTTTTGCATATCGATTAAATCGCTCTGCCACTGGTCGTCCACATTTGAGATGCAAACCCGTCTTGTTTTGAATTTCGTGTAGATGGGTTTGTGTAACGTGTACACATCTTGTTGTTCGAGAAACTTCTTTATCTCTTTTTCCTTCAATCCAGTTTTGCATATTAGATCTTTTATACCGGAAAATCCCTTTAATGAATCGTAGTAAACGGAAGAAGGCATCTTATTTCTTGTGTCCTAAGCCGAACCGTTTTTTTGTTTTAATGATAGGTTTGATTATCGTTCTTGAAATTCTTTCTCCTAAAGTTGGATTCTGAATTTCATCCAAATCATTTAATAATTCTTGGTCGGCTTCGTGTCTCTTTTTAGTGTCTGTAGATTTGCTGTAAGAAATGTCATGCTTTTTGTAGGCTTTGTCCACACGGTTAATACCAGGATCTCCTCGCATTAACCTTTTCTCCAATTTCGTAAAAGGTCCAAAATACTGGTAACCTGGAATGTGCATTTCGGTTGGATTAAACTTTTCTTGAATCCAGCTTACTATATCTCCACCTTTTACAAATTTTCCTTTCTGTTTCACAAATTTATACGTCATTTTTCCACACGTTCGGCATCTACCTCTCATCATCACTCTTTTATTCTTTGATGTGACATATTCAACGTTATCCGTTAAAGTTTTCGTTTTGCACTTTACACAATACATGCTTAATTTTTATGTATAAAATATAAGTACGTGATACTTATAAAATAAAGTGTAATGTATCACAGTTATCTAGCTAGTTTAACGCCTGGGCAAAAGCAAAAATTGAAGAGTGCATTTGTAAATAAGAAACCTATAACTTTAAGCATTGATCCACAGAAGAAAGGTAACGATACTTTGAAACTGACAAAGAGACAAATCATTAAACTGAAAAAATCTAAAACGTCAGTTCGACTTCGATTCTGTAAAACACAGCTAGGTGGATTTCTGCCGCACTCTTAGCATTGGGAAAAGCAACTGCAGTTAGAGCTGCAGGATATGCTGGTACTAAACTTGCACAAAAAGTTCTGGGAAAAGGGTTACACATTCCCGGAAAACAAAGAGCAGCTGGCTTATCTAAAAATAAAAGAAAGGGAAAATGTTTGTACATTCTAGGAAAACAAATGGCTCAGGGATTAAAAATAAGAACCATTAAGTAACTTAGATATCGAAAATATAATGAAAAACGAAAAAGGATTCCGTGGTGTATACTCTATCGATTCTTTGCCAACAAACATATTCAAGAACGAAAATGGTATAGTGAACTTTGACATTTCCCGTGGTTCAGGAACTCATTGGGTAGCTTATTTTAATGATGCAAAGTTAACTTTCGTCGAGTACTTTGATCCATTCGGTTTGTCGCCACCAGAAGAAATAAAACTCTATTTACTTTCATCTTCAAAGCCGATCGTGTGTAACTCTTCTCAAATTCAAGCAAATTACTCTGTAAAATGCGGCTACTATTGCATCTATTGCATTAAACGAAGGAATAATAACATAAGCCCATATGATATATTGTATCAGTTTGAACAAAGTCCTAACGATCGGAATGAATTGTTGGTAACAACTAGCATATGAGTACCACATAGTACTACACTATATTAATAAAGATGGTACTCATAACTATCAATTCCTCTACTATTACGGCATACAATCCCGAAGATTTGGAAATTAATTATTAAAGGCCGATCACACTCAGTGGTGAATACGAGATAGCACTGATCGGTAGCAATATGTGGTGGTACAACATCAGTGATAAATATAACAATAATACTCTGAAATACTTCAATGGAAGACAATGGAATAAAATAACTTTCCCGAATGGAATGTACGATATAGACGGATTTAATGATGTTTTAAAAAATGTCTTTGGAGATCCTAGCCCTATAATACTAGAAAGCAACCACCCTACATTAAGATTTGTTATTCGTTTGGCAAGAGGATATAAAATAGATTTTTCTGAAGGAAAGTTGCGAGAAATTCTAGGGTTCGAATCGAAAATTAGCGATGCAGCAAAAAAACGAAGGATAGTTCCCACCCAACATAACAAGAGGGGTCGATCGCATTCTGATTCAATGTTCTATTGTCGAATCTTCCTATCTCAATAAACAGAAGAGCGACGTGTTGTCCAGTTTCTTACCTCAAACACCGCCCGGCAGTTTAATCGACACACATCCATTCTTCCCCATATATTTACCGCTGAATAAAACTGATTACATTTACAACGTTAGAATGAAAGTAACCGATCAAAGTAACAAAGTAATTGACTTGAACAAGGAAAACCTGACTTACATGTTACACATCAGACCCAAATAAAGATGAAAATACTGAGAAACGCGAATTAAAATATTTTATACAATTCCGTTGCCTATCAATCGAAAAAAACGAGAAAATATCCCCTAAAAGCAGAAATATTCTTAATCAGTTGATTTATGGAAATGGCCTAAAAATAATAAAGTCATAAAGTAAGTATAACATGGACGTTGAAGCTACTTACTGGAATTTGTTCGAAGACTCAATAGACGATAATTCCACGACAAAATACGAATACTTGGAATATCGGGAAACCAATGTTAATTTTAAAAATCTCGAAAAATACGAAATATTTACCAAAGATATGGACGTTTTTCCACATCCGCACAACAGTTATATTACACGTCAGAGCCAAAATACTGAAATCAGATGGATCTGACATCGGCGGCAATTATGTTGTTACGATGGTCAATAACGGGTACAACATTTTCAAGAGAGCTCAATATTATATAGAAAACAGAGAACTTGAACATATTGAATTGCCAGGAGTGACGACCACAATTCACAACTTAATTGATTTTATCGAAGATTTTTTACACAGTGCTGCCACAAGTATGATGTAGTTCAAAAATACCGCAGACAGTTCGAATATGAATAAGTATTTGTATGACGGAGGCGAAGATAAACTGGACACGAATAATAAGATAAAGGATTTTGCACAAGCGTTGAAAAAAAATTATGAATTCAACCAAGGATTCTGGGACAGATACAAAATTACAAAAAATAGCCAAAATGTAAGTTTATTCTTATCACTGAATCGGCTGTTTGGATTCTGCCGAGACGAGGATAAAGTGTTTTGCGGTGTAAAACATACCATAAAACTAGAAAAAAGTGACGACAAAGACATTATTCAGAGAGTTGGGGCTACTTTGTATAAATTTGAAATATCTCACGTATCTTAGTTTAGCTGTCCCATGGCCGAGTGGTTAGCGCACTTGACTACTAATCTAAGGAACCTGGGTTCGAGCCCCGGGTAAAGCATGGATGTATGTGTCGTTTTTCTGCTGAGGTCCTGCCATCCTCTCAGACCTTCTACTATGGCATATAAACTGACAGGCTCCTGTCAGACCTCTGTGGCAAGCAGCTGCTTGAGGGGGGATTTTTTTTTTTAAATCTTAGTTTATTCCAAAAGTGGAACCATCAGTACAATTACTTGCAAAACTAGAATCTCAGTTAGCAAGCGGCAATCCACATGAAATCTTTTGGGAATCGTGCAAACTGTACAAATCTGATACTCGAATTGACTCTCATGTCAGTTGGAGAGTTACAACAACTCAAAATAAACCCGTCCATCTTTATGTCGTCTTACAAAAGTCTAACCGATTAAATAATCAAACCAGAAACAATATGGTATTTGATCACATGTTAGTAGAACGGATTCAGATCAGAGTGAATAGCAAACAGTTTCTCGAACAAGAATTCGAGTGCAACTTTGAACCCAACAGTTTAGATTATGCGCGAGTTTACAACAGCTTACTAGCGGCAAAAAATATGGATATCGACTCGGGTACACAAGTCAGTTACTAAGATTTTATGAAACTGTATCCAATATTATCGATGTCAGCAAATACGAATCACGTTTATGTGAATTATTCGTAACTGCTGATATCGAAACACGATTTAAATTAAATAGAGCTCCAAATGAATTATATCACGTATATTGTGTAATTGTCTCAGAACTCAAAGCAACCTTGCAACCATTAGAGGGAAAACTGTTAGTCGTCGGCTAAAATTTCTAAAGTCAAAGGCTAGAAATCGGCTAAAAAAGCCAACGCCTAAAAATTCTAAAGCCCTCCCATCAAGCGTATTCTTTAACGAACACAGGATATGGTTCTCCCACACACGGAGTCAAGGTTTAAAGTCCCATCCGACGGACGACGGACTTTCCAAGCCAGTCAGTGTACCCTACTGAACGACGGCTGGGCCGGAAGCTTTGTGGAGATAAATCTCAATACTGACCCAGTTGAGACTCGAACCTGGGAACTGAAGATTACGAGTCTGGCACTCTTCCAAATGAGCCATCCTCGCCCCTAAAATCCTGAGGAACAATACCTTTATCATAAAAAAATTCAGTCACCTAAATGACAACACAAAAGTTCCCAAATCTAAGCATTTCAGCAGTACGAGTAATTTCATCTATCTCTGGGAATTTATGTAGTTTAAGTTTAGAAATAGCCAAAACAACTTTAGAATGTGATATACGGTCGACATTAAAGCCAGTATGTATCTATCCTCATTACAAACAATGGTGGTAGAACCTTGTTAGAACAAAACTTCAATTTAAATTCTGGACTAATATTTTTTGCTTCCTATTGTAGTTTTTTGTATTTTTAAACTGAGACTACTTGCCTGCATATCACCAGTTGTGGTGGTGGTGTAATTAATTTATTTGTTATTACGAGAGAAGTGAAAATTTCGTTTTTGATACTAATAACATATTATTATTGAAAACTTCTGAATCCTTCATTAATTTAGTTTTCAATCATTAGAGAGAACTAAATTTTAAAAATTGAAAACTTGCAGCTTTTTGATAATAATCTTCCTAAATCGAAAGGCATGAAGTCACTCTTAACATCGACATCAAATTTAGAAGAAAAAATATCTTAAGCCGGGTGGGATACGATCCCCCAATTTTTTTGGTATTCAATTAAATTGGTATCGATGATATGAGTGATTTCATAACTTTCAACTGAAGAAACACCGAGAAATTTATTCAGCAATTAATTGAGTATACTCTTGACATACACAGTCCTATCAGAATAATATGACCACCTACGATAGTATATGTATGGTAGGTGGTCATATTATTCTGATTACCATTTACTTCACAATGCTGTTTGTAAGCAGAGAAAACACTGCCTTCAAGTGACAGATATTTGAGTTGTGTTCTGAAGGAAGAATAATTCATATCATTACACAGGGGAGTTCTTGATCGGCGAACGGTAACTAAATCGAAAAATGTATAAGTCATCGAGAGGAGCCAATTCCATAGAATCAATATAAGATCGTGCCCCTCAAAGTGTGCTTCTTTGCATTCTTACACATACTAACTCCAAAGCAAAAATGGACAACAGAGGGTTCCTCTTCACACTTTTGATAGCTTCTTTCTTATTCTTTAGCTGTAAAAAGAATAACTTCACTAACATCAAAAAGTATTGCTTTTGATTATTTATGTAAAGCAATGAATTTTAAATGTCTGAAATCTATTAATAATATTAGTAACGGTAATTTTAAAATAATGTGTGTGTGTGTGTGTGCATATCATTTTATATTTGATATTTTATTTGATTATTCTTTTATATTTGGTAACTACTAGCATACAATTAAGAAAGAAGCAAAACTTAATACACTAAAGGAAAAAAGCACATTTGGAAGGATTAATGTCATTTTATTGAAACGCAGACAGCTGTTAGCATACATTGAGGTGTGCGATCGATTACATTTTCAAAAAAAGATAAGATTTGGAAAATTACCACTTTACTTACCCGGTAAAGTGGTATAATTAACATGATGTTGCATTCATGAACACGGCGCGGAAGGCTATCGTACAGCTCTATAATGTCGTCCTGAGGGATAGAACGCCAAATAGCCAAAGTCACTGTTCCATTTCAGCGACAGTGGTTGGTGCACCTCTTGGGTGTTGGAGCTATCGGCCCATCATGTCCCAGACGTGTTCAATAAGTGAAAGGTCCGGCGAGCGTGTTGGCCATGGTAGTACCTGAACGTTTTGCTCGTGTAGATACTGCAGAATAATGCGGGCTGTGTGGGGACGGGCGTTATCTTTCTGGTAAAAGGTTCCATGCTGCTGAACAAATGAGACAGCCACTGGCTGCAAAATGTTGGTAACATATTGTTGGGCAGTTAAAAATCCCCTTATGATGACCAGTTCTGACCAAGATGTCCGACTAATGGAACCCCACACCAAGACACCAGGTTCTGGAGCTGTGTGACGATGTTGCATGCTCTTGGTGGCGTTCCTTTCCCCTGGATGATGTCGAATGGTTGTCTACCGTAGTGCTGACCAAGTCAAAAACTAGATTCATCACTAAACACGACGATAGTCCATTGTTGTTCATTCCAATTCTGTCTCAGGCGACACCACTGAAGACGTGCTTGCACGTGGGCAGATGTGAGGGCAAACGCAGTGCCGGACGATAGGCTCGCAATGAAAACTGTAAAAGCCTGTTGTTTACTGTCCGCCTGGTAGATATTCGATGTGTTACCTGTTGCCAGTCCCTTTGCAGATGCGTTGTAGTCGCCAATCTGTCACGCAATGCCATGCGTCGCAAATGACTGTCCTGTCGTTCTGTGGTCCTACATCATCTTCCTGATCCTTGTCGGCGTGTGCTAGATCCTTCTTGAACCCACTAGCGCTCTATGTGTACGATAGTGCTGGGATTGCGGCCAACAAGGTTAGCCACATCTCTGTACGACAAACCAGCTTCTCTAAGGCCGATGATTCTTCCACGCTTAAAGTCTGTTAAGTTGGAACGGCTGTCGACGTCTGCACAAGGGCATCTTTAGAGATTTAGAACAATTTCCACAACGTTTTGTCAGGGAGCTTTGGTTGCAGTGTCTGCGTTTGACTGCTCAGTTCCTGGACGTCACTCACGCCTGTTCAATCGTTTCGATCGACCTTCAAACCTGATCATTTCCGTGCATTTTCATATACTACCTCCTCCCTAAATTTCGTCACATTTGCATAACTTCTGGCAAGTGTTGTATTTTTTATTACCTGCAGTGCATTTGGTGACTAAAGTTAAACTTTTAATTACTTTAATGCCTTTTGCGAATCTCTGAAAGTCAGCTTTTCTGTAATACTTGTTTGAATCCTCAAACGAAATTTTCGTCAAGAAAATGTCTTCATGGTTTGCTCTCTGTCCCTTCTTGTACCTTATATGCTCTTGTCTCAATGGTCAGAGCAGTAGACATGTTATCAGGAGTTCGTATCCCACTCGGCTCCAAACATTTTTTCCTCTAAATTTGATATCGATTCTAAGAGTGACTTCATGCCTTTCAACTGAAGGAGACTTCCAAAAATTTATTAGTAATGATTTTTCTATCTTTTCCAAAGACTTTTCTTACTTCAAAAATTATCATTAATAGAGGTTTAATATTTTTTACTGAACCATGCATACATTTTTTTAAACTAATTAATAAGATCTTTGTCACACATTTTTTCCGTGCAATGTAAGTATTAGTATAGACATTTCATCTGGGGAAGAAAATGGAAGAGATTTAGGGCAAATGAAATTCTGATCTTTGTGAAGGTTCACTACTATTGTCAACTGGTGTCGCTAAAATTCCTTCCTTTGAAAGAGTTTATTTTTCATTCATAAGAATAGTGTTTTAAAAAACGGTTAAGAAACTAATTTTTTTCTCTCTATCTAAAGGCGCAGATATTTGCGCTTTCTAAGCTTGTGGCAAATGTACTAGTAAAAACAAATTCAAGCACCCAATGAATGGTTTAATTACAATCGGGGGTAGCTTAGTCGGTAGTGCACCAGGCTCGTAATCTGCATTTCCCAGATTCGAGTCCCAGCTGGGTTAGCAATAAGATTTATCTCCGCAAAACTCCTATCTACGGTCGGGCTTGGAAAGGTCGTCGTCCGTTGGATGGGACGATAAGCTGTTGCCCCATGTGCAGGGGAGTCATACACTGTGCACGCTAAATAACACATTGGATGGCTTTGACGGGAGGCTACCATCTGTCTCCCAACAACTGTTCCAGTGGGTCCCTTCTCCAACCTTCTCTGAGCCTTCGGGGTCCTTTTGACCCGGCCAATTAGCTCATTGTGTGCAAAAAAAGTGTCTCTCAAATGTGAAGCGCTCAACAACCCAGCTTAATTATAATCATTGATAATTGTCAAAGCATTCTTAATTCTTAGTTAACAACATTATAAATATATAAATGATTTATCCTATTTGTCTACACAATCCGTACTTATACGCCAACGAAAATGCGATGTCTTTATTTCGTATCAGTGAACCCTTATCCTTCAAATAAAAAGAATGCACTTAAGAAATTACCGGAATCTACTCCTCTTATCTTGGCTAGTTTCCTTTCCAATGCTGGGCGAAACAAAAGAATGAAATTTCTGTTTCTCAAAGAGCAGGGAATGGAAATGGGTGCGAAACATTCACCATAATGTTTGAAAGGAAAAAAAAAGAATTTGAAGGTGACTTTAAATAGAATTCAAAGCGAAGAATCTTCGAAAATGGTGACCTTTCTGTTTCAGACACAGATGCTTATTGAACCGAGGTGTAAAGCTATTAAGTAATTGCTTGATCAAAATGTCATCAAGAAGACGAGATTAGGGTTTCCATGGCAACAGAGAGGCTAACGTTATCTCGGCTCTTTGCGGCCCAGAGGATCAATAGTCCTATCACCGACTGAAGGCTGTTCCAACAAGTGTTCACACGCCCCTTTCCGCTACCAGATCATAATCACGCATCGGTTGTGTGTGTATTTGAGCATCAGGAAGCTGTCGGATCTGAGAGGAGATTCCGCGTTTGTGGAAGCTCATAACCAACGACTAATATGATTGGAATGAATAAGCATTAAAATGCACTAAAGCAATTCTCCTGCATTAAGGCTCATTCATTTTTTCAATGAACAAAATTTCTTAGAATAATATAGAGGGAAAACTGTCATTAGCCGGGTGGGATCTGAACCCACAATCTTCTGATAACATGTCAGGTGCTCGGATCCTATTATTTAAACGAATTTCTTTCGACACAATCTTAACTTTTTTCTTTAATTATTTTTTGCCTATAGAAAAGTTTTTAAATCTTTTTATGAATTGTACATTCATGTTTAGTGAGTTTCGTGTGAAGAGGTGTGGGGTTCGAAGTCGCATCCTTAAGATTCCAAATCTCGAAATCAGAAACCGAAATCTCAGGTTTCGAATCAGCTCGGATGGTTGAATTCTCAAATTTCAAATCCTGAGATTGAAATTGAATTCTTGGGATACGAATCTCGATGATTCAAGTCCAAATCATGGGTTTTGAAATTTCGAGGATCGTATTCGAATTTTACGGATTTGAATCTCAAACTGTGAAGAATAATTTTCAGGATTCGAACTCAGAGACTCAAAGCCGAATTCTCCAGATACGAAATCCCAAGGCTCAAAATCGGTTACTCAGGATTCGAAATCCTAGAGACCGAAATCAGGTTTTCAGCGATCGAATCCCGAGCCCGAAACCGACTTCTTAGGATTCGAAACACCCATCCTCAAATCGAATTTTTTTTTTTTGGATTTGAAATCCAATTATCAATGTTCTAAATCACCTTTATAGTTGCTGCAGTAGTATCTCATTTGTTCTGTTGCAATATTGAAACAGTAGGGTTAGATTTTTTAAGAGTCCATTCAAGCCTCAAGAAATTAATTTTGAGTAAGGGATACTTTTTAACAAATTGCGCGAAAAGTTGAAATTTTTTTAATTTTAGAGATTTCGTGATGGAGATGACAAACAGTGTTGGAGGATTGGTTTTTTACCTCGAGAAGCCAGAGAAGAAAACTTTAAATTTTCTCTAAATCAGTAAATTCAACAGAAAGTCAATATGATCTTGTGATACTGTTACAATTCCATTATAATTACATGGAAACATATAGCGCCATCTAATGGCGACATTTTAAGTTTAAATTATCAAAATTAAAACTGATTCTAATCACAGCTGAGAAAGTAAAAGATAAGAGGACTGAGAATCATGAAAAAACCAGTATCTCCAAGGGGTACACAACTGCAACGAGGTGAGCCAGAATCGATCGTATAAAGAATTAAGTGAACTACGTCCTTTTCTTAGATGGGTATAATTGTTCGCCTAGTCCAGGGGGTGGCGAACCTATGGCACGCGAAAAAATTTTGTTGGCATGCGGCATGCAGTGCCGCCCCATGATTCTTTAAACCCCACCCGTAATAAATAATATGTATCATTATCGCTAAATGAAGCAGCGAATGATTTTTTATAACCCAGGAACAGTGAGAAGGGTTCACAGGAAACAACTCACTTGGCGTTAGCTAGGCGGTTAAGAGAACATGTGATGTCTGATGACACGTTTTAAAACCTCGCAATGATGACTAGTTTTAAATCCAGTGTACTATCAGTACTTGGGTAATAATAGAAGTAAACGGTTGGCATTGGCTTCGCTCTGCTTATAATTTTCTTCTGTTGTTTGTGAGTCAACATCGAATCTTTAGTGATAATAACGGTAAATATGTAGTTTAGCTGTTTCACGAACAGTTGTTTTTTCGCAGTAAATATATTTGATTTCTATTATTAAATTATGTCATTTAACGTGGCATGCGTATTTTTTTAACAGTTATTTAATTATGGATTTATTTTAATGTCAAAAACGTTAATTTGTACCTGCTAAAATAAAGCGCACTCGTTGATTAGTTGCATATTTTTTGAATTAGCCAATAAAAATCGTCGCTTCAAAACGATGTAAATGATTTTCTGCTGCTGAAAACTCCCATGGGCATGCGAGTGAATTTTTTCAGATCATCGCTGATTTGAAGATACGCTCTCAAAAATGTTCGCCACCCCTGGCCTAGGTTACGATTACTCAATGATTGCCCATAGGTCATGTCCGGTCCGAAAAAGGAAATTTCAGGCTCACTGAGAGTATATAAAGAATACAACAATACAAAAGCGAAACACAAAATGCATTTGTTTTCCCCCAAAAATACTTGTGACATAAATGAGTGAAAACTATCGTATAAAACGTACTGTAGATTCAAATTAATTGTTTGTTGGAAACAAACTCGAAGTTAAAAATAAGCAATCGACTGCTATGCGATAAATTTGCATTTATGTAATAACATCCAATCAGAACTCTAGCACATTATAATTGCAAAAAAAATAGCCTTCTGTTTATGGAAAAATTATGATGGGCTTTGAAAAGATTGCTGTCCATTGAATAGGATGTTGAGCAGTGGCCCCTTGTGCAGGAGAGCTATACACTGTGCTCATTAAAGAATACCTGGATGGCCTTGAGGGAGGTTACCATTTATCCCATCACAGTTATTCAGTGAAACACCTCCTCCCCAAGCTTCTCTGAGCCCTTGGGTTTCTTGTGCCAATTGTGTGCAAAAAAAATTCTGCATCTCAGAGGTAAAAAAAACCTAAAACCAATGGAGGTTATGTTCTTATCAGTACAATATCATGGGTAGTTTTATTGATATTGACTATCCCGTCATTGGATCTTGACACACCAGTATGTTATTTATCAAAGTGCAAATCTCTGTTGTTTTGTTGATAGTGGCAACGATGGGGCTTAGAATGTCATGCCTTTATGTCTTATCTAATATTTAAAGAAGAAAATTTGTTTGTGTGTTTGTCTGTCCGCTTATGCACTCGGCCTCCAGCAGAGCTGAGGTATTAAACTTTGCATGAACGTTCCCTTCACCCAAGGAAAGAATATGGGATATGTGCGAACCTTTTGGGGTTAACCAAAATTGGTTGTGTGCAGCTTTGAATTTTTCAAAATCCCCATAGAATAAATATTAGCATTAAACACCAGTTTCTCTCACAGATTTAGCAGTTATTCAAAATCACATGGCGAGTGCCATCTACTATAACTTTACAAAATTTCAGACTTTCCCTAAATAGGAGGAGAAAAACTATACCCAAGTGGGTGTGAAGAGACGAATGGATTGTAATGAGTTTTATGCCAAAATATTGCATATTAATGAAAGCTTGAATGAAAGGAAATGAGTGCTTGCGGAATGAAGAGTGCCATCTGCTATGCACTTTAGAGAGTTTCAGACTTACTTTGGAAGAGGGGAATGAAAGTTTTACTATGTGAACAATCGAAATGAGTTTTATGTCAATGAAAGCTTGCGACATGGGGAATGCCATCTATGATATACTTTAGAGAGTTTCAGACCCACAAATCCGGGTAAACCTGCTGGTGTTTGAGAATTGTTCTGAATATCAGACTATCATATACACGACTCTCGTCCAATGCATAATGAAAAGTCACTGGTGGAAAAAAACTGTATTATTAAAGAGCTGCAGGAAACAATTCTGTACTTAAAAACGAAAGCATGCATTTTTATAGTAATTAATTGAGAAAAAATAAATTGTATTTGTAAGGAATCAAGAAAATATCTAGATTGAAAAACGAAAATATGCGAATTAAAAACACAAACAATAATATATTTTTAATTAGTACTGTGAAGTGACAAAATCGTTTAACTATGCACCTAAAAAACGGTTTGATCGAAAAATTGGAAAAAATGTGCTAGGTTAATAATATGGATTATTTGTGCTATTAGCCAGAAGGTCTTTTGCAATGAGTCGCGGGTTGGACGGGCATGATATAAACATACACTATTAATCACGTTTTCTGTTCAAGCTACAGAATTACTTTATTACTAACTGGTTCGCCGAGTCTGGACTAAAGAATGTATATGGAAGAGAAGTATAGCCTCAGCTACAATTAAGTGACACATCTGTCGGAAAATAACATATTGGTGTCCATCTGTTCGACTTACAACGGCTCAGGATGACCGCTATGCGGCCCTAACAGCAAGGTGTAACAGACACATGTCATCGAGAGAGCTCGCTCTAGAGCTGTCTGTGGCTCGTGCACGAACAGTTTCGAAGCAAACGATATACAGAAGGCTTCGTGAAGAAGGACTATAAGCTAGACGACCAACATGGACCACATAGGGCTACTTTAGTGGATGATTTCCTTGAAAATGAAGACATCCAGCGTATGACATGGCCAGCATATTCTCCAGAGCGCAAAACTATAGAATATTTATGGGAAGCATTGGGGAGGCGGATTTCAGATCATAAACCTACTTCCAGACATCTCCTGAAGCTCCGATGTGATCTTATAGAGGAGTGGGATTTAATGCCGCAGGACTTTCTTACTACCCTCGTCAACAGCATGCAACATCGATGCGACACTTGTATGGCTGTCAGGGGTCATCAGACACCTTATTGAACTCTCGTGCATGAGCGAATTCGTAATTTATCGCACATTAGTTTCTTCCTTCCATATTCCATCTGCATTATTTACATACACAGTCATATCAGAATAATATTACCACCTAACATACATATGCTATGGTAGGTGGTCATATTATTCTGATACGACTGTGTATATTATTGGGATATTTTATCAAAATCAACAATGTATTTCAACAAATCGAAATTTTATTCTTTTAAGTGACGAAGCATTTGTTAGAGCATGGATCAGTTGTGTTTAGCAAATGTTATGCTCATTCATAAAGTGTGTTGAGTACAGTGATCATGCTACCACAGATGGGCTAGATTAAGTAGCAACGTTATTTCAAGCCATTACATCCTTATCGACCAAGACTATAGTGAATTACATTTTTTATCCCTCAAGCAGTTGCTTGCCACAGAGGTTTGACAAGAACCTTTCCATTTAATACGCCATAGTGAAAATCTATGAGGAAGGCGAGACCTCAGCAGGAAGACGACGTAGAAAAGAAACATCCATGACTTATTCGGGGCTCGAATCCAAGCCCTTATGATTACTAGTCAAGTACTCTAACCACTCAGCTGAAAGAATCTGAACAAGCTATTTGACAATGACGTCTATTCCATTTTCCTTATATAGTGGATAAACCCAGTGAAAGCGAATTTATCATCTGATTTCCTCAGAAAATTGGTAAAATTCAAATGTAGTTCCGAAACTGACAGAAAATCGCAGTTTCAAAGTCAATAAAAATATTTGGGGCGGGGGTGGCTCAGTCGGTAGCGCGCCAGGTTCGTAATCTGTAGTTCCCAGGTTCGAGTCCCAGCTGGGTCAGCGTTGAGATTTATCTCCGCATAACTCCCCGCCCTGCCCACGGTCAGTAGGGGACACCGATGGGCTTGGAAAGGCCGCCGTCCGTCGGATGGGACGTTAAGCGGTGGTCCCGTGTGCGGGAGAGCGATACCCTGTGCACGTTAAAGAACACGCTGGATGGCCTTGACGGGAGGCTACCATCTGTCCCCCAACAGCTGTTCCAGTGGGTCCCCTCCCCCAACCTTCTCTGAGTCTTCGGGGTCCATGTGACCTGGCCATTTAGCCCATGGTGTGCAAAAAAGTGCCGCTCAGAGGTAAAACAACCCAACCCAACCCAATAAAAATATTCTCTCAGTATCCAGATAATTGTGATGGCATTGTCACAACTTTGAGATACAGTTTAATGCAAATCTAAGAATATCAGCGATGATAGTAAGGAACAATGACAAAGAATTAATTGGTGATCAGAAAAAAAACGAGGTGAAATACTCAATGCGTATCGGCTATATCTGTATCCCATTTCGAGTGGATAGCTGAAATCTGTGAGGATAATCTGCCTGAAAGAATTTGGTGCTCTGTGGGTGACACTAAAGCTTACTCATCCCAGATAAATGAAAGCAACAATTCCAAACTACACTGCTATACACCAATGTAAACATTATTCTTCGTTAAATTAATGTAAACTGTTAATGTTGATTGATATACACTTTAAGGAAAAATCATAAATTAATAGGGAAAAAATAGAAGTTTAATTAAGAATACGAAAAGAAAACCTCTTGTTTTGAGGTGAGTTGCATATTCTCAACTCTCTTACTAATGCGTGAAAACTCTTCCCATCTCTCTATCTATAATGGTGTAGAAAGTCTTCTTGTAAACAAGCCTCTCGAAATTCGGACCTTGGACGAGAAGCAATTTCTTTTACAGTCTTCACGGCAATGTTAAGATGTTCTACAGTGTTGCCACACGTAGATGAAGGTACCAAAAGGAGTAGGTCTGTTTCGAGAAGCATTCTTCCAGTGCCCAAATATCGCAACGATCATAGGTTTCTAAAGATATGGATCGAGTTTCACTACGCAATGAAGAAAAGTGATGTTGTCGTTGGGAAAATAAATGATGCCGTTCGAAGTGTTGCGATATAAATCGATTGAATAGGTATCCAATGCAACGGAGAAGTTGATGCTCTTTGAAAGAGGCACAGTGAACAGCTCTCGCCAGAATAGTGGTGTTTATTGATCGGCAAAAATTCTAATATGTGGAAATATTAAGATGAAGATAACGTTTAATATTTGAGAGCAAGTTATATCGAAGAGTGCTGAAATGGTCTTACCATGTGTGATCTAATCATACTCCAAAGATAGTTACTATAATTTTTGAGAGTTTTTGATAGACGAGGTGAGTAATGATTCTTATGTCTGGCAAATCTCAAGTTTTCACCATATGAAAGTTAAAACTACACAACAACAATAGTTGAAAATGCTGTTGAAATACAACGTAGGGATGATTCTGTTGGAAATTGGTTACTAAAACATTGAATGTTTTCTATGATGTAGTTGCTATTTCCAAGGTTTGTTTTAAAGATCTTTTTTAAAGATAATCTCTTTCAGTAGTGAATGGAATACTGATATCCCCAGACTTACGTGATAGTTGCTTTCCACGGTCGTCGCTTACTTGAAATCGCATAAAATATTTCACTATTATCAGTAATACACTAGTTTCCATAAATTAAGGAAAAATCCCTATGTTAAGTCAAAGGGAAGCTAACATCAAAGCTCTATAACTTCTAAAATAATTTTTTTTGTTTTGACAAATGTGATTGCAGATAAAGATCTCAATCAAATAAATCAATATTATTCAATTATAAATCAATATTATTCAACACTATTCGTTCAGTATTTAATGAGTTCGGAAGTTTGAATATTTAACAATAGCAATGGCAGTCTTAAGAAACTATACAAAAGTGAAGAATAGTCGAAGAATTCTTTATACAAAGTTCTAAAATACAAACTTATTTTATTAAACACTCTGATACAATACTTATTACTAAGTTTTAATTAAGTTCTGAAGTCAATTTTTGTGGCTGGCTTTGCTGTTGTTAAATATTCAAACTTCCATAACTCATTAAATACTGAACGAATATTGTTGAAAATCGAGATATTTATTTATTTGATTGAGATCTTTATCTGCAATCACATTTTTCAAAAGAAAAAAAGCTTATTTTAAAAGTTAGAGAGCTTTGGCGTTAGCTTTCCATTGACTTAACATAGGCATTTTCCTCAATTTACGGAAATCAGTGTATTATAAATAGAGGTTCCTTATCCGAACATTTGCCCAAGTTCACTTTTTTGTATGAAAATATCTAATTTCTAACTATCTTTAACTGATGTTATATGTATATTATTTAGCTTTGACTATCCTTTCTGATCGCGTCTAAATAATACTGATGAAACAGACTGTGTGAGTCTTTCTTGTGTGAGTTCTGAAACTCATTTAAATATCTTTAGTATCCTATTCTAATTGCATTTTAAATAGTAATTTGTTCCAAATTTTTATTACTTTTTTACACTTGCTGCCTGTTCTTCCGGTGCCCAAACATCACAATATTTCCATCGAAAAAAACAAAAGTAAACTTTAACAACAAACTTCGATCTCATTCATTTTAGTGGGCAGGGGTTGGCTAAATCGGTAGAGCTCCACGATCTTAATCTGATATTTCCAGGTTGCAGTTCCACTTGTGCCAGCGTTGAGATTTATCTCCGCTAACCCCAGCCCTCTGTGTAAAAGGAGACACCGATGGGCTTGGAAAGGCTTCCGTCACTCGAATGGGACTTTTAACCGTAGTTCCATGTGAAGAGAGACATACCCTGTGCACATTATACGTCTACGTTGAATGGCCTTGACGGGTATGCTTCCGTTAGTCTTCTAACAGCTATCCGGTGGATCCTCTTCCCCAACTTTCTCTGAGCCCTGTTATCATTGGGACCTGGCCATTTAACCGTGTGTGCAAAAAAACTAAAAGTGACTCTCACAGATAAAACAACAACATTCATTTTAACCACTTACGAATCCCGTTTCTTTTTTTTGTGTTAACAAAAAATTTTTAATAGTTTCCTCGAAAGGTCTGTCTTTGTTTATATTAATATTGGATGAAACTGAGTTAACACGAAATTCGCGTCCGTAAGTTGAAATCGCTAACTCAAAGAATACCTGTACTTTAGATGTATTTTTTACCACACATAGACTAGCATATTGAAGAATGGAAAACGAAAAGAAAAATTTATTGCCATTCTATAGAGCATGCTTGTCTAAAGTGCGGCCCAAAAGCCTTTAAAATGCGGTCCAAACGCAAATTATGAAAATATTTAAATTTACACATTTTTATTAAAAAAATAAATGTTTGCAATATTTTTCATATATAATCGATTCGTTGACATTTATTTTGAAATAAAAATTTAAATAAAAACATCTTAGTATGCCATGAGAATTTACGATTCGAATTATGTGTGTATCCACTCGACGGCGAATTTTCTGAAGAATTACAATATTTGTATGCAGTATATTGCATTGTATTTTGATTTCCTAATCCTTTTGGCCAAGGGAGCCCTTCACAGAAAAAGGGGCCATCGAACGTTCGCGAAAGTTCGCCAAATCGATCCGACCCGTTGGCTTTCCTCTCGCTGAATTTTCAGCGAGTTTTTGATATCCCACTAGTTTTATTGCCCTTTTTTATTTTATAATAGAAAACATAAGAAAATAAATGAAGTTTTATTATTCATATTCATTAACTATATTTTATATTTAATGTGCGGCCCAAAACACTTCATCTTCACTTAGTGTGGCCCAGGGAAGCCAAATATTCACTCAAAGTGGCCCAGGGAAGTTAAAAGTTTGGACACGCCTGCTATAGAGTGTAAACCTATGTTTGAAGCAATAAAAGAATTGGCTCAAGGTGATTTTTTGTTAATAACAAAGCAGAAGACGGAAACGAAATAGGAAACAACAAATTTCTCAGTTTCTCTTGGGAGCAATGATGGTTCCGGGAAATAGACTTGGACGACCTGGAACCCACAGCTGGAGTGAGCTTGCACAAGTTCGAATCGAAGATTATCAGGATATTCTGATCATTTAAAAAAAATCATTATAAAGCTTCTAGAACGGTCGTTCTCACGAGATATATTTTCTAATGGTTGAATGGAACCGTAAGGGAGAAGAGGAGGAAAAATTATTTGAGTAATAGGGCACTTGAGCTTATTTTGGAAAGAAAGAATTTCCTTAATAAATAACCTACAAGTCTAATAGAAAGCATTACAAGAGCTTAATAAAGGTGTAATGTGGTAACTTCTACTCCCATTATTTGCAATGATGATAGATACATTACTGGTTTTAATGTTGACCCTATATCACAGTTTGAATTTTTTTTGGCTATTTCTCAACTTAAACTACATAAATCCCCAGGGGTAGATGAAATTACTTCTGAAATGCTCAGATCTGGAATGTTTCAGTTACCAAATGGATGACTGAAATTTTGAATATCTTTTACAATAAAGGCATGATTCCTAAGGATTTTATCAGAGCTATTATTATCCTTATTTTTTAAAAAGGTGATCGCAGTTCTTGTGATAAATATAGGGGTATCAACCAACTTTCTGCTACAAGTAAAGCTCGTTGCATGATTGTGCTTAATAAAATTAAGAATATGGTTGAGGGACAAATGCGTGATGAATAGCGTTATTCAGAAGTAGTAAGGGATGTGTAGATCAGAATTTTTCACTTAGGCAGATTCTTGAGAAATGCTTAGTGCTTCAGAAACCTGTGGGTTACTAACTTTGAAGCTTTCAAAGAGGCTTTTGACTCTGTTAATCGTCATAATTTGTTGTTGATCGTGAGATCGTATGGCATACCTGACAAGTTAGCTAACCTGATGAAAACTCTCTATAATAACAGCGAGTCACGTGTGAGAGTTGGTAAAGCTTGTAGCAATTGATTTAGCATTGTTTCTGGTATTCGACAAGGGTGCATTTTGTCGCCTTTCCTCTTTAGTTTGGTTATTAATTATGTTATGCGACATTCACTGCAAGGGAAAGATTTTGGGCTTAGATGGTCTGGTGACAGGAAAATTTCTGATTTAGATTATGCTGATGATTTAGCCTTTTTTGGCAAATGATGTTGTTGAGATGAACTCTTTCATTCGAGCTGTTGATGAGACTGTTAGTAAAATAGGTTTGGTGATAAACAGAGAGAAAACTAAAGTGACGAAAATTGATCAGGCAGGCTGTGATTCAATTAATCTGAATGGTTGCACTCTTGAGCAGGTGTCTTAATTTAATTACTTGGGAGCTATGTAACAGATACTAATCGAATGCGGCATGAGATTAACAAACGACTAGGGACTGCTTCTAGGACTTTTAATAATCTATTGAGAGTGTGGTGAACTAGGTGTACGCATCTAAAGACTAAAACTAGATTGTATAATAGTGTGGTTCTTTCTAGAGTTAGTTATGGTAGTGAAACTTGGTCCCTGTGTAAATAAGATAACAGGAAACTTGATACTTCTGATTCCAGATGCTTACGCAGTATCTTGGGCATTAGGTGGTCCAACGTTATAAGTAATGATGATAGGTAATGAAGTTAGGTAGTTAGCATATTTTGCAGAGATTGTCAGACGCATTGGTTTGGCCATGTTGCATCATCATCATCAAGCAGCCATGGGCTACGGAGATGCAACCAAACGGTTCAATTTAGTTCTCCAAGCATATCTGTCCCGAGCTACATCTGCTGCATCTGGCCACTTCACACCAATTCTAACAAGGTCCTGTTTCACATTGTCTGCCCACCGCATCCTAGGTCTCCTCCTCTTTTTGAAGTCTTTAAACACACTGTTCATAACCCTTTTCGCCAATCTATAATTATCCATACGGGCAACATGGCCAAACCAACGGAGTCTCTCTCTGCACAATATGCTGCTTAAATGAGGTTGTCGACTCCTTTGCCTAACCTCATCATTAATTACAAAGTTGAACCACCTAATGCCCAAACTACTGCGTAAGCATCTAGTTTCCTGCTATCTTGTTTATAAAGCGTCCAAGTTTACTACCATAGAAAGAACTCTCTAGGGTTATAACCCTAGAGAGAACCAAACTATTATACAGTCTAATTTTAGCGTTTAGGTGTATACGCCTATTCAATGTGGTTCACTCTACTCTCATTGTTTGTATGATGATAGATGCATTACTGGCTTTAATGTTGACCCTATAACAGAATCTGAAGTTATTTTGCCTATTTCAAAATTTAATCTACATAAATCCCCAGGGGTAGAATAAATTACTACGGAAATGCTTAGAACTGGGAATGTTTCGGTTACCACTTGGATGACTGAAATTCTGAATATCTTTTATGATAAAGGCATGGTTCCTAAGGATTTTACCAGAACTATTGTTATCCCTATTTTCAAAAAAGGTGATCGCAGTTCTTGTGATAACTATAGGGGTATCAGCCTACTCTCTGTTCCAGGTAAAGTTCTTTCCATGATTGTGCTTAATAGAATTAAGAATCTGGTTGACAGTTAATTGCGTGATGAGCAATGTGGATTCAGAAGTGGTAGGGGATGTGTGGATCAGATATTTTCACTTAGGCAGATTCTTGAGAAATGTTTAGAGTTTCAGAAACCTTTGATTGCTAGCTTTGTGGATTTCAAAAAGGCTTTCGACTCTGTTGATCGTCATAATTTGTGGTTGATTGTGAGATCATATGGCATACCAGACAAGTTAGTTAGCATAATGAAAGCTCTCTATAATAACACTGAGTCGTGTGTGAGAGTTGGTAAGGCTTCTTAATTAGTTTATCATTGCTTCTGGTGTTCGACAAGGGTGCATTTTGTCACCTTTACTCTTTAGTTAGGTTATTGATTATGTTATGCGAAATTCACTGCAAGGGAAAGATTTTGGCCTTAAATGCGCTGGAGATACGAAACTTTCTGATTTAGATTATGCTGATGATTTAGTCCTTTTGGCAAATGATGTTGACGAGATGAACTCTTTCATTCGGGCTGTTGATGAGACTGGTAGTAGAGTAGGTTTGGATATAAACAGAGAGAAAACTGAACTGATGAAAATTGGTCAGGCAGGCTGGGATTCAGTTACTCTGAATGGTTGCAGTCTTGAGCAGGTGTCACTATTTCATTATCTTGGGAGCTATGTTACTGATACTGGTCATGTTGCCCGTATGCATAATTATAGATTGACAAATAGGGTTATGAACAGTGGGTCTAAGCCTCAGAAAGAGCCGGAGACATAGGATGCAGTGTCAGACAATGTTAAAGAGGACTTTGTTAGAATTGGTGTGCAGTGGCCAGATGAAACAGATATAGCTGATTCTCCAAACATATCTATGTGCATATATAGATATATTTGGAGAATCAGTTTACTTATCAGGTTCGACCTCCGTAGCCCATGGCTGCTTGAGGATGATGATGATGCTTACCGGCCATCAGCAATTCGTCGTGGCTGCATTAAGAAAATTTACATAAAATGAACTTTTAAGCACGTGTATTTCAGACTTTTAAGGTAAATTTATAAAAAAAAAAAGTTTTTTTAACTTAAATTCTTTCAGTTTTAACACAAAATAATCAATCATCATGAGTTGTTTTACCTCTGAACGGCACTTTTTTTGGCACACAATTTACTAAATGGCCAGGTCACAAGGACTCCGAAGGATCAGAGAAGATTGGGGGACAGACTGGAACAATTATTGGGAGACAGATGGTAAGCTACCCGTCAAGGCTATCCAGCGTGTTCTTTAACGTGCACAGAGTTAACGTGCACAGAATGTGTTTCTCTCGCGCACCGGCCCACGGCTTGACGCCCCATCCGACGAACGACGGCTTTCTAAGTCGTCTCAACGCTAACCCAGCTATGACTCGAATCTGGGAGGTGCAGATTAAGGGCCTGGCGACTACCGACTGAGCCATTCGCGCCCAAATCATCATGGGATATGCACAAACTGTATACGGCCACCATAATATCTTACACGGCTTTGAATCAAGGAATGGCCACGATAATATCTTACACGGCTTTGAATCAAGGAATGGCCACCATAATATCTTACACGGCTTTGAATCAAGGAATAGTTTTATAATAAAATAACGAATGCTTTGAATATTTACGTTTCTTTTTCCGCTTTTTTGAAAATGTTCATTTTGCTGAGAATCTGTACTGTAAATAAAAAATATCATTGGTCTTTTTGATTTCAATTATTTAAAATTTCTGGTGGCAGCGCTTAAGAAGTTTTCTAGAAACATGATTAAATTACTTTAAATATGGTTTAACAATTTAAGCTGTTGAATCGAACTATATTTGAATTATTTATTTTTAACTATCTGTCTACGCTTTGGGGGAGGAGGTCGTTTGCATGAATGTTCCAGTGCTTGGACATTCAGAAACTCTCACTGCTTTGGAACGTGTGACAGATACCGGCAACATGCGACATGAAGTAACAGAAGAAAAAACATTGGTACTGAAACTTTTAAGAATTTATGGAATGTGGAATATTAATCAGATGCATCTAATTACAAAATTTAGGCTAAATAAAAATTATTTTTCAAACAGCTGCCTGCCACAGAGGTCTAACAGGAGTCTGTAAGTTTATTAATACTTCATAAAGAAGATCTGTGAGGCTGAAAGAAAGGCGTGACCTCGACAGAAAGATAATACAAACATACATGCCTTACCCGGGTCAACAAGAACGCTAATAGGTCTTCTGAAAACTTTTTTTTTTTTATAACAATAAGTCATGGACTTTTCATAGCACGACATACAACTTATACCTTTATTTCCAGAGATTTGTATTAAAATTTATATGTGTAGGCGTGAAAATTAGTATATACACTGGCGGAAATTGAAAAAAGAACACTCAGAAAGAATACCTTTAGGAACGTCATATATAATATGTTAATAATTAAGGGCAGCAAAAATCGTGATCTAAGACTGACAGTCATTGGGTGAAATAATGACGCCCCCGAGGACAGCATGCAAATGTACGCAGCGCGTATTTAAGGACTAGGGCATGAAGAAAGCAGTTATTCGTGTGTCGTGTTGTTCAGTGCTCTTTGAAGAAGCTTTGAAGATGCCTGGACGACGTAGGCGCGCAACATTTGTTCAGTTAGCGGAATTTGAGCATCATATAGTGGATCTTTGGGAATCAGGTTGGTCTTTTTGTCAAATTGCACAACGCGTTGAGCGAGAGGTATCGGCAGTGGTACGATGGTGGCATCGATGGTCAGAAGAGCATTCGCATACTCACAGACATGGTTCCGGGCAACAAAGAGTTAGGGACGCATGAGAGG
This sequence comes from Ryuthela nishihirai, assembly GCA_038380435.1. Classification (NCBI taxonomy): domain Eukaryota; kingdom Metazoa; phylum Arthropoda; class Arachnida; order Araneae; family Heptathelidae; genus Ryuthela; species Ryuthela nishihirai. Next base: position 33,942,109 of record JAWZYU010000015.1, read on the forward strand.
ATCAGCATATCAGGAGGGCAGCGGTGGCAGAGCGGATGGCTACGGCGTCACAAATTCGATATGCAATAGAATTTTGGAAGCAGAACTATGGGCATGCGTACTGCTGGCATGGTTACCACTGTCACCTCGTCACTGTCGAGCACGTTTGCAGTGGTGTCAAGAACGAGTTCATTGGAAGAATGGCAGTCTGGTCTTCAGTGATGAAAGCCAATTCTGCTTAGGAGCGTCTGATGGTCACATCCGAAGGCGACAAGGTGAGTGGCTTCTTTCATCGTGCATCCGTCAGCCACACACAAGACCCACGGCGGGCATCATGGTGTGGGGAGCGATTAGCTATCACTCTCGTACGTTTCTGGTATTTGTACAGGGTACACTGACCAGCAATACGTGCGTCAGCGACATCGTAGTGCTGGTCGTCCTGCCATTATTTGAGTGTAATCTCAAATGCGATATTCCAGCAGGATAACGCCCGCCCACACTCCACCCGGGCAACTCAACATGCTCTTCAAGCAGTGCACCAACTCCCTTGGCCAGCACTCTCTCCGGATATGTCTCCAATCGAGCATGTCTTGTACTGGATCGGGCAGACTCTTCCGCGGCAGGCAACGACCATCGCTGAATTAGTGCGTCCACGATGAAAGCACATGGAATGGTATCCCCCAGCATGATACCCAATCTGGCATGCAATCGGTCGATTGTACGACCGATTGCATGCCAGATTGGAAGCTTGTATTGCTGCTCGAGGAGGTTCAACACCTTATTAAAATGTGCCTTCTGTAAAATGTAATACTCATTAAAACGTACAATAAACATTGAATCACTTTACACGTGTGATCACTGTCCTTCTCAACAAGTTGTTTTTACTAAATAAATCTCTAGACGGTGTTCTTTTTTCAATTTTCGCCAGGGTATATAAGTTACATACAGTATATAAAGATGTAAGAAAATAAATATTTAAAATTTTACGACTTTGTTTAATGTTTGAATAAGTAGTACAAATAAAACGATTAAAGTAGGTGTTTTCATTATGAAAATAATGGTTTTAATATTGCTTTAGTTTGGCTATGCTGCCACATATTGAACTACAGATAAAGAAACATAGTTAAGAACTATGTGCCCGAATATATTTATGAGTATGTTTTTCCTCTATGCTTAAGGACTTGAGGAAAGAAGAGAAACAAAGTGCGGTGAATGGGCAATGTAAAACAGCTACTTTCAGAATTAGCTTGTAGTAGTGAAATGCAATAGTTATTCATTAGGGTAGACATATTTGAAGAACTAGGTTACTTGATCCTGTTAGAACCTCTACACCTTATAACTGTTTGTCTGGCATTGAATACGAAGCATAAAGTTCTTCCTTGGGGCACAATCCCCCACCACCATCAGCTCCTTTGGTTCACTTCTGGGATATAAAACATACAAGTCCTCGTTGTTACACAAAGCATATAGGTACAATTATCGATGGTACAAAAAATTGTTCTTTCGTTGCAATATTTTAAGGCTCAAATTTTCCTTTATTCTTAAAAATAAATAAATTACACCGCAAGCAGTTGCCTTTCAGTTTAATACGTCACGGAAAAGGTCTAGTGAGACCTCAGCAGAAAGACCACACAAACATCCATGCCTTACCCGGGGCTCGAACTCGGGTTGCTTTGATCAGTAGCCAAGCACACTAACGACTAAGCCACAGGGACGATATTAAAATTCGATGGATTGATTTATGTTATGCATTTTTATCTTCTTTTACATACTTATAAAATTTATTGTTTTTGCTTTAATTTAAATTTAATATTTCATCAATTAAAATTATTTTTTGGATTTGTTTTTTTTCAGAAAATAACTTCCTGAAAATATTTTTATTTCAGAAAATAAATAAGCTGTTAAAGTTATTGAAATGTTAAAAAATGTTTAGCATATATTTGAATCATAACGATTATAGGAAATGCAAAATCAAAATAATACTCTGGGAAACAGGCATCGACCTTCTGTTCCACTACTGGCATTTACTAGAGTCCTTCGCGGATATCAAACATTCTCTTCGCATATGCAAATCTCGAATGCACTGTATCCGCGTATATTGGCTACAAATGCTTGAGTTCCGAAGTATGTTCGCGAACAAAAGAAATCAGTCTGGAGGTTTATTAATAAATAATAATTGACTGAAAAAATATTGTACGCAAAATAAAATAGCCTGTATTAAAGAAAAATATGCTTAACTAAATATTAGATAGAAATTTACTTAAATGTAATTTTGCAAAATACTTTCGAGTTAATTTTCCTTTTTTAAATGCAGTTATGTGAAATTATGGAAAGACACTCACTTTTATTACCCCCAGTAATTCCCCTTTACAGTTCACTACGTAAACTTCGTGATCATCAAGACAGAAAGTTTCAGAGGTTTAATTCCAGTTTTCCACGCAAAATTCGAATTGTTTCTTTTAACTTCAATTCATCTTTCTCAACAAAAAATTACTTTTTCACGTAAGATACTTTTTTAAATTTGTCACTTGATCCCAATACGTTTTTTTCTTTTTTAAAGTGAATATCATCATTGAGTTTTCAAATAAGTTTTTGGGTTGTTTCACCTCTGAATGACGCTTTTGTGCACACAGTGGGCTAAATGGACAGGTCATAAAGATCACGATGACTCAGAGAAGGCTGGTGATCCAATGGACAGCTATTAGAGGACAGATGGAAACCACCCATTAATATTTTTTAATGTGCACAGTATATGGCTGTCTTGCAACGGAACTAAGGCTTAACACAACGTACGACGGACGACGATCTTTCCAAACCTTTTGGTGTTCCCTTTATGGCTGGAGGAAGGTTGGACTTTAGTGAAGACAAATCAAGGCAGGCTAGAACTTGAACCTGGAAACTGCAGATTACGAGCCTGGAGCGCTATCTACTGACCCAGCCATAGCCCCATAGAGTAAAAGTAAATATAACTTTGTGTATTTGTTATTCACTGCAATTTTTGACCGAAAAGAATGAATAATAATAGAAAATTTATTGACAGAGAATCGTATCAGAAAGCAAAAGCTTACGAAGGAGTAGAAGACGTTTACAGTAGATCCCAGATCAAAATACGAAAAAATATTTTCTGTACAATTTACAAGATTCTTTTAGAAACGAAATCTGATACTCTCAAAGAATTACAGAGGATATTTTTGAAAACGGAATGTGTTACTTTTAAACGCTTAAAAATAATATCTTTAAAAGTAGGATGAAATACTTGTAAACATTTATAAAAGATGCTTTTGGAAACGGAATTATATACCTTTGTTTTAAACATCGAGCCAGGCTTATCCTGGTTTCTCATACAACTTACACATAGCCAAGCAGAGACTCGAACCCGACAACTGCAGTGCTAACGTGATACCACTACCCCATCGGAGCTGCAAAGGAGTTATGCAAAATACTTTTAAATATTATACAAGATACTTTCAGAAAGAAAATCGATACTATAAAACAATTATGCTAGATACTTTTGAAAAGGGAATGAGATACTTCCAAACTGTCATAAACATATTTTTTAAAAATGCTTTAATATTGTTACGACAGATGAACGTGCTACAATGAACACATGATAGATGTGTCACTGAAGCTCGCGTATGCTTCAGCGTGAGAAATACGTCATTAACTGATTGGAACAACAGAGAGAGATACTTTGAATAATAAGAATTGAGGAGGAGAAAGGACGTTCTTGTTTAGTAGTAAGAAAAAGAACGTAATTGTATGATTGTTGTTAGGTTAGTGTTATGTGATTCTGAGTGAAAAGATTGTTTATATTTTGTTCAAAATGAAGCCTAGTTCCACTGGTGAAAAGAAGCCAACAGGAAAAGTTAGTTTTAGGCCCTCTTTAAGGAGGACCTAAAAGAAAGGCTCTTAAGGATGCCTACACCTTATTTATTCGGGGCATCAGACGATGATCTCTTTAAGGAGAAATCGTCATCTGATGCCTCGAATAAATAAAGTGTAAAGAATTGTTAGGTAACTATGGTATCACAAAGGAATTTCAACAGAAATTTGCGTTGTTCTTTAAATGTTATGAAATAAAAGGTTCTATTTTGGACTAGGAATAAATACTGAAAACATTGTAGTGTAAACATTAGAAAATTAGTTAAGCATAATAAATCATTCTTTTTAAAGTTTAACTTCATACAGATGAAGGCAAAAACTTGTGTTGAGATAAGATTGTTTTACTTGTATAGTTTTATATCTATATAATATATTATTTCACTTATATTTATGTTTGGTAAGCATACTTTTGAACTCACGCTCAGTTTTCATGTATTAAATTTATAACATTAGTATCGCACATTTTTCAAAAATTATTTTAATAGAAAAATAAATATTTAAATATATAATTTAAATATAATTTAATATAAAATTACACGTGCAGCTTATGTTTTATGCAGTTTAATTAAAAACATATTTTGAAGAAAAAAAATCAGGTGCCATTCTTCGGTTTGCCCTTTTGTTTATTTTTCACTTTGGATTACTTTGGAAACCAGAGGTTCCAGTTTAGGCTACGTCCTTTTCCAGTTAACGACGGACTTCGGAACCGATTCAGATTTCTGAGTTAATCGCCTGCCACATTATAGAAAAATCTCGAAAAACAAATGATTTATTTTCTTCTGGGTGTTTATATATATATAATGTGGCAGTCGGATAATTCTTTAAATTAATGAGGACCTTGAAAACGTATAAACTGACGGTCACAAAAAAAATGTAAAATAGCCGCCCTCATCAGGTAGCATCTAAAGCGTGTTTTTTATATTCCTACCGATTTTTTTCATTTATAAGATACAACCCACTGCATTTATGTAAAAAAAATCTCAGAATTATATAATTTATTTCCTTATGGTGTTTTTTTTTATAATGCGGACGGAGAATCGGCTACAGAGGACTATTGCAGCGAAGCCCGTTAATTGGGAAAGGACATAGCCTCAACGGAACCTATATTTCAAAAGTAACCCAGAGTGCAAAATAGCCGCCCTTTTTATAAGTTAGCCAATTAAAACTTTTAGTAGAATCCTAAAATTTCGTTAGTATCTATTCAATCCCAAAGGAATTTTGCATTTATCGCTGAATACAAAAAAATTGAATGTTGAAACAACACTAGCTCGTTTTTCGAAAAGGAGAAAATGGAACTTAAATAACGTTTTTTCACTGTATGAGACAGAAACAAAATGCTCCACATAAGTTGATACCTAACATAAACATACCATACGACACAAGGAAGCGTTTCCTGGTATCAATGCCCACAAAAGTAACTGCTATTGGTTACGTTTTGAGGCCTCGTTTTTAAGCACATCATATTAGGGCGTTAAAAAAGTTCTTGATCTGCAGAACAAAGCCAATTGTACTTACCTCAACAAAATATTTACTCTCTTTAAATTACTCCCCTCCAGCATCTATGCAAAGTTGTAGACATCTACGCCTATTCTAGAACGTGTGGTGGTATTCCTATTGGGGAATACTCAGCAACTCTGAATGAACGCATTTTTCAAGGTCTTGCACCCTTGAAAAAAAGAGGCTTTCTAGCAAATTCCTTTTTAATTTTTGGAAACAACCAAATATCGCATGGTGCAAGATGGGGTGAATATGCAAGATGAGGTGGCTGTTTGATTTTTTTTTTCCTGCTCCAAATAGTCGGTAACTTGACAGGTATTGTGAGCACTGGCATTGTCGTGAAGATGGAGAACCCTTGACATGTTTGTTGTTGGACGCTGCACCTTCATCTCCTTAACCATTTTGGGCAAAATAATGTTGGTGTAATATTGGCTATTTATAGGCATATTTTTCAGGTAATGTGTCCTCAGCTATCACTCTATACGAATTGAAAAACATTGTGAACATCCACTTCCTTGAGTCTTGTCGGAAGATTTGGGGACACGGTTCATCTTCCGCAACCCAAACGTAGTTGTGAATCTTCTGGGAGTTGTATGGTAATAAAACCACGTGTTATCACCAATGACAATGTCTGTTAACCGTTTGCGGCCACTATGTGTAACATTGCCAGCATCTCCTTGCATGAGACGGCTTCAGCCCATTTTTGCCGTTTTGTCAATTTGTGGAGTATCCATTTGACACAGATCTTTCGGGATTTTAAATATTCATGAATAATTGTTTCCACATTGCCAATCGATACACTGACATCTAAACTTATTACCTGAACGGTGATGTATGTGTGTGTGTTTTCGTTAATGAGTTCACGAACAGCAGCGATGGTTCTCTCGTTCACAGCTTCCTTTTGTCTTCCTTCACGACGGAGGTCGAAGTTTTGCCATCTTTCTCTGAAGTTGGGTATCCATCCCATAAAGTGCCATATGAATAGGTATGATCCTTTATATACTTTTGATAAATCGCCATGATTATTTTTCGCGTTCTTCCCAAGCTGCATGCTTGTCAAAACGTAAAATTTTCCTTCTTTCGTAGGCTCCATAGCAACAACAGGCAGATTTCGCAAACCGAAATTTAAGCGCCGCCAACGAAGAGAGAAATAATGATACAGACTTAGTTTTTAACACATAATGACAAGTTGAAAACAAGCTTTCAAATAATTGTAGCTCGTTTTCTTCGGAGAAACAAATACAAATCTACAGACAAATGTCAAGAACGTTTTGAACACCCTACGTAAACATGTGGATATAAAACACAGTAACAGTAACGTATAACCTAGTCACGGAAGTGCTAAATAAACATATGTCAATTTATATAAATGCTCATGCAAAAAATTTTAAAAGTAAATATATTATCGATAGAAATTGGAATGAATTTAACTTTAAAATGAAAATGTTATTTCAGTCCATGTTTTTGTGGAAATCGCTATTCTTTAATATTGCCTACGGTATCGTCACTACAGCTGCTTCGAAAGTTAAAACGTTTATTTTTAAAAACTTGTTCACTTATTAAATCGATTGCCATTCTTCAGAAACAGAGCGGACTGAATTTGCCCAAGTTTCATCTAAACAGTAAATTTTTCTTTACTTTCAAGCTACGCTTGAATTCGTCGTAAATAATTTCATCTTTATGTTATTACATCTTTATTGTTCAGTTAAAGCTGCTTCGCGTTTACGAGTGGAAAATCTAAAGCCGTATCTATATAATGTGAGACTTCAATTAGGTGCATCGAGATATGAGTTTATCGATATTAATATTTTGTTTAAATTCAACAATTTATTTCTGATGAAGAATTCTTAAACCCTTTTCCTCATCGTTAACAAGGTAAATTGATCATGATTTCGCAACCGTTAATTACTTGCCGTTACTTACCTGGAGTATGGAATATCCGACTTGAATCAAGCACCATTAGAGACACATATATTTTCAAAATTTCAACTTGTAGTTGCCTTTATTGCGTTTCCCCATATCACGGCTCGTCGTTAGATTTTAAAATTTATATGTAAGTAATTGTAAGCTGCTTCCGTTGGCTATTCCATTTTCACTTCACGCAAATACGTCACCGATGCCATTTTGTCTCTTCGAGAGTTCCTGATTTTAGTATTCATGTTCAAATTCTTAAATCTTCTAAATGTTAGTATTAAGTGATAATAACGTTTTAAGTGTATTATCTACCAACCAAATAAAACAGATTAAATGTGTTTTTTTGGCTGATCATTGCTTGGTTACATTTTTGGTAAAACTGTAAAAAAGTGCAGATTTAAAAATCATGTAGTGACGAGGTCTTTAGCCAATAGGCAAAGAGCTGTTTGTTTACATCAGGTCTCTACTTAGGGAAATGGAGTATAGAAAAATAATGTAGTTCCTCTGGCAAATACTGGATGCTCTTTTTAAGAGAATTAAGTTTCATTTTCCGATTGCAGCACCCTTTAAAAATAATTACAAAAATAATACAATCCATGTTTGTAAAAATGTAAATATTAATATTTTATTAGCACCTATAAAACACAAAAATAATTTTCATTTTTCTCTTAAAGCGAAATTGTTGCAGTTTCTGGAGATTGCGGAAAAACAGTATGAATACCTCGAAGGAAGTAAGGGACTAAATCATCGATGCCGATATAATCCTCTCGACTCTCACACTCCACCATCGAAATTTCAAGTTTCCAGCATAAGTAGATCGTTTACAATAGTCGGTTAAAATTTTATTATATGCAACTTTGTCTACCGTTAGAGGACGCTATTAAATTGTTATATTTTTCTGTTTTAGCTAGGGTTACCAGATGCCAGTGTCCTAAAAGAGGAAAGAAAAGGTAGAAATGAGGACAGAAAAAAAGAAACCATTGTTTTTACCTTTTCTGTCCTAAAAGAGGACAGAAAAGGTAAAAACAATGGAGAACAGAAAAGGTAAAAATGGAGGACAAATTTGGGCATGCTTTAAATTTGTGAAATAAACTAAGTTTTTACCTACCAAGTTTTATTCCAAGTACCGACTAACAGCTTAGTCAGAAAAAGGTATAATTCTAATTATTCAGTGCACTTCAAAATACATGATGTGCTGATTTTTATTCATACTTAACAAGTAATCAAAATATATGCTGTTACAGCAGGCAAATTTTGTGTGTTTCTATTAACTCTGACTGAGGTAGTGATCAGCAGTGACTTCGGTCTTCATAGGATACGCTCTTGTACAAACTAGAAGTAGTTCCTTAATTCCTTCGCTGTCCTTTTATGTTGCAAATAAAAGAATAAAACTACCGTTAACTTTCATAGCTCCAACTATTGGTGAACGGAAGCAAAATTTTACACAATTTTCTAAAGCTCGCTCTTTTTTTTTTAATCTGGCATATAAATTGCACATTTTGAGATTACAGAAAATAGTAATTTTTACAATAAGAGAATTAATTTAGCATTCACGACTTGCATTTACAATATATTACTTCATGGTTAACAGTAAATTATATTCTAGTCATGAGTTCAAGAAATTTTAAAAAAGAAAATACAAATCAATTATTTTATTAATTAAAATAATTAATATAATTAATATTAATTAATTTTATTAGACAATTTGTAGATATTTCATCTTTAAAAATGTTATGTAATTGTTGGGTTAAATCGTATCTGCAATATGGAATTACTTCTTGGGGTGGCACATATTATACTAATATTAACAGATTAATTGTAGCTCAAAATAGAATTATAAAATGCATATTGAATAAAAGAAATTATGATAGTGTTAAAAAATTTTATAAAGATGCTGATATTTTAACAGTTAGAAAATTATATTTTCATCCAATTTTAAGACATTTGTTTAAAAATTGGTCAGACCAAAATATAAAATTTGCAAATTATAACACACGATAGAGTAACTCTGTTAATCTCGTTAAATTCTTACCTAAGAAAAATGTGGCTAAAACGTTATATTTACCTTACGCCAAAATTATTTAATATTTTGCCAAACAACATAAAAATGGAAAAAAAAAAATCACATAGCTTTATTTCAAATCTTCGTAAATGGCTAATACATATTAAAAATATTGAGGTTCTTTTTTTTGTAATAAATTTGACATTTTTTAATCATTCATCAAACTCAGTTCTTTCCATTTGTTCACATTGTTTTGCTCTTCAATTACTTTATAAATGCTTAAAATGTTTAGACTATTGTTGCCTATAATGATAAATTAGATAATTAGGTATTAAATTTTAATAAATTCCACAGGCGAGTTATATACTCTTATGGATTTCTGTAAATTTCAATTGAAATATTTATGCCCACTGGGCTAGACCAATGTAATCGGTTGTATTATGTGCTAAGAAATAAATAAATATTAAATCTTGAAAAAAAAAGTGCCTTAATTTTAATTTAAAACATGCTATAAGTTTATATAAAAAGGAAGAAATTTCATGATTTTTCAAAATTATGGGAGCACACGAGATTGAAAAGGAGTATATATGGTAACCCTCATTTCAGCATTTTCTATAGTGAAAATTTGAACGAATATGCGAATAACAATATTATAGATAAGTAGTCTGTCTTAGATAGTTTGTATCTCTTTCTGCACTGTGCTGGCTGTTAACGAAATCCATTTTTTTTTTCAACTAAAAACGAAAAAAAAAACCTTGCTTTTTTTTTTACCTTTAGGTAAAATCTCTAAATCTATCTCTATCTCTTAAATCTTTTCCCAATCTCTCGTCATCTCTTTCCTCCTAACAGTGCAATGAAGACAACTATGTTTCCTATCAGTTACTCAGGACAGGAATGAAGGGAATGAGAAAGTATGAATCATCCATTTAAGAACATAAACTCCTCTTCGGTATTATTTTGTTTGTTCCCTAACTGAAAGACAGTTTTGTGTAAATTGCTTTGTAACGAGTGGGAAGCAAAGAATGCAGCATCATTTTCAGTCAAATCTTCGTTTTCTACTTTTTTTTTACTTAACTTCTCTCTTTTGGCTCTTAATTCTTGATTTTCTTGTTTTGGTTGTAATTTTTCTCCCATCCGCAGAGCGTTCGGTGCCCTGAACAAACAAAAATTGCTCTAGTGCAAATAAGCCGGAATTTAATTAGAAGCTAAGGCATTGCAGAGGGACGGACCTTGCTCTTCAACTGAAACACAGAGAGAGAGATATATGCAAAAAAGAAACCGAGAATGAACAAGGAAAGAATGTATGGCGAAAAACGTTTTTTCCCTCAAGATAAAAATAAATGCGATATTTGTTTGCGCCAAATAGAAAGTCTTTCCGTCTGCTGTCGTAATTAAAACCGTAATGTTCAGTCAAATGCCGCACGTGAAGGATAAGAAGGCGTCGGAAACACAAAAAGCGAAGAGGACAAAGATAAAAAAAAAAGGGAGACGATGCAAGTTGTTCTATTGGATCTAGCCTCTGGTGGAATGATATCGATTTTGATATATTTTCCACCATCAGCCGTGTTCATTTGTAGTGACATTTTTATAGTCAAAAAATCGATATTTTTCGGAGCCACAGTTAGTACTTTTTTTATACCTTTTTCCAACAAGATCAACAAATTTCAACAAATCAAATTCAAATATGTATATAATATATATTATAGTAATAAGTTATTATTTTATATATTTATTTTATATATTTGATATATATATATTGGTATATAATATTTCCATGTATAGATATATATATATATTTGTATATAATATTTCCATATATAGATAAATATATATTTGTATATAATATTTCCATATATAGATATATACCATATATATAATATATATAATTGAAATATATATAGTAATGTTTTCAAAGGTAGCAACGAATGTTATTTTCTTACCCTGCATATTAGAAAAAGTTTTTTTTGTGAAATGCCTGTTTTTAAACTTTACAAGCATTAAAACTCTCTGATTTTGTTCGCCATTTGGACATTCTTTCCAAATGGCGAACAAATTAAAATTCCTAGAAATACCTAGAAATATTTTTTTTTTGTGTTATTTATTTTTTACGAAAATATTTTAGACTGAGCACGTGAAGCATTATCGTTTTTAGTTCAAGTAAAAATATGTTTTTTCTAACTTAGTTTCTATCTCTCAGCACGTCTCTAGACAATCATTTTATTTTCCACAGGTATATGAAAAATTCATTTTCCTTTCTAGTTAGATAGGAACTAATATCATAATGATATTCACATTTTCTTAATTTTCTAGAAATGTTAATTTACACCATGAGAGAACTTTAATTTAAGAAAATGGCAAAATTTCATGCGAATATTAGAAACAATATACACAGTCGTAACAGAATAATATGGCCACCTACAATAGTATATGTATGGTAGATGGTCATATTATTCTGATACGACTGTGTACGTATATTCATGTTAGATGAAAGAAACATGGGTGGTTGAGAGCAGTGGTCGAAGGTAGTTAGGATGATTTCCTCCTGAGGGACGAAAAGACTCAACTTTTTAAGAGATAAATAATTATTTTAGAGTTGAATAGGTTAGTAAAATATTATTATTCCCATATTCAGAATCTTCCGTTATTTTCAATTTCCATTTTTAGAAGGAACTCAACCAGAAAAATTTAATTTTTCCCCTTTGAAAACGAATATTCATGTGGAATTTAAAAACTCCATATTCATCAAACGTGATTGGGCTTGAACTCTTAACCAAAAGTACACCACAAATTGGGAGATGAACTAAAGCCGTCTAAACAAAAATAGAAGTGACACGCAACAACTAATCCGTAACTTATTAAAAAAACATGTCAGATCTCCTACTGTGGCATATAAACTGACAGGCTCCTGTCAGACCTCTGTGGCAAGCAGCTGCTTGAGGGGGTATTTATTTTTTTTTAAATAGTTTTAAACTGTTTTATCGTGCCTCATAGATATTCCTTCAACCATTGCTTTCTTTAATTCACTTTAGTAGCCGTCCCGTGACCGAGTGGTTAGCACGCTTGGCTACTGATCTAAGAGACCTGGGTTCGAGCCCCGGATTAGGCATGGATGTGTGTGTCGTTTTTCTTCTGAGGTCCTGCCATCCTCTCATATCTCCTACTGTGGCATATAAACTGACAGGCTCCTGTCAGACCTCTGTGGCAAGCAGCTGCTTGAGGGGGTATTTTTATTTTTTATACAATACGATATTGGTATACTAAAATTTTAGTTACATTTATGCGAATTACGCAAAGTTAATTGGCACACAATTAATTAACGAAGTTGTATAATTAAATATTTTTCATTTTATCCAAACAACATTACTTTTTTTCAGCGCTGTGTACATCGATCGCTTGGAAATCATCGATTAGACACTGATGGGCTTGGGAAGCCATCGTCCGTCGGATGGGACGTCACGTTTAGTTTCCCTTTGCAAATATTAAAGAACATTAAAGCACATTAAAGAACACTATCGATGACCTTGATGAGAGACTTCAATCTGTTTCCTAACAGCTATCCAGTGAATACCCTTTCTCTAACCAATTTTGAGTATTGGGGTCTTTGTGACCTGGCCGTTTAGCCTGTTGTGTGCATAAAAGTTTCGCTCAGAGACAAAACAACCCACCTAGAGCGATGTGTTGCATGACATCACCATTTTTTTTTAATACTGCCGAACTAGTACATAATGTCCGACCCCGCCTTCTCGTGGTGCGGACCATTAGTACGTTTCAAATGAAATACTCTCTTGTGAAAGGGAACGGAAAGGAAGGGTAGCCAGATCAGTGTTGCCTACTGATCTGGACTATTTTGGCTACTTTCCTTTTTTCTATCCTGCCGAGAAGTGATCAACTAGACAGGATCCTGGTGCTGACCATATACACTAACTGGAAACGTTCTAATGGAATAAGACTCTGAGCTTGATTACGAATCCTGAATTTGCTGCACTGGTGGGCTTCTGTGGAAGGAAATCTTTTACTGCGTTTTGTTTGTGGGTTGACAGCCCCAAGTGAATAGATTCACAGGATACGTTTTATCAACTGGTGATAATCCTGAGCAGAGGTCATCGCAGAAGCCTGAACACTTGCTTCTACAGGCATCGTCAAAACCTACATTGAAGGAAGTCTTCCAGTGTAGATGACTTCATCCTTTAGCAGTAGGAAACGGGTGTTTACCCCATGCCTGCGATTAGGGGGCTGTTTGATATTGTCGGCATTCCCTCTCTCAATAAACATAGTTTCTTTAAACATCCCACTAACCATTTTCTCTCCATATGTAGTTGGAATGTGAGGACTCTGCATAGAGATTAAACCCTTGATGCCCTCACACAAGTATTCATTGTTATAAAATATAGATATTCTTGGCTTTCAAGAGACCATATGGATAGATAAAGGTCAAATGCTTCAAAAATAATCTTAACTTTCTCTTTTCAGGGAGGGGAGAAAAAAAGCATCTCCAAGGTTTGCTTCTCAGAAGACACGCTAGTGATGCTCGTCAAGAATATGAGTGCATTGATGAAAGATTTTTTCACAGCTAAATTTCAGACAAGTATTAAAGACTTTAATGTTTTCTGTAGTTATGCTCCCACTGAGGATGCCGATGATGATGAGAAAGTTAGACTTTATGGAGAACATCAGGATATTTTGAATTCTGTCAAGAAAGGAGTATTACCCTTGTTCTAGGTGACTTCAATGACAAAGTTGGTACTGACTGACCTTTGGAGAGGGGTGATAGGTCACTATGATATTGGTAGCTGCAATGGCAAAGTGCAACGTCTCCTACAGGTAAGTAAGCTTAATGGTTCGAGAATAACTATCACTTATTATAAACACCGCGACATACACAAGCACACATGGATTTCACCAGATCAGCTGCATAAGTATATGATAGATTATAATTAATTAACAGCAAATTGACTAGTTCTGTTAGGAATACCATGTCATATAGGGGAACTGAAATTGGATTTGACCATTACCTTGTTAAAAGTGTCTACAACTGAAACTTAAGAAGTGCTGTGCTAAGGTTACAAGAGTTGCCTTTAACGCTGAAACTTTGAAAACCCAGTTATAGCTAAATCTTACCATGATCGGCTGCTTAGTCATTATGACAGTCATGGTTTGCTTACTACTGAAGTTGAGGAAAAATTGGACCATTTTAAACAGACTGTTTTGGAAACGAACAGTACTCTTTTAGGAGAAAAGGAGTAGAGGAGGAAAAATTATTTAAGTGATAAGGCACTTGAGCTTCTTCGGAAAGAAAGAACTACAGGAATGTCTTAATCAATATCCTACTAGTCCTAATAGAAAGCATTGCAAAGAGCTTAATGGATGTGTAAAGGATCAGTTAGCAGCTAATTAGGATCTTTGGATTGATAGCTTGACTGCCAAAGCCGAGGAAGTAGTTAGACAGCACAACAGCAGAGAACTGTACCAGATAGTTAATGCTTTGAGTGGTAAAAAACGGACTGGTATTAAGGGATTGAAGGATGAACAAGGTAAGTTTAGAGAAGGTGAGGATTCTGTCATGGCTAGGTGGGCTGAGCATTTCAGTGATGTTCTAAACAATTAGTTAGTTCTACTCCCATTGTTTGCAATGATGATAGATGCATTCCTGGCTTTAATGTTACCTTATATCACAGTCTGTAGTTATTTTGGCTATATCTGTACTTAAACTACATAAATCCCTAGGAGTAGATGAAATTACTTCTGAAGTGCTCAGAGCTGGGAATGTTTCAGTTACCACATGGATGACTGAAATTTTGAATATGTTTTACGATAAAGGCATTGTTCATAAGGATTTTACCAAAGCTATTATTATCCCTATTTCTAAAAAAAGGTGATCGCAGTTCGTGTGATAACTCTAGAGGTATCATCCTGCTTTCTGTTCTAGGTAAAATTCTTTGCATGATTGTGCTTAATAGAATTAAGAATATGGTTGGTGGAAAATTGCGTGATGCGCTGTCATGTCTCTCGAATTTTATATTTATTTATTTATTGTATATTTTTGTTGTATTATATTGTTGTATATATTTTTATGTGTTCTTTGAAATGTTTGTACTGGGATGACTCACTGTTGTTGTTTTCGGGTCTGAAGCCTGCTGCTTGTGGAAAGAATCAATGCCAGAAGTTGTTTGTGCCGTATATGACTAACTAGCCTGCGGCGTGATGTCCGCGCATGAGGCTAGGGGAAGGAGTTGGAAGTATCAGTCTGTGCATTAGCTGTCGAACGAAGAGGTCACATTGACACGCGTCAAAAGGACGCCGTCTTTCTCAAATTAACCCTTGAAGTCAGGGTGTGATTCCAAGAGGGAATCCAGATTCTTGGGGAATCTTGTCTTTTATTCTTGTGGTTCAGGAGGAGCGACAGTGTAGGCAAAGGTTGATTATCCTTTCGCCAAGTTTTGAGGTCTGTAAAGTGAGAAATTGCAGAGTGTGCAATTCTCCACCTGATTTTAGTAATATTTGCAGTAGCAGAGCAGCAAAGGCTCACGGAGTTGAGCGGTGAATTTGATAGTAGTTTTGTGGATTCAGAAAGAACCACAGTGTGAAGCAGCAAAGGCCCGCGGAGTGGAGTTCATTTCCAGCACGTAACACTATAAAAATTATGTCGTCCCTATATAACTCTCGTGCAGTAATTGATGGGCCATTGTTATTCTTCATTCAACGCAGCAAGGTTGAGGCATACAAGGGCACGGGCGTAAAATCTGTGAATTCACTGAATTGAAATTAGAAGCAATTTTATCGTCGTCTCTCTACTCCCGTTCTGCCGGGTCACTACATGAGCAGTATGCATTCAGAAGTGGTAGGGGATATGTAGATTAGATTTTTTTAATTTAGGTGTATTCTTGAGAAATATTTAGAGTTTCAAAAATCTGTGGTCAATAGCTTTGTTCATTTCAAAAAGGTTTTTGACTCTGGTGATCGTCAAAATTTGTGGCTGATCATGAGATCGGATAATGAAAACTCTCTATAATAATATTGACTTCTGTGTGGGTTGGCAAGGCTTGAGCAATTGGTTTAGTAATTCTTCTGGTGTTCGACAAGGGTGCATTTTGTCTCCTTTCTTTTTTGTTTTGTTATTGAATATGTTATGCGAAATTCACTTCAACGGAAATATTTTGGGCTTAGATGGCCTAGAGATCAGCAAATTTCTGATTTAGATTATGTTGGTGATTTAGCCTTTTGACAAATGATGTTGTTGAGATGAACTCTTTCATTCGACTGTTGATGAGACTGGTAGTAGACTAGGTTTCGTGATAAACAGAGAGATGAAAATTGGTCAGGCAGGCTCTGGTTTAGTTAATATGGGGTAGTTGCACTCTTGAACAAAAGTCACATTTAAATTATCTTGGGAACTATACAACAGATACTGGTGATGTGCAATATGAGATTAACAGACGACTAAAAATTGCTGCTGGAACTTTTAAGAATCTATGAAGAGTGTGGAGAAATAAACGTATACACCTAAAGACTAAAATTAGGTTATATAATAGTTTGGTTCTTTCTAGAGTTAGTTATGGTAGTGAAACTCGGACGCTTTGTAAACAAGATAACAGGAAACTTGATGCTTTTTATTCTGATGCTTACGCAGTATCTTGGGTATTAGGTGGTTCAACTGTGTAAGTAATGATGAGGTTAGGCAAAATAGTCGGCAATCTCTTTTAAGAGGCATATTGTACAGAGAGAGACTCCGTTAGTTTGGCCATGTTGCCCGTATGGATAATTATAGAATAGCGAATAGGGTTATGAACAATGTTCCTAAAAGCCTGAGAAAGCGGTGGAGACCTAAAATACGGTGGGCAGACAATATCAAACAGGACCTTTTTAGAATTGGTAGTGCAGTGACTAGATGCAGCAGATATACCTCAGGAAAGATATGATTGGAGAACTAAAAACAAAATTGCATAATCTGGTTGTATCTCCGTAGCCCATGGCTGCTTGAGGGTGATGATGATGATCACTGGTGTATTTCGTGTCCTTGGCAAATATTGCTGGAATATGTCCAAAGCTGAAAATATATCTTTCTTAGACGGCAGTAGCTTAATCAATGCATCATTATTTTCTTCTGTTTCGTTATCGTGGTTGTTTAATGTTTGCTTTCACAAACTCAGAATTTTTAAGGACATTATTTTTTTAATTTGCCTTTTGAATTTTCCCGGCACAAATACACGTGTATTAATATTATGAACACACGGCTAATTTTTGCTTTTCTGAAATTACGAATTATCAAGGGTTTCGAATTATCCTGGTACATTTGAACGAAACTTGCTTATTAGATTTTAAAATAAAAAAAAATCGAATACACGGAAATTTGGAATTAAATAGGCTTTATTCTATTAATAAAAATTTGAAAAAATTTTTTTTCGTCGTAAGAATATTTGTATTCCGTATGAGAAAGTAAATCCTCGAGATCGTTTAATTTTTTGAAACAAAAATACACCATTTGACCGACTAACACGATAGATGCCTTTTTAAAAAATCGTGCAAATAGGACACAAATGTATCATAAGAAATAATGTGCATAGTGTGGGATGCATTGCAGAATCCTAACCTGACCACAATCTGGGGTTGGCTCGTCAGGTAGCTCTCCAGTCTCGTAATCTAAATTTCCCAGGTTCGACTCGCACCTACGCCAGCTTTGAGATTTATATCCGTAAACATTTGTAGCCTCTTGCTTTGAACTCAGTCAGAAAAGGGACGCAGAGAAGCTTGGAAAAGCTCGCCGTCGGTTGGTGGGAATGTAAAGCCGTGGCCCACGTGTTAAGGACAGCCATATCCTGGTGCACGTTAAAGAACACGCTGGCTGGCCTTGAGGGAGACTCCTATCATAACAGTTGTTCAATGGGTCTCCTTCCCCAATCATCTCTGAGCCCCTGTGACCTGACCATTTAGCCCATTGTGTACAAAACAATGTCCCTCAAATGTAAGACAACCGAAACTTAATGTGACTGACATAATTTAAATTTTATTGCTCTATTTTGGTGTGTTTTATTTACTTCTATATACCACATGAGTGTAATTCGGTTTTTTACAGAAAAGGAACAATGATAAAGACATATATTTATATATTAAAAAAAGCTAAATTCAAGTTGGGTTGGGTTGTTTTACCTCTGAGCGGCACTTTTTTGTACACCATGGGCTAAATGGCCAGGTCACATGGACCCCGAAGGCTCAGCGAAGGTTGGGGGAGGGGACCCACTGGAACAGTTGTTGGGAGACAGATGGTAGCCTCCCGTCAAGGCCATCCAGCGTGTTCTTTAACGTGCACAAGGTATGGCTCTCCCGCACACGGGGCCACGGCTTAACGTTCCATCCGACGGACGGCGGCATTTCCAAGCCCATCGGTATCCCCTACTGACCGTGGACACGGCGGGGAATCTTGCAGAGATAAATCTCAACGTTGACCCAGCTGGGACTCGAACCTGGGAAGTACAGATTACGAGCCTGGAGCGCTACCGATTGATCCACACCATTAATTCAAGTATGAGTTTAATACGCAGTACGTACAGATGATTGTCGAGTAATGACTGAAAATCGAAACTGATTGCTGTAAAAATTGCTGTCAAATAATAAAAATGATTAACTGTGTGTTTCCGTACATTTCTATTCTGCACGTTATAACTTATAATCTTTAACCATATGGTGAATTTGCATGCTCGTACAATGTCAGCGGTCAGCAATAATTAAAATGCTAATTATTGTTTACAAGTTATTAAGTGGTTATAAAAAAAAAATAAATACCCCCTCAAGCAGCTGCTTGCCACAGAGGTCTGACAGGAGAACTGTCAGTTTATATGCCACAGTAGGAGATCTGTGAGGATGGCAGGACCTCAGCAGAAAAACGACACACACATCCATGCCTAATACCGGGGCTCGAACCCAGGTCCCTGATAGTTCTTTAAATAAACTAGTTTATGAAGGAAAATTTGAAACACCTTTTATGAAGTGTTGAGATTATGAACAACGAGAGGTCAAATAGATGAAACACTGACAGCAGCCAAGTCTTAGATGAAAAATCCAGTACTGTAAAGCTCGTAAATAAAATTTCCAGAAATCGTGTTAAATCGAATGAATAGTCGTATTAGTCGAAAACTAGCGTATTTTAAAGAACGTGTTTAACCGAATTCTCGTTAGTCGTGCAATGTGTGTACTTTTTTTCCATATTTGGTATGACAAAACGAAATATTGCTTTAGTTTTTTTCATTCACAATACTTTCTTCCAGGCTCGTATCTAGAATAAAATTAAATATATGTTGGATAAGAAACTCACCAAGCAAGAAAAGAAGTAAGAGAGGAGGGTGATGAGATTGAATTTCCATTGCAATTATGACATTTTCCCCTCCGTTTCCCAAGTTTTTAAATATGTCCTTAAAAAACGCATGAAATATAAATGTTAATCAGCTATTTCCTCTTTTATCCATACACTAGCATTCTGAAAAGGGGACGCTGTCATTAAATTTCTCTCTTGTTTCCCCTAAAGATGGATTAAATCTCTCTTCAGCAGACAGTTTTGGATATCTCCGCTAAATTTCTCACTAAACCGAATTTTGAAGATTCCTAAGAAAATAAATCTGTCAAGCGTTAGAAATTCTATCAATGACTTCCCAGTATAACGTTGTTGGGTTATTTTACCTATGAGCAGCACTTTCCTGCACTCAAATAGTGTATCTCAATAGCCAGGTTATAAGGACCCCAAAGGCTCGGAGAAGGTTGAGGGATTTGGGTTGGGTTGTTTTACCTCTGAGCGGCACTTTTTTGTACACCATGTGGCTAAATGACCAGGTCACATGAACCCCAAAGGCTCAGAGAAGGTTGGGGGAGGGAACCCACTGGAACAGCTGTTGGGAGACAGATGGTAGCCTCCTGTCGAGGCCATCCAGCGTGTTCTTTAACGTGCACAGGATATGGCTCTCCCGCACATGGTGCCACGGCTTAACGTCCCATCTGACGGACGGCGGCCTTTCCAAGCCCATCGGTGTCCCCTACTGACCGTGGGCAGGGCGGTGAACTTTGCGGAGATAAATCTCAACGCTGACCCAGCTGGGACTCGAACCTGGGAACTACAGATTACGAGCCTGGCGGGCTACCGACTAAGCCACCCCCGCCCCCAGGTTGAGGGAAGATGATACATTCAACAGCTATTAAAAGACAGATGTAAGTTTTCCGATAAGACCATCCAGCGTGTTACTCCATATGGATTAACATTCCATCCAATGGACTGCAGCCCTTTCAATTCTAATATAGGAATATCGGTAAATTAGCCGCTAAACATTGCGTCCCATCTTTACTGTATGTAAATATAGGTAAGATCGTCTTTCTGAGTTTTGGGCTAGTAGTAGGCAAATATTAAATTTCAGAAAAGCCATTTCAAATTTGCCAAAAGAAATGAGACTTTTTTTTAAAATTTTTGATTATTAAGATTAATTAAAATAGGAATAAAAAATAAATAAATTGTGATTTCAACCGAGGGCTGGCGATTTCTTTTTCTTTCTCATTAAAATTAAATACTTCTGGCTTGAGTTTTTTTTTTCTCCCGTGTAAATAATGTAAATGCATTTCTTGTGAATTAATAAAAATCGCAAATATTAATAAAATAATTAGTCAATAAATATTATATACAACTTGAATGACTAGTTATGAATAGAGGTATTTACAGTGCCTTGTAATTTAAAGGGAATTTAGTAATATCCGAAATAATTCAACTTATCATCGATAAAACTGAAACCAAAATATGCAGCGATTGATATGTCAAGTCATTCAATACGATGATTGCACATAAATGAAAGTTCCTCGCATGCGCAGTGCATATCACCTTTTCTTGTTAAGTGTATTCGAATCATTGCCGCATCATTCAACATTTAGATGGAATTCAGTTCGCTGAAAGAAACTTTTCTGTTACACAATGAAACGCATAAATTGCTGGAAATTTTGAGATGCAGCGATATTGGACGAATTGATGGGAAGAGAATTACAAGTGGAGGTCGCAGATGGCTCTATATTAGCCTTCTCGTAGTCAACGGTTTCAATGCAAACAATGCAATAAAAATTCCTGTTGCCAACGGTTTCTATGCAAATAATGCAATAATAAATTTCTGTGGTCAGCTGTTTCGATTTAAAATTGTTATAACAAATTTCTGTAGCCAACGCTATCAATGTAATAATAAATTTCTATAGTCAACGGTTTCAATGTAAACAATGCAATAATAAATTTCTGTGGTCAGGGGTTCCGATGTAAACAATGTTGTACAAATTTTTGTAGCCAACGGTTTCAATTTAAATACAATAAATACCCCCTCAAGCAGCTGCTTGCCACAGAGGTCTGACAGGACCCATAGTAGAAGGTCTGAGAGGCTGGCAAGACCTCAGCAGAAAAACGACACAAACAGCCATGCCTTCTCCGGGGCTCGAACTCAGGTCCTTTGGATCAGTGGCCAAGCGCGCTAACCACTCGGCCATGGGACGGTTTCAATTTAAACAATATAATAATAAATTTCTGTAGTTATACAGTCAACGATACAATTTCTGTAGTTTATATAGTCAACGGTTTCAATGTAAAGAATGTAATAATAAATTTCTGTATTCAACGGTATGTATATAATAATGTAATAAAAAATGTATAACAATGTAAATAAAAAATAAATGCCCCCTCATGCAGCTGCTTGCCACAGAGGTCTGACAGGAGTCTGTCAGTTTATATGTCAACGGTTTCAATGCAAACAATGGACTAATAAATTTCTGTAGCCAACGGTATCGATTTTAAACAATGTAATAATAAATATCTGTAGTAAACAGTTTCAATGTAAAAAATGTAACAATAAATTTCTGTAGTAAACGGTTTTAATGTAAACAATGTAATAATAAATTTCTGTAGTCAACAGTTTCAATGTAAACAATGTGATAATAAATTTATATAGTCAACGGTTTCAATGTAAAGAATGTAATAATAAATTTCTGTAGTCAACGGTTTGAATGTAAATAAAAAATAAATACCCCCTCAAGCAGCTGCTTGCCACAGAGGTCTGAGAGGAGCCTGTCAGTTTATATGCCACAGTAGAAGATCTGAAAGGATGGTAGGACCTCAGCAGAAAACAACACAAACATCCATGCCTTACCCGGGGCTCAAACCCAAGTCCCTTAGATCACTAGCCAAGCACGCTAACCACTCGGCCACAGGACAGCTATCAATGTAAATAAAATAAAAAAAATTATTAAATACCCCCTCAAGCAGCTGCTTGCAACAGAGGTCTGGCAGGAGCCTGTCAGTTTATGCCATAGTAGAAGGATCTGAGAGGATGGCAGGCCCTCAGCAGAAAAACGACACAAACATCCATGACTTAACCGGGCTCGAACCCAGGTCCCTTAAATCAGTAGCCAAGCGCGCTAACCCCTCGGCCATGGAACAGCATTTTTATCAGTGTAAGCAATGTAATAATAAATTTCTATAGTCAGCAGTTTCAATTCAAGCAATATAATAATAAATTTCTGTAGACAGCAGTTTCAATGCAAACAATGTAACAATAATTTTCTGCAGTCAACAGTTTCGATGTAAACAATGTATTGATAAATTTCTCTGGTCAGCGGTTTCGATGTAAACAATGTTGTACAAATTTCTGTAGCCAACGGTTTCAATGTAAACTATGCAATAACAAATTTCTATAGTCAACGGTTTCACTGTAAACTATGCAATAACAAGTTTCTGTAGTCAACTGTTTCGATGCAAACAATGTAATAATAGATTTCTGAAGTCAACAGTTTCAATGTAAACAATGCAATAAGAAATTTCTGTAGTCAACGATTTCAATGTAAGAAATTTAATGATAAATTTCTGTAGTTAACTGTTTCGGTAAAAGCAATGTAATAATAATTTTTTGTTGTCAACAATTCAAAAGTATGTCAATAGTTTCAAGAGACAAATAATGAAATTACAGAAGACCATCAAGAGGTCGCCCAGGGGCAACAACAACAAATGAGGACAGGAATCTTCGATTTTACAATGAAAAGCATAATCACACAACAATGACTCAATTGTGTTATCAACTCATGGGCGGTGAGAAGACTTCCATGGGGCCCAGGAAGCCTTACGAGTTTGGTCTTTATACTTAGCAGATAACGTCATGATTAGACCTAGGATCAATGACGCTCAGTACTCTTTACTGTTGAGTCCATATTTGCACTACAAAGCGACTCAAGATGAATACCGATCAGGAGAAAACAAGAAAACTCCATAATATATCAAACATCATTGAGAGAAACACACTTATGGAGGGGCCAGCGCTATGGTCTGGGCAGTCATTTTACCAGGTAATCACACATATCTCTATGTGGTCCCTACTGGCCAATGATGACTCAGAGGATGATCCTCGACCTCTATGTCCTCGACCACTATGTGAAATCTTATCCCCTATGTGAAATAAGATGATCCTCGACCCCTATGTGAAATCTTATGCAGAGGCAAGAAGCGACAATTTAATTTTGCAGGATGTTAATATTCATCTCCACATAGCATACAGTTGGGAGGGGAACTTCACCCATAAAAAAGGTCCCAAACCTCCCCCTTAAATACGTCACTGTTCTTGAGGTCTTGGGGCTGAGCATCCCGAATCGACAATGACCTTTATGCAGAAATGAACTTGCAGTATCCTAGATCCCGGATCGAATTAAGATTCTAAACCCCCTGACAAGGACGTACTCAGACGGAGAGAGGGGAGGGGTCGGGGACCCCACCCCTCGAAATCTCCTCCTCTTATATAAAATCTCAAACCTGCCTACCTGCTTAGAAATCCAAAACAGGTGTCTTTGTATAATTTTAAGTTCATATATTATGTCCGACACTAAAAATAGATTTTAAAAACAACTACAGAATCTTATTTCATATAGAATATCATTTAACCTTTCCTTTCCGATGGAACGTTTTAGTAATTAATAATTTCCCCCGAAATTTAATCCTGGATATGTGCTTGTACCCTGGTACAAATTGAATTCAAGTTAAATATTTGAAATATATTGGCACTAGTGTAGAGCTCCGCGAAGTGAGTACGGGACCTGCCATATCTCGCAGTCCTTCATCTCCGCAAAGTTTCACAATCATTTCATCTTTTTTTTCTCCTTGCATCGCGTGTAGCTCTCGATTTGAAATCATAAAGCACGAAACGTCTCTGTTTGTATTAAAACCTTTTCTGAGAGAATCGCTTTCCTTCCTCCACAGATAACCGACTCTCGATGATCAAGAAGATTAAAAGAAAGAACACAAAAGTAAAAAAAAAAATGTTATTGACCTGAACGATAAATGTTGATGATAACGAAAGAGAAACGATGTTTCATTAAAACTTCCGCCACAAACGTCGAAAGCACACAGGCGAAAGCAGAGAGAAACAAAAACACCGACCTCTTCAACGAACAATGATCATGTCTGTTTTAAGTAATCCCGCTCAGAGAAAGAATCGGCAGCGAAAGCCTTACTTTAAATATGCTAGCGCCGAGTCGATAAGAGGCTGCAAATGAATAAAAATCATCCATCTACAAAAAGTAACTTAAATTGAGAACGTGATTAGAGGTAGCGAAATAGAAAAGAAAGACGGAAAAATCTATGAGCCTCCAGTTCTCGCCTCTGCAAAGAGAGAACAGGAGGCAAGAACAGTCGGTAGCTCCAAGATCTGTAAACAAGAAGGAAAAATCTTCCCTTTCATTGGAGGGACGCGCCGAGCCGCAGACAAATGGTCCGAGGCACGCACGTGTGCGCGACATGAAGTATTCACGTGCGCCGCCCGTCCGCCCGCAGTGACAGATAATCGATCCCTGGTACCGGCTGCAGCTGACTAATTTTAGACCTCCATCTGGTCCTTAGTCACAAGTGGGAACGAAAGAGGGTATTCAGTGGACTTGTGGCGCCATCTATTGAGAAGCGAAGTTAGTTGGGGAGTTGTTTCGTCAACCAAATCAGTCGTTTAAAACTAAACTAGGGTATCAGTTATCGCGATGGAGGAGTAGTTAGCGTTTTTTGTCTGCGGTGAATAAGAGACTGGATTTGATCCAGATGTATTATTATTGCTTGAATGGTGTTTATTTTCCGAGTTATTTTCTTTTTAAATCGGGTTATGTGCATATTATTTGCACATCAGTAATTATAGTCTATCAGTTATATTTTTTTAGTCCTGTGTTCATTTGTCGCAAGTCGGAGCAGGAATGCACAGTCAAGTACGTTTCGCTGAACTATAAGGCATTGTTCTCATAAAATTTTGTTATTTTACAATGCTAATACAGGACAATATATAAATTTCTTAGCTCCTGAAAGACAGCTCTTGTTAGGTTGTAACAACACAGATCTGTTGGGCAGCGGAAAATAGTTCAGTCAGTAGTGCCAGACTCGTAACTACAGTTACCAGGTTCGAGTCTCACTTGTGAGAGTCCCACCATTGAAATTTATCTCCACAAAACTTCCCTCGGTCAGTAGACAACACCAATGGGCTAGCAAAGGCCGTCATCCATCGGATGGGACGTAGAGCCGCCGTTCAGTGTGCAGGAGAGAGTCATACTCCGTGAACGTTAAAGAACACGCTGGATGGCCTAGATGGGAGGCTTCCGTCTGTCTCCAACTGTCCACGGCTTTCCCAACCTTCTCTTAGTTTTTGTGATTTACCCATTTAGACTTTTTTTTTGCAAATGAAATACCGCTCAGAGATAAAACAAAAGTACTGAACTAAATCACATTGTCGATCGCTCTGATCAACTCATTAGATTGAAATGATCCCTTTTTTCTCCGCCATCTTTCCCCTCCCCCCTCCGTCAACTACTCCTTGCTAATAACAAGATAAAAGGCTCCAGTGAGCTTGGAAAAAGCTACAATCGGTTGGATGGGATATAAAGCCGTGGCACAGTGTGACGGAAAGCCATACTCTGTATACCATTAAAGACTTTAATTACTTTTATTTACAGTTGCACTGTTTCTCGGAAATATTAATTTTTCATAACCAGTATAGTTTTAGCCGTTTTTATATTTTCTTAACTATAAATTTTATTAATCTTTCTGTATACGTTGTCTTTCCGCTGAGGTCTCGCCATCCTCACAGACCTTCTACTATGACATATGAAACTGACATTATCTTGCCAGACCGCTGTGTCAAGCAGCTGCTTAAAGAAATATTTATTTTTTATTACTTTTATTATACATCTTAGAAATTATGTTCAAATTCTTACTGACGACCGGCAAAACTTACCTGAAAGATTGGTTCTTGGTTGCATATGCATTCCCTGCCAAAATATTAAATATTTTCCATGTTATGTCATTGAAAATCTGCCTTCGAAGCTTCGAATTTCTAAAACATGTATTTGACGGGAATATGTCACTGAAGGTAAATTAAAGATCATAATCAAATTCATTTAAACTTCAACTTTCAACACTCATCGTTGGGTATTTAAAGACCTATCGAAGCTAGAATATTTAACAAAAAAAATCTAGTTTTATAAAAAAAAAATCGCACGTAATTGTCTAATATTGAAATAATCATGACGCAAATTCTAAAATGTATGCTTATTTCATTAAATGGTTTGAAACAATACTTATTTTTTAAATTTTAATAAATTTCTGGGATAAGTTTTAATGACGCCTTACCGTTTTAAAATATTCTAGCTTCCATAACTTTTCAAATGCTGAACAGATATTGTTGAAAATCGAGACTTAAATAGGTTTGATTACTATCTTTAATCTTCACATTTTTCCATTAAATTCATATTTTAGAAGTTATAAAGCTTCGAAATTAGATTCCCATTCACATAAAACCAAATAAACCAAAATAAACCACGTAAACCAAAGTATCAGGCGACGCACGGTAAAACAACATTTTTGGGACAACGGATCATAAAATTTTGCGTGAGGGAAAATAATTTGGATTTAAGAATCGTTTCTTCGTAAAATCGAACTGTAAACTAAATATGTATTTAAATTCTACTCCGCTCGAATGACGTTCATTTTTATGCAGTCAGAGATGAGATTTCTCGCTGCCAATATATAAATAAAGCCGCTCTCTTTATATCTATCAAATTGAAGTAATTCAGAATAATCTCATGTAACTACATAATTTTATTTTTCCTAATGGCAAAGTTTTGTCTTTCGTATTTGGCAACGGTTTAAAAAAGCGCAGAAAAAATTTTAGGAAACGTTCTACGACCCTAGCAAAAATACCCGACATATTTGCTTTTTTTTTTTTGCAAATTTTAATGCTCTAATACCAGCTTATGAATATGTTGATCAACTGCTGAAAGTTTGTTTTGAATCCTTTATGAATTTCTCGAGTTATAAGCTAACATGCACAATTTGGGTTGGGTTGGGTTGTTTATCCTCTGAGCGGCAGTTTTTTTGCACACCATGGGCTAAATGGCCAGGTCACATGGACCCCAAAGGTTCTGAGAAGTTTGGGGAAGGGGACCCACTGGAACAGCTGTTAGAAGCTGGGAGATAGATGGTAGCCTCCCGTCAAGGCCATCCAGCGTGTTTTTAACATGCGCAGGGTATGACTCTCTCATACATGGGGCCACTGCTTAACGTCCCACCCGAAGGACAGTGGCCTCTCTAAACCCATCGTTGCCCCCTACTGATCGTGGGTAGGCGGGGAATTTTGCGGAGATAAATCTCAACGCTGACCCAGCTAGGACTCGAACACATGCATAAGTGAAATATTATAGTAGATAATGAATCTGCTAATCAAGAAATACGGCTAGCCTGAATATATAGAATTTTGCGAAAAAAACCGTTTTCTCACCATTTATTGAACCTATCGAATTAATATTTTGCACTGGACATCCCTTGACTACTCCTGAGCCTCCGTCAAAAATTCAGTTTTTGAATTAATAGTCTTCTTAAACTTAAAAGTTTTGAATTAATAGTCTTCTGGGGTTGAAGATAAAAGGGAATCTCCCCTCCCTTTGGTTTGCACTGCTTTCAATAATAACAGCTAACTAAAATGAGTTTTGGCATTGCCAATAGATGGCAGCACTTTAAAAACTTTGGCTATCAATCCTGAAAATAGAGAATATAGAGAATATACCATTTTCTCGCCACCTATTACACTTAAAGAGTTAATGTTTTGCACCGCACATTTTCAGGCTTTCTTTAGCATCTGTCAAAAATTCAAGTTCCTGGCATTTTTTTTTTCTAAAAAGTTAAAAGCCCAGACACACTTCCTTTTATTCTTATAGATGCTTTTCAATTTCTTTCTTCCTTCCATGTTTTTTCTTTTTCTTTTTATTATTTTATTGCCATGGTCAATGATTATTGTATATCAAAAGTTAATTATTGATGAAATTTATATGATAATTCATATTTTAATCTTTAATTAATAATATATTAAAATCATAAGAAAGTGTTCCCCTATACAAAGCACGGAGGTAACCTATAACATCTATTAGACTTGTCCTGGTTTCTCATACATACAGTACCCTCTGGTTTAGCAATCACTAACTTACCACTAGACCAGGTATAGGCTATTGTTATTGCATACAATATAATATTGCATTGCAATATAATCTATATATGTAAAATAGAGAGTTTGTCTGTCTATCTGTGTGTCTGTTTGTTCGACATCTCCTAGACGGTCAGAACTACTACCACCAAACTTCTGCAACTTTATCTCACCGTAATTCAGTGTACTGTAAGGTTTCGACTCCAGAAAATTAGGCCCTCCCGAAAATTTGGCAGCGAAACGTCTGTCCATTGATAAGCTGGCGCATCGATAAAGTAGTACTCTATTCATAGCTTTCAACTCTCCTTTCGTAAAGTAGGCGATGGCAGCGCTCCCAGAAACTCCGTACGCTGGCGGCGAATTCAGTCCTGACCCACAGCAGCTAAGAACCCGATTTCTAAACCCGATGTATCCAGAACTAAGTGGGACCGCCGCACCAAATTCGGGAACGATGGGTCGACTACCTGCGAAATTACGGGGAGCCAAAAGCTTCTTCCAGCGGTACCGTCATTCTGGACGTGAACGAGCGTCTTCGCACCGTTACAAATACGCCTGTTACTCTTAATCGTTATATCGAACAATTCTGCTAGTATTATATAAAATTCATAGGTAGAAATATAATACACAAATGCATATATATATTAATAATATTTATGGATTTGTACTGGTTTATGTTTAATATCCACTACACACTGCCAATACTAAATTTTCTTACGAAGAAACTGCCAATAATACGATTCACTAGTGCCGTGCGTCATCTCTTGTTTCCCAATTTCCTAACTGGCTGCACAGCACTATACAGCTAGTTCAATAGCTACAAATAGAGTGAATCCCGTCGTGCAACTGCTGCACCTCAGATAAAATTAGTGATCTTACTCCATGATACACTTTATGACTTCTCACATACTATAGATCATCTCTATCTATCAAGAGAGATATCTCCATCTCCCCTTTTTAATGCTAGAAAAGTGAAATTTAATTCATATAGTGTGGTAGTCAAAAGGTTTGCACTGATAGCGTCGATTTAATCCCTTATCCGAAGGGCTGGTAAAACGCAACTTCCCTTTAGAAGATAAACAGAAAATTATTTCCATTTTGTATAGATATTAAAAGAATATTACTCTTTGCACGATCCATACATAAGTCTTAATTCCCACTATTAGAGGGTGCTAAGTAGGAAAATAAAAACTTTCATTTTCTTTGAAAAGGAGTACTTTATATTCCCAAAACATGACATGTTATTCTTCTCGTTCCTTTAGGTTGTCTAGTTGATTTCGAACGTGGAACGTACTTTTTCATAAATAATTTATTAAATAATAAGTCACTGAAAGAGCATTCTTAAACATTTGTATCTACAGCATAAATATTTTTTGCAGGGCGGGTCATGAACCTACGACTTCCTGGTGACACGTCAGCTTTCTACCGCACGTGCTTAACAATTCTTAAAAAGATCATTGATCCGGATCTTACCCGGCAAGAAACATTTTCTACTCTAAATAGATATTTAAGTGTAAGTGTGAAAGGGAGGGAAGCTGGCTAGTCGATAATGCCACAAGCCTATAATATGAAGTTCCCAGGTTCGATGCTCGTAATCTGTAGTTCCCAGGTTCGAGTCCCAGCTGGGTCAGCGCTGAGATTTATCTCCGCAAAATTCTCCGCCCTGCCCACGGTCAGTAGGGGACACCGATGGGCTTGGAAAGGCCGCCGTCCGTCGGATGGGACGTTAAGCCGTGGCCCCGTGTGCGGGAGAGCCATACCCTGTGCACGTTAAAGAACACGCTGGATGGCCTTGACGGGAGGCTACCATCTGTCTCCCAACAGCTGTTCCAGTGGGTCCCCTCCCCCAACCTTCTCTGAGCCTTCGGGGTCCATGTGACCTGGCCATTTAGCCCATGGTGTGCAAAAAAGTGCCGTTCAGAGGTAAAACAACCCAACCCAATCCCAGGTTCGAGTTTCAACTGTGCGTGCATTTAGAAATTATTTCTCTAACTCACGTTCTCCTTTGATGAGAAAGAAGACACTGATCGGTTAAGAAAGTCTGCTGCCAACGGATAGGAAGTCGTCGTTCTGTGCGTGTGAGAAACATAGACTCTGCAAGCTGAGGAACAGGCTAGACGGACTTGGCTATCTTCCATTTTTCTCCTAACTTGCCATAGATCCTCCTTCCACAACCTTCTCTCAGCCATTGGGGTCCTTGTGGCTTGGTCATTTAAAAACTTTAAGAAAAGTCAAATACCTACACTTTACTCAATCATAAACAAATTATCAACTGTCTACCAAAAGTCGAAATATGTAATTCTGTAAGACTTCTCAATCCCAATATCATTTTATGCTACTGAAGTTGTTTCTGTCTTGAACAAAAATAACCCGAACGCTCCTAAGAGAAACACACTACAAATATAGAAAGTGAAATAGTCAGAATTTGTGTTTTTATAAATTTCGGTAAGTGCTACTATTGGTTCAGAAACTATTATCTCTTACAACGGCTGTAGATGAAAACACGATTGCAGAAATATGCAGAGGACATCCGTCACGTAGCACTTTTCAATTTACAACATGTCTTGCAACACGTTGTACACTTCCTGGAGAGATGACACATCGGGTCTCTTTCCAGGTATTCGCACGGAAACACCTAGCGTCAGTCTCAGCAACGGCAAAAACATTACGAATTATCTGGTAGAGGCTAAGGCAAAAACTCAAAAGTATGGGCAGTATAATGCTGCTGTTAGGATAAATAGGCAGAAAGGTTGCTCAGGAACACACCATTGTTATACCGTGTGAAATAGAATAAAAGTGCTGTAAAAGCTAGAAGAGTTTTAATGTTGATAATTTGTCTAATTTGTTCTCAAGAAGTAAGAAAAGATTTAGCGATGTGGAGTAACAATTGCTTTGAAAATTTTGTGAGTCCAAGTGAAGTTGTTCAAGACACTCAAAGATTCAGACGGGATTCATTTCCTCACCTTTGAGAAGGCTAGTAACTGGAGTGGATGAAAAACATATTTAACATGCATAATTACACGCAGTTTTCCAAAAATATTTTTAAAGAACGTTAATACGAGAGGAAATTTTATTATTTTGATAAAGCGATCCTGTTGCTTGTCCCCCATTTCAGTATTAAAAGAAATTTCATCCATTTTAGTGGTTTTTAAGAATTTTAAAAAAAATAGTGTTACATATGTATGGTTAATATTTTTTCACCTCTGTTCCATTACTAACATTCTCAGAGGAGAAGCGGATTTAGTGTCTTTTCTCGCTCCCATCTAGATCAGGCCTTGGAGAGACGACCGGATTTTAAGATCCTGTTTAAAATGATTAATAAAATCAGGTGCTCGTTTTAGACTTGGATGAGACGACCGGATTTTTAAGGAGGGGAGTCCGGATCCCCCCCCCCCACACACACACACCGAGTACGTCCCTGCCAGCAGACGGTCGAGATTTAAAGACACTGAAGAAATTGCAAAATGCATAAAGGCATTGTCAACTGTCAATCACTTCACAGTTTAAAAAGCACAGTGACATTGCATACATACCTCTATGCCGTTGAGTACGCATGCCGTTGTCTATGCCGTTAAGTACAGCTGGAGTATGATTAAACCTTAGGCAGAGAGACCAAAGGAACCGTTTAGATCAACTAGATAATCATATGTATCCCCCTCTGGAATAGAAAAATCCCCAGCATTAACTGCAAGGAACTCTTGGCCGTGCTTGGTCTATTTTCATTAATGGGCTTCCCTATTTTCAGTGATGAATTTTGATTTTGCATCCTTCTTCCCTGATGACAGGTTCTAACAGTAGATACACAAGATACGTATTATTCCAGCTGAAGTACCTTTCTGTGTTAAATCTAAATTGATACAATGGTCTTGTATAGTATTTCAATGGACTTATCTTTGCATGAGAAAACTTGCACAAACTATGAGCAGAATCTTGGTTTCTTTGCCCATACACTCCTTAAAATAGAAAGTCAAGTATCTCAACTGGAAACGGAATTTTCAGGACGTTATTGATCTAAGGGACCTGGGTTCGAGCCCCGGTAAGGCACGGACGTTTGTGTTGCTTTTCTGCCGAGATCCCGCCATCCTCTCAGACCTTCTACTATGACGTATAAATCCTGTCAGACTTATTTGGCAACCAGCTGCTTGAAGTGGTATTTATTTATTTTTTACCTATAAAGAATGGATATATCGTAATGATTTAGATGCTTATTCTTCAATGGTAG
The DNA here is from genome assembly GCA_038380435.1 of Ryuthela nishihirai. Lineage (NCBI taxonomy): Eukaryota > Metazoa > Arthropoda > Arachnida > Araneae > Heptathelidae > Ryuthela > Ryuthela nishihirai. The sequence continues at coordinate 33,975,092 of JAWZYU010000015.1, forward strand.
TATATAGCTCTACATTGATTAGAACTAATGTTTGTGTATATGTTTATATAGGTTTATTTATATATAAATTGTGATTACCAAAAATTTTGTTCAAGATGGAAAAATTACTCTTCTTATTTTAACGTTTGTCGACAACTTTTATATTTGACGTTGTAATTCGTAAGATGAAACGTGTACGTATCAGCTTCGCTCTTCTTTGTACATATGCTTCAATTGTATTTATTTGCCAGTTTCTTCAGAATTGCAGATATCGAATAGGTATAGAGATAATGGGATGGGATGAGAGCAGGGGCATAGTTATGGGGGGATGCACCCCTCCCAATGGAAATCGGAGTTGGGAAAATTCGAAGCAAGTTGGTACAAATCAGGTGATTTTTGAGAATTTAGATTGAATTTTAAAAATTATGGGGAGTTGGCAAAATCGGAACAACTTGGCAATATCTTGTTGAGTTGGGAAAATTCGAAGCAAATTAGAAAATCCAGGTGACTTGTAAAAAAACGAATTTTTTTTTAAAATTAAGGGGAGTTGGCAAGATCGATCTCAGTTGGCACAAAACAAAGTGTGCCAACTGAGATCAGGCATGTGTGCTTTAGGGAAAGTAAGCAAATGCTAGGGGCCAAAAATAATAGTGGTCCTAAATGCAAAAATGAAAAATATGTATATTTTGCAGAAAGAAAGAGGAAAGAAGCTGAATAGCGAAACAGTCTTGGATTATGTTTACCTAGTTGATTTATCTTTTTGTCAGAGGTTTCACAATTTTAAATTAATTCTATTTTTACGAATTGACCAGTCTTGAAAACCAGATATCCACGGAAATAGCCAAGGCCCACGTAGGACGTCCTGCAGCCAAGTCAAAATACATGTATGCCATCCATACAAGTTCTTGTTTAGTCAATCTTTAAGTTAGAATGTGGGTGGCCATTCATATGTAAAATTGAGAATACTGGGAAAAATTAGAATGCCTGCTGAGGGAATATCAGAAATGATCATGGATTCCCAAAACATTAATTTTGCCACGGCGCTGCAAAGGGTCATCCGAGAATCAACTCTGGAAATCCTCCTGTGGAAATTAACTAAGAGTTCCCGGTTTTAGAAACTCAATTAGGGAAAAATCCCTGAGATCTTTGGGTACTAAATTATTGGCAAGTTTGTTAAATACTGTATCGTTAATCAACCACAATAAACTTTTAAACTCAAATGTAATTTATATTTTCTTACAATTCAGTGAGATGAATCAGTCTGAATTATCTCTCTGTGCTTTAAGTATATTGTGATTAGGAGAGTTTATTTACTTGTAAATGCTCTTCAACTTGACACTTAAAATGCCGTTGTCTTATTTATCACCAGTTATTTTGCGTAAAACATTATTCAACTGAATTAATGTTATACTGTACTGTATATATGTCATGAATTATGTGTTTGTGTTTATGAAATAATCAATCTTTCAAGCCATCAAGTCTTTCTATAAAGTCAGCAAAAATTGGCGGCTTTTCCACCAAACAGAATTCAAAGCTTCAAAGTCGATTCTGGCTTATAGAATTTCATCACAGTTAGCACCAACAAAGCGTATATACTTACATATATCATTCTATAGGAGTATTTCTCTTTAAAACATAAAATTGCGAACAATAAATAAATAAGAGAGTTAAAGCTTTTTCTATGCTTCAGCAAGCAAATATTGAAAGATGCAATTCTGAATAGGAACTTCGCTATAGCGAATTTTACGCTTTTCATATCTAATTTGGGATAATTTATAAGCTTCGCATAAAACAATTCTTAAACTGAACCTTCATACATCAAATAATATCCGTATGTAATAACGATAAAATATATATCGAAGTATTCAACTTGATGTAAATTAAAATATTAAAAATTAGTAAAGTTAAATTATTAACATAAATAAATTGATATTCTTATATTTTATTATTACCTTAATATTTTATGTAGTAGAGACGAAATTAAATTATGCACAAGAAATTATTTCTCAGTTGGCAAAATTTATTTTCGAATAGCAAATTTTTTATTCTCTTCCCCAACAACCATAGTCCTCACTTCTCTACCGCCCTGGATGGCAGTTGCTGATTTCCGAAGCTGTTACTCAAAAAAAAATCTATTTCGAAGTGAAAGTTTGGAATACCTTCACTCTTAACTAAATATGATTTTTCCTGTGCAACTGCAAATATCCACCAACTGGAAATGTTAAACCTAGAGGCCTTACATAGGTAAAGGTCTCATCTACCTATCATCTCAAAACTGGACGCCATATTTTGTAGTCGCTTGGATTGTCTGTCCTGCAAAGCTGAATGATATTGCACGGATACTTATGGATTCCGGAAAAGAGTACGTTAATACAGATCCGGAATAATATTTGATACAGATTTCAGTGCTCACGATTGGAAGCACTTTAGAAAACGGTTAAGAAGGAAAAGTAAATTTTATAGTTTTTTTTTTAAAAGAGATAATAATATCGTTTATTTTGTCTGTTCGTCTGTAGACAATGAACTTTTTTGTTTATACAGGAAAAGTAAAAAATTCTTTTTGTGTTAGATAGGTATTAATGAAATATTGCGACTTGCATTTTTCGAATCTCTTAAAAGTTATAACTGCGCCCTCTAACGGTGGAAAAAGCAGAAAATTCCAAAATATCAAACGAACATAACCAAACAATGTAGTTATGTTAGAAATTTGAAATTTTGGTGTTGAAATGCAAAGGTTACGAAGTTACCATTGGCAGCTATCACTTGACCTTTTAGACCCAGGGGGGGGGGGGGAGTGCAACTTTTTTTGTTTTAACAGAAAATTGTACGTTTTTAGAGATAAATTAAAAATTCCTTTTTGGGTTGGACAAGTATTGATGAAACATTACAATTTGTGTTTTCCGAATCTCCCAAAAGCTATAATTGCGCTCTCTAACAGTGAAAGAAAACGAAAAATCCCGAAATTTAAAACAAATATTGCAAACGATGTAGTTATGTTAGAAATTTTGGTCGTGGAGTATGACAATCTTGAAGATTCCATTGACAGCAATGCGTTGATCCCTAAGCCCAAGGTAGATAGGAAACAGAACAGTTTTAAGAGATAATCGGAAATCTCTCTTTTAGTTGGTACTAATGAAATGTAATTCGCATTTTCAAAAGTAGTTTTATTTTATATCATTAGAGATCGCTAAATATCCAAACAGCAAAACTTTTAATAAATGTTAAAAGTTTTGCTCATTGGATATTTAGTGATTTCGGCTGCAGGTTCTGTTATGGTTATATAATTACTAATAATATACTACTCTGTGCATTTTTCTCCATCATACATTGAAAACATAAAAATAAATAACCCCTCAAGCAGCTGCTTGACACAGAGGTCTGACAGGAGCCTGTCAGTTTATAAGCCATAGTAGAAGGTCCATGAGAATGGCGGGACCTCAGCAGAAAAGCAACAGGAACATTCATAATTAAAACTTTTAAGGAATGAAAAAGTAGGCAAACGAAGAACTTCATTCTCTTTGAAAATGAGATTCCCATATGCGCCAGAGGCGATATGCGTTCTTCTAGTTATTTTACACTTTCAGTACCCTCTGACAGTGGAAATTCGAACTACTGTATAATTGAGAAAATAAACTATTAATATTTTATTAGTATCTGTAGAGAACAAAGAATGTTTTTCATTTACCTCTTAAAGCAGAAAAGTTGCATTTTACCAAAGGACAAATCATTACTGTTAGGGTAAACCACTTGATCATTACACTCTCTGACCAAAAATTTAAGTATCTAAAAATAAAATAAATCTTTTGCAATATTCATTTAAAGATTTGGCATTTTCCAGCTTTTTTCCTCTGCTAGAGGTCGCTTTTCGGGTTTTTATTTACCGCCTTTAGCACTCTCTAACACTGGAAATTCCAACTGATGGCGATTCGAAAAATGTAAATATTGATATTTTTGTGGTATAAAATTTTGCCGACATACGGGATTCGAACCTGCACCTCTCCAGAAACATGCCAGAGTATTCTAACCTGTTGAACTACTGCCGGCGTTTTTTACAAAACATTTTATTATTTTATAGACGTTTAAACGTCTACAGGTAACGCTGAGATTAGCAAATATTGTTCAAATCATTAATAACGCTAAATAGTGTGATGTGACTTCATTATATTTTTCCATCTTACTCAGAGCACTAAAAAAGAAATAGTTGCCACCCGAGATCATAGATGACACCATAAGGCGCCCAAAATTCACGGGAATAGTGACAGTTATTATTAATGGAAAAAAAGACTGAAACTGCATTAGTTAAACAGGTTAGAATACTCTGGCATGTTTCTGGAGAGATCGGGTTCGAATCCCGTATGTCGGTGAAATTTTTTCCACAAAAACATTTATTGATTTATAGACGTTTAAAAGTCTACAGGTAACCCTGAGATTATCAAATATTGTTTAAATTATTAATCTTTTGTTAGTGCCTGTAAAACAAAAAATATATATACATTGTTTATTTGATATCTTAAAAGAAGTTTCATTTTCGCATCCCCTTTTGGCTAAGACGGCAAAGCTTTGTTTCCATTATAAACTTTCTGATCATAACACTCTACTACAAAAATTTCAGATTTCCAGTGTAAATAGTTTTTTCTAATATTAGTTTGAAATTTAGTATTTTCCATCTTTTCCTACCGCTAGAGGGCGGTATTAAAGATATTAAAAATTTTGAAAATTGGGAATCGCAATATTTGTTCGACATCTATCCAACCCAAAACGAATTTTTCATTTAGCTCTAAATGTTAAAAAAAATGATTCTCTATAGACGGACAGACAGGTGGAAAGACAAGTGGCCAGAGAGACGGACAGACAGACGAACATATATTGGCATAGGCAAACGACAAAGTAAAAACATTAGTTCGTTTTTCAAACGAACCTTAAAAGAAATTATTTGTTGGTTGCAGTTAGCTCCGTTTAGCTTTTGAGCCCTTGCTCTCTTCTGATGCAGTTTCTTAGAAAAAAAATTTATTAATTTATTTCTTTGAGTGAAATTTTTACACCCAAATGCAGCGCAGTGAGGCATTCATAAAATATGACAGCTTTTATAGACAAAAAAGTGGTAGAAATGTACGAAACTATAACAACTGTTAAGTTTTAACTTGGTACACACACTAACTCATAGGCTTTCGTCTCACGGTACAACACACGGAGCCCATAAACCACGTGACTCAATCAACCAATGGCAGGCCAGCCTCTAACACAAATCCCTCTCTTTCCATTGGATACCTTCACACTGCAACATCACACACAATGAAACTGCTGACCAACTTGTCAAACAAGGACACACATTCCCAGCCCCAAATTATGAAACTCTAATAACTTACAAACACCACCTCAAAGAATGTAAAAAATCTTTTCACTGCATTTGGACCCAACAGTGGATGCAAGAAACAGCACAAAAACACACATTCAGAGCCACCATTGCTTCCATCCCCCACACACTACATCTCAACTACCTTCCCAAAAAATCACAAACAGCCATTCACCGACTCCGAACAGGCAGAGTGAACCTTCACAAAGACCTATTCATGCTTAATAAAGTACCTTCAGCACTCTGCCCCATATGTCAGGTAATAGACGACATCCTACATTACCTCCTACACTGCCCACAATACACATTACACAGAATTATCCTGTATCAAAAACTAAACACACTTGGAGTCCACCAATTTACAACACAATCCATTCTAGGCCCCACTCACAAGCACATTAAAGATCACTACAGGGCCCTGGCCCTGTTTATACAAAGCACTGGGAGGTTTCTATAATTCTTTACACTCTGCCACTATGAGTGTACCTCTTCCAATAAAAGATTCTTGTGACAACTAAAAGATCCAAAAGGATGAAAAAGAGCCATTAGTGGACACAAAAGATCTATTTGGACACTTTATTACTTTTTACTAATATCATACAGCTATTTTTAAACAAAAATTTTTTTTGTTCATATATACATACATTGTATAATTTTAACTTCAACCTACTACATTAATTTTCCATGAATCATTTATGTAATGGTATTTATACTACAGGACTGCTACCTTATCACAGAAACCTCCCCAGCTAACCTAGTGTGCTAACCTAGTGTGCACACTAGGTTGCTAACCTAGTGTGCACACTAACTTGCTAACCTAGTGTGCATATCATATTCCCCATTTCTTTTTATTCACTTCTTCCTTCTATCACAGCCTATCACAAACAGATGGGACCCCTAAACTACATTCCAGCCACCTACCACGTGTTTTAGGCTGGCATCCAACCCTACACCACAAAACCCCATGAGCACCTTCAATGCCCCATTCCCCCTCGCCCACCTATGATTTTAAAACATATCAAGATCCCCCAACCCTTACAGACCAAAAACAAAAATATTTTTTTTTTATTTCAACTTTTCACTTTCAGAAAAGTTGTCTTTCGAATGGTCCCCTGCGCGATGTTTCGCTGCATGACGTGACTAACTTAATGTTAACCTATGGAGATACAAATTTGGCCAGAATTTCTCCGATTTTCCAACTAAAATTTTTTAACTTACATAGCACATACATCACCCCACCTGTCACCCACCCACAAAATTTCACCCCCCCCCGGAAAATTACCAGAGACAGGGGGAGGGCTTAGAGAAGAAAAATAAATATTTTCATCGCCCCCCCCCTCAAAGGTTTTTACCCTAGGACCAAATTTTCTCGACTGTTCCATAGCATCACATCCCCTCTACATCCCCCCACTCCCATTATCCTCATCCCCCCCATCATGAGATAGGGGCATTTTTAAGCTTTGACACATTAATAAATAACATTTCTCTAATTTTCTAACTCTACACCCCACATTTGGCTACATATCAACCATATTCGCGCCCCTCACCCGGAAGAATTTTACAAACCCCATCACCTCTCCACCTTCCCTACACCTAATTAACGACCTGCAATTGGATCCCCATCGTCCGACATCTTCCTCTTCTCTCACTGGGCGGCCTGCGGCCATTTGCCCACTTGCCAAAATGTACGGTTACTGGCACGTCACTGTGCTGGCCCCTTTTCTCTGTATACTGCAGCACCCACAGCATACTTAGATCATGGACCAGATGATAAGGGGGCTAAGGCCCCCTTTACGAAATGGTCCAGAAAGGAAGAAGGAATTGTAATATGGACAGCCTCTAACTATACTGCTCACAAAAATTAGGGTATATTCCAAAATGAATATGAAGCGAAGAAATATCCCCTAATTTTTGTGAGCAGTGTATATAGGACCTCTAGTTAAACCCATTGCTTTTTAAACCTACGGAATGAATCATTGCTAGTGCTGCCATCTATCGCGAAGGGGAGAAATTACCATTACTACCTCTTTGAATCAGTGGTATCAAACATACGGCTATGCCAGATCACTTTTATTCGGTATGCGACAAGTTTTTTTAGTATGAATAATAATATATAGACTGAGATTCGATAATCGAAAATTCGGAATAAAAAACTGGAAATTTAATTTAGGAAAGTCTTGTAATTGGTGCTACGGTACGGACTGAATTTTTTTTTATGTATGTAAATATAACATACACTGCACGACATTGAAATTGCCCCATCCAGAAGGAGTGAGGGGATAGGGATTAAATGTAGCACACACACATAGCAATACATATTGGCATACCAAGATTTAATTTGCAGCCACTTGCAGCACAATATAAATGCCTCAGTAGGTGGTTGCACAGCCGTGAACGGCAATACAGGCAGCAATACGGCGTGGTATGGAGTCATACAGTCGACGGATATGGTCCTGAAGAATTTCACACCAAGCAGCGTTGACTTGCTCCCATAATTCATCAATATTCCACGCCGCCGGTGAAAGGATTGCACACTTTGTCCAATGTGGTTCCACAGATTTTCTTTTGAGGATAAATCTGGAGATCGCCAGAAAACTGGAGGCCATGGCAATACTTGAACATGTTGCAAACATTGTCTGGAGACCCTAGAAGTGCGTACATAGGCATGTCATGCTGGAAAATGGGATGCTGCATGCCTCCCAGGAACGGTAACAAAACAGGTTGCAGAACTGCACTAATGTATCATGCAGCTGTCAATGTTCCTATGATGTGGACAAGAGATGACCTGATGTCATATCAAATAGCACCCCATACCATTATGCTTGGCTAACAGGTGGTGTGCCGATCGTGAGCAAAAACTGGATCTGTCCTCTTGCCAGGTTGTCGCCATACACAGGCCCATCGATCATTAGCACCCAGACAGAAACAGGATTCGTAACTAAACACAACAGTGGTCCATTCGTGACCTCAGTTCGCACGACTTCGGCACCAAGCCAGACGAGCGCTGCGATGGTTTGCAGTCAATGGCAGTCGATGAAACGGTTGCCTAGAGTACAAGTGTGCCTCATGCAACCTTCGGCTTACCATTTGAGTCGTTATGGGGATGTCCATGGCTGCTGACACAGCCCGTTGAATATTGCCTGCAGTGCTCTGTGGTGGTGAGCAAGCATGTCGAACAATGCGCCCATCAAGTCGTGCTGACACCTGTCGAATGGCACCATTCCCTCTGCGATGCATGCTAGAACCTCCATTTCGTCACTGTTGCCAACAGCTCCCAAAGTTTTTGCATCCCGATGAACATGGGTAGCGACATGACGTGTAGTCCATCCAGCTTCATATATGTGACTATAATTCTTCTTCTCTCGAAAGCATCCAAATGGCGATATACCTGCCAACGGCGTGTAAATAAAAATAAATAAAAAAATACCCCCTCAAGCAGCTGCTTGCCACAGAGGTCTGAGAGGAGCCTGTCAATTTAAATGCCATAGCAGAAGGTCTGTGAGGATGGCAGGGCCTCAGCAGAAAAACAACACACACAACCATGCCTTACCCGGGACTCGAACCCAGGTCCCTTAGATCATAGCCAAATGTGCTAACCACCATTGAAAATGTGGCCATTTTCGGCCTTCACTGAACAATTTCAAAACAGAACCACCTAATCTCAACCGTTCGCACGACTTCCACCTGCATAAAACACAATACCATCCCTGTTTCTTCTTGCACCTTTTATCTCTTGAGCTACACATGTCATTGGTTCCGGATTATCATCATTTGCATATCTCAACTGCGCACACCCACCCTTCTATTTGGATGTTTGTACGACATGTCCTTCTGGGTGGGGCACTTTCAATGTCGAGCAGTGTATTATACGTAGCAGAGGTATAGCACCAGCGAGATTATTAGATTGTTATCCCAAAGCAAAAATTGATTAAGTTGTTTTAATGGAATATTTATTTTCAAAAATATATAAAACAGATAAAATTCCTATATTAATAAAATCTCATCTGTACGAGTTATATTTATAATATTTGAATAAAACTACATTTTTCAACTGTAATGCAATCTATCCTGTGATATCCATTGAAGCCTGTTTCGAATCGGCAGCGAGATCTGACTTTCCAAGACTGAATTCTTCCATGCTTAGCTTTGTAGACTATTATATAAGCTAAATACAGCTGATTCGTAAGTACGGTATTTCATAAAATATCATATAAATATTAATTTTTCAAACTAAAGTACTAAGTGCCTAATTGCTAATTTATATTCTTCTCATAAATCTCCTTCTTTCAAATTTCGTCTCCAAATTCGATAGTGTACTGCTACATTATCGACGAGTGCTTTTCGTGACCAAAAAGAAATGTATGAAAAATTATTCTAAGCATATCTGAATTAGTGCAAATAAAGCACAAAATAATGTTACATTAATGCTTATTATTAATTCTGAATTGAAATTTGAGAAAATATCTATAAATGAAACTTTCGATGTACGTTTTCACAGTTTTGATTTACATTGAGATTTCCTGGAACCTATCTACCATGAAAATCGAGGGATGGGCGTAGTTTTCAAAGAAAGGTATTTCCTTCAAACGAGCTGGACTAAAAAGTTCTAATTACCATTGTTGAAGTTTTGTTTTCATAGAACTTATTTTAAGCACAAACTTGAAAAAAATCATTCGAATCCATAAGAATAAATTTAGAGCCCTGCGTGGATACGGATATCTGCATTTAAAACCACTCCATGAATGATTGATGTTAACCGGATAGCTGATAAAATCTGTAGAAACATCGGTTGGGTTGTTTTACCTCTGAGCGGCACTTTTTTGCACACCATGGGCTAAATGGCCAGGTCACATGGACCCCGAAGGCTCAGAGAAGGTTGGGGGGAGGGGACCCACTGGAACAGCTGTTGGGAGACAGATGGTAACCTCCCGCCAAGGCCATCCAGCGTGTTCTTTAACGTGCACAGGGTGTGTCTCTCCCGCACACGGGGCCACGGCTTAACGTCCCATCCGACGGACGGCGGCCTTTCCAAGCCCATCGGTATCCCCTACTGACCGTGGGCAGGGCGGGGAATTTTGCGGAGATCAGCTGGGACTCGAACCTTGGAACTACAGATTACGAGCCTGGCGCGCTACCGACTGAGCCACCCCCGCCCCTATAGAAACATGGGTAAACATTACTACAATATTGATGGCTGACAGAAGTAAAAAATAAGTACTTAAGATATAGAAAAAAAAAGATTTGAAAAATTTAACGACAGTTGATATTCATTTTTCAATAAGCATTATCTGTAATTATTTTACATAAACAATAACTAAACTAAACTAAGCCGAAGCTTATCAGCGGGAATACATATGGTTTTGACAGATATGATCTAGATTACATCAATATTATGACATAACATGAAGGAGAAAAAAATAAATAAAAAAGAAAACTAATAAAATGTAAATGATTCTGAATAAAAACATCACTTTTTCATCAATCACTGAAATAATTTTTTCTTTAACATCACAAATTTTACGTAAGTTAACAATCTTTTTAGGAAGCAAGTTAAATAGGTAGGGAATTTGATATTCTTTGGAATTTCGTCCGTAATTATTATAAAATTTTAGTTGTTTCAAATAATCCTTAACCTTTTTTCTAGTAAACTTATTGTGGCAAATATTTTGCTTATAGCTATTATTAAAGAAGTTACTGATAACACAAACAAACACATATAAACTTTCAATAGGTAAAATTTTGAACAAACTAAATATATGATCTTTTGTTGTACGGGAATTTTTAACTTCTGAATTGCACAATCCTTTTAGTAGACTATTTTGCATTTTTTTTTAATTTTATTTATTTCTGTCTTATAGGCTGTCTGTTATTCCACATCTAATTATAGATTCAAAAAGGCTTTATATACTAAAATAGTTATATGTGTATCAGCAAACAAGTTAAGTTTCCTAATTTTGAATGCTACAAATCGTAATCTTGAACACACCCAGTCAATGCGTTTATTCCATTTCATTTTGGAATTCATTTTTAAGCCTAGGTAAATTATTCGTTTACTTTTTCTATTTTAGGACAATTGCATATACCATCCAACATAAAACAAATGATTCGATGTTTAGCGATACTGTTAAGTGTAGGTTGTTAAAAATCACTCTAAATTGAAAAAAAATGCATTAAGCCACAAATTGAAAAAAAAAGTTATGTAAAAATAACAAACCTTTTTCTGACCAAGGAAATTTAAGTTAAAGCATTACTCGAATACTCGTAGAAAACTGAAGTTAAATATGTGAAAATTTCAGTCGTGGAGGTAACGAAGTCTGTATAGTGAAATGTAGAGGGAGACGTTAGATAGGGAAAAGGAGTGTCTTTTGTAATCGCGGATAACTTCATTTCAAAGAGAGTAATTTACTCAGAAGAATCGGGAATATTATATTTAGTAAGGTATATTTTTCTGAATAACAAGTTTTTTATCGCATTATATCTTGAAGTTAACTATTAGTCAGTAAATAAACTATTGAACTGATTTCTTTCCTTCGCAAAACATACATCAGACCTCAAGCATTTATAAAACTTCGACGGTTATTAAGTGGCCAATTTATTCGGGTGCTCATAAAGTTTTGAGGATGCGGGTGCGGTTAAGACCTTGCGAGTTCGTATGTGGATAGAAATTTTTGCTGTCCGCTAGGGTTCTAAATATTTTGTGTCACAAGTTTATATAAACGCAAGATATATTTTGCTTAGTAATGCGCTGGTTTCTGCAAAAATAAAAATAAATTTATTGCTGCAAAATTGTAATTCTTTTGTAGCATGGATAAGAAAATATTTTCAGATCGGATAAGGTTTTCATTTTTTACATTGTGTTGTTTTACTTCTTTTTATGAAAACAGACAGATATTACACTCTCATAGTGGTTCACGCATCAATCACCCTCAATTCTTGTGGTTTTCATAATTTTAGACCATCCACCTTAATAATTTAACACTATTGTTTCGGATTCTAAAAACAAATTCTAAAAGAGCTTATTTCTTCTCTAGAAGTTTGTTATTTATAGGTTGCATACTACACAAACTGTTAACCAAAGTAGTTAAAGAGTTAAGTGTATCTTGAGTTCGAATAAAGCTTAAATACACATATGATGCCTTTTAAATGGAAAACTCACTTTACCTTAGCCTTGGGGAGGGGATATCTCAGTCGGCAGCGTGCCAGGCTCGTAACCTGCAGTTCCCAGGTTCGAATTCCTGCAGTGTTAAGATTTACCTCTGCAACCCACCTTGTCCTCTGTCAGTAGGGGACTCCGATGAGCTTAGAAAAGCCACAGTCCATCGGACGGGATCATAAACCGTGGTACCGTGGACATGAAAGCCATAGCCTGCGCACTTTAAGGAACACGCTGTATGGCCTTGAAGGGAAGCTACCATCTGTCTCTTAACTGCCTAGTGGGCACCCAACGTTCTCTGAGCACTCGGAGTCTATTTGACCTGGCCATTTCCGGGCACAGTGTCAGAGATCTTGGTCTGAACAGGTTGGCAACAAGCTTTTGGAAATCAAGCCGATTATCAAACAGTGGCAGTCTTGTTTTCGCAGGAATCGCAAGAAGGAAGTTATACCTGCTCGACTCTGCTTAAGTCATTCGTTTATCACTCATTCATTTCTTCTTCTGGCGGACGACGATCCTAAGTGCGAGTTTTGTGATACCATTTTAACTATTAAACATATTTTAATCGCTTGTCCTGCTTTTACCCTTGAACGTCGTTTATATTTTGCCTTCCATAAATTTACGGCCGAGCCTCTTACACTCGGCCATCTTTTATCTGATGACGCTTTTTTACCATTTGTCTTTGCCTTTTTACGTTATACAGGTTATTTTAACAGACTGTGATTTTATGGCTTTATCCGTTTTACCTTGATTATCCTGGGTCTTTGGCCGTCCCTTGGCTGAGTGGTTAGCGCGCTTGGATAGTGATATAAGGGACCTGGGTTCGAGCCCCGGGTAAGGCGTGGATGTATGTGTCGTATTTCTGCTGAGGACCTGCCAACCTCTCAGACTTTCTACTATGGCATATAAACTGACAGGCTCCTGTTAGACCTCTGTGACAAGCAGCTGCTTGAGGGGGTATTTATTTTTACACCCGGGTTTGTTTTATCTTTTTGTATGTGTATTGGTTTTGTCCTTTACGTTTATACTTTTTGTTTTTAACTTTGGTTATGGGTTTGTATGTCTTTTACTCTCTTTTTTTATCTTGTTTCGTGCATTATGGTCCTGTTGCCCAAGCGACATAAAACCCCAAACAACCAAACCAAAACAATGACCTGGCCATTTAGCCCATTATGTGCACAAAAGTGCCGCTCAGAAATATAAAACAACTTAACTTACTAAATTTGGGTTGGATGTGTCTGGTTTACTTGGAAATACCAAACTTTCTTCAGATATTCTGAACCTTGAACTCTAATATCATCAAAGACGTCAATTAAAAAGATAATGTTATTTTTCTATTGCAAGGTTATAGTTTACATTTTGCAAGTTTCACTTATTATCTATAAAATCAACTTAAGATAAGTAATTAATATTTGTATGCATTTCAAAAACAACAAAACACTAATGAATATTACTAATACGAGCAGGTTTAAATAATTTATTTAGTAATATATATATAAATAATCAACAAATTCTCCAGGGCATTTATGAAATTTCTGTGATCAACAGTTTAGAAAACTGGCGATCCATATGGTAATGAAACCTTAAGTGCTGCCATCTGTTTTCCAAAGGTAGAACTGCAATTTCTTCGTTCTAACAATGGTTCTTTGACAAATGAAATTTTGTCAAAATTATCTTTTAAAATTTGTAGTAAACATGCATCAGTAACGAATTTCCCATTGGGTGCTCAAAAGTGGTCCCCTTAATATTAAGGTCCTGCAAAAACAGGGATTAGAATATTTTCAAAAAATCATCCTTTCACTTAAAAATACTAACTTACCACAATAACTATTAGTACCACATTATGTTTCGCGTGTTAGTATAGCTCCTCAAAATGTTAACTGTTTACAACAGTTGTATTAAATTTTTTTGAACGGCCAGCTACTTTTACTGTAAATTATTATATATTTTTATGAACTCTTTGACGTCCCGTGGCCGAGTGGTTAGCGCGCTTGGCTAGTGATCTAAGGCAAGACTTCTTAAACTTTTTCCAGTCGCGACCCCTTTTCGCCAACTTTTTTCACTCGCGACCCCTTTTCACCCGAGAAATTTTAAGCGACCCGGGTATATAGGTATAAAATAGGTATACAAATCGAACATTTACTGATAATAAACCATAAAGAAATTTATTTTAAAACAATTCTTTGGTATACATATAATTTTACCATTTATTAAAGACGAAAGCAAATTGGTATAGTAATGAGATAGATGTGCTTGGTTATTTTTACATAAAGAATTAAATCTTGGCTGAATATTTGACACTGCAGGACGAAGAGCATCTTCAACGTTTTTCAAAGTTGATCGATATTTTGATTTTATAATCGTCAATGCTGAGAACGCCGCTTCGCATAAATACGTAGTACAAAATGGGAGAAATATGTTTAGGGCCATTTCGGAAATTGTTGGAAACTCTCTCCTAATCCCAAGCCAAAATTCATTTAACGTTTTTTTTAGTAAACTCAAGTTTTAAACCTGTGTCACTTGATAACTCGGCAAATTCTTCTTGAACTTTTAATGGCAGATAATTGACGTTTTTGACTTCAATTGAGTATGGTTTACGAATCCAACTTATTTTTAGAATCAAAATTTGAAGAGAAGTATTTCTCAAACTGTGTCTCCAGGCACTTCAGATGATCAATTATAACTCTTAGAATTAAATCTTTGGGAAGGTTATTTTCAATTATAAAATCATCTGTAGCTGTAAACATTTCTAAAGAACCATTTTCCACCCTATTCTTCTATATGTTAACATTTTTAGTAAAATTTTCAATTTTATCTTTTAACATAAATATGTTACAATTTTTTCCTTAAAGCGACATGTTTAAATCATTAAGTTTTTCGAAAATATCCGAGAAATAGCACAGTTTTGAAAGCCATAAGTCATTATGAAAAAAATTAACAAAATCGGATTTCTGCTCAGTCAAAAATATAGCAACTTCATCTTTCAATTTTCTGTTTAACCTTCGCTCTCTTGAGAGCCACCTTACCTCTACATGTAGTAATAAGCTTTTGTAATCGGAGTCTATATCTCTGCAAAGTTTTGAAAACAAACGACTGTTAAGCGCACGGCTTTTAATGAAGTTAATGATTTTGATACTATCACTAAGCATAACATCTAACTCTGATGATATTTTTTTGGCTACAAGTGCCTCTCGATGGATCATGAAGCGAGTAAAAGTGATATGTTCATTGCCACCAGCTTTAACTTTTGTTACAAATTCAACATTCTCGCCCATCATTGCTCCAGCCATCTGTACAGACTCCAACACAATTTCTTTTACTGTAAACCTTCATTTGTGAAAACTTCATCGACTTTAAGATATATTATCTTCCCCTCTTGTATGCTCTCACAAAGGGCGACAAAACAATAATTCCTCATGTATGCTTCCTTCATAAACTTATCTTACATAAAATAACAGCTGTGCCATGTTAGAAATATCAGTTGTTTCAACTAACTGAATTGCAAACTTTGGGCTGCTCTTAAGTCTGGTAATAAGCTGCTGGAATTGGTCTTTACTAATTTCAGAAATTCTTTTGGAAACAGTATCATTCGATAAAGGAATTTTACGAATTTGATCCCCATACTTTTTCCCATGAACTATTTCTGACATTTTAATAGCAGCAGGTAACACGAGATCTTCTCCTATAGCGTAGGCTTATTAGTTTTTGCAATAAAAAAAGTTTCGTAAGATGCAAGTAAATACTTTTCGTTGACAGTAGCAAATTTCTCAAAACATTGTTTTTCTTTATCTGAAGATTTTATCGTTCAAAATGTTCCTTTGGTTTATTGCAGTACGTTGCATGCTTGGTATTAAGATATAACAGATTAAACACAGCTGAGTTAAATTAATATCTTAATCACTATCCAAGCTGTTTTATTATTGTTCCAGTAGATCAGAATAGTATTTTGATCGGTGAATACAGGATAGTAGGGATGTTATTCACTTCTTGTCGAAAATTTTTGAAATAAGTCCTTTCCTGTTGCACGGATCACACAATGATATTTAGAGCACCGTAATTTGACATGATTAGATTATTAACGTCATCTTCAAAAGTTGGGTAAACAATTCTTCGGAGATTGTATGCGTGTGAGTTGTTGTGCGGCTGCGCCGTATGGTTTGCAGCGGGTGGCACTGTTGCGGTTTCGTGGTCCTGCCCATGTGCCTCGGGTAGGGGTGGAGGGGGATGCTTTAGCAGTGCTGCGCTGATCCAGGAGTACTTTCCATGGGTGGGGTGGGTGGTAGATTTCTGCGTTGCAGCACGCTTCTCTAATTTGGTATATCATCAGTTGTTCAGCGAGATCCAATTGAAATTTAGTCGGGGGAGCACAAATAATTTTGGTGAGGTCAAATTGTGGGGTCATTCCGGTATTACAGACCACTCTTGCCAATGAAGTGGTTTGTTTCTTTAACCGTACATCCCTTTCGTGTTCTTTTATTCTAGTTCGGCAGCACAAATAATTTTGGTGAGGTCAAATTGTGGGGTTATTCCGGTATTACAGACCACTCTTGCCAATGAAGTGGTTTGTTTCTTTAACCGTACATCCCTTTCGTGTTCTTTTATTCTAGTTCGGCAGCACAAATAATTTTGGTGAGGTCAAATTGTGGGGTTATTCCGGTATTATAGATCACTCTTGCCAATGAAGTGGTTTGTTTTTTTAACCGTACATCCTTTTCGTGTTCTTTTATTCTAAGGGACGTACGGTTAAGGAAACAAATCACTTCATTGGCAAGAGTGGTCTGTAATACCGCAATGACCCCACAATTTGACCTCACCAAAATTATTTGTGCTGCCGAACTAGAATAAAAGAACACGAAAGGGATGTACGGTTAAAAAAACAAACCACTTCATTGGCAAGAGTGGTCTGTAATACCGCAATGACCCCACAATTTGACCTCACCAAAATTATTTGTGCTGCCGAACTAGAATAAAAGAACACGAAAGGGATGTACGGTTAAAAAAACAAACCACTTCATTGGCAAGAGTGGTCTATAATACCCAATGACCTCACAATTTGACCTCACCAAAATTATTTGTGCTGCCGAACTAGAATAAAAGAACACGAAAGGGATGTACGGTTAAAAAAACAAACCACTTCATTGGCAAGAGTGGTCTATAATACCCAATGACCCCACAATTTGACCTCACCAAAATTATTTGTGCTGCCGAACTAGAATAAAAGAACACGAAAGGGATGTACGGTTAAAAAAACAAACCACTTCATTGGCAAGAGTGGTCTATAATACCGCAATGACCCCACAATTTGACCTCACCAAAATTATTTGTGCTGCCGAACTAGAATAAAAGAACACGAAAGGGATGTACGGTTAAAAAAGAAACCACTTTATTGGCAAGAGTGATCTATAATACCGGAATGACCCCACAATTTGACCTCACCAAAATTATTTGTGCTGCCGAACTAGAATAAAAGAACACGAAAGGGATGTACGGTTAAAAAAGAAACCACTTTATTGGCAAGAGTGATCTATAATACCGGAATGACCCCACAATTTGACCTCACCAAAATTATTTGTGCTGCCGAACTAGAATAAAAGAACACGAAAGGGATGTACGGTTAAAAAAACAAACCACTTCATTGGCAAGAGTGGTCTATAATACCGGAATAACCCCACAATTTGACCTCACCAAAATTATTTGTGCTGCCGAACTAGAATAAAAGAACACCAAAAGGATGTACGGTTAAAGAAACAAACCACTTCATTGGCAAGAGTGGTCTGTAATACCAGAATGACCCCACAATTTGACCTCACCAAAATTATTTGTGCTCCCCCGACTAAATTTCAATTGGATCTCGCTGAACAACTAGTGATATACCATAATAGAGAAGCGTACTGCAACGCAGAAATCTACCACCCACCCCACCCATGGAAACTACTCCTGGATCAGCGCAGCACTGCTAAAGCATCCCCCCCCCCTACCCGACGCACATGGGCAGGACCACGAAACCGCAATAGTGCCACCCGCTGCAAACTATACGGCGCAGCCGCACAACAACTCACACACATACAATCTCCGAAGTAGAATTGTTTACCCAACTTCTGATAGCTTGGATAGTGATTAAGATATTAATTGGTATTAAGATGTAGTTTTAGTTTGGCTGGTTTCATGCTCTCCGCAGCCAAAACTTCATTATAAAATTTAGCAAAGAGATTTTTCCACACCATCATGATTATTAGAAGTAAATCCATATTGCAAAAATGATTCAACATATTTTTTTTTGTCAATTTAGTTGTACTACAACCTGGTAGCGAAGAATGTCGGATTGTCATCAGTATTTTTTACCTTTTTTGTCTATATTTAGCCACTTATCCATAATCCAATACAATCCAAAGATATACTATTTTGATATATGCTGAGGAATGACGGTAGGAAAATATTAAAAGTCTTTATTTTCCGTAATTAAATTATTATGTTTTTATAAGAGCAGGAAACTTTATATGTACAGACAAAACAATGTTAATCATAAAATATAATAATAGTCTCGAATCCGAGCTGAGGTGTTTCTGGCAGCGACGTTGCGTGGCGTGACGGCATGCGCAATTCAAAGTGTGCATGTTGTGTGTTAAGAACAAGGCTGTAATGAAGCCGTGCTGCCAGAAACACCTCGGATTCATTATGCGTTTCATTTTGAATTAATATTTGGTCATTGCGTGTTCATAAAGCTTTTACTGTTGCCAAATTTTTCGCGACCCCCACATTCAGTTACGCGACCCTATATGGGGTCGCGACCCATAGTTTAAGAAGCTATGATCTAAGGGACCTGGGTAAGGCATGGATGTATGTGTTGTTTTTCTGCTGAGGTCCTGCCATCCTCGCAGACCTTGTACTGTGACATGTAAACTGACAGGCTCCTGTCAGACCTCTGTGGCAAGTAGCTGATTGAGGGGGTATTTATTTGCTTTGACAATAGGACAGGTAGGCAGGGGGTAGCAATTATGAGTGGGGGGTGAAATGAAATTTTTCCAACTCGAAAATCAAATTTTGCCAACTGACAAAATAATGTTTCTATCGTCAGGTTCATACCCAGATTTTCGCTTCGTGGGGGGAAGGGCATAGGCAATTTTCTCAAATCTCCTACATTTTGCCAGGTAACTTCCGATTTTGCCAACCATCCGTAATTTCACAGAAATAATCCTAATATTTACATCTCGCCTGAATTGTATCAAGTCAGTGTGAATTTTTCCAACTCCCCTTGATTAGACCAACTTTCCTTAATTACACAAAACCAATCCCAATCTTTACATCTCTCCAAAATTGACGAAGTCAAATCAAATTTTTCAAACTGCCAAAATTTTGCCAAGTTTTCTCGATTTTGTCAACGCTCTTTAATTTCATAGAAACAATCCCGAATTCCACAACTCGCCCGTATTTTACCAAGTGTATTCGAATTTTGCCAACTGTCCTAGATTTTAGGATTTTATTTAATTTTATTTTTTATTTTTATTTATTTATTTTATTTTTGGCGTGCACTCAAACAGTTTCACAGACCGCCATTGCCATTTTTCTCAAGAGATGTTACAAAGGTTTTTAGAGCAACATCCTGACAGATGTATTGACAGTGAGTGTCCAATTTTATGGCCACCAAGGAGCCTCGATTTGACACCCTTTGACTTTTTTTTTTCTTATGAGTCTTTGTAAAGAATTTTGTTTACATGAACAAATTCGAGACATGAATCATTGAAAGCCAGAATAAGAGAAGCAACTGAGCAAATCGATTAAAGGTTCGCTTTCTTGAATATGCATGTTATTTTCCTACATATCTGTTCTCGAAATTAAATCATTTTTTTCGGATTCCTTGTAAACTACGCTGCGTATAGATACGATAGATATAAAAAAAAAACAGAAAAACATCACTCCAGATCCACAAGAGTTCCCATTCGCATGTAGATTCAATTTTACATTAATATACTCCATACCAACATACAGGAACCGCAAACAGCATCGCCATTTTTTCACCTTTCAGCCACTTCGGAAGATTTCTTGCACACGTACTGCAGCATATGTGTGAGGCCCAGGTCTTGTCCTGGTCCCCGATCTTGCATCCATAATAAAACCCATTCTCCGCTTTCACTATTGGAGTGATTGCTCTTTTCTGGCTTGCAAACGTCACTTCCCCGCAAATGTAACAAAATGTATCTGCACTAATAACACAGTTACGAGGCATCACTACTGCTGGATTAAAACTGCAAGGATCATTTGTGTTGTACTTATGACTCAGTGGTAAATGGGAGTCGCTCAAAAGACTTGCTCACCCTACGAGACGTCGCTTACAACTAACGATTGCATCATCTTTTGTCCGCGATCGTAAAGCCGCGATGTCATGACTCAACTACATTGCATCAGACAATGATGCAATACCTCCGGGGGTTGTGTGTATGGCGAGCTGATGCAATACAAAGCAATATGTTGCAATCTGGAGTTTGAAATACAGTGTTGCGAAATGGTTACCTATGTATTCAATGCTGACTAAGTCGTTTATACATGACCATCTCTGTCTCTCGTAAACAAGAACCAATCGACAAATTTAATTGTCATTTTCGTGTTCAGCACCTCGAAATTATCAAAGATTGGCCATTTTCACTTCAAAGCCTTTTGTATGTTGCCAAGGGTTATATACTAGCTAAGTAAATATAAATTCTCTCTGTTAATGTTCTAGATGCCACATATTGTGTTAATTTCAATTTTGTCATTTCTTGTTATCCCCAAGTTCTTTTATATGCTCGATCGATTGGATTATATATAAAATGCTCCTCAGTAAGAATTTGTAAATTTTTTATAAATTCCATCAACGTGATCAAATTTCCACGAATTCATCATTGTCCTAATGAGATCATTTTGCTCATATTATAATGGCTTAATGTACGACATACATGCACTAACTTAATCATATAAATAACTTTTACTGATGAATGACATTTCCCAGTTTTTAAATGTCACCTATTAATTTCTTTTAAAAAAACATATTATCTTGTTAATCAGTAAAATTACTGAAAAATAATCCATAATTTCCCTTTATACTTGAACAAGACCTAAGTAATTGCCCTTGGAACAATGCTAATTATTATATGGTTTAATTTTAATAACCAATAATAATTTTTATATGGTTTTATTTAATTGAAAATACAAAATATTTGACACAAAGCAATGGTTCTCAACGGGGGTTCTATTGCCCATTTGGGGGCGTTTTCTTCATGTTATGTTATTATTTCAACCAGTTTTATACATGAAAAAATATTTTGAAATCCATAATGGGGCATTAGAAAAAGCAAAGAGGGCGTTAGAGAGAGTAAAGGGGGCATGTTGTAACCTAAAAATCCCTTATGTTTTATGTTACATATGTTACAGACAAGTATTAAGTCTCTTTTTATTTCTTGTTGAAGTTCCTCGAGTGTTTTTATAATTTCAAATGTTTTCAGAATGATTCTCACCGATTCATATAATAATTATTCATGTAATATTATTTCGCCACATGGGGCGGGGGTGGCTCAGTCGGTAGCGCGCCAGGCTCGTAATCTGTAGTTCCCAGGTTCGAGTCCCAGCTGGGTCAACGTTGAGATTTATCTCCGCAAAATTCCCCGCCCTGCCCACGGTCAGTAGGGGACACCCAATGGGCTTGGAAAGGCCGCCGTCCGTTGAATGGGACGTTAAGCCGTAGCCCCGTGTGCGGGAGAGCCATACCCTGTGCACGTTAAAGAACACGCTGGATGGCCTTGACGGGAGGCTACCATCTGTCTCCCAACAGCTCTTCCAGTGGGTTCCCTTCCCCAATCCTTCTCTGAGCCTTCGGGGTCCATGTGACCTGGCCATTTAGCCCATGGTGTGCAAAAAAGTGCCGCTCAGAGGTAAAACAACCCAACCTAAATTTCGTCACATTACAGAAAATATAAAAATGCAAGTGTTGCATTTTTTTTTTTATTTCCTGTAGCGTATTAATATTAGGAACAGGAGCTTACTTGCCATTTTTTTTCAGGGACGATATATGTGATAAAAAATTCGATTTCGTTTTAAATCTTGCTCCTATGAGGGTTCAGAGTCCCGGATGTTACAGGACTCAGCGGGCCTTACCGGTCCCCTCCTGGTACAGCAGAGAAACAGGAGGGTTTCACAGTTGGTAAATCGTGTATTGACAACATTTTTATCCTTAACAAATGTAAGAAACAAGGAGAGTCTTTGTTGTTTTAGAGTCTGTGACAATGTACCCCACAAGGAATAATGGATTCCTCTGAAATAAAGTGGATTAAATCAAGAACTTATTTAAGTTAATAACATTTATGTAATGAAAATAACTTTAGGGAAAAGATGAATAAGAAAAATTCCAATTTACTTGTTGCTTCTAAAAGACTTCAACGGTATTGCAATTTATCATAACGTTTTTCAAAATATTCGTTGAGAAATTTTGCAGCAATGTAACAAAAAATATCGAGTCAGGGGATTATTATCTGTAAGCAACACAAGTTGTTTTTTATTACTGATGAACAGAGGACTCTTGTTCAGGAAAAGATCTGGAATATATGACGGAAAATTAAGAGATGAATGTGAAAAATCGTGTATGGAAATTAATTTAATAAAAACTAAATATGCAGAAATAGGAGTAAACAACAGGGAAGAATTTGAGACAGAAGGAAAAGTTGTTAGAAGAACTCAGAAATTTAAATATTTAATAACGGTTTTAGTAGAAAAGTGTTGTGAAAATTAAGTGTAGAGCCGGAAAGCTATAAATGTTTTAAAATTGTACATTCGCTACATGTAATAAAACTATTTCAAAAACAGACATTTCTGTCATCGAAAGTTATCCGCGCAAAACTGGAAAAAAAGGTGGAAAAGATTAAATCACTGTAAATGGAATTTTGAAGAAGAATCTGTGAGAAAACAAGATTGTATAAAATTAGAAACGAGGAAAGTGTGAAAATTATGGAAAATAAAGAAACGGTGAAGGAAAAGACTAAAGTTAAAACGCTGAAATGATATGGACAAGCAAGTTGGGTTGTTTAACCTCTGAGCGGCACTTTTTTGTACACCATGGGCTAAATGGCCAGGTCACATGGATTCCGAAGGCTCAGCGAAGGTTGGGGGAGGGGGGCCCACTGGAACAGCTGTTGGGAGACAGATGGTAGTCTCCCGTCAAGGCCATCCAGCGTGTTCTTTAAAGTGCACAGGGTATGGCTCTCCCGCACACGGGGCAACGGCTTAACGTCCCATCCGACGGACGGCGGCCTTTCCAAGCCCATCGGTGTCCCCTACTGACCGTGGGCAGGGCGGGGAATTTTGCGGAGATTAAACCTCAACGCTGACCCAGCTGGGACTGGAACCTGGGAACTACAGATTACGAGTCTGGCGCGCTACCGACTGAGCCACCCCCACCTTGGACAGGCAAGAAGAATGAATTTAAGATAGATAGCAGATTAAAATTTGGGTTGGGTTGTTTCACTTCTGAGTGGCTAGGTTGGGTTGGGTTGTTTTACCTCTGAGCGGCACTTTTTTGCACACCATGGGCTAAATGGCCAGGTCACAAAGACCCCGAAGGCTCAGAGAAGGTTGGGGGAGGGGACCCACTGGAACAGCTGTTGGGAGACAGATGGTAGCCTCCCGTCAAGGCCATCCAGCGTGTTCTTTAACGTGCACAGGGTATGGCTCTCCCACACACGGGGCCACGGCTTAACGTCCCATCCGACGGACGGCGGCCTTTCCAAGCCCATCGGTGTCCCCTACTGACCGTGGGCAGGGCGGGGAATTTTGCAGCTTCTCAGTGGCACTTTCAATAGATTTAATTGCCAAATTTATGTCAAAGTTTATTGTTTGAAATTGCTTACTGACTAGATTTATTAAACTTAATATTATCATTGCACATTATTATAGAACAGATACTTTTTGTAACATATATGAGAACATATACCTTTTGTAAGAGCCAGAACATCAGTCTATTTGGAAGAATGTTTTAGATTCTCATCTTCCTTTATGTAAACCAATGAATCGCATACATCATCCAAGTGTGACCACAATTGTCTGATAGCATCAATAAGTGATTCCCAGCACGTTTCGAAAAATCTCTTCAACGTCAAATTTGGTAAAAAGGTAATCAAAACTTTCCACTAATTAGAGAGGCAAAAAAAACGTTTTGTTTCGGAATTAATTAGAAGAATGAAATATATCACATTTTGAATTGTCATTGACCATGGAGTTCAAAAAATGAGAGCTACACGGAACGTAAAATGCACGTGGGTTCATGTCTAAAATTTGTTTTGAACACCATTACGCTTTCACCATATATTATCATCATTATCATAGTTATGCCTCGCATATCATCCATACTTCTATTCAGATCAAGAATTTAAAAACAAATCTTATCACACAATTCTGCCCCTATTTTTCGTCTATTCCTGTAAATGCTCATGAATATTTCCAGAATCGATACAAACAAACCTGACAATAACATAATCTGTTCTTTTTGGTAACAGTTTATTGTGCAATTTAAAATTCCTGAAAAATATTTTCCTTTTTGAAACATATTCACTATTGTAGTTTAAATTTTTTGCGATATCAGCGAAATTAATTCGTTCTGTATTTCGGGACCAAGGTAATGAACTTACGTTTATTTATTCCAGCCCTACGTCAATGTTCTTTCATAGTGTTATACAACAAAACGAATAATTCAACAATTTTTAAGAAAATTCCATTATCTGGCAAACCTATCAACCGTGATACAGAAATAACTGCCGACGTATTTTTTTAATTTTAATTTTTTTATTCGTTATTTTAAGGAAATGAAAAAAATTATATTCTCATAGTCTACAGCATTTTTCCCAACCAGGGTTCTGCTCAAAGTCTGGATTGCAGAATTTAAGAAAAATACTCCGCAATTGCAAAAAAAAAGATATCTTTTATTTCAGTTTTCAAAAACATTTTTGTGAAGCAGCTTCTTCGTCTCTGACATATATTAAAATTAAACAACAAAAAAAATCGTAAATTCTGAGTGCATCAAGAACTACGAACTCATCTCTTGACTAAGAGTGAAATTGACATCAAAGTAGTTTTACTTTTTCAAAGAAAGCTAGCGTTGGTTTCACATTATTTTGGGATAAAAGCTCACATATGTTTCTCGTTGTTTCCATACCAGTAGTTCTCAGCAGATATTTTCTATTGGATTCATTACCGACCACGAAAAATTCGTTATGGATTGCATTAAGAAGATAATAAAATGAAACACTAAGTACATCTACATTTAAACTTACGGTGAACTTATAATAAAGGAACAATTTTTTTCCAGAAAATAAAAAAGCTCTTACTTTTTATTTTTTACACATAATTGATCGATCATCATCAAATATCCATATAACCGTCTACGGTTTTTGTACAGTATTTTATAAGGCTTTGGTTCCAGAAAGCCCTTATGATAAAATAACAAATGCTATAAGTTTGAATATGCGTTGATGCGCTTGTTTACAATGTTCTTTTTGTGACGAATTTGTATGACAAATAAAAATTGAAATTAATATTTTTTTTTTATTTCAGTTAATGAAATGTTTCAGACAAACGTAGAGGATCACTGTTCAATGTAATTTATTCAGTTTCGGATCTGAGGAAGAAGAAGCCAGAGCTACCATGCCGTCCCTATTTGAGAATGATAGTAACTGTAATTGACAGGTAAAATTTTAAACGTATGAGAGTCACAGGCATTTTTCACAGAATTTTTTAAAGGCTATCTAATAATTTGGTCTCTTCCCTTAATTTTTTCCCCACCGATCCTTGTGTTTACTTTTTTTTAGATCTCGGCCTGTATTGATTTATTGATTGATTGCTTTCATCAACAGATGTACATTAATTTATTTCAATAATGAAATAAACAAGATTTAAAAATAATAATTCGTTTGAAGTGTTGGGAAGTATAAACATTTAATCAGAATAGAAAGAACTGAATCATCATTGAATTGTAAACAAAAAGTTGATATATCATTTGCCCTTTACTCATCACTGCCCTTTGGAAATTATGTGCCCCCGGGCTGACGCATAATCTCAGATTTCTCACTTGTGTATTAACGTCTCACATGCCCTTTCAAACTATAACATAGGGAAGGTATTTGAAAAATATTCCAGGATTTCTGTATAATACTTATACTTAGATATGCTTACATAATCAGTAAATACACCGAAGAGCCAAAACATTATGATCACTTGCGCAATATGAATGTTGGTCCTCCACGTGCCGCCAAAACAGCTCTTATCTGGTGAGGCATGGACGCTACAAGATTTCTAAAGGTGTCTTGTGATATCTGGTACCAACACGTTACCAGCAGATCCTGTAACTAATGTAAGTTACGTGGTTGAGCCACCACAGATCGGATATGCTGTTCCAACACAAACAACAGACGCTCGATTGAATTCATGTCTGCGGAATTTGGAGGCCAGGGCAATACCTGGAAGTCTTCCTCATGTTCCTCGAAACATTCTAGAACAATCCGGGCAGTGTGGCATGGTGCATTATACTGCTGAAGGAAGGCACTACTATATACCTTTGCCTTGAAAGGATGTACGTGGTTTGCAATGATGTTTAGGTAGGTGGCAGACGTCATAGTGTCCTGCACATGAATGACTGGACCCAGGGTGTCCCAGCAGAACATTGCCCAAAGCATTACACTTCCTCCACCGGTTTGTTTCCTCACATGGTGCATCCTGGTATCAACACTTCCCCAGGTATACGACGCATACGCACCTGGCCATCCACATGGTGCAACAGCAAACGAGATTCATCGGACCAGACGATCTTTTCCAATCATTCAAGGTCCAGTTTTGATGCTCACGTGCCCATTGTAGGTGCTTTCAACAGTGAACCGAGGTTAGCATGGGCAGCATGGTTCAATGTACTGTATGTTGTTACACATTACTTCCGTCACCAGCATTCAAATTACGGGCTAATTACGCCAGAGTATCCCTTCTGTTTGTTCATACCATACGGGATAGCCTTCGCTCATCTCTAGCATCGATGAGCTCTGGTTGGCTCACGCCTTGCCAGCAGCTTGGTTTTTCCCTTCTTGGACCACTTTTTGAAGATAATAACCATGGCTGACCGTGAGCACCGCACAAGCCTTCCCATCTTAGAAATGCTCTGACCCAGTCGTCTGGCCATTACAATTTGGCCTTTGTCAAACTCACTTAAGTCTGCTGACTTTCCCATTTGAAGAACAAAAATAACGCTGATTAAGAGAGCTCAGTATCAAGTGTATTATTTATACCACTTCATGATCGTCACGCACGCCGTCGTTTACCTGCAGTTGCTTCGATTTGCATAAAGACGCGCTAATCACAATGTTTTGGCTCCTCGGTGTATGTACCGTTATTTAATAAATAACGGTACATACACCAAAGAGTGATGAATAATATTGAATTTGCAATAATTTTTGAATAATAAATTTGAACTAATGCAATTCAAAAAAGAACAAATTGATAAATATGAACTAATACAAAAAAAAGAACAAATTGATATGTATCTGTTGTTAATCGCAAAGAGTAAGCAATCCCCACAGTAAGATCGGATTAAACAATTGTGAACCCTGGAGCCAAGTTCTAAATGGAGCGCGCTGTGTGCAGGTTACAGTTACATTTCTTTCTTTACAACAAAATATAGTGATCAAGTGAAGATCGGATTAAGCAATTGTGAACCCTGGAGCCAAGTTCTAAATGGAGCGCGCTGTGTGCAGGGTTACAGTTACATTTCTTTCTTTACAACAAAATATAGTGATCAAGTGAGGATCGGATTAAACAATTGTGAACCTGGAGCCAAGTTCTAAATGGAGCGCTCTGTGTGCAGGGTTACAGTTACATTTCTTTCTTTACAACAAAATATAGTGATCAAGTGAGGATCGGATTAAGCAATTGTGAACCCTGGAGCCAAGTTCTAAATGGAGCGCCCTGTGTGCAGGGTTACAGTTACATTTCTTTCTTTACAACAAAATATAGTGATCAAGTGAGGATCGGATTAAGCATTTGTGAACCCTGGAGCCAAGTTCTAAATGGAGCGCTCTGTGTGCAGGGTTACAGTTACATTTCTTTCTTTACAACAAAATATAGTGATCAAGTGAGGATCGGATTAAGCAATTGTGAACCCTGGAGCCAAGTTCTAAATGGAGCGCTCTGTGTACAGGGTTACAGTTACATTTCTTTCTTTACAACAAAATATAGTGATCAAGTGAGGATCGGATTAAGCAATTGTGAACCCTGGAGCCAAGTTCTAAATGGAGCGCCCTGTGTGCAGGGTTACAGTTACATTTCTTTCTTTACAACAAAATATAGTGATCAAGTGAGGATCGGATTAAGCAATTGTGAACCCTGGAGCCAAAATCTAAATGGAGCGCTCTGTGTGCAGGGTTACAGTTACATTTCTTTCTTTACAACAAAATATAGTGATCAAGTGAGGATCGGATTAAACAATTGTGAACCCTGGAGACAAGTTCTAAATGGAGCGCCCTGTGTGCAGGGTTACAGTTACATTTCTTTCTTTACAACAAAATATAGTGATCAAGTGAGGATCGGATTAAGCAATTGTGAACCCTGGAGCCAAGTTCTAAATGGAGCG
Source organism: Ryuthela nishihirai (assembly GCA_038380435.1). Lineage (NCBI taxonomy): Eukaryota > Metazoa > Arthropoda > Arachnida > Araneae > Heptathelidae > Ryuthela > Ryuthela nishihirai. Next base: position 34,004,204 of record JAWZYU010000015.1, read on the forward strand.
CCCTGTGTCCAGAGTTACAGCTACATTTCTTTACGACAAAAAGGATAAGAAATGCATTGCTTTGTGAAAAAACGGCCATTGAGATGATTTCATAATATAGAGTACCTTAAATAAGAATAAGGAAAATCATGTCGGGGGAGGGGAGGGGCTTGGAGCCATTGCACTGCACACAGTGTTAATATTAGTTTAACTTTGTCTAGTGAAATTGTTAGGAAAGACTGAAAGAAAATATTCGATTGATTTCCTGCACCAAGGGGAAGAGGTATTCTGAGAAAGGAACATACTACTTAAATCCTACCATAGAGGGCGATAAGAAGCAGATTATTTTTAATCATATTTCCTACTGATTAGTTGCTTGATTTATACAACATGCATATATTTTTGATATTTAATAAAAAATTTTCGACTTTATTAAAATCATCCCTATTTTTATGTTTCTAAATTTGTTGCCCCCTTGATATGTGCCTTCCTCAGGCATTGCCTGACCTACTTTTTTCTAATTGATTTATTTATTCAAACAATTTCAAACAAATCATTTCTGTTCACAAATGTCCCGCAAAGCTAACAGTTTATCTGTAGGCGAGAATAATATATTGACATAATAGTGTTTTGCACCTTCGTTTTGTCTTCATCCGATAATCTTAATACAGTTACATCTTGTTGCATTTCTCACATTATTTCAATTGAAAGTTTCAACATTAAATAATTTCCTCTCTTTACTAAAAGTTTTACCTTTTTTCCATTTCGAACATTTCAAAATAACTTTGGGATATTTGTATTCATATTCAGTACTAAATAGTTTTTTAATAGGTTATAGCTAGCAGAGCATTGTAGAGCATTAAAATATTTACATAACAAGCATAACCATGCAGTAACTGCCCCCCCCCGTCCCCAGAGACGAAATAAATGATACCCTCAATGCTACAATGTCAAGTCAAAGGAGAGCCATATTCGACTAAGAGTTAGTGCACGGTTAAGGGGCGTCGTTGTATGAAATAAGAATAGCAAGAGAGATAAATAATAATGCCAAATTTTATCGATTTTCGTTTAGAATTAAAAGAGTTATGGAGAGATGGAAGTTCTTGTTTCTGCCCAGGAACACTGTACAGAGCTTTCTCTGTACTACCCTGATGTATGAAATATTTATATAATAATAAATAATAAATACCCCCTCAAGCAGCTGCTTGCCACAGAGGTCTGACAGGAGCCTGTCAGTTTATATGCCATAGTAGAAGGTCTGTGAGGATGGCAGGACCTCAGCAGAAAACAACAACGAACATCCATGCCTTACCCGGGGCTTAAATCCAGGTCCCGTAGATCAGTAGCCAGGCGTTATAACCACTCGGCCACGGGACGGCTCTATATAATAATGCATTATGTAATTTTTTATGTAATATAAATATTTAGGTCCATTCTTTCACTAAGAGGCGCATTTGCGAATACAGAAATTATACACATATCATTGCATCATACACCTCAGGATACCCGAAAACGAAAAGGAAGCGAAATTTGATATCGAAAATATATGTAGAAATGTTTTTTCTTAATTTATATAAAACAGATAGGCTTTTTTTGTATGTTTGTTCAAAATCTCCTTCTATACTGTAAGAGCTAGGACTACGAAACTTGTCCACGCGATGACGAGAAATTCTGCTAGTGATTTATAAAATGTAAAACGGAGAGGCACATAGATGGAAAAAAAAAGGTTATAAAAAAACTTTACTTATAAATAAAATAAATTTAAATGAAATAACACCATGAAATCTCTTGAACCTCGCTGCTTAACCGAAGTAACGAGTTGGGAATGACTGTCACCAGAAAAAAGTTCAGGGATGACTACTTGACTTTTTATCTATCTCTCTAGGTATTATATATATCGTTTATAGCACTCAGACAACCCCTCACAACTACCTTTCAGACACTATGTAATCTGAAATCATAGCTGAGCCTCTCCAACTAAGGGCTGGGGTGGCTCAGTCGGTAGCGCGCCAGGCTCGTAATCTGTAGTTCCCAGGTTCGAGTCCCAGCTGGGTCAGCGTTGAGATTTATCTCCGCAAAATTCCCCGCCCTGCCCACGGTCAGTAGGGGACACCGATGGGCTTGGAAAGGCCGCCGTCCGTGGGATGGGACGTTAAGCCGTGGCCCCGTGTGTGTCAGAGCCATACCCTGTGCACGTTAAAGAACACGCTGGATGGCCTTGACGGGAGGCTACCATCTGTCTCCCAACAGCTATTCCAGTGGGTCCCTTCCCCCAACCTTTTCTGAGCCTTCGGGTCCATGTGACCTGGCCATTTAGCCCATGGTGTGCAAAAAAAGTGCCGCTCAGAGGTAAAACAACACAACCCAAAGCCTCTCCAACAAAGCTGAGCATTTATCATGGAAAGAAAATGCCTCGTCAATGACTTCGATAGTGAACATTTTCATGAGACCCATCTCTCAAGACAGCAATGCATTATGGATAGTCTACTTTACCAGCTACGCGTTATCTAATCTGTGTATAAAAAGCTCTTTTGAATTTTTTTTTCTATTTTTAACAATATGATGGGGGGGGGGGGATTTAAACCCGCGTTATACCGAATCAGCGTTGACCTCTGATGCATTAAGTAAGGTTTGCTTGCAATGGATATTTAAAAATTTTCCAGTTTCCCTGTTATTCTAGTGTTTACCAGCTGAGATGTAGGGATATTTTAATTAACAAACGATTAGTAATTTAAGTACTTTTTAAACTTTAAAAATTTTGAATATAAAAAATACCTTTTTAATAAACGCTCGCATATATATATTTTTTTATTTTCAGAAAATGCTATGGAACATCAGAATCTTCTCGTTTCAGGAGCTATTAAGTACGATCACCTCTTCCACCAAAAGTTTAAGAGGCAATGATCCATCTTGCTATCGGATCAATTCTAGTGATTTTTTTTTATTTATCTCGTTGATCTTGAAAAGCAAGAAATAGTCTTAGGCTCTGATTCTTTTCAGTTTATACCTCTTTACATTTTAAATTCAATACCACTGGCACACTTTAGATGGAGGAGATGAGGACTTGTAAAATGTCCGATGCTCCATTTCGCCAGTTTATGATCTGTGAGATATGTTCCCGACTGGAGCACACATCGTCCACATTTTCTTTGAAGTTGGAAACGTTATGGATTAAAGCAATCACATTGGCTGTACATAATGATTCGTTTTCAGAAATTAACACCTTCAGACCATGTGTACAATCGCTCAAAAAAGTATCCGAACGCTAGGGTTGATTACAGAATTGAGAAGAAATATCTGGCAACGATTTTTTTTACGATTTTTTTTAGAAATTAGTGATCTGACACGAAGGTTGCCAGATCACTAATTTCTAAAAAAAATCGTTGCCAGATATTTTTTCTCAATTCTGTAATCAACCCTAGTGTTCGGATACTTTTTTGAGCGACTGTACATTATTTTCTAGATTTCTTTCAAACACAGGAAGAGGCATTTGAGGACTTGTGATATCGACAAAGGGTAGATCAGTCTTTAGTATACAGGAATGAACTGGAATTTGGTGCCATCCATGGATATAATAGACATAATAATATTCAAGATTGCTGACAAGTAAAACAAGAACTATTTTGCGACATTTCATGGTTAATCACAAGAACCGTTTTGCTACGTTTCACAGATATCAGTTATTTGATTCATTGATTTATTTATGAGTATTATAACATAGTGTATATAAATTATAATTCCTTTTATGCTCCTTTTTATTGCTTTCTGAGAATTCAGAATTTTGACATTTTTGGGACTGTTTCTACATTACTATTACATGATGAATTTCAGTGAACTGCTCTTAATTATTTACTGTTTTGAATTGGCATTAATCCCAACAAATTTTTCTCAGATACCTGATGTTTTTCCAATCCAGTAGTTCGAACACGCTGATTAAAATAGATACACCACTTGAAAATTAAGATAACTTCATTGCAACTCGTATACAATCATCGTAGTGAGACTTCTTGGTAAAATATTAAATTCTATGAAAAAATATTATTTTCTACTGATCTTATCAATAGATACTTTATCTATTGAGTAAAGGATCTTAGTTAAAAGTAATGAGCTTACAATGTTTAAATGGTTTTATTTTTCACAGATCTTTTCTATATGATCAGGAATCCAGTCTAATAAAAAGATGAACGAAATGTCTTCAAACCAAGCAGTTCCAAGTCAAAGAGAACTGACAGGATCAAAAGGAAACCACTTAATGCAAAGTCTGAGTGATCTTAGCCGCCTATTCGCTACTGCGAAGAAGATGAAGCTGTTAAGGAGATTTGCTGTGAAGAGATGAAGTTAAGTCTAATGCTTTCGAAGTTTCAATGCTTTCAGATACCCATACAGGTGCAACGAAGAAGAATCAGATTAGTTACTGCAGGATTAAGAGAGAGAAAAAACAGCCTTAGACCTGTCAGCGAAATAAAATTAGCCTTGAAAGAGCGAGGGGAGTTAATACTCTGAAAGCAGCGAACTAGCACGGAATACTATCAAAACGACTTAAGAGGTTAAAGGCTATCTGCTTTTTATAACGTAAGGTAGTCTTTAGTTTACGAATCCTTTTCGAGAAATCAATCTATAGCGTCTATCTGAAAGTTCCTTTTCATATTTAATTCAATTTATATCTTTCATTCGCAATTCATTGGTTCTTAGTGGCGTACTCAAAAATTTCCTATTAGGGGCGGGGTAAGTTTCACGTGCTTTGAGCCCTTATATTCGAGGATTTTCTTAAAAAATATTAATTAATCAGATGCTCATGAGGGATAGGGATATAACCCTGCTCTCGTGCAGAGATAAAAATAACTGATTGGCTTTAATATATCAAGCTGTAACGCCTTCTAATCTTTTTGAAGTTTTAAGCAAAAGCATAAAAGCACCAGTGAGATGTTTATAATGTTTAGATGTTTAGGAGTTATTACGGAGTCTTCATGAGTGATAAGGTTGATCACTCCCTGTTGAATTTACTGTTTCTAAGGCAGTTCAAGAAAATTATATACTCAAACGTATGAAACTCCCAGCAACTGATCTTTTTTTTCAACCTTAGCACAGCACAATTATCTATTGGGAACTTGATAATGATTTAAACACAGATTGAATGCATTAAATAATGGATAGTATTTAATGATGAAGTTACATTACGAATGCTGTTGAGCCATATCAGTTACTTCAAGTGAACGGATTCTTAAATTCAAATTAATACAAAATATTTAATGAATAGATAAATCCGTAGTAAATAATCACAGGATAAGTCCTGTAGACATGGAACTCATGAAATGAAAAAAATTTCAGTCATAGAGTGGGATTCGAACCCACGTCTCCAGAAAACATGCCTGTTATGCTAACCACTACACCATCAATGGCTAACCTTTTCTCAGCTTATGTGACCTTATAAACCTTCCGGATTTTATTTAATTGATTCGCACTAGTGGCGTCATCTATCCAAGAAGTGGACAACTCTGTTGCCTCATTAGAGATGGAATTAATATTTGTTTCTCACGCTCAGGGCGTTAAATCAATAAATCAGTAGTAAATAATCACAGGATAAGTCATGATTTATTGATATAACGCCCTGCGCGTGAGTGACAAATATTAATTCCATCTCTAATGAGGCAACAGAGTTGTCCACTTCCTAGATAGATGGCGCCATCCTAACTAGTGCGAATCAATTAAATAAAATCCGGAAGGTTTATAAGGTCACATAAGCTGAGAAAAGGTTATCCATTGATGGTGTAGTGGTTAGCATAACAGGTATGTTTTCTGGAGACATGGGTTCGAATCCCACCCATGGCAAAACCGAATATATAAATGTTTGTACTGCATCAAACAAGTCGGAGTGAAAGTGCTACAATTTTTTTTTTACCAATTTTGCTGGTTACGAAAGATATAAATACGTTTCAAACAGGATTCTGTGAACAAATAATTGCTACTTGATAACAGTCTAATGCTTCGATATCGTTTCAGGCTGAAAAACGGGTAGCAAATATTATTTTGTTTGTTTCGGCGAAAAGTAAACAGTCTTGTACTTAGTCTGACCAAAAAATTATTACTTGCTGCGTCCTTCAAAGTAGCCTGCGAAACTTCTCCTTTTTTAAGCTTAATAATCGTGCTATGTATCTGACTTTCGATAAGACAAAATACTGTGGATGAAAGTGCAAGGTTTTTATACATAAAGTTACAACCAAGCTGACACTGGAAACTTGGTAGATCAACTGTGTATTGCTTTACGAAACTTAACTAAATAAATTTAAGTTTACGAAGCAGTCCATATTTATATAATACTGTTCCGATGCCGGCTTTCAGTCACGTAGCAAGTGGATGGCTCTTGGAGGGTATGCCATTTCAAAAAAATTGCAAAATTTTAGAAAATATTTTTTGTGTGTATTCTCTTTTGAACATATTTATTATTATATTACATGCAATTTAATACTAAACTAAGAGTTATGCGTATATTGAATTATTTCTTTTCATCCCCGTTCTTTTCGTCCTCCACTCAGTAGAAGAAAATTTGTTTGACTACCCCATTGATATATTTTATGGCTTTGACATCTGCTTTTTTTTTAAAATCGAGCAGAATAGGATTGTGAGCTTCAAACCTTTGAATCTTTTCCATTCTTGAGAAATAATCTTAAGTGCATTCTTGGCAGTTTTTTAAGAACAAACTTAAAATACGCACAGATACATATATTTATAAAGAAAAACTTCAATAACATTTTGTTAGAAGACCAATGGAAAATATCTTTCTCCCTCGTTATAAATTTCTGAGTAAAAAATGAAAAGTTTCTTTCATCAGAAATAAATATGCATCAAACAAAAAAGGAATAATGCGAAAAGTTTTTCAGTTAAAGGATTTTTACCATTTTACGGTTAAAATATTTTATAAAATAAAATATAACAACAACAGCTTTAGCTGACATTTTCAAAAGTTGAACTCGAAATTATTTGTCAGAATTGAGGAAAGTCAAGAATAGTAATAGAAAAAGGTTTTCCAGAATCAGGTATCTACAAAGAAGTGTGTGTGTATATCTTTCCTACTTTTCGAGAACGTCATTTCATTGCGTCGTATTAAGGGAGGATCTCCGTCGCCAGTGCAGCGGTATAATGAGCCCACGAGAATACGTGGATCTGCTCTTTTGTTGAGTCGGGGAATGTGTGACGTCATTTTATCGGTTGCTAGGCAACTCCTCGATGCACTCACCTACTGACCTGTGGAATGATTTATTGGACGGGAAGGCAGCGTAAGCAATAATCTAAAATACTAGAAGAAAATAAAGATGTCACCTCATAAAGGAATACGTTGGAATATTGGTAGCAAAAGCAACATAAGGCACAAAATACTAATCAAGATGGATAAAATGATAGTTTTACGGTTTGAATTTTAATAACGTAATCGTATAGTAACGGTTGAGGATGTATTTGAGTTATTTTTAAAGATAGAACACGTGAATAATGCATATATTATGCAAGTAGTTCATTGCTTCTGGGGATCAGATCTGGGGGAGAAGGGGCCCTTGAGAATGTTAGTAAGGGAAATGGAAACAAAAATTATTATAGCATATATATAAAAGCATTCATATAATGCATATTTCACAAATTTTTCAAGAAATTTTTTAAAGACCTCTAAAATGGTTGAATTGTTTAACCTGTGAACGACACTTTTCTGCAAACAATGGGCTAAATGGCTAAGTCACAAGGACCCCAAGGGTTCAAAGAAGGTTGAGGGAAGGAGACCCACTGGACAGCTGTAACGAAACAGATGGTAGCCTTCCGTGAAGGCCATCCAAAGTGTTCAACGTGCACAGAGTATGGCTCTCCAGTCCAAGGTTTAATTCCTATTCGATGGACTGCGACCTTTCCAAGCCCATCAGTGTCCCCTATTGACGGAAGAGTTTTGCAAAGATAAATGTCAACGCTGGCCCAGGTGGGACTAGAACCTTGGAACTGCAGATTACTAGCCTGGCGTGCTACGGACTGAGAAGCCCTCCCGCCCTCTCTAAAACGGTGGGAGAATATGTTATACTGCTATGGAAGCTCAGTCTCCTTTCTCCCCCCCCCCCCTCCTTTTCCTCTCTTTAATTTTTCGAGATGGGGGCCTACATATTACCACATCCGTTGGTTACATTTGTATCAAAATAATATATACCTATTTCTGAAACTGAATTCTAAAGAAAACAAACGTCATGCGGAGTCTGTCAGATGGCATAATTATTTTGTCCGTGTTGAAATTTGACAAAAAATGTGATCTTTAATGTTATTTCAATGAAAAGAAAATTGAGCATTCATATCATTCAAAGCAAAGCAATAACCTACCATAGAAATGTCACTGAATATATTATGTCTCACCCTTGACTTTCAGAAGCACTCGCTCTTCATTTCAAATCTTAAATGTTAAGAGCTGTGAGTCATTTCCAAAATTGCTTCTCCATTTGTAAATTACAATTATTCCTTCATATTCAACTGATACTGCAAACATTTATTTTAGGTGCGTAGTTTACACATGACGATTCTTGTAGTTTTTAATCGCTTCCAGAGAATTACTTTCAGAACAATGCCGAGTGATCAGCGTGCTTGGCTACTGATCAAAGAGACCTATGTTCGAGCCCTGGGTCTTGCCTTCTGACAGATCTACTCTTCATTAAACTGACAGACTCCTGGCAGACCTTTCTGGCAAGAGGTTGTTTCATAATGCATCTAGTAACAAAAATTTCCTTCGTGTTATTCCTATAAATAGGATTGAATCTAGAAAAAAAAAATAAAGCGGCGGGATTTCCATTTCAGTGTAACATTTTTCCTTCGTTTTAGAGGTTTTTAAAAGAAATTATTGAAAAATTTATAAAATATACACAAGTTTGATAATCTTTGGTTTCCATTATCCTTACTGACATTCTCAATAGGTAGGGGGGTTGGCATAACACCCTTTCCCCCCCTAATCCGGCGCTATCAGGAACATTCAGGAACAGGGTGACTAATTTTCACGTATGAGTCGGCGATTCAGCCTACAGACTGATGGGAGGACGTGATATTGATGAGAAGGTACGAATTAGTAAGTTATAAGCAGTAAGCCTTCAGCGCAGTTTTTTTTTTTTTTCAGGAGACTTTACCTTAAAAGCGGACAGGAAGAAGAAAGCAGATCCATATTTCTAGTGCACTCTATCCTCCAAATATAGTTGCATAGCTCTGATTTTCTCTCTAAATTATCACTATATCTAAATTAATACTCTCTCCTTATGAGAGGCATATCTTGTTTCAGTAAATAGCGCACCATGCTCCTATTTAATATTCCGAGGTTCCAGATCATTACTGTGACTTCGTTGATAATTTTTCCGTTAACTCCAGGCTTTCTCTCCGTGAGAAATGTGACACCTATGATTTTGAAACGATCACCGTACTTTGTAGTGACTTGAAGCAATGGCCTATGGGCACGTTAAAGAACACACTGGATAACATTAGCGGGATGTTTTAATCGATCTCCCTGTCCAGGAGATCCCTTTTCCTAACCCAGGTATTGATGAACGCAACCCAACCCAACCTCCTCTAGTGATCAGATGAGAAGTTCTGTGTACAGGGTGCCCTAAAAAATAATGTGGGGGTTTCGAGAACCAATAAGTAGGAAAACAATTTACATATCAAAGAAATAATATTTTAGTTGAAAATGTACCTCAGATAGTTTTAAATATAATATGCGAATATTTCCATGTGCACCGTTCGTTACCAGGAATATCTCCAATCGATATTCCACTTCTTAACATACACGCTACAGCATATCTCTTGTTATTTACTCAGTTGCTTCTCCTATTCTGGGTTTAAAATGATTCAGATCTAAAATTTTGTCCATGTAAACATAATTCATTGCGATGCCCACAAAACGAATCAAGGGGTGTCAAATCAGGGCTTCTTGGTGGCCATAGCATTAGACCACCCCTGCCAATCCATCTATCAGGAAACTTGCACTAAGAACTTACGTAACATCTCTTTTGAGAAATGCGATTGTGTGACGTCTTGTCTGGTGGCCGCCATTGAATCTGTTTGATGCCTTTTGTGCACTTGGGAAAAGTACTTCCCGAAACCTTACCATTATTTGTCGGACAATTTCTATCGTTCTCTATTTCGTCGTTTTCACATCTGATTTCATCCCCATAATAAATATCAGCTCCTGGGGATACTCCTAAACTCAAACTTTAAAAATCAAATGAAGAGTATTAAAATACTCTGTTCTCATTCATGAGCGTCGGCGGAAATTTTCCCAAAGGTTGAGAGGTTAAAAAAATAAATTAATGTTTCAAGATATAAATATTTAGGTAGAGCCTTTTCATTAATCAGTGCAGTTTGGAAATGCAGTTGTTGTGTGTTTTACCTCTGAGCAGCACTTCTTTTGACATGCTGGGCTAAATGGTCAAGTCAAAAGGACCCCGAGGGATCAGAGAAAGTTGAAAGAAGGGAGCCCACTGGACAGCTTTCAGGAGACATATGGTAAGCTCCCATCAAGGCTATCCAGCGTATTCTTAAACTTGCACAGGGTATGGCACGTCCCATCCGACAGACGGCGACCTTTCCAAGCCCATCGGTGTCCCCTATTGACCGAGGGCAGGGAGTTTTCCAGATATAAATCTCAACGCTGGACCAGATGGGGCTTGAACCTAGTAACTGCAGATTACGAGCCTGGCACGCTACCGACTGAGCTCTTTTCATTGAACTACGACCATGGTAATACACTAATCATGACATCATAATACAACCAAGGGTGTCCCTGAAAACAAAAGAGGAAAAGTGAAAATATATTACTGGAAATACACACAAAAAGATTTTTTTTTCATAATCATAAATAAAAATAAATGATACACTTCGTAAAAATAAAAGAAAAAGTCAATAAATTTACATTTTATTAGAGGAAAGAATAATTTTTGCTACACATGAAGTTTTTCAACATAAATAAATTTTTTGATCAGTTTTTCCAGCGGGTGGCAACTACCCATTTCTTCCCCCTGGTGCCGACGCTCATGTTCTTAATTGAATTTGCAATATTTTGTTCAGTTTCTGTTTGTATTTTCTTTCTATTTCTTGCAATGTTGCACTGAAACATTTTACGGTGACCCAAGAGGAAGCTGTCCCATGGCCGAGTGGTTAGCGCGCTTGGCTACTAATCAAAGGGACCTGGGTTCGAGCTGTTTGTGTCGTTGCTGAGGTCCTGCCATCCTCTCAGACTTTCTACTATGGCATATAAACTGACAGGTTCCTGTCAGACATCTGTGGCAAGCAGCTGCTTGAGGAGGTGTATTTTTTATTTCAAGAGGAAAGGGATCACATGGATTACTTGCATTCTTCTCTAGATGTTCAATTGATGACTGCTAAGTAGCAATGACAATGAAAAATACACATTATTAACTTTAATTACATTCTGATTTATGTCGTGACTTAAGGAATGCGCTTTTAAAGAAAAATGTCAATTATGATGGCCTAGTGGTGCCATCTATTGAGCAATATAACGAATTTAATCAACAAGGTCATACATAAAGAAATATTTTTCTCCAGACTGCGATCTATTTACTAACTCCTTTATTAACTTTATACAATAAAATACACAAAAATAAATCACTCCAGCTCCACAACAATTCCCACTCGTACGTGTATCCAATTTTAAATTACATATGATGCAATCAAATACATATTTCCAACCTCTACCAAACCAGCTTATTGTGCAAAAATGTAACTGACAACAGAAAATTGATATTAATTAAATACATTTTACAATTATTATTTATTAACCAAATTTTAAGTTTTTTTTAAAGAACTGATGATCCGAAAACTACAAGATCAGATCTCATTGAATAACATTAAAACATCCACTAGTTAAATAAATATAATGCCTCGCTGTTAATCTTCTAGATGCCTCAGTAATGTTTAGCAATAACCGATTTGATAATATCGTGTAAATTTCAAATCTTCTAATTTCTTGTTCTTCCCAAGTTCTTTTTATATGGGTGATCACTTCGAATATATATAAATATAAGTATATTATATTTGTCATGTAATCAGCGATTATTGATTCTATTTTTTTGGCTGGGTTGTTCTGCATCTGAAAGACACTTCTCTGCACAAAATGCCCTTAAAAGGCCAGGTCACAGGAACCCCGAAGGCTCAGAGAGGGTTGGAAAAGAGGATCCACTGGAAAGCTGTTACGAGACAGGAGAAAGCCTCCCGTCAAAACCTCCCAGCGGGTTCTTTAACGTGCACAGAGTATGGCTCTCCTGCACACAGAGCCACTACTTAACGTCCAATCTGACGGGCGACAACCTTTCCAAGCCCATCGGTGTTCCCCACTGAATGAGGGAAAGGTCAGAGTTTAACGGGGATAAATCTCAAAGCTGGCCCAGATGAGATTCGAACCTAGGAACTACAGATTATAAGCCTGGTTTCTGCCGACTGAGACAACCCCCATCACTTGCAGAACAGCGGTCAGGACTCAGTTTTCAATTGGTTGTTTGTAATAGTTTATTTTTAAATCGGTTTAAATCGGTACTTTTAAATAGTTTTCTTCTTTTCAAAAACCGAATTTACATGTCCATTAGATAAATTAGATAGGGATGTGTAATATGAATATTGTATTATATAATCAGCTCTAAGGACAAAAAATTAGTCATCTCCCGCAATAAGAGGGTTACGTCCGTTCGACAGCAACAGAGGGCGAACCAGTAATAAACGCGTCCTACAAGTAACTGTGCCGTGCGCTATGGGGTTCACACAGTGAAAAGAAGTGGTTGTCGTGTCACGTGTGTGTTAGTCGCTCCGTGAAACATGGGTCGCGCCAAAGATGTGAATGAGTGGCAAAAAGGTGTTATCGCGTTTGGACGAGCCGAAGGGCATAGTGTACAAGAAGTTGCTGCTTTTGCAGGTGTGTCGAAACACACTGTCCAAAAGGTTGGGTTGGGTTGTTTTACTTATGAGCGGCACTTTTTTGCACACCATGGGTTAAATGGCTAGGTCACATGGACCCCGATGGCTCAGAGAAGGTTGAGTGAGGGGACCCACTGGAACAGCTGTTGGGAGACAGATGGTAGCCTCTCGTCAAGGCCATCCAATGTGTTCTTTAACGTGCACAGGGTATGACTCTCCCGCACACGGGGCCACGGCTTAACGTCCCATCCGATGGACGGCGGCCTTTCCAAGCACATCGGTGTCACCTACTGTCCATGGGCAGGGGGAGGGGGGAATTTTGCGGAGATAAATCTCAACGCTGACCCAACTGGAACTCGAATCTGGGAACTACAGTTATGAGCCTGGCGTGCTACCGACTGAGACACACCCGCCCCTTGTCCAAAGGGTTTTCCAGCAGTAGCATACATCGTAGTCCACCGCTAATCATCGCCAGAACTGTGGAAGAAAGACTGCTTACCAATAGGGACCGCTGCAGTGTGTCACGCACTGTTAGGGCAAACTGCTTTCCAACAACGCAGGAATTGCTCCAGTCAGTCAATCCAGGCCTACAACAAGCTGTTTCCGAACGAACACTCTGAAGGGAACTGCATGCCATTGATATCTGGAGCAGAGTACCGTAGAAGAAACCCATGTTAACAGCTCTGCACAAGGCTGCACGGCTACAGTGGGCACGGCGCCACAAAGACTGGACTGTCGACTCTTGGAAGCGTGTGATCTGGTCGGATGAGTCACGTTTTTGCTTGTACTCGAATGATGCTGTTCAGTGTGCAAGGTTGTGTTTCTGGAGGAGGCTCTGTGATGTTCTGGGGTTGTTTCACGTACGAGAAAATGAGTCCTTTCGTTGTAGTGGCGTCACACTTGAACCAGAAGGGCAATATGGAGCTACTGGACGACTACATGTTGCCTTTTGCGCAGCATCTCGACAGTGAACACCAGAAGGTTGGGTTGGGTTGTTTTACCTCTGAGTGGCACTTTTTTTGCACACCATGGGCTAAATGGCCAGTCCACAAGGACCCCGAAGGCTCAGAGAAGGTTGGGGGAGGGGACCCACTGGAACAGCTGTTGGGAGACAGATGGTAGCCTCCCGTCAAGGCCATCCAGCGTGTTCTTTAACGTGCACAGGGTATGTCTCTCCCGCACACGGGGCCACGGCTTAACGTCCCATCCGACGGACGGCGGTCTTTCCAAGCCCATCGGTGTCCCATACTGACCGTGGGCAGGGCGGGGAATTTTGCGGAGATAAATCTAAACGCTGACCCAGCTGGGACTCGAACACCAGAAGGAAGGCTCTGTGCATGCGACAATTTTCGTCCAAGACGAAAATTGTCGCATGCACAGAGCTCGAAGTGTGTCGCATTGGCACGACGAATACTCTGAAGCCTTCAAACATCTCGACTGGCCCGCCAAATCTCTGGATTTGAATCTCATAAAAAAACTTTTTGAGAACTATTTGGGGCAACATGTCAAGAGCCGTCCCAGCCATCCGGCCAATCTAGCCGAATTGTGGCATTTGCTGCTGGAAGAGTGGATGAATATTGATGTGCACTACATCCGCACAATAGTGGCATCCATAATACACAGGATTTCAGCTGTTCTTCGGTCGCACGGAGGCGTTACGCGCTATTAAGTGACATTCAGCCAGGGGTGTCTAATTTTTTGTCCAGTGAGTTTATTATATATGACTAATATTATATACACCCAATTCTGTTTTTACACGGTAGATAGTTTCCCGAAAAACACCGTGCAAAAAAAAAAACGCGCAAAAAAATAATACAGTGCATATGAAAAAATAGAAGATTGGTTCCAGACGTGAAAACCCAGTACAAATAATAAGTTGTCTTCAAACAAATCATATCAAAATCTTTATTTGATTTTTATTCCTTTAAACACATTTTCTATTTTATAAACTTATAAAGATAATTATATGTACAAATATAAAGTAAATTATCCTTTATAAAGAAAATAATATGTCACTAATTCAAGAATGCAAAAGTGCAAAATATTATCACTTACATATGCTTGTTAACTAAATTTTATTCGTTGTCACTTTCTGACAATACACGCATTCGTTTGCGTAAGACTGGAATTATAGCACTTTCATCGCTTGAAACATTTTGGCCGTCGTGTTCATACCCCAATGGTGAAATGCTCTCTGTGGCATGGGGAACCAAATTATCACTTGTTTCCAGTGATTCTGAAGTTTGATTAGTTTTGACAACGAACTCTGTAATCAATCGTTGAGATCCTGCTTTGACTAGATCTTTGTATAATTCTTGATAACTCTCCATACATGATTTCAGTTCACGTTTAAACTGCTCAGCTCGTTCGACAATGGGATCATGTGGAAGAAAATTACTTTCTAATTTATTAGCCATTTGAAGCCCTTCTTTAATTAAACCTGCAGTGAGTGGAACCTCTTCATCAACATCACTTTTTTCTTTTTCATCAGGAGTCTCAAGGACAACTTCTATTATTTCATCTTCGCTAAGAGCTTTGTCAACCAGCAATTCATCAATATCTGCAAACGATAAATCATCGAATCCTTCTCCACCAACTGCTTTCCTTTTCTGCTTTTGTATAATTGAATTATCCGACATCGTGGTAAGGCTCTTGCAAAAAATATCTGAATTGTAGTTAATAAATCAGATGAGGAAAAATTGCAAATTACCAATTAGCAAAATTTAATAATTTATATTACGCACACAAAACTTCAAACAGCAAAACAAATTTTTTTTTATTTCTTCTATTAAACAAAAACTTCTAACTTTAAACACGAAATGAGAGACCAAGACCTATATGTGTTGAAGATAAAATTGAGGTGAATTCCCGGAACTCAATGTTGCCAATTTATTCCGAATGAAGTAGGTTTGGTACAATTTTTCCATAAAATAGAGAAAATTTGTTGTGTAGTTATGTTAGTATAGTTTTAATTTTGGGGATTTCAGTATGTATATCTATAGTGTATATCTATAGTGTATATCTATAGTACATTTTCAAAGTTAAAACTACTTCGAAAAATGCAACCATAAAAGTGGCATCTTTGTTATAAATGTAAATCTAGGAATTTTTTCTTGAACAGGAATAATTTTTCAGAATTAAATTCAAATGGAAATTTTTAAAAAGACGCTGTTTGAACCGTGTTAAATTAAAATCGTGTAAAAAAAAATCCGTGTAAAAACAGAATTGGGTGTATATATAACGAAGAATATTACATGTGACTTCGTCCGTTGTTTTCAATAGGGTTTAACACATACATTTTTTCATTCTAGGAGGAAAACCCTTTCTCAAATCTCTGGAGATGTCATGGATGAAAATAAGTTACGTGTTAATGAGAAATCTTTTGGAGCTTAGAGACATTTAGCATTGTGTGTATAGTTGAAGTAAACAACTAAATCTCCTTTTAATGAAATGCATCAGTTGCAGAATCAGATTTTTTTGTTAACAAGGTAATCAATGGGCTCTTGCATTGTTTCTTAGAAGGTCAATTCTAAGGTGTCACCGAGAAACTTCGATCCCCTCAGCGGAGCGAATAACACAAAACTTAATGGGGAAAGCAGAGCTTGATCTGCAAGAGAAGCTGTTGCTCTTTCCCTTCCACAAAAGTTTTCATCTTTGCGTATCAAAAAAGAACGGAAAAAATGGCGAAACGAATGAGAAAACGAACTATAACAGGCAATTGAAATAATTAAATTGCTTTTATAAGTAAATAATAAATACTTTTGCCCTCTATGATTCAGCGTGCATAATTATGCACCGTTATTTCAAAGATATTAAACAAGTATTTTCGAATGGTATATTTATTTTGACTGCTTATATTAATTTTGATAACATCAATTATTAAGAAATGCAACCTTTGCAAATCTCGAGAGGGATGGGGCGGGGGTGGCTCAGTCGGTAGCGCGCCAGGCTCGTAATCTGTAGTTCCCAGTTTCGAGTCCCAGCTGGGTCAGCGTTGAGATTTATCTCCGCAAAAATTCCCTGCCCTGCCCACGGTCAGTAGGGGACACCGACGGGCTTGGAAATGTCACCGTCCGTCGGATGGGACGTTAAGCCGTGGCCCCGTGTGCGGGAGAGACATACCCTGTGCACGTTAAAGAACACGCTGGATGGCCTTGACGGGAGGCTACCATCTGTCTCCCAACAGCTGTTCCAGTGGGTCCCCTCCCCCAACCTTCACTGAGCCTTCGGGATTCATGTGACCTGGCCATTTAGCCCATGGTGTGCAAAAAAGTGCCGCTCAGAGGTAAAACAACCCAAACAACCCAACTCGAGAGGGATTGTGCATAATTATCCTTCTAAACTTTTCAGTGTTACCAACTTAATTTTCTGCAAGCTTATAATCTAGCTTTTTTTTGAAGCTGTCTAACTCAAAAATTTTTAATTTTTTTGTGGCTTGAAATTTTACCTTTTTAATAAAAAATGGCTTTTTTGTTTTTTGACATTTTTTAAAACTATTTTTTAGAGTGATTGAAATTTTGATAAATTCGCCCATTCCAGTAATTACTATCCATTCTTTGTCTCTTATATATGCCGTGTTTGATTCCGAGAAATACTGCCTCCAATTCCATACGTTGTTAACCACATCTAAAAAAGCAATCAGATCAAGGCGATTGAAGGAGAGATAGAAAATCGAGTTTAGCTATACTTAAAAAAAATCATGTATCCGTAACCGTGTCTATTCCCTTTTTTAATTTCAGTTCACGATCGCGATTCAGAAATTTTTTATATATATTTAAACGCAATCTACATTGTCTCTTTAGGCTACTGTTTTGGAATAGTATATTTTCATCATGTGCAGTGAAAAAGAACTTGACAATGGTGAAATGGACTAAGACTGTAAATGGATTCAACTATAGAATGATATCAGCTTATACCGAGATGTCTCAGTTCTAAATCCATTTGAATAATTCCTCGTCATCACTGAATTCCTCGCCAGAATTTGTAGTCATCACTGAATTCCTCGCCAGAATTTGTAGTCATCACTGAATTCCTCGCCATAATTTCTCCCATCACTGAATTCCTCGCCATAATTTCTCCCCATCACTGAATTCCTCGCCATAATTTCTCCCCATCACTGAATTCCTCGCCAGAATTTGTAGTCATCACTGAATTCCTCGCCAGAATTTCTCCCCATCACTGAATTCCTCGCCAGAATTTCTCCCCATCACTGAATTCCTCGCCAGAATTTCTCCCCATCACTGAATTCCTCGCCAGAATATCTCCCCATCACTGAATTCCTCGCCAGAATATCTCCCCATCACTGAATTCCTCGCCAGAATATCTCCCCATCACTGAATTCCTCGCCAGAATATCTCCCCATCACTGAATTCCTCGCCAGAATATCTCCCCATCACTGAATTCCTCGCCAGAATATCTCCCCATCACTGAATTCCTCGCCAGAATTTCTCCCCATCACTGATGATCCAGGTTGAATATCATATTGCTATATCCGAACACGTTTTATCTCCTGAGAAAATAAAAGTCTTCATTGCATTCATTAAGGATTTACTCTGTAATAAATATGAGTAAAACTTTCCCCACGGTAGGATTTTTTACTGCTTGATTATTTTTTTTTCTCAATTTCGCATAATCAATAAATTTGCGTTTCTTCAATTCAAAAATTGTTCTCCCTTAAAAAGAAATCAAAAAGCCAACCTACTATAAACTCTGTTAAATGAACACGTTTCTTCAGTAACAAGTATTATAAATACAAGAGGATGAAAAATTCCCTCTCTGTAGTTAAAAAACAAGCAGGAAAGCAAGCAGAAAAAAGTATCAAAGTCTTAGACAATATACTTTGTTCTGTGAAGATTTGACTGTTCCATCTTTTCATCATATTTAACTTTGAAACATGCCTAAATTTTTCGAAAATCGAGACATTTCACATGCCAAAATTCAAATGTAGGCTTCATTGCACAACTAAAGTTGCGATCTAAAGAAAATGTTTCTCAAACATTAAAAATGCTAGATTTTTTTTCATGCCAAAACTATCTTTTTAGAACTTTGTCTGGCTTATTTTCTTACATGCGAATTGGCAACACTTTTCTTTTTACATTTAATATTTTTTTGTAAAAAAAAGCTTGATTTGCACAAGCTAGGTACGACAAGTTAAAAAAATTAATTTTGCAATGGGACGAAACTAAATTTTTTCGGCTAACCTTTTCATGAGTCCCATATCTATAAGACATCTCCTGTGATACTTTACTACTGAAAGAGAAGTGAAAGCCTTGAACTGTTAAAGTGTTTTTTTACAAGTGCATTTAAATCAAGTCTGAAGAGTTTAAACATTTAGTAACGATTTTGAATATACCACTTTACGAAAACAATCATCACATACAAGAAGTTCTGTGTTCATTTTCAACAAGGACATGAACAGGTATCATCGAAATGACAAAAATATTAATTTTCCCTCTGAGCATGAAAGAATATACCTAGTATACAAAAGATAGGTTACAGATACTAAACCAGTTTTACGTAACTTTTTTGTTTTTGGACACTAGTGTTTTTAATGAGTACGATCCTACTTATGATAAGGCAAATGGATGTTTATTTTTTTTTTCGTCGATTCAAATACAGTCTGCAGGCATACCCCGTTTAGCGGGGGGATGCGTTTCTGGAAATGGAAGCACTAACCGAATTAGAGGTATAAGGAGTCATAGTAGACCCTGCTGTGGTCTATGGAGATGCGTTCACGAAGTCATAATTTATTACCTACTAGCTGAAAGTACCCGGCGCTGCCCAGGTGTCACTTTTAAACTGTATTTTCATATTTTCACTGCATTAAAGGTAAAGTTTGTAAGAACCCCCACCCCCGACACTTTAGCATAGATTTTCAACAGAAAGAAATTTGTCCGGATCGTTTGTTAACATCAGCGAGCACTCCTCATCGCCTGGGCTTAGTTTCTGCGTAAGCTATCGAGATTTTATTTCCGTTACCACAGATTTTGCCGCCTTTGGCTCCAGTGATATTCGTTCGCATGATCCAGAGTTGAGATTTTTTCTCCGCTACCCTTGCCCTATATGAGAAAGGGGTTATCATTGGGCTTGGAAAGGCTGCATCCGTCGGTTGGAACATAAAGCCGTAACCCTGTGTGCAGTAGAGCGATACCTGTGCAAGTTAAAGAACACGCTGGATTGACGTAAGGCTTCCATCTGTCTCCCAACAGCTTCAAGTAAATTCCCTTCCCTAACCTCTGTGCCCTTGGGGTCCTTGTGTCCTGACCGTTTAGCACATTGTGTCAAAAAAGAGCGGCTCAGAGGAAAAGCAATACAACTTGTGCCCTCTCGTGTTGCTTTGAAAAAACGAGTCTCTCTCTATAATAGAGCCCACTTTAATTTCTGCACTTTGAAAAATATTTGAATTTCAACTGGAAGGTTGCCAGTATATTTACATATGTTGTTATCCAGATAATACAGACTTTAATTTTAAATATTCATCTTAATTAATTAATTTATTTAATAAACGTTATTGAAGTGCCTCATGCCTACCTTTCAAACAACACTTCTCATTTACTTCTTAGATAGTTGTGAAAACACAGTCTTACCCTTATGTGCCTTCTTGGCAAACCGAACATCTGTCGTCAAGAAAGATCCTATTCCTCTTATCCTCTATGAGCTCTTATCTTCCAACCATCTCTCTGCTGCATCGACTTCGGAAAACAAGGCATGAGGCTTCAGACCCATTATTACAGTCAGTGACGGATATCATTCATTTAGAGCATTTCCAAAACAGGAGTGCAACAGAGGCCCACGCAGACACTCTAACAAACATCATTAAGAGATACCTCGAGTGCTGAGAGACAGAGACAAGCCTGCCTCTTGCAATTCTCAGACAACAGCTGTACTCTCCGTCATCAATTCAGTCAGTTGTCAGAGATCTAATGACGCGAAGAGCAGTTTCCAGCGGAAACGCAAATGAGAACGGCGTCATGCAGATGGAATTTATTGGTTGAGCAAAATGGATGTTGGATGTTGTAAAGAGGACATTGCTAGATTTATTAGAAAATGGGAAGGATGCTGCTGAATTGATTTCAGAGTAAAATTGACAGATGGAATTTTCGCTCTTAATTTCGTTTCTGAGAGTTAAAATTTTGATGATGATCTTTCTAAAATGCAGCAAACTTTATGACTGATATTTAATAGCGTAAATCCTGGCAGACATCTCTTTCCATCAATGAAGCATTAATTCTGAAGTCATTGTTTTTGATGTTTTACAAATACATCCCTCTCTTCTCTAGGCCAGGTCATTAATTTGTGCGAGATATTGTTTCGTATTGTCATGAAATTTCGTTTAACAAACTAAGATACATAAGTGAAAAAAGTTTAATAACACATTCAGATTTCAGAGGAATCAGTCAAAATCAAAGGAAATATAACAAAGAAATTTTTAAAAAGTGAGATATTTTAAAGCTTCATGATATACCCGTCCTGCCTACGGTTAGTAGGGGACACCGATGGGCTTTGAAAGGCCGCCGTTCGTCGGATAGAACGTTAAGCCGTGGTTCCGTGTGCGGGAGAGCCATACCCTGTGCACTTTAAAGAACACACTGGATGGCCTTGATGGGAGACTACCATCTGTCTCCCAACAGCTGTTCCAGTGGGTTCCCTCCCCCAACCTTCTCTGAGCCTTCGGGGTCCTTCTGACCTGGCCATTTAGTCCGTTGTGTGCAAAAAAAGTGCCGCTCAGAGGTAAAACAACCAACCAACCAACAGCCTCATGATAATTATAACCCATGCATGGCAAACAAGATCAAATGAGTCAGATTGTCACCGAATGTTAAAAAAGAAAATGAAGAAACTTCACAGTAAAAAAGCTAAAACGATTTGAGATGGAAAACATAAAAGAAGAAGCTTTTTACATCTAAGAATTATTAACGATAAGATTTCCGTAAAAAACATTTGTTTTAACCAGAAATTCATGTATTTTGCTTACAAAAATGCTTATGAATTCTATATTCTGATTTTGGTTACATAAATGAAAATTACAGTTTTTCTATTATGCAAATTAATATTAAATTAAATAAATTAATAAAAAATTAATAAGAATTTTTTATATTTAATATTTTCTTTTTTTATTATAATTCTTTTTTATATAAAAATAATTATAATAAAAAATATATAAAAATATTTAAAAAAATTATATAAAAAAGAATAAGAAAATTTTTCTATTAAACAAATTAAAAGAAATTAAAAGTAGAACTAGAAATTATCTTCCAGCTGGTTGAGTTGTTGGGTTATTTTACCCCTCAGCGTTCAAAATGGGCCAAATGGCTAGATCACAAGGGCAGGTTGGGGAAGGGCACCCATTGGATAAAAGTTAGATCTCCCATCAAGACCATTCAACCTGTTCTTTAGCGTGCACAGGGTATGGCTATTCTGCACACGGGACAAGGTTTTACATCCCAGCCGACGGACAACGGCATTAGGTTGGTCAGAAAGGGGATACCGACGGTATCCCCTTTCTGACCAAGGGAAGGGTGAGTTTTAGCGACCATGGGGGGACAATTTCAATGCTGGCCCGGCTGGGACTGGAACCTGGGAACTGCAGAATACGTGCCCAGCTTTCCTACTACCCCACTCTTTTGAGTGGTGAAGATATCCAGAATTATGAAAAGATAAAATCTTCCACATTAAAGACAACCTGTTAACTCCAATGGAGTACAAAAGAAAATTGGACAACAGATTTAAGTTTTTCCTGTTACCTTAACTCGATCTTCATCTCGGTTGAAAATTACGAGTATTAAGAGCTGGGAAGTGGATAATTTCCAGCTGTTCCAAGATTCAATGTTAGAGGAAAATAATTAAAGATCTATTGAAAATGGAGGCAAAAAATCACATTATGTTTGCAAGAAAATGGATCGTGGAAAACTTGCATTGAAAGTGCAGAACATTTTCTACAGGCACGGCAAATAAGCAAATTCTTGTGAGAGTTCAAATTGGAATACAGGGATATAAAAAATGGCATTCTGGTAAAAAAAAATTAGATTCTACTCAAAACAGATTAAGACAACGTTCAACTTGTAGAAAAAAAATCTAGGCGGAAAACAGATATAATTACTTTAAAAGGAAGCAGCACGAAAATCATTCCACAAAAACGTTCTAATTTTTGAAATTCTCATTGATGGATGATTAGGAAAATGCAAATAACGATTTTTCGTTAGTAACTAGCCAACAGAAAAAGAATTTTTTATTTATCTTCTAAAACAAAACAATTGAAGACAACACAGTAAAAACCATAGCTGGTTTTTGAAAACGATCAAATAATATACATAAAGCAATTCTACTCTAATTTTCAGTGAATATTTGTTTATTAAGTGCGCTTCGTTTTATACCTATTTTGGCTTTGCAGTTCATTAATTATTTTTAAAATACTGACGTGCATATCTACGGCCTGCTGTGTTTAACTTTAGCAGAATCCTTCTGCTTCCTGGTAGTCTTAAAGTATGGCACAAGTAGTACAAATTACTTGCTTCCAACAGTCATCCCTGTGACATAATTGCTACTGCATCTAGAGGATCGCAAACACCAGATCCAGCGATACCAGTGATGATTAATTACTCTGAGCCTGTGTTGTCACTAGGCCACTAATTAGTTCTCTTCAGTCTAAACCCAGAGCTACATTTGAAGAAGAGAAAGAAAACCGGAGTAGGCACCAGAGGATAGCTTCGCTAGATCAGAGTGTATTTTACCGCAAGGCTTCCAAGTGGGCAAACACAGGCTCCGGATTACATCTTGACTAAGTCTGAAATCCACCGTGTCAGATAAATTTATTTTTGCTAAGGGGTATCAAAGAAAATGCTTTGTAATATGGATTTAACAAAAAGGGAAGCAATTATGTTTGCGAACTTGGAGAATAATGGTGAAGAAACCAAAGGAAAATGCAGTTCTTGTGTCGTAAAGATTGTGCATATGGGTGAGATAAAATGTCTAAAATCCTGCCAATAACTTATCTACGAATTTCCGTATTTTTTCGTGTATAAGACGAACCCTACTTTTTTCGAACTCAAAATTAAGAAATCAATATTTTAAACAAAAACACAACACACTTGTTTTTTTTTTAAATATTCAAAATATATTTAGTAATTAGGTAATATTTTTAAGATACATACTAAGAAATTATGCATCACTCTCAGTTCCGGGCATATTACTTTCTTCATCACTATTATTTCCAGACATAACACTTTTTTCAACCTCTACTGCATCACTTCTGTCTTCTGAGTCACTGTCTATATATATATGAGATCATCCTCAGGTCCATCCATGGCATTGCAGATTCCACATTTCTTGAAGGACTTCACAACCACCTCTTGCCTGACTCCATTCCATGGTTCCCAGGTTCGAGTTCCAGCTGGGTCAGCGTTGAGATTTATCTCCGCAAAATTTCCCCGCCCTGCCCACGTTCAGTAGGGGACACCGATGGGCTTGGAAAGGCCGCCGTCCGTCGGATGGGACGTTAAGCCGTAGCCCCGTGTGAGGGAGAGCCATACCCTGTGCACGTTAAAGAACACGCTGGATGGCCTTGACGGGAGGCTACCATCTGTCTCCCAACAGTTGTTTCAGTGGGTCTCCTCCCCCAACCTTCTCTGAGCCTTCGGGGTCCATGTGACCTGGCCATTTAGCCCATGGTGTGCAAAAAAGTGCCGCTCAGAGGTAAACAACTTAACCCATTCCATGTGTTTAGGACCCATTTGCATACCTCAGTAATGGTTGCTTTTTTCACTTCTTGTCGGTGTCAAGTTATTACCTGCTTTTTGCATCCATTTATTCCATTCTTCTTTCATCAGGGCTTTGAAGGGCTTGTTTATGGAAACATCTAGTGGCAACCCACTAGATGTTTCCACCAGCGGCTGTAGTCCACTGCTGCAACCCTTTTTGTCTTTTCTGTTAAATGTGCTAGGAACTGATCAAACACGAGCAGAGCTGTCTTCTTCGAGAGCCCTCCAGGTTTTCCGGACCAAATCTTTGCAAACCAAATAGCCATGATCTCTTCATTCATCCAGCCCTTCTCATGAACTTGGAGAATGCCAGGTGGTATGGTCTCTTTAGGATATGTTTTCCTCTTAAAAATGAGCATAGGAGGCAGTTTGGTACCATCTGCACAGCATGAAAGGACAACAGTATAGTGTGTCTTTTCATGGCCACTTGTTTTGATTGCCACTGTTTTGACCCCTTTCACATCAACAGTTCTGTTGGAAGGCACATCAAAATTGAAAGTCACCTCATCCATGTTTGCAATCTGGCTTAGTTCAAAAGCAATTTTTTTCCGAAGTTTTATGACATAGGAGTAAAACTGTTGGATTTTATCCTCATAAGCTTGTGGCATTTCTGGGCTAACTTGTTTCGTGTTCTCATGAGCAACCCTTCTCTCCTCATGAAGTTGAAGCACCATTTTGCCTTTCCTGTGAAATCAACAATGTTCATTTCCCTTGCAAACCTTTTTGCCTCATATTGAATAAGCTTGATTGACACACATATTCCACTTTGACGCTGCTCCATAATCCAAGTCTTAAGCCTCTGCTCCAAGTTTGGCCATTTTGCTGGTTTTCCTCTTAAGGCCCTCTTCTTTTTTGGCATCTTGAGTAGTTGTTCTTCCTGTTTTTTCAACTGTCTGATCATACACTCAGTGGGAGGAGGTCCAAACCGTCTCTCTGAAGCTTTATTTCAATCTTCTTTTGCGTAATTGACGACTTTTAATTTGCATTTTGAAGAATATGACAATCGCTTTTTATTTTCGGACATTTTTATGGGCTAGTGCTCAAAATATCGTTAATGCATTAACTTTTGGATCGACACACGGACTGTTCGAGGAGTATTGATCCAGTGCAATAACGCCAAAACGCTACCCCCCGCCAACGAGTTGCAGACGTATGGATGCTTTCAGAGTTCTGATTGGTTTATTCAAAATGAGCCGTTAATGACGTCAATCGACAGAGATAACAAAGGCTAGTGATAGGCGGAAGCCTTTTTGCGTAGACAAGGTACCGGAAGTTTCGCCACGTCAACCGCGGGGGCCCTCAACCGGTTACCCCTGTGATTTTTGACGACCCCCAAATATTGATCTAAAAATTTTAGAAAAAGTATCGTCTTATACAAGGAAAAATACGATGCTTTTTAGTGGATAAGCAACAGTTCAGCCCACAATTTTCGTTCTACATCATTCTATTTTATAATAGATAGATCAAAGTGTAAAAAATATAATTTTTACAAAATTCCTAAAAACAATCATTCAAAACGATTATAGTTTGACGATCTAGGGCAGTTTTCATTCAAAAATTGCTCTAGATGGTCAAACACTAAATCTCAGATTTCTTTCAATATCAAAGAGTTGGAAGGGAAAGTGCGAAATCCCCCTTAACATGAAGTTGTTATATAATGTTCATAAATTTCAAAATGAGAATAAAAATAGGAAGAAAGTGGCAATGGCACAGCGTGAGGAGCAATTGGGGAGACGATGAAACTGTGTAATTGACGCTTGAAAAGTCTCCATAGTCCATGGGTGAGTTCCATAGACCATGATGGACTTATCACTAGCAATCAATCAATGATCTCGGAATGTCGAAATTTATCGACAAATTTTTCCTGCAATGAAAAGCATACAAATCTCGTTTACATCCAAATTCTACAAAGAGTGTTTGAGATTGTATCTGAGGAAGCATCTTGCTGATTGGTAGAACGCAGTGATGTACTATTTAGAATTCAGAAAAGTTAATTCCGAGAATTGAAAGGTTTTCTTCGAGTGATTCTACTATCAATATAAAGTGAATACCTAATTAATGATGATATGATTTTCCAGTTGTTTTAATGAACTCTACGATTGATGCCCTAGAGAAAAATCAACTGGTTCATCAAATGTTTCAGCTACAGTTACACAAAATGACAAAAGACGTAATAGCCAAACCAAGCATGTAAGCAGAATTTAGTTTGGAGGTCCGAGAATGTCTGGCAATAAGACTTGAGTATGGTTTCCCACTTAATAAAATATTCTACCAAACAGGAAAGGTTAAAAATGATATTCTATACGGAATTAAATTTTAGTTGTTTTTTTTTTTATCTATTTTTAGTGTGGCAAAAGTAGTTTACAGTTTAGTAGTATTACAAAATATCCGACTCCCCCTCTGGTCATGGTTCAAACTGCAGAGTGTATTTTACATGTCATTTGCAACAAAAATGCCCTATAAACTCTAGTTCTATTCTCCACTGTTATCTAGTTTTGCGCTAGTGTAATGTAGTACCGTAGTGTAATGTTCGCCACCGTAGCACTGATATTCTTAGTCTCTTCTAAAGCTTCTACACATCAAAGACCAACTTGCACCAGTCTCGACTGGTGGAAGTTGGTCTTTGATGTGCAGAAGTTTTAGTCAAAGTATATTTTGTCTTTATAAATGAAGATTATGCCGATATTTGTTTCATATATGGATTTTGTAACGGAAATGGTAGAGCCGCTGTAACAGAATATCGGTGGCGAACTCCAAATCCGCAATGAAATGTGTTTTATGAAGTACACAGAAGTTTGAGAGAAATCTTTTTTAAATCTTGAAGTTCAATAGTATTCTTTCAGTATTTAAAGAGCATGAAGTTTGAATATTTAACAACAGTAATTCCAGTTATGAAAAGTCCTCAGCAATTAGATCATAGATAATGATCCTGGCTAATGTTAGCCCAAACCTGCTTCAGCGAATTTATGCCAAAGGCGATGATGGAAATAAATACAATAAACCAAAACTGGCTTGGATTGTTTTTACCTCTGAGCGGCACTTTTTTGCATACCATGGGCTAAATGGCCAGGTCACAGGGACCTCAAAAGTTCAGAGAAGATTGGAGGAGGGGACCCACTGAACAGCTGTTGGGAGACAGATGGTAGCCTCCAGTCAAAGTCATCCATTGTGTTCTTTAACGTACAAATAGCATGGCTCTAACTCACACGGAGCCACGGCTTAAAGTCCCATACGATGGACGGCAGCCTTTCCAAATCCATCGGTATACTCTACTAACCGTGGGCAGGGCGGAGGTTTTGTGGAGAAAAATCGTAACGCTGGCCCAGCTGGGACTGTAACCTGGGAATTGCAGATTATGAGCTTATTATAATGCTACCGACTGAATCATTCTCACCCCACCAGAAAAGACTGCGCAAGAATTTTACTGCGTAAAAGAAGTGATCCCAAAAGCATATTTGAGACAATCAATCAGTTAAGAATAGGTCTTGGTCTTTTAAATCTTTGTTGACATATGACGTCACAATTTGCGGTGCTTGAAATAAGCAAATTTTGGTGACAAGTTATATTATGAAAGAGTTTGATTGCTTGCATTTTAATACTATCTTCTATAATCATGACACCGAGGTAACGATGTATGACTGTTTCGAACGAGCCACGGAGCTGCCACAACTGATAGAGCATCTTATTTTGAAATACTTGAAGTTTTTGAATGGGCGTCTTGTTACAGTATGCCCATAATGAGGGTGAATGCATGAAAACTGGTTTTATAACCATGTTATAAACATGAAGCTTGTTGAAACTTGATAGAGTCAGTTTTTTGGACATAAGAGGGAACATATAGTGCAGATCGAGCCTTGTTAAGGAAATATTTTTATAAGAAAGTTTCAGTTAAACTTGAATTATTAACCTAACGTTTCTGATTCCTTCCATACAATTTGCTTGTCGAATGCTTAAAAGTTTGATACATGATGTAGTCTTTTGCAAGTGCAGAACACCGCTATTTTCTTATCTGTGTTAATCTTTGTTAATTTTGTTCTCCGTCTAGTACACCACTTTTCGTATAACGAAAGCATGCTTTGTATTCCTTTACATTCAAAACTGAGGATATAGATGATGCCAGGAAGACTGTGTCATCTGCATATAGGACTGAGACAACTCTTTTCACCTTAGGTATGTCAGCAACATGAATTTTGAATAGGGTAGGACCAAGGAGCGAGCCATGGGGCACTCCAGCGGAAATGAGCTTCACTGTAGAAAGGTCCTTTGAACTGGAATCTGGAAAGTTCTGTCCTCCGAGTACCCCCCCCCCCCCTGACAACCTTGACGTGGTGGTGGTGGGGGGGGGGAGGTTGAAGGCATGTGTGAAGTTGAGGGCCACGCTGACTGGTATTGGGGAGTATCTGGTCGGACGGGGACCCGATGGTACGGCTGGGTCTCGGTGAAGGTCTCGGTGAACCGGCTGGGTCTCGATCCATGGTCGGACGGGGCCCCGGCGGAGGGGCCTGGTAAGGCCGACTAAGAGTTCCCACCACTGGAGCCGAGGCAACTTGGATCTATATATCCTTGTTTGTGGCTAACCAGGGCGCAGATTAAATTTAGGTTTTGACCGATGGCTGAACTTTCCTTCTATAGTACTGTTCGCCATAGGTAGTCGTGGAGCGAACTGCATTTATATGGTGTTGTCTTGCCCTCGACGTAGGTAGTGGAGATATTGGTATTATCCCTATAGATGTAGTGCAGTCCATGTATTGCGGAGCATCTGTGCTTTACCTTCATTACTATTTTCCTGTCCTCCGAGTAGTTGTATACTATTTTTATAATCTCATCAGAGAAATTAAAACCTGAGAGTTTCAATACTGGCCCCTCGATCCACACCCTGTTAAATGCTTTAGCAATGTCTAAAAACACTGCAACAGTAGATTCCCTTTTGCTTCTCGCAACAGCCTCCCCAACCACACGAAGTACTTGATATACAGAAGCATGCTTGCGTCTGAAGCCAAATTGCTTTGGTGCCAGAATGTTTTTGGTGTTAATGACTTCGTTTATTCTGTTAAGAATAATATTCTCAAAGAGTTTCCCAATGCAGCACAATATGCTGATAGGCCTGTAGCTCTGCAGGAATAATGGATCTTGGCATACCTTGAGCAGCATAACAATAATTACTCTTTTTCATGTTATTTAGAAGTATAACATTCTCATAGACTTATTATTTACGTATAATTTTAAGCAATCTCACACAAGCTTTCTTTGGTAGATTTTTCAGCACTCTATTGTTGATACCATCCAGGTTGCCTTTTTTTAATATTAAGACCTCTGATTGTCTTCGTCAGTTCATTGAGAGTTGCAAACTTGATGCTATCTTGACATTTCAAATATTCGAGGTTTTCAACAGCTTCAGACATTTCATAAAGTCATCATCAACATCCTCATCATGAGATTGAAACTGCAGTTCTAAATTTTTCGCGAATGCTTCGGTCTTTTCTGTATCTAGTTAAACCATTCCATTCTGGCCATGTACTACAGAGATAGTCCTGTTATTGCCTCTGAGATTATACACCATTTACCACAAAGAGCGAACTTTAACATTTAGCGATTCCAATTTTTCATTTCAGTTGGCAACCTAATATAGAACCTA